>CM062805.1:599524720-600167871 GCA_031772625.1 Pinus tabuliformis | reverse complement strand
ACTATTTATTGGTGCTCTAAGTGCAATATAATGCACCAATGAACCATTAGAAATTCACAGTGTTAAGTCATTGTGGTTCTTTTACCGTTATAAATTGAACCATCATAATTTAAAATTATTTTAAAAAATTATTTGTCACTATTAGTGTTGAACAATTAAATGGCCAATGAATTTAGTTGATTAAACACACTGGGTCGTTTGTTCAAATAAGCACACCAGTTAGTAGAGCTCTTTCTGGCTGAAAATTATTTGATTTATGTATTAAATATATTTAATAGATTTTGTATTGAATGGTACATGTTGTATATTGATAAAAAATGTTTGATAAGTTTTCAAGTAAGAAAATATTGATCAACACATTGATAACACATCAAAAAAATAAGAGAAGACAAGTTTTTTGTAAATTATTTACAAAATTAATATGTTTGAACTATATGTAAGCTTAACTAATATGTATTGGTTAGTGTGTCTCATGCAGACACACAAAATGAAGAAGGTCGATAGGATTATTTCTAATCCATGTGCAGAAGAGCATAAAATCTTGATAAAAAAATGCAGAATGATGAATGAGGTGAATTAAAAAATATTATTCAATATGAGGTTTACTTATTTATTTATTTATTTTATTTTTCGGTTTTCATTAATAATACACTTGAGAATATTAGATAACATGTTCCAAGAAATCTACTAATTCATATATGTTTAATTTTCTACAAGGAGAAAGAATGAAGGAAAATATCAATGTATTTATAGGAAAAAAAATTATAGAACATGTAAATGACGATGAATTGGTCCTTAACTCATCTTGAGTGGTGTTGGATAATGATTAAAGGGATGGAATATTTTCACAAAACTATGAGGGATATAGTGGAATGAACGTATAGACGTTCTTTAAATTTACAATACAAAAATCAATCCAATGATTCCAAGAACGAAATTATATCTAAACTATAGGAAACTTTTTCAGATCAATTGTCAATGAGACCTCTCACACTTGTAATAGCAAAAACATACAACAACAAAAAAGAATCATTCAAAAGGTAATATTCCTAATCAAAATGTTTTTCTAGAATCATATGTATATATTAATACAAACCATTAATTTATAAATCTCAATTTTGTTATATTTAATTTTCATATATCAATATAAAAATAGTTTATTACTTTTCAAGAAGATTATGAAAATCCCAAAGGATCAGTGAGCTGATATGTCAAACATGCCAGTAGGAATGTCCAAAAAAGTGTACAATGAGATGGTGAAAGAAATGGAAATAATCGCATTACAGAAGGAGACATCTCAACAACAATGTGATTGAAATGTATCTAATCATGATTGACTTTGTACATATAAACACATAATTTAGCATTAAATATTAATTTTCAAGTATTTTCTTGTAGAAGAGAAAACACAATGGAACTCAATCAACACATAAAGCATGAGTACAAGGAAGAAAAGGGTTGATATAAAAGTTTTTGAGTAATTGCTAATATTTCCTTATAACAACCCAAGTTTTCATTTTTGTATATTTTAAGTTTTTTTACGACAACGATCCTGGAATGTGTTCAAATAGGTGCTAACATACAAAGAAGATCCATTAGAAGAATTGGTTAACATTCATTTATATATGGGTTGTGAGTATATGTTGGCATATCAGAAATTAATTGTGGAATTTGTAAGTATGATCTAGGTTGTTTTACTTCCTTGAGTTTATAATTAATAGAACAAAAAAATCCTTTATATTAAATTTATGACTTATAATGGGGTATCAAACTTGTATGAAACAAAATATGGAACTATTCCAACAAAATATTTGTTGCAAGAAGGCATGAGACTTGGTTTTGAAACTATGTTTATAGTTCATGAGTCACTTCTTGTTATGGTACATTGCTATTAGATTTACATTGATGTATATTATTTGTTTCAATTTTCATTGTTCTCACCAATGTAGATACACTCATTACACCTTATTTTTATGTTTGCGAATGGAACAAGATCAAGAAGACGAAAAAAGTTGATGCAATCAACAGAACATTCATCCAAATAACCCAAGTCATGGAAGTAGCTCTAGCACTGTCAACAGTTCCAGCGAAGAATGACGACTTATTTGGATATCAATGGAACCTGTTGAATTTTTTGAAATAATTGTCTGTGAAAATCAGACATTTTGTTTAATGTAAGTGATTTAGTGTCCCAATTGAAAGATAAGGGTTTACCAATAACTATCCCATTTTGTATGACAAAGAGCCTCTTAATGAGATATAATAAAATAAATTTTAATTTATTCTGTTGCATTATCCAATATCGCTAGAAATGTTACACAAATGATTAAATATATGGATGATTAAATATTATAATGAAGAGACGTCAAATCTAATAATACAACAATTTAATCCAAACATCATATATAAATGCACTAATTAAATTTTAATTTATATGAATCTTGTTATAAGATATATGTCGATTTTTTGATGAATAACGAACTTCAAAAATCACAATAATTGCACTATCACACGTCAACATTTCCAAAAAAGAAAAAATCTCATACAAGAAATCGGTCATCCATAACATAAACATGCACCGATGCATTATGTTATATAAGAGCACCATTACTACATCTTTTTTGCATGACCAATGCCTTTCCTAAAACTTACAACACCTGGGCACTTAATTCTTAAAGCACCAATATTGTTTGCAATTAATACCCTAATGCATTGTAATTATTAAAGAACCAATGCTTTCATAGAACTAACACCACAGTGCTACAAAATATTATTTCTATCCCCGATGCATCATTAAAATGAATAGCATTGGTTCTCTTATATCCGTAGTGCACCGGTGCATTTATACAAATCATACGCATTGACACTACTTGTTTAAATAAAAGCACATGGTCTACACTATTTTTTTTCCTACCTTGGTACTGTTCCTGAAAAGAATTCCCTGTTGCATTTTTTGATATATATGCACTAGGGCAGAATACATTTCAGGCACCGACATTATTTTCATTAAATGCCTCAAAAATTTTAGTTATGTATGAAACCCCAGTTCTTTTATATATTTATGCACCAGTGCTATTTTTCCATGAATTGCACCGATAAAAAAAACATCCACTAAAACCTTCAGTCGTCCAAATGTTTTTAGTTACGATGAATTTTCGTTATATTCTCTACTAAAACATCTGCTACCGCAAACATATGTTTTAGCAGAAGGTTTTTTGACATTTTTTTCCAATTTTATAACACTGAAAACTTCTATTATAACGTCTACTAGAAGGTGCTTTCCTTTTACTGATCGCTCTATGTTGTCTGAATACAATGGATAATCCTCAATCCTTTTAATGCCTTTAACTACATGTAATACAATGAGCTCAATACTATGAGTCACTAATACTAGATGCTCAAAACCACAATTGTTAACCACAATTGTTGACACAACCCCAAATCAACTTCTAGGTCAATTTTATCTAACAATCCCCCCTTTAAACTTGACTTTCTCTTTTTCTTGACTAAATATAGCCAAACGAGACAAGTGAATCAATATTGCTCACCTATAGGTCCTATCCAATTAATCTCAAGGTATTTGAGTTTATCACATTTTGTCCTAGTTGACATGCTTCCTCATATTACCACATGCTCCCTTATATCACCTAGAACCACATTAGGACTTTACCAGTGATTTACTAAGGTACGCATACCTTACCACATATTACAGTCATATGCCCATTAACATGAAAATTTTGCAATGCCATTAATAATTATTACATTTTGTATAGTTGTTGTTGCTATCATAGACTTAAGCCAACATTCTCCATTTCACCACATGTAACTTGCTTCCACGCAAGTTTCTCTCCTTTCCAGACCACACAGAACCATTGCTTCCAAAATGTTGCATCTCACCTTGTGAAATTCCTATCCTGCTATCTTGAGCCTGCTCTTATCACTGAATTCTCTTACTAGGCCTCTTCATAACCATTGTGATTATAAAAAATCTCTTAAGGCATTTGTGGTTATGAGAATACGATTCTAATTTTTTAAAATGGAAGTTCATACGCTTGTACAACACCTTTCTCATTCACTTTATGTTGCATCGAAGATGTTAGTTTAATAAATGAGATGACTTTTATGTGCTTCATTGGGTTGCATTGGCTTTCATCCATCTTCTTCAACCATTTATCCCTCTACCTTTTGCGTCCTCTTTCAAATAAATCGTTGCTCATATTTTGCCTCCTTGCCATTGCCCCTATTTTTTACTTTCTCATGATGAGGGTGTCAATAACACTAACAACCTTCCAATGTCATCATTGTCACACAAGATTCTGTGTGGCCATACTACATGCAACTTCCATTGAAAATGACTTTTACTAGCTTGCAATCATAACTATAGAACCCTCTCATGCCTTCTAATTTCTTCATGGTTCCATGAAGTACACATGACTTCCATCGTCTATGTGTCCTCAATGGGAGATCCAATCTCCTCCTCCATGGACTTCTTAACCACAAAACTTCTTTATAATCCATCTTGAAAATAATGATTATAGAGTTGCTGCCACACTCCTAAGAAACTATATGTGGTTGTCAAGTGATCCAGGTGGATATTGGTGGCCACCTACCTATTCCACTTGCATCCTCACCATTGTTTCTTTCAATTTTTCAGTTTCCTTAACTGTAGCACAATTTACTATTTTTGGCAGTTTTTCTAGTCGTGAACTTCTGGAGCCATTTTGAGGCCCTAAACAAAGTTTTTTGGGAAAACCACTAGTGGAAATATGAGTTGTCATCTTAGTATTTACTATTAGCAGTTGTAATCCTCAAATAGATCTTTCTAATGAGGTATCGTGTGCGTCAAATGGAGATCGCATGCCAAAGTTACGGCCCCGGGAAGTTGATGTACCAACTTACCCCAACGTGGCCCATAGTTTGTCATTTCATCTCCTAGGGTTAGGTTTTTGGATTTTTAGGGTTTTCCATTGTTTCTCAATAATAAATAGGCCTTCAAGCCTCATTGTCACATAGCTTAGAGGCATGTAGCTGACACATCTCTTCTCAGAGATAAGCTACCATCACCCGATCTAGTGTTATTTCCATTCTGTTTGTACGCATGTTTCAGAATTTTCTATTATTGAAATGAAGTGCTATTTATGCTGCATCTCTGTATTTGTGGTTATATCTCTATTTTTTCGCGTTCCTATTTAAATTTAGATCAGTGGTATCAGAGCAGTCTACTCTTTCTATGTTTTTCTTTGTGCATCACCAACGAGGTCAGGGTATAAAGAGTTGGGACTCGATCTGGTTGAGTGTTTGCAAGATCAACCTCATAAAGTCCTACGGTCACCCATGGGGGAAGAAAAGAAATATGAGGGAACATGGGATCCTATCAAAATATTTCTTAAGGAGGCCCTTGAAAAATAAAGGGTCGCGATGATGGACAACTCTTCTCATATCCTTCAACGGTTGCCCACCAGTGGCGCATCCAAATCCAGTAGCCACTCTAGAGGCGCTACTCCTTTTAAGGTACAAGTAAACTTTGATATTCCCATATTTGAGGGATAGATGTAGACACCATAGATAAATGGTTAATTTCTATTCATGATTTTTCCAACCGGGAAAAGATTACTTTTTCTCTTCTCAAAGCTACCGCCCACGTGAAGGACTAGTGGGAAACCTACTGTGAGTAGAAAGATGAAAGTACGCCCTCACTGTTTTCATCCACACCCACTTGGAATTCATTCCGGAATGCCACCCAGGAGCAGTACTACCCTATAAGGAGTTATGAGGATAAATAAATAAAGTGGACCACACTGTGGCAGGGAAGGGACCAAGACATGCCGGAATTTATCAATGTTTTTCATACCCTTCGCATGAAGTTGGGTATCAAGGATTTTGAGAAACATTTGGTACTCAAGTATCGCGACTTCCTACATAGGTACATCTAGGATGAGATGGAGTTCCTTGACATCTCCTCGCTTAGCACGACGTACTGATGTGCTATCAAGATCGAGAAAAAACTTAAACATAAAAAGCAAGACTTTGGAACTGTGAATCCCAAGCGAGGGAAAGGTGCCCCCAAATCATAGAACAAAGGAAAAATCCAAGGCAAGGCGGTGCAAGACAATCCGCCAAATTTTCAAGCAAAGAACACTGCTAAGCCGAAGAAGGACACGGGAATGTGGTGTGATTTCCATAAGATCTCCACTCACCACAAAAGTGAGTGTCAGGATAAGCAGTCACTGGTGGCCGAGCTGAAGGCTTCTAAATCAAATGCATGTTCCAACTCTGAGTCAGAACCTGACAAGGTGAATGATAAAGGGAAACAGATTATTGATGTATAACTCAACGCCACTGTTGCCATCATGAAGATCCAGAAGGAGGAACTTGAAGATCCACAGGAGGAGGAGTGCCTCTTCCACTTCTAGATGTGGGTAAAGGGTTCCTTGCTATAGTTCATTGTCGACAGTGGGAGACAAAAGAACATCATTTCAGCAGAGGTCGTGAAGTGGCTGGGCTTACTGACCACAACACATCCACAACCATACACCATCAAGTGGCTTCACCAAAGATGGGATATTCGCATCAGCCAACATTGTCACCTTCCATACAGCATCGAGCCCTTCACGGATGAGGCATTATGTGACATTACTCTCCCTGATGTTTGTGATGTATTATTAGGCCAACCATACTTGTGGAAGCGACACGATGTGTTGAGTAAAGGCCTCTGGTTATTATTGTTACCTTGGGAAATAAGTTGTACAGGATACCGAAGGTAGCACCGCCTACCACCATCTCTTTGGTTACTGGAAAACAATGCAGTAAGCTCATTTCCAAAACCAGGAAAATTGTTTTCTTGGTGATACGCCTTCAAGGAAAGAAGAATATAGTGGCCATGACCTCTAAACAGAGCCCCTCCACTCGACAACAACAGATAGACAAGGTTGTGGAGGAGTACAAGGACATCTTCACCTCCACCGCAGGAGTGCCTTATCACTGTTAGGTCAAGCACTCCATCGATCTGACCCCAAGTGCGTCGCTTCCCAATGGACCCATCTATCAGTGCTGGTTTTTGGAGAACGATGAAATCAAGAGGCAAATTCAGGAGCTGCTATGGAAAGGCCACATCCGGTTGAGTTCATCACCCTGTGGAAGCCTGATCGTGTTGGTACAGAACAAGCATGGTACTTGGAGACTCTGTATTAACTACCAGGCACTGAACAAGATCACTCTTTAGAATATGTAGGTTATCCCATAGATTGATGACCTTCTAGACCAACTCAAGGGGGGGAATATTTCAGCAAGATCGACATGAAGTATGGATATCACTAGGTACTAATCGAACCCTCCGATGTGTGTAAGACTACCTTCAAAGCCAAGGAAGGCCTTTTCAAATGGATGGGTATGCCTTTCGGGTTGACGAATGCTCCTACAACCTTCATGAGGCTGATGGATGACATTTTGTGGCCATTCACTAATTCATATATAATGGTATACTTGGATGACATCCTGATCTTCAGCCAGAGTTGGGAAAAGCGCCTCCACTACATCCAACAGGTTCTCCAGACACTGCGATAACACAAGATGTGTGCCAATTTGGAGAAATGAACTTTTGGCATGACCCAAGTGCATGTGGATCTAGCCAAGATCCAAGTCATTTAGGATTGGTTAGCCCCAACCACTCTGACATAGCTTCGCAACTTTCTGGGTCTTGCTAATTTATACTGCAGGTCTGTGTTGGGATTCTCTCATATCACTTGGCCCTTGAGTCAAGTCTCCAAGGGAGGAATGAAAGAAAAATTATTTTGGTTTGAATCTCAATAGAAGGATTCGCAAAGTTGAAACCTCGCCTCTGCTCTACACCAATTCTCACATTACCATACTTACAACAACCATGTGAGATTGAGACAGATGCCTCTGACTATATTGTTGGGGAAATCCTTACTTGATAGGGGCATCCAGTGGCATATCACATTGAGACACTTTCAGACACAGTCTGAAAGTATCCCACTTATGACAAAGAGATGTATTCCATTGTGTAGGCCTGCTGAGAATGGAAGAATTACGTTTTGGGGAAGCAAACGGTCATCCATAGAGACCACCGACCCCTGCAGTTCATACAGACCCAAGGGAAGTTACAGAATGATCACCATTAGGAGTGGTCAACATACTTGCAACAGTTTCATTTGAATATTAAGTATAAGAAGGGTAACACTAATAATGTTGTAGACTGCCTCAGGCAACCCCTGATCATGGCATTAACCACGGTGCTCAACTCTTGTGGGCACGAGACTTCTAATTAGCCACTTCTCTACAAAAGTGACCCAAAATTTGGCCACACATACCAGACGTTCTTGGAGGGTCAACAAGTGTCATATTTTCACCTTCAGGATGGACTATTATGGCACCTGGGACACCTTTGTATTCCTTCAAGTGAGCGTGCCAAGATGATTTGGGAAGCACACTATAGTCAGGTCACTGGAAATTTTGGGGTCACGAAAACATTGGTAGTAATGAAGAAGTATTTCTACTAGCTAAATCTTCGATAGGATGTTGGGAAGTACATTAGATCCTGCACTACTTGCGTCATTTCCAAACCAACCATCAAGAAGCAAGGTCTCCATACTTTGCTACCTACCCCTAGTCGACCTTGGGAATCCATCTCCATGGATTACATGTCAAGCCTTACTTCTACTAAGCATGGCAATGAGTGTGGTTTTGTGGCCATTGATAGATTCTCGAAGATGGTCATTATGGAGGCCTGCAAGAAGAATCTCATAGAATAAGCCACTACTAAACTCTTCTTTGAATGAGTGTGGGTACACTTTGAGATCCCATAGTCTATCATCTTAGATCAGGACAACAGGTTTCTCAGTACATTTTGGTCCAGTATTTGGTCGATGTTGGACACCAAGCTCACGAAGTCCACAACTATCCATCCCCAAATTGATGGCAAGACAGAGGTCGTCAACAGGATGATCGTACACATTATTCTCATGTACAACTCAAAGCATCCACGCACATGGGATGAGAGCCTCCCATATGTTCAACACAACTATAACCGGGCTCTCCACAACTTGACTAGCCACAACTCTTTTGAGGTGGGCTTGGCATTCTAGCCACTATGACCCATTCATGTGGCCATACCATTTGCAACTACTCAAGTAGATTCATCTCATGTCCAGTCTGAAGCGGACAAGGCAAACAACTTCATAGAGCACACTCAACACATCGACCAATAGGTCCATGACATCTTGGACATAGCAAAAGAGAAAGAGAATGGACTCACATTCAACAAGGGGGCATGGTAGAGGAAAAGAGAATGGAGTTTGACCTCAATCATAGACTTACACATTCACACACATTTGATGAGCATTTAGCAACATATCAAAAGAGAAGAAGTAGAAAAAGTAGGATTTGGAGCTACATTTTAGAGCTCTGAGGAGAAACTTAATGAAAGCTGGTTTGGCATAATTATTCAAAGGGAGGAATGAAATGCCTTGGGAATGAAAGCATGGTGGCCTCGTGGTGCTCTAGTTTAGTTGTGCATTCATTGAAGGTTTCCCTCTGAAGACATTCCACCTAAAGATTTGGAATCTAGCTGAGGTGTGAAAAATACAAGTAGTAGTGGTTATAGCTTTTCTATGGTTGGATGGAGAGTTAGAGTCGCATTCTTAGTTGGAAAATTTATACATCGTTTAAGATAAGTGCTCTTATGCTTGTTATTCACAATAAAATATGTTTCATTCTTGGTTGACATGGTGTTATCACCATAGGGGGCATGGGTGCATTATTATTATTTACAATATTGACTAATGTGTCATGTTGATGTTTGAATGGACTAGAATAGCGAGTAGAAATATTTATTGTGTTATAGCAATGTCTAGCATAGCCATATCTCCTTATTGTAGTATGATGACCAGAATAATCTCAAGCTTGCATTAGCATTGCTTATGTTGCAATGTGGTGAATATGAGGATTTCCTTCGCTTTTATCTTCATTGACATGTTATTTCACGTATTCACTTATCTATACCTTGGTTCTAGGCTATAATTTCCTTGCATTTAGTGTTGTGGATGGCACTGTTTCATGAGCTTGAATAACTTGGTTTTATATCCTCGTACTTTGCACCAATTTTCATTTATGTTCTATATGTATTGATGTCGAATCCCTCAAGGATAGACGGTGTAGTTTGTATGATGTCCCTATGTTGGATTGAGGCAGTAAGCGCCTATTCAATGGCTAGTATAGTTGTATCGTTCAACTGGACTTATACTCAAATAGGGTGTGTGTATATATATATATATATATATATATATATATATATATATATATATATATATATGATCTCCTTCCGAGATGATAGAATATAAGATTAATTTGATAATAAGCGTGCCAAAGCAGCACATGAGGGTTCTTGTTATACTTGAGAATTTAATCACTGAATGTCTCATTTCTAGTTGAATAATGACATCAATAGCTGAGGAATGCTTATGATCACTCTATTTACATTCCACAGTAGTCTCGTTTGGAAAAAAATAGAATCATGGTTAAAGACAGTGGCATATGTTCTGACTTTTAAAGGGAAATTCCATTGAATTTTTTAAACTATGCATGGTTTACTATTGTGATTATAAAGGAATGAGTGCTTGTTTAAATTAGTCCTCTGACTATGAATTTTCTGCAAAGGTTTGTATGCAGGGAGGCATCTATCATTAACAGTGTTGTACGCACTTAGTGTTGCAAACCACGCATGTAGTCTGAGTAGAGTGCTGAAAAAAGAATTATAACCCATGAGGTCGATTTAAACACTTAACTCCATTTTTGAACTGAAAGATTGAGTGCTCTAAGCATAGCAGGTTTGTGGAGGAAAAAACCGACCTAAATATACCAATCCAATCCCTCTGCATTCGTATCGTTTTGAGCGTCTATATATATATATATATATATATATATATATATATATATATATATATATATATATATATATATATATATATATATATATATGTAAGTCTTGCAATGGCGGGGCCCAAGCATGACATGTCCTAGAGGGTCGCCCCGAGAATCCCAAGAGGCAGAGGCTAGAAGAGTGTTGGGGTGAAGGGATGAGGGTAACTTGTCCTAGTGGTTATCAAGGTCGAGGTGCAAAGAGGAGTTGAATTATTTAGTAGTGGTCATCTATTGAGATAATTGTAGTATCTTCCAAACATATATGATGCTTAGACTAAAGAGAATGTTCTTCTAGAGGAGAGGTGCGAGTGTGTTGTTTCATGATGGCTCCATGTTCCTTAATTCTAATTTTAAACTATCTTCGAGTTTCACCGATGTAGCTTCTTCCACAAGAGAAATTTATTTTGTAAAGCGATTTTGTAAACCCCTTTGAGTTGCTATTGATCAATCTTATTCTTAAGTGATTTCATCTTATTTTTAATAATTTAGAGTGGCTTAAATACAAAACCAATATTCAATTTCTTAAGAATTTTAGCAATTATATTACGTATGGAAGATAACCCTTGTTATTGGAGGGTTACATTTTCTCAACTTCATGAGGGGGTGGGGTTTATTTTCTTCCTAAATTTCTTAGTGGTGTACGAGTGTTTTTTTTTTTTTTTAAATAATGGATTAACCAAAGTCCCATTATGATGTTTACTAATAAGTTTTTTGGCTTTTCTAAAGATTATTGCACATCTTGTCTTATAACTTCTTTATCTTCATCTATCTCTAAGTGTTATATACTATCTTTATACAACATATGATGTTTTCCGTTGGAATCCTTTTGGGAGCAATGACAAAGTTGAACTCTTTATTCCATATATTAATCTCATCTTTGCAAGGATGGAAATTAAAAAGGTTGATTACCTTTTTGTTCCTAACATCATTGTGAGTGCGCAACTGTTACAATCATTGTTATTAACCACAACATCATTGTTGTTATTATTTGTATTGCTGATTCGAACAGACTTGATGCAAATTCTAACATCATTGTGAGTGCTGGCGCAGCCGTTACAATTATTGTTATTAACCACAACATCATTGTTGTTATTATTTGTGTTACTGAATTCAATAGACAGGATGCAAATTCATTGTGAAAGCTGGCGGAACTGTTACAATTATTGTAATTGACCACAACATCATTGTCGTTATTATTTGTATTGCTGATTTCAATAGACTGTAATTGACGACAACATCATTGTCGTTATTTTTTGTATCGTTGATTTCAATATGCTGGATGCAACTTGGGTTTCCTACATTAATATTTGGGCTGCTCACAATCTCATTTAAATGGTCATTGCTCTCGGAATTGATCAAATTATTGTTGCTAGTATTCATATATTTGCCGCCTGTATTATTCCCATTCGAATTGTTCATATCTGTATTACTAACTGGTTGTTGTCATCTTTTGCATTGGTAATGTCCATCAATTATTTCCTCGATTTGTTCATATAAGATGGGTTGTTCTCATCATTGACATTAGCAATGTCGTTCATAACTCCACTCGAAATTATTCTATCGGGTGGGAGGTCAACGCCGGAGATGGTAGGGGAGTTCGAATAACTGCAAGGCACCTGCAAGGTAATTCGGATTTTGATTCAACGCAGCCTTTAAATTGTAGGACAATCATAACGTTGAAAAGAGTTCAAACGAAGGATGTATCATGCCTAATCACATTAGCTAGGTCATCGAATAATCCACTACAGCCTAGTGATTGGTTAGATTCATGGAAGAATTATTGCACTTCTTTGCAACTCCTGATGCTGCTTTATAGGTTGTAATGGTGTCTTCATGATTATTTAAAATAACAATATCAGAATTGCGTGGAGGATCCTAGGAGGTGTAGATCAGTCTAATGTTGTTTATGCGCAAATCTTTGGTACTACTGGTTCTTGCTGTCTTCTTAATTTCTCTGGCTTAGAGTTCCGTCTCAAAGCATGCAGAATTGCCCTCCCTAATTTCTTTGATAGCGCCGCAAGAATCTATAACATTCCAAAGGTCGGGTTGGATGATATTAGCTAGTTTAATTTGTAGTTTATAAGTGTTCTCTGAAAGACAACTTAAAGCAGACCTAGATCTCTTGATTTCACCACGAATAAGAGATCGACTTAATAAATTAAATGCTCTTTCATTCTTATCAGATCGAAGTTTGTGCTTAACGCAGGCAAATGAAGGAATCATATTACTGTCACGACAAGTTTTAAGGAAGTTCAGGACTGCCATTCCTCTCTCTATCTTAGTTCTCAATTTTTCGAGAGAGTCATAGGTTTCTGTGGTAGAGTTTGAAGAAAAATTTGAAATATGGTTTATAATTTGATTTTTAAATTAATTTTTCAAATCCAGACGAGGACCCATCATCACTACAAAAATATATAAGAAAAGAAAACTAAAAACTCAAATATAAATATAAAACTAAAAGTAAGAAACAAAATAAACAAAAAAGGAAAAACTTAACCCTAAAATGTCTGAAAAAGATCCCACAATACTAATATGGAAAAATATAAATTAATTGATATATTAACATGTTTATATAACTAAAAAGGCCCTAACCCTAAAAAGTCTAAGAAAAGTCCCACAATATTATTATTGAAGAATATAAATTAATTAATATATTAACATGTTTATATAATTAAATGTAAAATATTAATAATGTATAATGTATCTTAATAAATTAACATTAAAAAGAAAGTCTAAGAAAAATCCCGCAATACTAATATAGAAGAATTTAAATTAATTTGTATATTAACATGTTTATATAATTTGTATATTGACAATTACAAAAAGCAAGACTGGTCATGGCTTATAGCAAAGATAGAAACCAGAATTAATCAGTGGAGCTTCAGATGGCTTTCTAGAGCGGGGAGATTAACCCTCATAAAATCTGTCCTTCTGGCTACCCCTGTTTTCTGGGCCTCTTTGTCATGGGTTCTCAAGGGGGTTTTGGGAAAAATAAGAAGAATTTGCAGTCGATTCCTTTGGGCAGGAGCAAAGGAGGAATCTGTTTTACCTTGGATCGCCTGGGACAAAGTAGCAAGACCCAAGGAATGGGGGGGATGGGGCATAAAAGATTTGAATGCCTTTACAGCTTCTGTGGCAGTAAAATCAGGGTGGAAAATAGTAAAGCTTGAAAATCTATGGACAAAATTTGTAAAAAGAAAAAATATTGATCCATCCCCTTTGGAAGAATGGATTAGAAATCCGGAGAAAAAGGGCGGAAAGGTGTCCAACATCTGGAAAGCTACGATTGAGGCCTTTAAAGTAATTGAACAAGGTTTATCTTGGAAGGTTGGGAATGGGGAAAATATTCGAATTGGAAGGGACCCTTGGGTGGGGTGCAGTGAAAAATTTGCACTTACCCCTGGCCTGATAAGACACCTGGGTTCAAAAGGCATCGTCTATCTAAAACAGGTGGAAGAGATAGGTGCTTCATCTATCTGGGGCCAAGCTTGGAAGATGGGCGCAGAGCTGAATATCCTTCCTCGTTGGTGGGATGAATGGGAGGCTTACAGGATGGAACTATCCAGAACAAATGTAAGAATTAAGGATGAACCAGACCAACTGATTTGGGCACATGCGGACACTGGAAATTATTCTCCAAAGTTTGGATACAAATTCCTCATGTCCAAAAAAGGATGGGCTGATCCGGATTGGTGGGAAAAATCGCTTTGGAAACTAAAATGCCCAGCAAAGGCAAAAATTTTGTTCTGGTGCATTCTAAAAAAGAAAGTCCCTACCTGGGATATTCTCCAATCAAGATTTAAACAAGGTCCAGGTAGATGTGCCCTGTGCAAAAATGATTTGGAAACAGCAAATCATATTTTTTTGGAATGTCCTTCAGCAAAAAAAGTATGGGATGAAGTATTAAAGCAAATGACTTTAACTATCAAATGGGAAGGGCAGTCTTTACCAGATGCATGGAAAAATTGGTGGAACAAAGTTCCTGATCAAAAGTTAAGGAATCTACCCCCCATCATAAGTTGGGGAATCTGGTTAGCCAGAAACAGAATTATCTTTCAGGAGAAGGAGACAGAGGCACTCCAAATATTGACTCAATGTATGGCCATATACTCAATTATCCCGGATGATGAGAATGAGAGGGAACCTCGGAAGGTAGCGGAGGAGCAAATAAAGGAAGGGGTTCCCTGGGCTTATTTTGATGGCGCCTCCCAGGAAAACAAAGCTGGTGCAGGAATTGTTATACATTTGAACAAATCTCATTCTCTTAAAGCATCCATCGGTCTGGGAAGTGGATCAAATAATTTTGCTGAATTATCTGCTCTAAAATATCTCTTATGCTGGTTGATTCAAAAAAACACCCTCACAGTTCAAATTTTTGGAGATTCTCTAAATGTTATAAACTGGTTAAATGGACGGAGCAGATGCAAAAATTATGCTTTACAGCCTTTATTTGAAGAAATTCAAAATTCAAAATTGTCTTTTATTTCGCTGTCCATTAACCATATTTACAGGGAACGAAATGATCTGGCAGATAAACTTTCAAAAGACGGTATTGAACAATCTGTGGGCAGTTGGAGAATAAGGGAGGAAGTAAACGGGGAAAGCTTTGCCTCGGACCAGCCTCCATATGCAGGAATTCTCCATTAAAACCAGCTGACCAGCAAATTTTCTGTTTGTTTTGTCTACTAAAAAATACTGCTGAAACAGTATTTTTGGCGTTACAGTGGAAAGTGAAAGCAAGGCATATATGTTTTTTATCTTTTTTGTTTCTGCTTTATGAAACTGTCAGAAAAAACGGGAACAAGATGGACACATGAAAAAGTCAAGGGACAAGATCGCGGGTGAAATGTTCTCTTCTCGGGAAGAGAAGAAATACTCTCTTATGAGATTTTTGTATAATCAAACAGTTACAACAGCAATAGAGCTGTGTATGTACATGAAACTTTTTATTAATATAAGAAGTTCGTTTTTTTCTTTGGAAAAAAAAACATGTTTATATAATTAAAAAAACCTAACCCTAAAAAGTCTAATAAAAGTCCCACAATACTAATATAGAAGAATATAAATTAATTAGTATATTAACATGTTTATATAATTAAAAAAACCTAACCCTAAAAAGTCTAATAAAAGTCCCACAATACTAATATAGAAGAATTTAAATTAATTAGTATATTAACATGTTTATATAATTAAAAAAACCTAACCCTAAAAAGTCTAATAAAAGTCCCACAATACTAATATCGAAGAATATAAATTAATTAATATATTAACCTGTTTATACTAATATCGAAGAATATAAATTAATTAATATATTAACCTGTTTATATAATTAAACGTTTTAGTGTTAAGAAATACACTAAAATATTAATAATTACTAATGTAGAATATATTTTAATAAATTAATATTAAAGAAATAGAATATTAATAATAAACTATATTGATTTATTAACAAATATAATTATAAATATATATATATCAGTAAAGTATAACTATGTAATGTACTATAAATATATTCATAAATTATAACTATATAAATACTATTAGATTAGATTAGTATATTAGTAGTAAGATATTAATATTTTAGATAATATTAGTAAGTATTAATATATTAATATTTTAGAAAAACCTAATGGTTAGCTCAAATGGTCAAAATCAGTGCCTCGCAGTTCGGGAGGTCACAGGGTCCATTCTGCTTGAAGCCCATTAGGGTTAGGCCTTGCTAGTGGGCCGCGGAGCTAGATTCCCTTCAGGGTCGATCAGCTCAGATTTTCTGTGGACGTAGCGACCACCCATTGACTAAGGTGTCTGTGAACCAAAACCAATAATAATAATAATAATAATAATTTAGATAATATTAGTAAGTTAGAAATATATTAATAGGTTATGATATTTTATGTATATATAGTATTTTTAATGTATTGATTAATTAAGACTTTTTTATAGCCATGCATAGCATTTATTTGATAAATTATCAACATACATATATAAATAAGTGATACAAAGCATGCTGTATTTCTAAATTCTTAGTTAATAAAATTTAAGAGAGGTAGATGTTTATGCCAATTCAAGTTTAAAGTGACAGGATGTTGAGTTAACATACTATAGTTAATATGACATTGATTTACACATTGATGGACTTATCATTGGTGGTTTACATGCTCATGGCATTGGGTAACCCATAGTATTTTCTCATGGTATTTGATATGATGAAACTTATTTAATGCATTAAATAAATCCACTATAAAATGCTTTAAGAGACCTATTGTTTCGCTGGCTTGGCCAAAGGAATAATAGATATTTATTTAGGTATCAATTTTACTAGGTAAGAGTTTTCAAGGTAAACACTCATTCTATGTACTTCTTGTTGTGTTTTTTGCTCATTTCATTATATCATTTCACTATGTTAGTTTTAATCCAACTAAGTGATAAAATAAATAGCTAGCACTTCCCATTTCCATAATGGAATTGGTAATGGTTGCACCAAACACATTGGATGTCTATGCTAATTCTTTACTCTTTGACACTCTATAACCTAGCTATATAATCAACTACATACTTTCTCATTCCTAGAAAAATATATTGACTTCTTAGTGCTACATTTTTATCTAATAGCTAAGATGTTTAGCATATCGAACATTATGCATTTCTTTTAAAACTAGTTTCCTTAATTCATTAGAATTAGGAACATACATGTTAATTTTATAGAAAGAGTGACATTAACTTCCAAATCACATCCCTCATACTTATGTCATGTATTCTTTTGCTACAATCCTATTTGAATATAAAGATAATGCTCATTGAAGTTAATAGCCTTAAGAATCTTGTCCCACAAATCAAATTTGAACATACTAATGTGTGTAGCATGTAGTAGCATGTATTCTTCTATTGATTGAATCGAGACCTTGTTCTCCTTCCCTCTAATAGGTCTAATATCAAATTTGTATTCACTAAAAAAAATTTAGTCATCTTGGTTTCTTGACATTTGATGTCTATTTTTTAAATAAATATTTGAGATCATTGTAATATATTCTTAACTCAAACTTTCTCCCCATCAAGTAATGTATCCACATCTTTAGCACATGAATTGTTGTAGTGAATTCTAAGTTGTGTATGACATAGTTAATTTATGATTCTTTAGATTTATTGATTCATAATATATTACACACAACCACTAGATGACTACCTTGGGTAGATAAATTCTTGAGATTTGGGGATCTCGTAGGTTGATAGGTTTTAAACATGGTTCCAAAAGTTCAAGAAGAAGACCTTCAAAGTACTTGTGTTTCCCACATTGTAGATATGTAACTTTTAATGCACATTCTGATCTCTTAGGAAGCCCTTATACTAGTTATGATAAAGAATGTTGTGTAAAACATATGAGAAGATAAATAAATTAATTAATTAATATAAGTTACATTATCAAAGTTAATTTCGAGACGAAGTTCCTTGAAGTGGGCGAGTATGTAATGCTCCATATTACTAAATAAATAATATAATAAAAAAACAAATATCAAGGCATAAAAGAAAAAAATATTAAATAAAGTATGATGATCGTGATAAAATTATTGATCTAATAAATCAAAAAATGCAAAAAAAATAAAACGGTTTTGGCAAATTTAAAACTCTATGATAAAGAAATAATTACATAATGAAAAGTGAATGTTATAGATCATGTTCTTTATCATGGATGGATTATATATAAAGAACGAGAAAAATAATAAAATGTCATTTCTTTTTCTTAGGAAATTTAGGACAAGGCTAAGAAGAGGTAGCTTAGTAGTGGATTGAGGGCTTTAGGATGACTTGTTGTTGAGAGATCTAGAGTAGCAAAGTTTACCGTTGAGTGCAGAGTCATCCTCCACAATTTTTTCTATTGGTGGGATTGAGTGTGGTGTAATATCCCTTGCTAAAATATACTAACCAACTTGTAATTTTTTTATTTTTATCTTGCAAACATTTCATCAAACACTTTGCATGTAATCAAATATGAAGCATTGATAACACAACAACAACACAACAAAATGTTTTACAAGAAAAAATATCATCGTAACTATAAATCCCTTTTGGAACAATAAAAACAAAACAAATATTTCACAATAAAATTTTACAACAACAAACTTAGCCAAACAAAATTAGATGTGTTTATTAATATAGCCATGAAATTGATTTTTGGGAACTTGGCACAATTTTGTTGGGAATAGAAGATGAAAATAATGAAAAATACCTTATAATATGTTGAATATGACCTTATTAAGTTGATTCAACCTCCATTCTTTATGCCATGGCCTAATAATTATTAACTCAGTTTGATAGGATAAATAGCGTTGGGCTTAAGCAATAAAATTAGCTTGGTATGACCCACCAAAAGCCCCCATATTTTTGCTGATAATTCAATAGATTTTGCCTCCCTTTATTTACACAAAAAACTAATGGATAAATTGGACCACACAACCTTTTGAATGTTGATATACTCATAATTTTGGTTTCCCTTGGCTTGCATGAACAACTGTTAGCTAAACCAATGCAGAAAAAAAATCTACACAAATTCTGGTTGAACACTCATTTTGGCCCAAACAATGAATCCCCCCGTTTAACAATGAAGTCTTATAATGAATTTGAGTGATTATTCCTTATGATTAGCTAGGTTGGATGTGTTTCACCGCCAAATTTGATTCTCTTAATGGTTTACACCCGCCAACCCCCCCATACACAACAGATCTTCAAATTGATTTGAGGAAATTATTAGGCATGCCCAAAGAGTGAGCTCCAATTTATCTTTTATCATCATAGTGCCATTTTTATATACCATAGGTCATCAAAATACCATGGGTATCTCTTTTATTTCCTTTTACATCATGATGACCTAATTGCGTACAATCACCTCGAGCACAACAACCTTCACCATGAAAATGCATGCATAACAAATATAAACACCGACATGCATAACAAATGCATCTACAAACATACACTCATGGCAACACATCTCATAACAACACCATCAACCTTCACATAACAACATCACTACAACCATTATCAAAACCGTGCAAATGCAACAAGCTCATAGACCACAAAGATGATTAACACATGTGAAAATGACATGAATACATGACCAACACACCACCTATCTAGTCTGAGGGGTGAACCATGCTCTGATATCACTCTATAACACCCCCCTCCCACATCCACCCATGTAATCGTCCAATCAGGGTAAACATGCGACGAGAGGCTACTATGATTATATTCAACCTCCTATCTAACTTTAAGGAAATGGAATCGATGGAAACACAACACATATACCCTGCACATCAACTACAGGACCCCTGAGAACCATCCAAACTCTTCAGGTACCTACCCTCTTAGTCTGACTGATGTTTTTAACCACTTGAGCTTTGGACACTCTCATGCTATAGGCTTGCCAGCATCCAGGATGCTCTGGATGCTCCTATGACAAGTCATGCCAGTGTCCAGTGATTATTTTGTCCAGTTCTGTACCAACGTCCCCGAGATTTAAGCCACTTTTTCAGGCCTAGAGCCTAAGTCACTACCTAGAATAGATTGACATCTCCAAAACAATAAAATAACAGGGAAACAATTATGCAAAAGCAAATAGTTGAATAATCCCTTAACCAGACCCATACTAGCCATGACATGCATTTCCTCAAACATACCACAAATATGTAATCTACAAGTGTAAATGACATATTTAAGCATAGGGATCTCATACTTATCTGAGAATCGCTAAGAACCATTGTTCGCTCTTATCATTTGTTGCATTATCATCTATTACGTCATAGATACATTGTCCATTCATTTACAAGTAAAAACATGATGAGACCCATACATAGCCACTGTCATAAAACACATACATAACCAACAACAATGTAAACTTTGAAACGGGAACTGATACTGTTACCCATTTCATAGAGATAGCAAAAAATTGACCTGATTTTGAAAAGGGGCGATGCAGAATACACATATTTTTTTTAGAGCATAGTTTTTGGCACTTTAAATAACCGATACAATTACCTGTTTAATAGGGGTAGTAAAAGCGTGACCTGATTTTGAAAAGTAGTGATGCAGAATACACTTCTTTTTTTTTTGAGCATATTTTTGACACTTTAAATTTTCTTATGTATCAAATATAAATATTTGTTTTTAAATGTTAGTGATTTTCATGCTGATTTTGAAACGTGTTGATGCAGCATACCTTTTTTTTAGAGGACTTATTTTTCACACTTTAAGATTTATTATGTCCAATTTTTTTTTTTTTAATTATGATTACTTAACAAATTTTCAAGTTGTTTTTATTTTTCTCTTTTTAAATGTTGATTACTTAAAAAATATATATATATAAAATTAAGTAAAAAAAAAAACCATTAACAAAAACTTGAAAAAAAAAACAAACAAACAAACAAACAAACAAACAAACTAGATTAAAAAAAAAATAGAAAATTAACCAAAAAAAAATAAAAAAAATTAACAAACTAGTAAAATTAATATTAAAAACATTAAAAATAAAAATAAAAAAACAAAAATAAACTCAAAAAAAAATAAATAATATATATATATATATCTTTTCAAATTAAAAAAATAAATAAAAACATTTAAAGTTTAAAAATAAATATGTATTTTTTTTTAATATTTTTTATTAAGCCTACCTTTTTTATTTAAAAACAAAAAAATTTAAAATTTAAAAATAAAAAAAAAAAAAATTAAACATTTTTTTTTAATTTAAAAAGAAATATAAAAATTTACCTCCACCCATGGTGGCATGGCCCTGGGCGGAATCGCCCCCCCGTCCACCCGACTGCCCGTGGTGGCGCGGCCGTAGGCAGAGGGCTTGCATGCAGACCGTCCACCCAAGGCCGTGCCACCACGGGTAGCTGGGCGACCAGAGGTAATAATTTTTTTTTAAATAATTTTCCATTTTTTTATTTTTTTTTTTTCTAATTTTTATTTTTTTTGTTTTTAAATAAAAAAGGTAGTCTGAATAATTTATTTATTTGTTTATTTTTTTAAATCAAAAATACATATATATATATATATATATATATATATATATATATATATAGATATATTTTTTTTTTTTTAAATGTGGCTCATAGTCACTGAGTGGCCACTACATCCACGTTAAATATCAGGGTAGTTCCACCCGAAGGGATCTACCCGTCGGCCAATCTTAACAGGCTTAACCCTGAGGGCGTCGAGGAGATTTAACCCCGTGACCTCCCAAATGGGAAAGTGCTTAGCAACGGGAACTTGACCATTTGAGCTATCCCTTGGGGCTTTAAAAATACATATTTCTTTTTAAACTTTAAATGTTTTTAATTTTTTTTTTTGTTAATTTGAAAACATATATATATTTATTTTATTTATAATTTGAGTTTCTTTTTGTGTTTTTTAGTTTATTTTTAAATGTTTTTAATATTAATTTTACTAGGTTTTTTTTTTTTTTCAATTTTTTTTTTTTTTTATTCTAGTTTGTTTTTTCTTTTATTTATTTTTTTTTCTAGTTTTTATTAATGTTTTGTTTTATTTTTTATTTTTTAATTACTTAATTTTATATATATTTTTTATTTTTTTGTCTTTTTTATATCTGTTTTTTTAAGTAATCTACATTTTAATCTTAATTTTAGTAGTTTTTTTTTTTTTTTGGGTTAATTTTCTATTTTTTTTAAATCTAATTTGTTTTTAATTTTCATTTTTTTTTTAGTTTTTTGTTAATGCTTTTAAATTTTTTCTATTTTTACCTACTTAATTTTATAGTTTATTTTAATTTTTTTTTCTTTTCCATATTTTTGTTTTGTTTTTTTTTCTTTTGCCAATTTTTTTTATGGTTTACAAGATAATTTTTTTTTAAATATGTTTCTCTTACTATTTATTTGTTTATAATTTTTAAGTTTTTTTTAAATTTTTTAATTCTTATCTTTTATAGGTTAATTTTGTTTGTTTGTTTGTTTGTGTTTTTTTTTTTTTTTTTTTTTTACATTTTTATGATTGATTTTTTTTTTATGTTTGATCTTTTTTTGTCTTTTTTTATATATTTGATTTTTTTTTTTTGTTTTTTATTTTTATTTTATGTTTTATTTTGTTATTTTTTTTTAACTTTTTTTTGTTTTGTGTTTTTTCATTGTTTTAATTTTTTAACTTTTTATGATATTTTATGTTTTCATTATTTTTTTGAAATTTTAATGTTTTTTGGGGTCATGATAAAATATTTTACACCATTATTTCGAAATGTTGAAATTTTACCTTTCAAAAAAAAGTATTATCCCAGAATCAACACTTTTTGTTTTTAGCACTGTATTTTTTTATGTTTTTACAGGTTTTTTTGGCCAGAGTTCCCATTTCGAGTTTATAGTTCTTGTTTCAAAGTTTACATTGTTCAACATAATAACAACATAAATATCAATGAAATCACAACCATATGATCCACATATAAATCAATATAATACTTATAGCAATACAACAAGAAATAACCTCTCATTAATGATGAAAACTCCTAATCCGGGATGGGACTACCATGTTCCACCTGACCATAGAATGGTTGAGAAAAATCTCTCTTCAGCCATTCACCCCCATGCCATATTCCAAGCATGAATGTGGGACTCAAACCAAAAGAAACAACCAGGGCATCCCTAGGCTAAACCACCTCACCCTCATAAATAGAAACTCGGCTTTACCGTAATCCATCCCGGATCACTAGGTCAACACAATAAACATGTAATAACATGATTTACCATGATCTCCACTAGATCAGTAGTCCAAAACAAGCATGGATGCCAATGGATTTCTCTACCTAAACCATGAGGAATTTTTCTGTCTCCTAGTCTCTTAGGGTTTACCCTAATCCACACCGGATCACTAGGCCCTAAACTGAGACACCAGTCTCTCAAGATTTACTACAATCCACATTGGATCACTAGGCCCTCAACCGAAACCCACCCTCTAGGCTTTACTACATATCCCAACCCGAGATTAGTAGACCCAACGAAGATAAATCCACCTCTTGGCTTTACCATATATCCCGCCATTCACCCGAAAGAATTCCTAGGCCCACCGAGGCATAGAATCCTAGATTTACCGCAACCCATAGTCTGACTTAGAGGTTACTAGGCTAGTGGCTTTACTATGATCCACAGTCTGGTTTAGGGACAACTAGGACATGTGCTCTATCATTCAGAGATCCACCTCACTCAGCTTCAAATCCATTTGACAATCTAGCTCAACCAAAACATGAGAACCCCATCACGCCATGACTATCTGTAAATGGAAAGGCTAGGATGAAAACATTGTTACATCTGGAAAAACCCATGCCATAACATCCAAGAACAACATGCAATACCATGCATGCCAATTCTAGCAAGGAAAATACACATGCAAGTCAATACTTGCAAAGAATCTTGTTGTGGCTGCTTGATCCTGCCTTTCCCTACTTGATCTTTCCCTCCTCTTGCCTTCTTTTGCTTTCTTGATCCAATGCCAAAATGCTCCAAGAAAACTCTAAATTTGCAAGAGTGAGAGAGAGAGAGAGAATAATGAGAGAGCTCCAAAACTAAAATGATCAAGCTTGCCCACTAATCCTCATAAGCCTTTTTAATAGTGAGGTCTCTATTTTCTTCATTTTCCATTATTGTACATCAATTTCCTCGTCACATGCAACCTACGACCTTTCACCTTCATTTTCTACTAATTTCCATTATTTTCATAAATACGTGTGCAAAAAATTCCATTTTGCCTTTCCAAATTCCCTTGCCATTGCCTTTCCCAATTTCATTAGCCATAATAAACTGAATGAACACCCACTAGGATGTTTTTCCCACCATTCAACTTGGAATACATGTCCCATCAACTGTGGTCTTATATTTTTTACATGGATTTTTAACGAGGGTTGTTACAAATTCTCTATTCAAAATCTACCGTTACCTAAGGTGAATAAGTAGAAATGGCCTAGAAAACTCCATGGAATTTAACACATGCTTACAAGTTTACATTATAGGCTCAGTAGTTGTCCAAGCTCACATGTAGACTAGTCTCTAGCACTAACCAACAAGCAAACAGAAAAGCAAGGTAGTTGAATGGTTATTAAATTATAATGGAATGATTGAGAGAATGATTGGAACATGACTTTTGTATGCATGTTATATTTCTACCAAGCATTTATTGAGGAACACACCCCCACCACTTGAGAAATCACATAGACCATTTTACCCTCAATTTTTGGACTTACGCTTAAGTCACTTTTGTAATATAATATTATTTTCATGGCTTAGGAACCATGCCACATTTCCACTCGTGATATTTCCCTCCTATGGAGTCTTAGCCATGCCATCTCTTATGTTTGACATAGTCTACAACAATTGTGTATTCTATTAATATGGATACATTCATAGCATTGTTAGGTTTACTTTCCTTAATTGCACACTCACTTTGGCCTCAAAAAATATAGGCACAAGCAAGTCATCCCAAGGACAAATACTTACACCTAGGCATATAGGCCCAACACGACTTGGCTCGCCAACCTAATAGAAATATATACAAATATAGCATAGGGGTAATTCTAGTGCCATTACATAAAATAAGAAATTATGAATTTCAATTCTAAAGGTGTGAATATTAGTTTCTCCAAAGTGAGAATTTAAATTATGAAATTGTGAATGTTGATTTTAAAAAGTGTGCATTTCGATTCCATAATTATGAATTATAAATAGCTTATGGCCCAAAAAGTGTGAATTCAATTCCAAAAGTGTGAATTTCAATTCTAAAGGTGTCAATTTTGATTCTAAATTTTTGAATTTTGATTCCAAAAGCATAAATTTGATTTCAAAAGTGTCAATTTTAACCTAGAAGTTACAAATTTGAATGTCAAAAGTTTAATTTTATTGCCTTATTTAATACATTTTTTTTGCATATGGATTATGATAGCCCATTGTGGTGTTACCTTCACAACACAATTGATTTTCTCTTTTAAAACCATTAAATCAAATAAACCATAGCTAAAACATCCAAAATACTACATCTAAGGTAGTTACTACTCTAAGTAAGAGCTTACCAATGGCCCTAAATGAATAAGAAAATAAACGATCCATCTAGAAAACTAGTATTATACAACTTAAACACTAAAACAAAAAATATATATGAAACAAATAAATTGCACTACCTACACTATAGCTACCACCAACCATCTCTAATAAAATCTTTGAACAAGTCTTTAATAACAAAGGGGTAAACACAGTAATGGTCATTTTTTCACTAAAACAATGTAATCACCCTCATAAGTGTCGCCAATGATCAAGGATGAAGCTAAAAAATTATAGGGACCACAAAAAGCATACCATTCTCACCAAACTTCACCAAAATACTCATGATCCAATCAATAAATCTATAATTATTTCAATCTATGTGTGTTGGAGAGGCATATAGACTTGCAACACCTCCGAAATCTCATAAGATTGTGTTGGGGTCTTATGACCACTTTTAATTGGTGATTACAACCACATAATAGTTGTGCTCCCCTTTAAGCAAAGAGTTTATTACTAACTTCAACAATGATTTCAACCACACATGCAAAAATGGCATTCTTTTATCTAATAGTCTTACCACCATCTTTATTTGGTGATCATAAACACCTAGCATAGTCTCAACATTAGGCCCAAACAAAAATGTAAGAAGAAAGGAACCCTAAACTTTACTACCACCTCTAATAAAAATACACTTTTGGGCCCTTAATCCTTACGAACTTAGTTATCAAAGACAAAGTTCTTCCCAACCCACTAATAAGATAACATAAATTCATTTTACTTATCTCCACAAAGCTTTTCTTCGTGAGCTGGAAAACACCAACAATCAGAAACACACTTCTTTTATAATCCATCCTAATAAAACATTTTTCCCCAGATTTTTCTCTTAAACTTCCCTTACCATACCAAGGAGAATTTGGTCTTAAACTTCTTTTATAATCCATCCTAGTAAGACATTGCCCAAGATTTTTCTTTTGGACTTTTCCCCTTTCCACCCAAGGTTTTTCTTTTGGGCTTCCCCTTTCCCCACAACGGAGAATTTGGTCTGGAATTTATAAGTATCCAACCAAAAAAAAATGAAAAAAAACTCTTCCCATTTTTGCCAAGTTATCCTTGGAGATCATTTTCACAAGAATTTTCATATCTCCCAGACCTCCTAAGCATGAAAGTGTGAGAAGCATCCTCATTGAGTCCAGGACGCTCTCTCAACCTCGAACAACTTGGTTCATCCAAGATACAAATGCATATGCAATATCATCATCATAATCAACGACATAGTGCATCAAATAATCAAAACCATGGGAGTAGGACTTTTGCTAATAAAATGAATGGTGTAAATTAATCTTCGCTTTATTCGAAAACTCCATCGATAATTGCATTAGAATCTCAGCGTGGAAGAGGACGGGACTTCTCTCTGAAGGACGTCGCGACACGATCGAGCTTTCAAATTTCGCTCACTTGACAGCTATGGACGCCGTTCAATTGGAGATTATCCATTTATAAGAATTCAATTAAGTGTTTAAGTGGCTGAATAAATGCCAGCTGTCAGTCGTGGTTGACTGCTACGTTGAGTTGCTCTCGATGGCTTCTCTACGTTTACTAGTTTCCAGAGTTTTTTTGCATCTCTGTCAATGTCTGCTGTGAAAAGGGCCAAATTGCTGGACGTGTGTCGATCAGGGATGGTTGTGACGCAAAGTGTGAGAAACCCTAGTTGGACCCATCTGTGGAAATATTTGGCTGGCGATAAATGATAGGTTGAAATTCTCTGATCCTCTCTTTATAATTTTTTTTTAATCTCTGTCCGTTTTTGCTGTGAGTGGAACCAAATTCCCAGACAGGTATCAATGTGGGATGGTTACGAAAGTAATGCACAGTGTGAGGAATCCAAGTTGGTCCATCGGTGGAAAATTTGGCGGACCATAAATGAGATTAGGATTATGCTGTGTGGAATCCAACTTGACATTGACAACCGTATCTTCTATCAATGTTGCCAATGTATTATGGAATAAATTCTACGTTTTGCTTAAGAAAAATATAGGCTGTGCTTATTCCATCTGGCACCACAGTTTTTGCCGCCAGCTTAAGCTACTCTGGCGGTGGTTTCCTGCAACGAATAATTCCAATACATTACAACGCCCCAACCCACCTGTGATAGAAGCTGCTTCTGGAAATTATGCGACATGGCACGTCCAGAATATTTGGTACGTGATGGGATAGGCGTGCAAAAGGCTCTCAGGGCACAGTGACGTGCATCAATGCACTGTTCTGAAAATTATAGATATGTGTGTAGGTTTTTAGCAAAATATTTGATTATCCTATAAATACAATGTAATATTTCTTGAATATTCAATATTTAAA
The DNA here is from genome assembly GCA_031772625.1 of Pinus tabuliformis. NCBI lineage: Eukaryota > Viridiplantae > Streptophyta > Pinopsida > Pinales > Pinaceae > Pinus > Pinus tabuliformis. The sequence goes on along the minus strand of CM062805.1, from coordinate 600,139,555 downwards.
AATGGTGAGAAGCGAAGCGGAGAGTATGACTAAATTCTTCTCACTCATCTATATTTTTAAATTATTTAAATCTAATGTATTACATTTTGATTATAAATAATATTATTATATTATAAATTTAAACGCAACTTTATTTAAATTTAAATTTCGAATATTAATTAAATGAGCTTACTTATTTTATATATAGATATTAAATTTTATTTCCAATGATATAATTATATTTTATTTTAATTATTATGAAAAATAGTAACGAAGATGGTCATTCTTAACTATAAAATCTAAGTCTAAGATATGCAAATCCATCTCATCAATAGAGCATTTAGGACTTGTCAAATTCAAAACCTTCTGCTACAATGTGGTAGTTGGGTAGTTGTTTCCCTCTAGAGAGCACAACTTGAGCGGGAAATAAACCAACATGAGCTTTGATTGTACTTATTCCGTAACTGATAGAGCATGAGAGGACTTAAGGAGGATCTCTTCATGAGCCTAGTTCCTCTCAATCATCACCTTTCCCAACATTGTTTTTAAATGCCAAAAATATGTCAATAGTGTGCATGTAGTAGTTGAAGTGGCCTTGAGAGTGTCTTGTATTTAGAATCCAATGTGTCACCTTAGCTAACACTTCAAAATCCACTAGGCACTCATGATCATTTACAATTTATTGCACAACTAGAGATATTATTTCTTGGATTTGTGGCATAGTATGGGCATGAAAATGAGAAGTGGACCTCTTTGCTATGTTGGGCCTAGAAGCCATTGAATTCTCAATATTAAGTGCTGCCACACCTCACTCTAGTGCGTTGGTGGGGCATTTTGAAAGTCAATCACATAAGAGATAGAAGGCTATGGGAGGGAAGGAGTTCAAACCCAATGAGGTTGGAAAGTAGGGGTTGAGGAGCGAGCAGTTGAAGTGAAGGAAAGAGTCAAGGAGTGGTGGGCCCAATAAAAGATGCAAAGGGAATCTAGAACACACTAGGAAAATAACCAAGTCAAGGAAAGGACCCAGGGGAGGGGCTAAGGGTGCCACTAACCAAAATAAGAGGTGAGCCCAAATACGAGGACACTTAAATAAGGAAACATCTTTGACATGGGAAAGAGAGGAAGTGGAATTAAACAAGAAACAAAAAAAAAAAAATGACAAATAAAACTTGAGCCATAAAAATACCTAAAGCTAGATCAACCAATCTATGGCCAATTCTTCCATGATTAACCATAATTATTGAAATGACCTCACATGCCAAAATAAATCAATGTAACTTGTGTCCATGGAGGTGGCTCTAAGTGTTATGAAAACACTTTACCTCCATGAATGACTAAAATATTCCATGAGCTCAATCAACTGGCTAGGAGAGATAAAATTAAACTAGCCTAATCCTTGATCCATTATGTGTGCCAAGTTAAATAGCACTGAATTTGAGGTTTATGGGATATGCTCCATTGTTTTCAAGGGGAGAGATGTTTCTACTTAAGCACCGATGGGTTGAATGAGAAGCATCCTCTCATTTGTCCCACACAAGTCACCTCCATTCTAGGATTTAATTTTTTATTTATTTTTATGTGGAAAATACTTTTATATTCTATATGACGAATTACATGTTCCAAATTATCTTTGATGAGCTATTCATTCTCGATAACAAGGCTCAAAGTCATTACATTAAAGATCATCATGTCACTTAAGAGAATTGGACTTTAGTGGAGAGGATCACAATAATTCATTCCAACCACTCCAAATAAGTTGATGTTTATTAAATAAATTTATTAAGGTTTTATATGTTTTGAAATGTCATGATTATAAGTATGAATCATTATTATTTAAATTTATTTCAATATGATATCATTTTATAATTGTTTCCATGTTTCAAATTTTATTAATAATTGAAATTACAATATAAAAAATGGAGTTAATAAATTTTATTATTTATTATTTTTTAATTGAGTTAATATTATTTTCTTGTTATTATTATTTTTTTATTCAACTTTTCTTTTATGCACTATAATTTTATAAAAAGAATGGCGTTATTGAAATATTTAATTAAAATGAACATTGAAATGCATTTAGCACTTACTCCTCACTAGGACTACTGTGAAACTAGGACATATTTTATTTATAATTGATATCAAAATATTTTTTGCTTATTAATATTTTCCTTAAACACTACATATCCTTACAAATATTTCTCATACTCGATTATAAAAAGTGTCCCTCTTTTCAATAACATTTTTTTAATTTAATCACACTTTGAAACAAAATTTTCAAATATTTTATTTATGGTATTATTATTATTATTATAAATGCCATGTGCCAACTCTATATGAACATGAAAGCAAGTATGCATATCTCTTATACTAGGATGTAAAAAATGTCCTCTTAGATGCAATAATATTTTGTTAATAAGGATGAGAATTTTATTTTTTTTCAATTTATGAAAATGACATAAATTGAAATAAATTACTATAAATTAATAAATTAGATTTGGATTGGACTAACTTAATCTGTTGTTGTCACTATTTCCAAAATGTTGCAAGTAATGCAACATGTTGTATCTTGTAGAAGTCCTATGGGATTAGGCACAGGTAGTCTTTGTTGTTCCCTTTCTACTTGGTAACATCATTAAGAGTAGCATCTTTCATTAGAAAACATGTTCTAGTCTCATATAGAATTAGATTGAATTTCATATAATTGTAAGTATAATACTAATTGAATTAAATTGGGATTAATATGGCATAATATGTAGTGCAACAACCGCCAACTACCTAACTAAGGGACATTACTACTCAACTGTAGCATGAATACCACATCTACTTGGAAATATGACTAAACTCAAATAATCAATGAATGTAACATGTTATTTGATTGTGCATTAGAATCTATTACTCGTCAATTAAACAATTGGTCTAATATCCATTGATTACCCCTTGGCTAAATACATAAATTGACTGGTACATTGAATGCGTGTCTTCTATATATGAAAAATGACTATCCATTTATGCTATAAATAGAACTGATGTACATTGAATAACCTTCAACAATATAAAAAATTTGATGTTTGTTGACTATCTAATGATTGAGTGCATTCACTGCATAGCAATTAGGCCTAGTAGGTTCTAATGACACTCAACAACATTTTAACTAGAAGGTAATTTTTTCTAGGCATATTACCAAACTAAGTTCCTTAATTATAGTACCCTAGTATCATAATTTAGATCTTTTATGGATATGTCATGCATTCTATTATGCTATGCATCAATTCACATATTCATAATGGTAATATAAATATGGCTAGCACATAGAATATATGAAGAATATGTATACTAAAAAATAACATATCATTAAGTATTTAAAAACATAATAAGCATGCTTATATTATGTAACTCATTAGTTGAGCGTAGGTTTCAAATGTTCCACCAATAATAGACCTCACTTCTCTAAATATCTTAGTAGTGGGTCATCGCTAAGTTGGGGACATGACTTCACCATGGAAAAAGCTCACATAGATTCAAGCATGATCATGCAAATACTAACAGTCAAGTACCACGAAGGATACTTACTCCAATAGCATTTCAAACTATATTCCCACATACCCTAGCCTACACAACCCAACATAATGCACTCCTTCTTTGTCTCTACATTCCATTAGGCCATGCCACTACTCTTCTTGGTATTCCAATCCACGTCAGTCAGAAAGTATCAAAAAACTATAGCTCTAGCATTTCCAGCTAGCCCTAACAGTGTTTCAAGAACCTCTCAAGCCTTATGTTGGACAATTATACTTGACCAATTCTTTCTTCAAAATTTACCCTTACCTAAGTGAACAAGTAGAAATGGCCTCAAAAACTACTCCATGGAATTTAACACATGTTTACAGGTTTACATTATAGGCTTAGTAGCTATCCAAGCTCACATGTTGACTAGTCTCTAGCACTAACCAACAAGGAAAAAGAAAAGCAAGGTAGTTGAATGGTTATTCAATTATAATGGAATGATTGAGAGAATGAGGAACATGAATTTTGTAAACATGTTATATTTCTACCATGCATTGCATGAGGAACACACCCCCACCACTTGGGAAGTCACATCGACCATTTCCCCCTCACTTTTTGAACTTACACTTTAGTCACTTTTGTAATATAATATTATTTCCATGGCTTAGGAACCATGTTACAGTTCCACCCTTGGGATTTCCCTCCTACGGAGTCTTAGCCATGCTAGCTCTTATGTTTGACATAGTCTACAAGAATTGTGTATTCTATAAATATTGATACGATTTACATCATTGTTAGGCTTACCTTCCTTAATGCCACACTCACTTTGGCCTCAAAACATATAGACACAAGCATGTCATCCCAAGGACAAATACATACACCTATGCTTATAAGCCCAACACCACTTGGCTCACCAACCTAATAGAAATTTGTACAAGCATAGCATAGGGGTCATCCTAGTGCTATTACATAGACTAACAAATTATGGATTTCAATTCTAAAAGTGTGAATATTAGTTTCTCCAAAGTGAGAAGTTGGATTATGAAATTGTGAATGTTGATTTTCAAAAGTGTGCATTTAGGTTCTATAATTATGATTTATAAATAGCATCTAGCCCAAAATGTGTGAATTCAATTCCAAAAGTGTGAATTCCAATTCTAAAAGTGTCAATTTTGATTCTAAATTTTTGAATTTTGATTCTAAATTTCTGAATTTTGATTCCAAAAGGGTAATTTGATTCCAAAAGTGTCAATTTTAATCATGAAGTTACAAATTCCGATTACAAAAGTTTAATTTTATTGCCTTATTTAATACATTTTTTGCATATAGATTATGATAACCCATTGTGGTGTTACCTTCACAACATAAAATTTTTCTCTTTTAAAACCATTAAACCAAATAAACCATAGCTAAAACATCCAACATACTACATCTAAGTACGGGCTTACCAATGACCCTAAAGGAATAAGAAAATAAACCATCCCTCTAGAAAACTAGTATTATACCAATTAAACACTAAAACAAAAAATATATATGAAACAAATAAATTGACCTAACTACACTATCACTACCATCAACCATCTCTAATAAAATCTTTTGAACAAGTCTTCAATAACAAAGGGGTAAACACACTAATGGTCAATTTTCCACCAAAACAATATAATGACCCTCATAAGTGTTGCCACAAGTAAGGATGAAGCTAAAAAATTATAAGGAACACAAAAATCATACCATTCTCAACAAATTTCACCCAACTACTCATGATCCAATCAATAACTCTATAATTATTTCAATTTATGTGTTTCAATCTATGTGCGTTGGAACGGCATATAGACTTGCAACACCTCTAAATCTCATAAGATTATGATGTGGTGAGGTCTTACCACCATTGTTAGTTGGTGATTACAACCACATAATAGTGGTGTTCCCCTTTAAGCAATACCTTCAACAATGATTTCAACCACTAATGCAATAATGACATCTTTATATCTAATTATCTTATTACCATAATGACATTTTTATATCTAATGATCTTATTACCATCCACATTAAACCCAAACAAAAATATAAAAGGATAAAAAGCCTAGTACCACTTTTAACACGATACACTTCTCGGCTCTTAATCCCTACTAACTTAATTAATCATATACCTAGTTCTTCCCAACCCATAACATAAATGCATCAATCTTACCTACATCCGTAGAACTATCTTACCTACATCCGTAGAACTTTTCTTCATGAGCTAGACAACGCCAAAAATAAGAAACGCATTTCTTTCAAATTTCCCTCACTTGACAGCTACGCTCCCCGTTCAATTGGTGATTGAACGTCAATATTCATTATCCAAAAATAAGAAACGCATTTCTTTCAAATTTCCCTCACTTGACAGCTACGCCCGCCGTCAATATTCATTATCCATTTATATGAATTCAATTAAGTGTTTATGTGGCTGAACCAATGGCAGCCTTCAATTGTGGTTGACTGCTACGATGTTAGACGTGAGTCTCTCTCGATGCCTTCTGTGCGTTTACTCGTTTTTAGTTTTTTTTTTAATCTCTGTGACTGTCTACTGTGAGGGGCCGAATTGCTCGACGTGTATCCATCTAGGATGATTGTGACGCAAAGTGAGAGAAATCCATGTTGGACCCATCTATCAAAATATTTCGCTCACGATAAGGGATATGTTGAGATTGGGCTGATTCTCTGGTCCGCCTTCTCTATTTTTAAATTTTTTGAATCTGTGTCCATTTTTGCTGTGAGTGGAGCCAAATTCCTGGACGTGTATCGATGTGGGATGGTTCCAAAAGTAATGCACAGTGTGAGTTCAAGTTGGTCCATCGGTATAAAAGTTTGGCACACTATAAATGAGGTTAGGATTATTCTGTGGTCCCTACTGTCTACAGATCTAACTTAACATTGACATAACAGTCAAATATCAATGAAATATTCAATATTAAAATAATGGTGAGAGTTGAAGCGGGAAAGATTACTAAATTTTTCAGGATCATTTTGAGTCAAATATTAATGAAATATTCAATATTAAAATAATGGTAAGAATTGAAGCTGGGCACACTCATAGTGTTTTGGGCTTTTTAATTTTTGGAATTTATATACCATAGCATTTGAAATAGAAAGGTTTATAATTTTTTAGTTTAGGATAAAGTAGTTGAACAGGTTTGAAGATTGGGTATCTTTTTAAAAGTCAAATGTTCCATGGGGTCCGACTATTTAGGCTGTAATTTTATAAAAGAATTTTTTTAATATATATAAAGATTGTAATAAACTAGAGTTCTATTAATGTCAATATTCAGATACAATGGAGGAAATCCAAAGTAGATCAATTAAGGAAATTAATAATCAAATTGGGAAATTAAAGATAGTTGTATATTGGGATTGCAAATAAAAAAAGTCAAAAATGGAGGGAACTAACCATATAATTAGTATTAACATGGCAATAGGAATTCCCAAAAATTTTGTATATCTCAAAGTTCTAAGAAATTTCTAACAAGATACCTACTAAATATCCCCAATATTGAAGCAAACACTTCAACTCCTACAAAATAGTGATCTAAACACCCCTTGGAAGTATCCAAAGACCACTTCAACTCCTACAAAGTAGTGATCTAAACACCCCTTGGAAGTATCCAAAGACCCATACACCTTAATTGATCTGGGAGTTTTATGGCAAGCTTCTTACAAACTTCGATATAATATAATTGGTATATTTTTCTTCTTAACTAGCATTATAGTAAGCCTTTGCATTTGTTTAGAGGTCAATATGAACATCAAACTAAATGGAGAGGTCAATACGAACACCAAAATAATAATAGAGGTCAATATGAACACAAAACAAATGTTGGACCCTACAACATGGCATTCCTTGCATGGTTAAGAAGCTCAAAATCCAGACCAAACAATGACTAGAATCCAAGTTCAAAGTCCATGGAAAGAAATTCTACGTCTAATTCTAAATCAAAACAAAGTATGAAATCCCTCGGAAATTTTTTCAAATATTCTAAACACCTATGAAATAAAATTGTGTATATATTGTTGGTTTTTTTTTTAAATACAAGTGAAGCCTTTTCTTGAGCACGAGGACTCGTTATCTAAGTTGATGCCACAATATCTACTACTTCCTTGTTAGAGAGAGCACATCTTGTACCTATTATGCAAAGCATGATGACAAAGAAAAACATCAAAAGCTAGCTGAAACAAAATACAATGCTCGCAAAGGACACATGTATGAAACATGTGAGTGGAGTTTACTTCAAGAGGACTCTTTGACAGTCCTTGTTGTTGTAGTAGTTTTTTTTGTTGTTCAATAGAGTCATGTTTCTGATGTTGTAACAAACCACAAGTTTTCTAAAGCCTTTGCAACTCTTGTTGTATTGTATTGGGTTGTTGCAGCAATGGCTACTAGGGAACTTGGATTGTGGATAGTTCACAACTAAACTTGTGATTCCAACAAATCTCTACCAAGTTCTAAGAAAATTATTCCAAAAAATACGTTGGAAAACCCTCCAAAACATATAAAAGATAAACTATGGCATCCAAAATATTTATAGCTACATCCCATAATGACACTTGCCACATCTTAAAATAATTGCAGCAGTGGAGATGAAACATAGTCACTGTTAATCTTAAAATAATTGCAGCAGTGGAGATGAAACATAGTCACTATTAAAGGTAGCCACATCATGCATTGCATGTACTATTGTTGATGTTGATTGAAAGAATACAAATCCCAAATGTTCTAGTCACTATGGAAACTATCTTCCTGATAATGATCCACCATCCTAAAATAATTTCAACAATACATATGAAATACAAACACCATTAAGTGGATAGACACATCTAGCATTGCATGCACTGATATCAATGTCGATTTTGTTAAAGAAAAATCCCAAATGGTTTAGCCAATTAGTGGCAACCAACATCCTTATAAATATCCATGATCCAACAAATTTGCTAATGACAATTAATAATTATACTCCCAAATCCTTGTATTTTGGAGTAAACCTAAAAGAGATTTTCCAATTACATGTAGACACATATGGCCACACGATTTCACATAAAAGAAAAAAATCGTCAACTTGGAGGATCAAGTTATAGGGGAGGATACACATGTTCTAAGTGATCTGAAAACACATTATTGACTATTTTCTCAATTTCTTCAAATATTAACTAAGGTTTCTTTTATGTGAATGAATGAGAGAAATTGATTTTTAAGTGCTTTAAACATAAAACTTGAAATCTTAAAATAAGCATGAACAATAGAAGTAAGAAGCAAACACAAGATATTTGATGACGGAGTTCATCCCTCTTGAACTACATCTATGGGTCCGCTTCCAATAGGTATCCGTTATATTGAAAATCCTCATAAAATCTCTTTACATCAAATTTCACCATTCTGGACTGTGCACATAGGCATCAATGGCTATTTTCAACTGATAGACCTCCGCCTCAACTTTCCAACACAACTTATAGATTTCAAAAAGGCCTAAGAAAGGCATATTACAAGCACACATAACTCATAACTCCAGTTCGACAGCTTTACATTACAACTTTGTGGCTTCTGGGGTAGTGGTAGCACCTTTATAAGGTTCAAGTGAGGACTCGGAGTCAAACCCGCGGGCCTCTCGGCATTGCTTTGGAAAACAATAAAGATATTTTACAACGAATTACAAAATATGGCAAAGGTTTGTTGTCCGCACCATGTATAGGATATGGTATATATCCAAACTTTTTAACCGCAAATAAAAATAGGCCAACGAAATTTCCATATATGGTGATTAACTTTAGAACAACGACAACATATAAAAACGCTCCACATGTTGTTAGTTATAACTATAGATTTAAACTTAGCTCAAATATCAGCCTATTAACTTTGCGTATTAACATATAGTTGAAACCTTGGACTTGGTCGCATACATTATCAACCCGTGGCTACCTAACCCTCGACGGTGTGGCATATAACTCGACCCCCGTTTTTGGTTTAACCAAAGTCGTGGAGGTGATTCATAACCCCACCTGGTAGGTTGACTATAGAATATGGTTGAGACATGTTAGAGCATAAACTTTGATATATGTGGTTTTAATATTTATTGTTGCGCGTCGACTTTTGGAAATTCGACTATGTTAACTTTGGTAGCGCGATAATAAGATCCATGGGTTTGGCGGAACCGCCAGGTTGGCGGGTTCTGCCAACCGCTACCCCCACATGCCACGTAATAAACTTTAAATGTAACCTTTGCACGCTATGTAACATAGAAAATCTATGGTACGTTGTTAGGATTCTGTGATGCGTTATCAGACGTCGCGAGTTCGACCCTGAACCTGCCAGTTTGACCTCTGACCTGTGCATTGACTTTGAATTTCCACGTGTCGTTTGCAAAGGCCCTATTTGACAATACTTTCATTATGCGTTTTCTCCCTCATACGGAGGCCATTTTGGAAATCATAATTTTCTTCCTCATACAGAGGCCATTTTGGAAATCATAACGTGTTTTCTCCCTCGTACGAAGGCCATTTTGGAAATCATAATTAGCATTTTCTCCCTCATACAGAGGCCATTTGGAAACTAATACATTGTCGGAATCAACATGATGATTTCTTCGACTTGGCATTGGTTTCATGAGCATCTGAGACTTTTGAACTTTAAGAATTATGAGGATCCTCCTGGATCACTAAGATAGAATGACAAGGATTGTCATGGAAAAGTAAAGCAGATAATTTTTTAATTTGAACAGTCTCTATACCATAAATCATCACTAAGTTATCATATTAGTAACAAGTGCATCGTAGGCTTCTAAAGTCAAAACCTAGAGAATTCTCTATGATTTTCTTGACAAATATCTGCATGTAAACAATGTTATGATCTTACCTGGAGGTGCTAGTGTTGTCAAAGTTGTGGTCTATATTTTTTTTCCCTCCCACTACTTTATGCTCAAAAGTATCCAATACCACAACAACACCAACACCAATATTAATGACATCAGTAATACCATAGGATGACGTGAAGCATCCCATAAGGCATAAAACATGTATGATATTGACACACCTATACAATAGAAAACTAGGAGACCATCGAATTATATATATATAAAAGTGTTGAATTATACAAAATTGTGTTAAATCTCCATATTATATTATAGAAAACTATATAACTTCTATAGAAATCTTAATAAATATCTCCTCACTAATTTGTATAACATTAGGAAAAATACGTATTCCAATCTACACTATTAAAATGAAAATTCTAAATTCAATAAATTATTGAGTGTTTAATTCCAATAAGGTGCTTACAATAGATAATTACAGTTTTAAGTTAAAAACTAAAATATAAAGAACACAATTTTCCTTGTGCATGCCCATAATTCTCACATTATGAAGCAAATAAGCCTTAAATCACATATTATAAACTTATTAATATTATATTTATATCAACACACAGTTACTTCACAAGGAAGCACTAGACAATACTGTAGGACTACCATCATGTCTCATTAATCTTAGTTTCTGCTTAAGAGGATAAGAATCTAGCAGCACATGAAACACACCGAAACACATTGAAAAGACATAAATGTGGAGCTACATGAGAATTACAACTTAAAAGACATGAATCTTCATATTGTCCTTTTTCACAATGCCAGCCTACATCAACATCAAAATAAAAATCAATTATGCAAATAATGTAAGGAAAGATAAAAGTCAATCATGTGAGGATTATGTATGGAGAAACTATTATTAATCAAAACTAGTGAAATATTTCAAAGAATACTTGTACAAGTATATTTGAATTTATGTACGCTGAACCTATAGAAGGAGTATCAAAATTGTAAGAAAACAACAATTCAAACATATCTGATTGAAAGATACATGTGACAATACCTTCCCAAGTTCAGGATCCTGCATAACAGTCCCATTACAACAAAATTATTTCTTGAGGTATTTAATGCAACCAGGCTATGTAATATCCCACATCCATGAAGTTTGCAAACATTTATGTACAATTTAAGAAAATAGTAATCACACTCAAACATGAATAAAAAATGATATAACTAAACCAAAAGTGAATCCAATTAGGAGGATCTTGCACTTGATTTGGACCAAAACTAAAGGTAGGTTGACCATCAATAGAGGAAGTAACCGAAGATATAGTTTGGTCATCCTATTCGTCCTCTAGCAATTAGGTTCCAAGAATCTTCACAACTTTCTCATAGATCTCATTATTATCATGACCCTGCAAATTCTCAATATGTTCAAGTCCTTCGACATCATCTATCAACTAAGAATAAATATTCACACCTCCAGTGTTCCTTAAATTCTCAATATGTTCAAGTCCTTCGACATCATCTATCAACTAAGAATAAATATTCACACCTCCAGTGTTCCTTAGGTCTCTTTCCGCTTCTCCTACTCTCAAAATATTCTTCAGACCATCAGGGAAAACAATCACAATTGTTGGGTCTGGGCAGATCACATAGTAGTTGAATGTATCCTTGATTCACAAAATACCTGTCAGATTAATCATTAAACATAAGTCAATCAAATACCTGTCAAATTAATCATTAAGCATAATTCAATCTCTCTCATAATTCAGGAGTTTGGTAGCACACCAAATATACTTCAAATTTTCTATTGGTAAAAAAGTTATTAAGTCAAACCAACAAATTTCAGGACATACTGAAATAGAGACATGCACACCAGTTATACATAGATGAATGAAATCACTACAATGAACTTTTGTCCCACTCTTTCTCTCAAAATAGAAAAACATTCTCTCACATTGTTCAAGAGAACAAAAAAACCTTATATAACCATGAAAAAATTGAGATGTTTAGCATGCATTCTTATGTAATCGACCTTTAGAGGTAAATATAGCAAGAATCTATATTGAATCTATATTCATTAATGTTATTGAAGCAACTACCAATCCATGAAAGGTTAGACCTTAGAAGACACTTCACCATAGAAAAAAATTTCACATGTATTATGTGAGAGAAACAAAACCAAAAATAGAACCAATACAAAATTTACTAAATTGAGAGGATTAATATACATCCAAAACAATATGTGGCTGCATTTTGCAATATTGTTCCAAAGCAACAATTGATCCTGCATTGTGTTTGCAAATGATGTTAGACTATTGTTAAGGATTCTTGATGTTGAGAGAAATCGTATAAGTACATGTGATAATATTGTTAATTCTAATTTGTTATTCACCAATTAAGATATGTGACTAACACCATTTTCATATTATGGTTGAGGCAAATCAAAAAGTGGGCAACTCTAGTGTATAAATTTTTATGCATTTCATAAGAAACTCATTTTGCAGCTCACTTTTAGTGTGTAAAAAACATTTTACCATCATTTCCATGTATTGGATACTACAAATTTTTGATGTGTTGGTATTTGAGAGATGTTTTACAAAATTGATTTTATGTTAACCAAAGATAAAACAGCTTAGAAGCTTTCTACATGCTACTTTAAATATCAACATTAATGGGTTACTATCCCTTTCTACATGAAACATCTTGAAAAGCCACTTTAGAGTCTAAACTATGAACACAAGGTAAGCCACACACCAAATAAGGAAACTTACAATTCCAAAAGCCTAATAATGAATAGCTATGTCACTAAGATATAATTGATATTAATAATCTTGCATTACTAGTAGACGTCCACTAGAAGCACACATGAACTTTATAATATATATAAAGAGAGAGAGAGAGAGGATTAATACATACTTGATTTTTTCAAGTGAACAACCTGAAGTAGCATTGAAGATTGCCCATGTTGTTGCTTTCTTGATTCATATTCTGCATTTTGCAACATTATCAAATTCTACATTTTGCAGCACTTGTAGAAGAGGAGGAATGATATTTGCATCATTGAAAGCCTGTAGACCACACTGTAAAGGGAAGAAATGTGCACTTAACTGCGGAACAAAACTAAAAAATGAATAAAAATATAGACAACTAACCTATCCAATTTTATGTTGTGAGAGAGAAAAAATACTAATAAAATAATATAACTCAACGAAAGAATATTCAAATTAGATAGTGCCCACGAGAAGGAAAGGTTTACCTATAGTTGTAACGTGAAGAATAAGTTGATGCTAACAAATTTAATTACTGAAAAACATCCAGGAGGTCAATTTGCTTTGAACAATAATTTACCTAAAACTATATGTCAATAAATAATTTCAAAAAAGAAAAATAAAAAATGTTCAAAACAAAAGACAAAAGACAAAAGTAATTTTTTTATAATTCCCTATATAGCACGAGAAAATAGGAACATAGCAACAAGTGCTAATTTACAAATACGGTAAAATGGATGAAATATGACTGCAAACATGTAACAAATGAAATCCTATAACAAAAGGCAAGCAAGTCAACTCTCCATCTGAAAAATACCAACCTTATATCTTGCCAAGCTAATGGTTGCGATAACACCAAAAAACCAATCTTCATTTGTCTTGACAACAATCCCCACCGTTGCCTAAGCGAAAATTATGTCAATGAAACTATTTAAATCCCATTCCTCCCCATCACAATAGGTTGTCATTAAACTCTTAATTCCATGGAAGTCATCTTGCTTGGGATAAAAAAAAATCAAAATCTGTATAAATAACATTATGCAACATGATAGTAGTGATCAAATAATACCATATAGATAATAATCATATTGAACAGAGAACATGAAAACTTTAAATCGAAATCTTCAAACCAATTACTATTTCATGAAATACATATTTTTGACAAATACAACAGACAAACTATTGTCAAAGTTCTCAAATAAACACCACCATAAGATATTTTATGCAAGAAGCCTGGCGACATTTTGCTTTTTATTTTTAGATAGTGAGTCTCAAGGGACAAATGGCTGCACATAGTCAGTGATACAATCATGTATAAATTCAAGATGGAAGGATAGGGACAAAATTCCTAGATTCCCTTCTTCCAAGTCACCAACTGTTTTTGTGTCCCTGATTATAAACAAAGATGGAAGACAGATGGTTAAAGGGGATGGGTTTGACACAAATCTATAGATCTGGTGCTGAGAAAAGTCCCACTTTGGGTAGTAGGTGCATCATCCATGACATGGATGGACCAATACATTGATTACCCAATGACTAGTCAATTATCAACAAACTGACATACTCATCCAGAGACTTCCATTATGTCTCCTACACAATCTTCCTAATCATAGTGATTACAGAAAGCTGGAAGTAATTCTCAATAATGCAGTAGCAGAATGGATGATGCCCCAAAAAATTAACCTCCATAGAATAATTATATATATATTAACATATTCTTCCCTTTTGTGATAAATAATTTGAGAAGATTACCTTCATCCTCGAGAGTCAAGACGGAGCAACTTCAATCAATCTAGGTTTAACCATTTGCAGTACCATTTATTCAACAAAATGGTTTCCTTCTAGATGGTAAGGACTTATGACAAGGGTTCTATCAAATGATTTATCCAACTAAATCTCTTAATGGAGGATGGTTTCAAAAAAGTACCCGTTGCATCATTTCTTCGTCAACAGTTGGTTATTGATTGGTCAAACAATTTAAAAAAGGATTTTCCCAGGCCCAAAATAAGTATTGGTTTACCCAAAAGAACCTTTTTGAGTATGAACTCCTGACTAGGGGCTTTATTATCTAAATTAGTTCTCTTATATTGTATTTAGGTAGACACTAGTACAAAATGAGAGATCAGTGACTACGTGACTAAAAATGTTAGTCAGCACAATTATTTCAAGTGAATTACTACTAAATTTGAGCAATTTTAAGTGACCCAACTAACAATGACTAACTTAAACTACTAATTTAGTCTAGGGATAAAATATGTGACTAGATAATAAGTGACCCAACTAAAAGCGACTAACTTAAATGACTAATTTAGTGCATGTCTAATATATATGACTAGATAATAAGTAACAAAATTAAAAATTATTAAGATAAATGACTCTTATAGTCCAAAAATAAGAATATGACAAACTAACAAGTACAACAAGTATATGAACTAGTCATTTATGATAGTCATTTTTAATTGTGTCACTCCGAGAATGGAAAGTTGTAATTTTGATATTGAACTATTACATTTCACTAAGTTTTAATATTGCATATGGATTCAAACACCCCCTCTAAATCCATCTGTAATGTTAAAATTTATTGACAAAGGGGTCTTTGAATCCATCTACAATGTTAAAATTTAGAGATTCCTTTAAGGGGGTCTCTAAATCTACTTGCAATGATAAAATTTAGGTAAATGGATTCAATTGACAGGAATGTAGAATTGAAAGAACTAGTCATGAATTCACTTTTTGTTGTATTAAAACTTCTGAAATAGATCTTCAGTATGAGATCCAAGAAAAAAGCCCCAAGTGTTTAATATTTTATTAAACTTGATAGAATATGCATTTTAGATTTTCGAGTGCAAAAGTATTCAATCTTTTCTTTAACTTGTTAACAATGTACAAGTGAAAATTCACTTTACATATTGATAATTCTTAACGATACATTTTCTAAATGTTAAAAAAAAAACTTAATTCGTTCATATTCACCTTATATTCATGACTAAATTTAATCCAAACTAATTCATAACTTTAAGGACATAAACATATTGGTGGAAATCAATTACCTTTTAAACATGAATATAATAGTTAAAAAGACTATTTTCCCATAAAAAAACTCTTAAGGTAAAAATAAAAATAAAAAATTAAATTAATTTAAAATCCAATTCATTGGAAATATTGGAGGGAATGATTGATTTCTTTTATACTATCATGCTAACATTGACCTCTAATTCTTGCAATGTTGAATTCACTAGGAGGTGATGCGGAAATTTCATTATAAGTCTGAATGACACCATTACAATCTTAGGAGAAAGATATGTGTTTGTTATTCGACATATGGTTGATAGAACAAAGTGCCCTTAACTTAAGGGAAATGATCCTTAAGTTTAATAATTTTCTTTAATTCTTCTAAGTTCCTAGGGAGGCTACTGGGATTTTACTTATTTTTTGTGGTTAGGAGGCATTTGAAACGAGGATATCTCATTGATGCTTCGATAGAATTGAAACCTCGTAATCCTGGTTGGTTGCCACAGATTCCCCTATTCCATGGTATTAAAGGATTTTAGGGATCTCCATTATATTTAAAATTTTCTAAAATTTGAACTTTTCGAAACCCTAATCATCTACGACATCCAAAGTTCTAGCGATCTTTTATTTTTGCAACGTATGAGTACTTTTTTTCCTAGAGACATAAATGTGGAAGATGTTCTGGAAACTGTAAAACCTCCATGGAATATTTTCTATTTCGTTCATTTAATTTGAATTTTCTTTTATTTTAATTTTAGTTGACTTCTTCTACCATTTTTGGTGTGGTTAGGGCAGGTGCATAACTTCATACAATATGTCTGCTTTACTATGAGTCTACCTTTGTAAAAGACATGTCACTGAGACCTCTCAATTTTCTTAGAGTTATTCAGGAGGTTTACCTGGCCTCATCCCCATATAAAATATTATTAGACTATTATCATGGGGAGTGAGCCCAAATCCCATGCCTTTTACCTAGCTCCATCCTCATAAAATACTATTACCTTTGGCTAAGAGATGTCGCTGAGGCATATCAGTTTCATCAAAGTAACCTACACCTTTTACCTGGGCATGTCCTCATAAAATAATATTGCAGAACCACTTGACGAAGAATATCGCTTTGTTGTAATGCTAGAACTGTTGGGTTGTGTTATACTCTTTCCACGACTAGCCCACATAGTTAACTGGGGGGTTAGAAGGGGGACGGGGCCCCCCCTTCATTGCGTTGATTGCGTAGCGGGGGGGGGGAAGTCATAGGGGGTTTGAGGGGTGCAGGTAACCCCACTCTATGGGTTCCGGGGTAGCGCCCTGGAAAATTTTGTTTTTGGACCCTATATTAGGTTGGGCGGACCTACCTATGGTTTTGTGCATGATTTTTCTCACATGGTTTTGGACACAATGGTTTTCGGTCCATGATATTGGATGCTTCGGCATGTATAAATATGTATTGTAACATTGAAAGGACAATAATGAAAAATCAAGCTGGTAGTCCCGGTTTTGGGATCCAGGGGAAAATCTCACTGTATATGTGTTTTATGCGTTATGCTCTTGCATTGTTTATTTTCTATGTTTTAGAATTCATATGCAAGTAATTTCTGTATGGGGTTAAAACCTACATTTGGTATCAGATTTGTTTTGGCTTCAAGGGGATGCCTTTGTTGCTAAGGGGTTTCGCTCGGGCCTGTGGTAGACACTATTTAGTGGGAGATCTGTGGGATCGATTCTGGAGGTGAAAGAAGATGGTGAGCAGTGGAAAGATAGAGATTGAGCATTTTAATGGTCAGAGTTTTGAGTTATGGAAACTCAAGATGGAGGATCTGTTGGTGGTTAAAGATAAGTGGATCATGGTAGATCCAGGTACTAAACCAACGGGAGTGTCCGATGAAGAATGGAATAAGTTGGATCGAAAGGCAAAGAGCACAATACGATTGTGTGTCTCAGATTCAGTATTGTTGAACGTGTTAGGGGAAGCTACGATGAAGGATTTATGGGACAAGTTAGGGACTTTGTACCAATCTAAGTCTCTAGTGAATAAATTGTTCCTACGGAAAAAGTTGTATAACCAAAGAATGAAAGATGGAGATTCGGTGATAGATCATCTGAACGCATTTAATACTGTGGTAAGTCAGTTATTATCTATTGATATTAAAATTTCAGATGAAGATAAGTGCATCAGTTTGTTGTGTTCTCTACTAGATTCATGGGATAGTCTGGTTATTGCAATAGGTAGCAATGCAACTGCTTTGCAGTTTGATGAAATAGTCTCATCCTTGCTGACGGAGGAAATGAGACAAAAAAATATGGAGAGCCAGAATGGTGATGCCTTGTCTGTATGAGGATGGTCCCAGAACAGAAACAAAAATAAGTCATTGAGTGGGAGATCTAAATCTAGAGGGAGATCTAAATCTCCAAGAAAACTTATAAAGGTGGTTTGTTGGAAATGCTGAAAGGAAGGGCACTACAAAAGGGACTGTAAATCTAAAGCTCCCGATAAAGGAAAGGGATTTGATGATGCTCCTTCTACAGAGGCGAAAACCACCTCAGATGAAGGTGGGATGTGTACTCGGCTTCTTTAAGTACACATGTAGATGAAATAGTACTCAAGTGCATCCTTTCACTTCACTCCCCATAGAGAGTGGTTCTGCGAGTATGAGAAATATGATGGTGGTGATGTCTTCATGGGGGATGACAAGAAGATTAGAATCGTTGGTCGCGGAAAAGTAAAGTTGAAGTTGCAAGGTGGAAGGGTTAGAACACTTCTGGGTGTTCTGCATATTCCTGCATTAGCCAAAAATTTGATTTCTGTAAGCAAGCTGGATGATGTAGGTGTAAAAACAGTGTTCGAGAAGGATATGTACAAGATGGTTCGGGGGGCACTGGTATTGATGTGGGGAGTTCAAATTGAAACTCTATACAAGGTGCAAGGTAGCACTGTTGTTGATGGGTGCAACAGTTCCGTGGTTCCTGAAAGTGGACCAAAAAATCTAGTGGTCTCTGGAGAGAAGACCATGTTGTGGCATCAAAGGCTTGGACATATTGGAGAGAAGGGCCTTCGAATACTTCATGGTAAAGGTATGGTAGAAGGTATGAGTAATAGCTCTCTGGATTTTGATTTCTGTGAAAATTGTGTACATGGGAAGCAGAATTGGGTGAATTTCCCCTCTGGTAGTAAGAGGGTGAAACAGATATTAGATCTTGTGCACAGTGATTTGTTTGGATTTGCGAAGGTTCCATCATTGGGTAAGTCTGTGTACTATGTATCATTTATAGATGACTTCTTAAGGAATACATGGATATATTTCCTTAAGAAGAAACTTGAAGTCTTTGACAGGTTTAAAGAATTTAAGGCTCTGGTGGAAAACTAGGCAGCGAAGAAGATGAAGGTGCTGAGGACAGATAACGGTGGAGAGTTTTGCAGTAAGGAATTTGAAAAATTCTGTAAGAAGTGTGGTATAGCATGACAGAAGACTACTCCATCAGCAAAATGGAGTTGCAGAAAGAATGAATAAGACATTGATGGAAAGGGCAAGAAGCATGCTCAGTGGTGTCGGGTTAGGAAAGGAATTCTGGGCAGAGGCGGTGGAGACAGCATGTTACCTCGTCAATAGATCACCTTCATCAACGTTGGAGGATAAGACTCCACAAGAGCTATGGACTGGTAAGAAACCCTCTCTTTCACATTTGAGGGTATCTGGATGTGATGCATATGTACATGTTCTAAAGGAGAAACGAACCAAGTTGGATAGTAAATCTGAAAATTGCATCTTTATTGGGTATAAGGATGGTTTAAAGGGTTATAAGCTTTGGAATCTAGTAACAAGGAAGGTTGTGTACAACCGAGATGTGGTGTTCAGAGAGGTGAAATATGTTATTAAACGTGAAGTCCAACCAAAGGAACTTGAGAAGATAGAGTTTGAGCTAAAGGAGGAATAATCCGACCCTACAACAAAGGAGGAATCAGAAGATGAAGAGCCACAAACTCCGGGTGTGAGAAGATCGGTTTGAGAAAGAAGGCAGTCTGAAAGGTATAGTCCATCTACTCCTTGTTCAAATTTTTCTTTATCTATTACTGATGATGATCCCATAACTGTGAAGGAAGCAGTATATTCAAAGGATGGAAAACTATGGAAAGATGCCACGGTTGATGAAATGGCATCTTTGCACAAAAATGAGGCTTGGGATCTGGTGGAGTTGCCAGCTGGAAGGAAACCCATTGGTAGCAAATAGGTGTTCAAGAAGAAGACAAATGCAGAAGGAAAGGTGGAGAAATACAAAGCTCGGTTGGTAGCAAAAGGTTATTCCCATGTGCTAGGAATTGATTTTGGTGATATTTTTTTCTCCTGTTGCCAAGGTAACTTCTATTAGATTACTTTTATCTATTGCTGTTGTTTTTGATTTTGAGGTAGAATAGATGGATGTGAAGATGACATTTATTCAGAGGGATCTGGAAGAGGAGATCTACATGAAGCAACCTGAAGGATTTGCGGTGAAGGGTAAGAAAGAACTGGTATGAAAGTTAAAGAAGTCTCTGTATGGGTTAAAAAAGTCACCAAGGATGTGGTATAAAAAATTTGATACATTTATATGGGGACTTGGCTTCACCTCTGATGCTATCTTGGAAATTACCTACTCCTCGGCCTCTGAGTATGCACATAGGGTGTGGCCTTTTTTTCTAGTCTTAACTTGGAAATTACCCCAAACGGGTCATAAGACCAAGTGCAACTGAGAGGAAATTTCATTTCTTTCAAAAGGAGGTCTGCTTCCTCTCCTACTACTCTACTGTTGCAGATGAAAGGTCCTATATGTGTTTTGATCAGAAACTGAGATTTATTCTTGGTTGCCATGAAATGGATGTTGTGAGAATGAATTATTTGCTTCATGTACTCCAAGGAAAATATTATAATGGGTAGATACCTAGGTAGTTTTTATGGTGGCAGCTTTGAACCATACACTCTAATTTCTGTGAATGACTGGTAAAGGTACCAGTCCCTTATTTTCACCTATTCACTAAGCTATAAAACCTTCTGAATGTTTTTACTAATCCTTGGAACCTGTTGGCCACTCAGCAAACAAGTTTTTGGATACACAAACTGATCAATGAAGTCTATGAAGTTGAATTCCTGTCATTGTATTCATATTAAGGAAGTCCAGAAGAAAATAGATTGAGGCTGTCCTTATTGATCAAGCTTCTTCATTGCAAAGGGAAACTTATCTATTTGAAAGAAAATAAACATGTACATGAGAATTGAAGAATATCTGAACATTCATTGATTTAGAAATTGAAGGAATTGTTCATGAAGTACATTTGCTAAGAAGTGACCATAGTCAAAGGTGACTGATAGTCCTTCTTTTGAAGAAAAGGTGGATAGAAAGCCTAGAATCGACTCATATACCCATTCATCTGAATAATAACCAAGAATGGATAACAAGACAGAGATAATTTGTATAGTCCTTTCAGGGAACATAGAAGAGGGATAAGGGGGATTTTTCTTAGGGAGTTGAGAGTCTTCAAGGAGGAAAACTTCAAAGATTATAGCTCTCTAGGGTAAGGTTAATTTCTAATAAATTTCTCTAAGAGATTCAAGGGAAAAGGGGGTAAGGGAATCACTGTGAGGGACCTACAACATTTGATTTATGCTATCAGCTGTAATGGTAAAGATAATTTCACCATTTGGAGAAAGAATTGCCCTCCTACTTGAAAGGTAAGAGGCTTGGAATTTTAAAAAAGAATTCAGGGAAATGAAAGGACTAGGGGAAAACAAACCGAGGAAGTTTGGACTGCCAAAGGTTTATTTCATTAGATTGAGCAAGGAAATTGTCACAAAACCAATAGCGTAATTTGAAAATGTCGAATTCACACTGTGTTTCGGCTATCTTGTAGTCTTTGTCAGCAAGCGGAATGTGGTCTAAGTTGTCAGGGGGCGTGAACATAAGATTCACTACAGGGGCGATTTTAGGTTCCATTATAGTTGCAGAATGGATAGGGGAAGGATGTAACAAAATGAATTCACAGTGAGTTTGAGGAATTTACAGGAATTATCAGTGATGGTACCTCTGTAGATTTATCAAAGATGAACAAAATAAATGTTTTAGTGAGATAAAGGCGGAATAGAGGTACGAACAATGTTCATGAGGCAAAGACATAAAGGTGTAATTAGATATGGGAATTCAACTTTTATAAGGTGCGGACCAGGCCTAACCGTTGGATTAACGGTCTTGATATGGCATTAATTTTTGTAATGGTGCAAGTTAATGGAAAGAACCTTAATGGCAGGTGCAATGGTCGCAGACGTGGTAGTTGAGGATTTGTGGGTGAATGACGTGGGACTGCTGGCGGGAGTGACGGGAGGAGGGACACGTGGTGTGATGGGAATGGTAGCTGAGACAGGATGTAGAGGCAACAATTGGCGGGAAAGCAGGTTGCGGTGGGAGATGAAACAACTTTCAAAGGTGGGGGGGGGTGTAGGCGATATCCGGTAAGCGAGGCGGGGGGTCCAAAATCTTATGGTGTTGACACATAGGGGGGTGGGAAACTTCTTTTCGTACCCCCCTTGTTGTTAATTATTATTACTATGGGGGGGGGGGGGGGTTGAAAACAATCTTTGGCCGTTGGATTAGTGTAGGGGATGATCGGGAGCAGGGAATAATCGCGCAGTTTAACACTGATCGGCCCCACAAGGTATTTCTGGTGCATGCATTATATACCAAAGTCCAATACTTTGGTTAATGAACCACTTTAGACTATTACATCGAAAAACCTTTATTTTCCTATTATAATGCATTTTTAAAGAAAATGAGGGTGCATTTAAACGTGCAAACCCTGTCAATTTTTTCATTCTAAAGAGATTAAGAATATTTATTTCAAACACTAAACTAATCTACTCAACTACAGTAATCTAGATTAAACTGTTGGATTAACTTTATTCACCTATTCTACCTATCTAATCTTAGCCAAGATTACACTATTTGGCTAAGTTATTCACTCTAATCTAATTAACATAAATTGAAACCAGCTTGAACATGATTAAACTGTATGTCTCAAGTAGAAAGGGATTGTGGCATTTTAAACAAGCTGCACACAATTTCATGAATTTATTCTTTACAAATCTAGAAGGCTAGTAGTGGCACTTAAGCTAGCATCACTTTCACATTTATTCATTTTTTTGTGGGGTTCATTTATCATTTCTTTTCTTTTTCCCTTTTTCCTATTTTTTTTGTATTTATACCCTCTTTTAATTTTTCTATCTTTTTTGGAAATCATTTGCAGAAAGAAATATTATTTACAATCTAAAATACTGAAAGCAATTACTCAATGATCATTTGATCCTATAAATTATAGAACCCTAACACCAGTGATATAAGAGGACTAAAATTCAAACAGAGGATGAAGAAGAAATATAAATCAAACTAACAGAAGGACCTTGAAATGAGCCCGGTTTTCAAATGTAGTTTGGAAATCTAGCGATCACTAATTTCTATTATATCTCCACTCATTTGGAAACATTCATAATACAAGACATTCCTTCTTTTGAAAATTTGCAGAAGAATGATAAAAAATTTACGGAAAGGAGTTATAAAATGAGAATTAGTATGGAAACAAAACATCAAGACCATGTTGAAGAACACAAAATCCAAGGTATTATCATTAAGGAAGAAGTTAAAATTGCCTAGGACTTAGTGCACTCAAACAATTGAGTTGGCTCAAGTTGAAAATGAAAAAGAGATATTAATAAGAGAATTAGTTGACAAAAATAAAGAGATTATTATTTTGCAAGAACAAGTGCAGAGCCTACAATAGTTAATTAAAAATCATGTTTTCACCATTGTGGTTCTAGCTGAATCAAATGACCCCTCAGAGAAATTGACAAAGGTCATGGAAGAGCTCATAATTTTAGAAGTTGAACTAAAGAAAACACAATATGATTTTTCCATTGTGAGGGAGAAGTTCAATGTAAAGGAGAGGCAGCTGGACATAGCAATTGAAAATAGAAATCATCTTACGAGTAAGTATAAGGCAGGTGATGATGAAATCAAAGAGTTCAAAACCAAGTTGAAATGTAATATTTCTTTAATTGAGGCTAGACAGTTTATTTGGGATGACATTATTCAAGAAGTTAGTTCTATAAGGGAATATATTCATATAATTTCACAACTAAAGATTATGATGAGAGGATTAGAAATGAGGATTAATCTATGTAAGAAACAAGTACAAAAAGAAGCACTCAAGGCCAAGAAGATAATTAAGTATTTGAACAAAAAATATTCAATAAAATTAAGGGTGAGAGTCACAAACTTTTGGACCAGGTACACTAGTGATGGTGTACTTTAACATGTGAAAGCTCATAAACTCACGTGAAGGTCAGGACCATGTGATGGGAGTTGGACCAAAATATTCATTCCATACATCATAATCATCATTGAAGAAAAATAAAGTAGCTATTTGGATTGCTAAATCAATTTTTTTTTGTAAAAGATAGCATGCCAATTGTAAAATTAAACCTTCAAATTTTGAGGTCATGAACACTAATGAGTCTAATACTGAGGTAAAAAGATAACATAAGTTGAGGGCAAAAGGGAGGTAGAAAAGGTGAATCATCATATTGAGTTGATTCGAAGGAAGATTATAAACCATGTTAGATCATAAAACCATAATGGTTGATAATGGCAGAGTGAAGGTCACAAACAACTATGATGAAGGAGACAGAAGTGTGAAATGCTATAAAATACAACCCAAGGGATGATTGTGGAAGGTCATAATTGGTGAAAGGAAGTCTTCAAGTATTAGAGTATT
The DNA here is from genome assembly GCA_031772625.1 of Pinus tabuliformis. Taxonomy (NCBI): domain Eukaryota; kingdom Viridiplantae; phylum Streptophyta; class Pinopsida; order Pinales; family Pinaceae; genus Pinus; species Pinus tabuliformis. Next base: position 600,114,671 of record CM062805.1, on the reverse strand, counting down.
AGAGAAGATGAGGATAGTTTAAGTTGGAACGAGGAGAAGGAGAGCAAGAGTGGTGCAAAATCGAAGAAGTATGAGGGAGCTAAAGGATAATTGAAAGAGATGGAGGAAATGATGAGAGAAGGGGCCTGAGGGAGTGGCCATGATAAGGTGACAAGGTTATGGAAGAAAAGACTGTGTTAGAAGAGATGGAAGTGGCTGATACAGAAAAGGAGATTTCGTCCATGGGAGGTGATTAAGTTATGATTGCTGGCCAAAACTAGAGAAGGCCCCCTTCATTCATAGATATGGTTCTCACATGGTTCTATAGTCTCAGAAATAATTATATCCCAACAACCCTTAAAGGAAGGATTTGTGAGTCCATATGGTAGAACTATGTCGGGATAATTCCCACATTGTGAGAGGTAGCAGTAGGACATTATTCTTCCTCGTTTCTTCATTGTAGGAGAAGGGGACTTTACCCTTAACTATTAAGTGAAATTAGACATAATCCCTTTTCTCGTGGGTAGAAGGAGTTGGAATCACTTTGAGGAAATGGGATGGATTTTTCAAAAAGTATGATCCACCCCACATTATTAACCCTTGGAGTATCTTGAAGAAGGCAACAATACCAAATCTTTGTCACTACTCACCAAAAGAAGGAGTAGGTACAGTAAGGATACAAGGATAATGGTCAAGGTTAGGCATGGGACTTGAACCTGAAGCAATAGAGGTGCTCATGTTTCTCTTTTAGAGAGCACCATTGTGGGGAGGGGGGAATGTGGCTAACCCCTCCTAATCTATTCGAAGAGCTCTAAGGCAACCAGGTTCCTTATTTACCCCTGTGCTTGTTGTACTAGGAGAAAAAAGACAACCTCAGTAAGGACAAAGGTTCCATATCCATGGGGATAGAATAAGGACTGGGTGGATCGTGGATAAGTTGAATTTTTGTGTTGTGGTGTAACAACACAATATTTTTTTTTATATTTTCTCTTCTGTTCAATGTATGTATCTCAGTGGCTTAGTCCCACCACAGGATGAGGGTTCTTAATTTTGTAATGTTTAGGCTAAAAATTGTTCTGATGATGTGTTGAACAAGACTCGATTTCAAAATTTTGGAAAGGTTCTCTAGTTTCTCTCTCTAAGGGAAAATAACCTTGATTGGTGAACGGAGAATACCCCTCGAGAGTTTTTACATGTAATCTATGTATATTTCCATGTCAATATAATGTGAATCGTTACCAACAAAAAAAAGGAGTGCCCTAATGGGCCTCAACCTTCTGGTGTAACAATTCCCTAATGGGCCTCAGTTATTTGATATGATAGTAGCCTCTTTGGGCCTTGTTATATGTTCTATGAAAAAATATTATGACAAAGATATGAAGGATATATAATGAGCCCTATGACAGAGATCTCATGAAATACCTATGATTGTTCTATTACATTGTTATTTCTAATGTTCTCTATACATAATTACTTATGATGAAATGGGGTGAATGCAATGTGAAAATGAAAATGTTTTAAAATGAAATTATCTACAAAAAAAAATTATATCCCTACGAAAATTAACATTGTTACTACTCTATAGTTGATAAAAATATATTTGTAAAAGTGTTTAAAATAATAAACTAAATAACTACAATTTGAATCAATCTGATTCACGAAGAAATGAAGGTTGGTTATGCATTTTAGTGAAGCAAGGAAATTTTGGCCCGCTTCACGAAAATGCACGCCCAACCTTCTTTTGAAGGCCAAATTTAATGGTTCATCTTGGAGAGTATTTCTTCACTCATAAGTAACATTAATACAATTAAAAGTTTTAAATTTTTCACATATATATTCATGTTTTTAAAGAATACTCCAAATTACATGAATTTTATAGGGTAAAAGGCAAGGTTTATCTGCCTCAAATAAATGCACACCAGGACCTATAATTAATTAGAAGTGATATAATCATCATTCCATCCTATGGGTCTGTGAAATTGTACCTCGATCTTGCGGTATGACAATTCCCTAATGGGCCTCAGTCTTGTGGTGTAATGATGCCCTAATAGGCCTCAGTTCTTGGGTATGATAGAGATATGAAGGAGATATGTTGAGCCCTATGAAAGATATATCATGAAAAACTTATGACTATTCCACCACATTGTTATTTCTAATGTTTTCCGTACATAATTGCTTATGATGCTATGGGGTGAATACAATGTGAAAATGTTTTAAAATGCAATTATCAATACAAAAGACTTCTAGCAAAGACTTTTTCCCGTGGATGTTACTATCACTAGGTGATGGTTTATCACCAACATGATCTCTAGAGGTTGATGACCAAGGCTAATGTGAACCTATGGACCACACTTCTAATACCTTGGGAATACCAAGACAATCTCTAAGAAGGTGATGAGCCTTACAAAACATGCAAGGGAATTTAGATTTATGGGGCTTTGAAGGTTTCTCAACATCAGTTGCATCAATAGCAATGGATTCTTGGTTTCTTCTTTTCTTATTTTGCTTCTTCTTAATCTTCCTTTTCTTCTTCTTCGTATCCATCTGATTACTAACTTTGAGGTTTTCACCAAATGAAGAAGAAGAAGAGGAAGAAAACCAAACAAGTGAATAAGGAAACGGGTCAACGTTAGGATCAACTTGAGGTTGATGTTGTTCAGGTGAAGGAGAAATCGGTTGAGGAGAAGTCTGGACATTTGAAACCACAGGGGTCGAAAAAAACCAAACAGGAAAACCAATGGTAAATCAAGGAAGGGACAATGTTTCTATATAAGGAGTACCAGTATTTCCAAAAGTATGAAAAGGATGAGGATTCCCATCAGAAGGGTTTCCTTGATTGCTGGACTCAAGAACTGTTTCCATTAGTCTCAACCAAATATATACTAAGGAGTTGTTCCATGGTAAGGATGTTGTTCCACGATCCATTAATTGATTTTAGAAATTAAAGATGCAAAATAAATATACAAAGGGGTAAACTAGGAAAATCAGATTACCGGGTCATCATGAAATGCAATATACCACCATAGTAAACCTAGGATTTATGTACATGTACGAAATCTCCCCGAATGTTGTGTTCAGTGCATCACAGTGTACAAGGCGATTGACTCAGTTACCTAAGGTAGGATAGAAACCTAGTGAGGACTTCCAAAATGTACCTGGGGGGACATGGAAGTGCAATCTGTAATAGTTTTTTCTAATGCATACAATTCAATGAGAGTGTTTCCATATACTTATCATGCATGGATCATCATCCTATATACCTGAAGGTATGTGGAGAAAAATATGATACACTTATGTACATGGTACGAGATACCACCCTTGCAGTGCAATTCTAGCAAAAACCGACAACTCCTACATTTAAAGACACTAGAACATGTCTCTAGCCTAGACCTCTATGTGTGTCGTTAAGTTTCAAATGCTCCTTAGGTTAATTGAGGTGAGTTTTAGAGTTTATCTTGAATTATGTTTCAATTTCAAGGTTCAAAACTCGATGTCACTTGAACACACTTACAATGAAACTAATATGATGAAAATAACTATTTTCATTTTCCTTTTAAGAATGAAAGGCCTAACTAAGTAGGGGAAGAAGAAATCAATAAAAAATGCAACAAACAAGTGATGCAACAGTCGATCTTCTCAACTTCACTATTCCAATTAAAATCAAAACCCTATTGCAATGCAAATAATTGTTTTTCTTTTCTTTTCTTTTAATGTTTCAAATGAAAAGAGAGATATGGATTCAACTTGATCGTCGATGGAAAGAAACCACACAGACTTCAACTGTAATGTAAAAGTTACTTTTTAGATTCAACAACCAATCAATGCATACAAACTCGAATTGACAAGAAGAAAGAAAGAATGAAATAAAATATTATAAGAAAAGGTGATGACAGTGAGAGGTGATTAACACTCATACACAATTTAGCCCCTCCCTCCCCACGACGATTGAAGGGGAATTTTTTTTACCAAAATGAAAGCAAAAGCACTAAAAATTTGTTAAGAAAATGAAGGAAACCTCTGAATAATGACCAAAGGAAAATTCACTCAATTTCACAAAAAATCTAGTGTTGTATTAGCTTCAAAGTGGAAGGGACACATTCAAAGACACGAGGAGTACCAACTAGAACCAAGTTAATCAGAGAGAAAAGCATGAAAAGGAAATGTTTTGCATGAAATAGGGGTCAGCGTCGGTGTAAAGAGGCAACCAGTGCTCTAAAACGTAGCTACTGAGAAGGTGAGGGTGCTCTACAACACTTTGTTAGCAAACTAGGGGGTGCACTAATAAAAGAAAAGGGAGTTTCTGACACAAAAAATCAAGTGCAACTTAGTGAAAGGTCTTCCTAGGGTAAATTCAAACTGAGTGAGACACTAGAGGTTTGTGCAAGGGGTGCAACAAGGGATAAAGTCAATGAAACCACTAAGGGAATGAATTGGTCCCCAGTATGGTCACCAATTTTTTATATAGAATCTATGATTGTGGACAAAAGTATCTTCCCTAGACCTAGTGGCCTGGTCTAGAACAACATAAATCAAAGACTATAAATATTTCCTTAGAAGAATTAGAGAATGGAAAGGTTCTTACTTGTGATTTGTCATAAGATCTTCTATCCTCTTGGCTTGTAAGTTCCAACCATAGCTCTGATTGCTATAATTAGAACCTGCACAATCAAACAACACAAGCCAAAGTTCTACGACGTCTATGTAGCATTATCCAATTACTCTATTCAAGGGATCAACATAGCATTGGAATATATGAATGTAAACATAACATACACATATAGGAAAATGATATACTCTTTGTATTAATATGAAAGGGAAAGAGTTTACAACCAAAAGTGGAAGTTGATCTTGTAGAGATCCTCCCAAGTTGACTTGTCCTTCCTTGCAACAATGTACAGCTCAAAGCCACCCTAAAACATGGGAATGATAACTCTTTTATGATCAAAGCATCAACATAAGGCTATGATTAGTCCTCAAAATCCCACCCCTAGCTCGTGGATGGTAGTAAATATATAATAGAGGATGGTAGTTTAGTAATTCTTATCCATTTACCAATCTAGGCTTGAGATTCACTCTTAATGGGATGATGAGCTCAAGGTATAAGAGGTGAAATCTACAAGGTAGGACCATATAGGATCCAAATTTCTTATCCAAGTAAATGGCTATAACAACTCTTGGAAGCTTACGGAAGAGGAAGCTTTGGGATTCTTTTTATTTTTCCCAAAATTCTAGAATCATCACACCCCTAGCAAGGGAAAACTTGCTCTGATCAGAGAAGGTGCAGATGTGAGAAACATGTTGCCAAACATAGGTCCTTGAAGGGATAGGGTGCACTAAGCCTTAAAATCAATAGAATGAAGCAGTCAAGGTTAGAAACTTAGGGATTTTAGAGAGTCATCCTTATGGATTTATGTAGGGACGATGACAAGGTGTTCATGGATATTGATTGATTCAGTTTATAGGCCTATTGACTAGATGTGGCAAAATGCCCTATAATAGGCATGATCATCAAAAGGTACTATGCACACAAAGTATGTATAAATGAATAATCTAGACCTCTGACTTCCTAGGGTTGTAACTTTGGTATACAATATCTATTTGGCTTTCATAATACCTCGTTTTGAATATCTCCTCCAGAAGTTGAACTACAAGTTAGTTTTTTTCTAGTCTCTCCATTTTCCCTAAAAATGTCACTTAGAACCTTAAGACGTCCTTGGAAATTTAGAATCTGAAAAACTGTCAAAAATAGAAAGTTGTGTTAAATATAAGAACCGACACTGAACATAGATAACATTGGGTAAAGTTAGGCTGGTAACAGTGTGATAATATGTGACTATGTGTTTGTGGTCATTTTTGGACATGTGGACCCCATTTTCCATAAGTACATCTTGGAAATCGTGTCATGCATAGTAACTCTGACATCATGTTTAGCTTGGTGAGTAGGCTAAAGTGGGTAAATGTGGGGTGGGGTGTTATAGTGTAGCTTCTCTATTTTGTCTAGGATGTGTAACTGCTCTATATTTTGGTGTTGTTTCAGCACTTACCTCCTGTTCTTCACTTTTTGGCTTCCTCGATTTCCTATTTTCACCACAGTTTGTACAGGAGTAGATTTTTTAGTTAAATCCTTAGAATCACTAGGAATTTTTGTTTTAGTAAACCTTTCTTTATCTTACATTACTCCAAGTACCCCTATTTTAGCAATCTCTAGCTCAGGCCATTCTTCCTCAATAGGGCATCCATGATAACTATCCTCAGAAATTATCCACTCGATATATCCACAAGTTCATTTGTTCATTATCTTTGTTCATTAGTTCATGCTCATTTTCCTCTTTTTCATGAAACTTTGTAGAGGAGTATAATTTTTAGATACTTCCTTAGATTCCCTGAGCATTTTTTATTCAGTAACCCCTTCTTTAGCTAATGTTGTTCCAGGTGCCCCTGTTAGCAGTCTCTGCCTCATTCCCTTCTGCCTCAATAGGGCATCCATGATAATTATCCTTATATCTTCCAATAGATATATCCATGGTTTATTTAGTGCATGCTCTTTTTGCTTCAACGAATGTACCAACAGACGTTCTTATGGAACTTTGTCTCTTACTATTCATGTGACTTGGCCTAGAAGGTGTAATGCTCTTCTTTGTCTAAGAAGTGTAGTTACTCTACTTTATCTAGGAAGTGTAATTTCTCTATCTTCTTGTTATTTCAACACTTGCCACATGTTCTCCACTTTCACTTTCCTTTGTTTATGTTATCACATTAACTCTATTTAAAAAAAAATTCAGAAAATGATGACAGTTTCAGTGTCATCATTTTAGTTGTAATAAACAGGGAAATCATTGATAGCGGGGCTATCAGCCCTTTAATGTTTTCTGAAGAAATTTGGTGACAACATGCTTATTATAATTTTTGATATAACTGACTGGCTGACTGTCATCGCCAAAAATGAAGTTCAAATTTAAATTTTAGAATTATGTTGATTGGCATGTCAGTGGTAATGATAAGGTTTGTAAGTGTGCCATGGGTAAGTGTAATGTTAAATCATTGATTTGTTTAACGTCATCAATATATTTTTTATCGATTAATCATGGTTTAAAACGTGATTTCCCATAATCTTAATGATTTCCCTGAATTGTAATGATTTCCCCTCTTTGCCATTAAACTCATTTCACTTTGTAAATTGGTGATTTCATTTGTAAGTTTGGTTATTTTGTTGCGAAATTGGTAACAAATGGCAAGATTTCATCTGGCTTCTCCTGCATAGATCTAGGATCAAATCCCAGTGTTTTAATTTCCAACTAAAGTCTATGATGGGGGAAGGTGGTGACGCTAATCGGGCCCAACCCAAAGCACCAGATATGTTGGAAATTTATCCTGATATCTAGCAGCAGTTTTAGCAGTTTGGTTGGAGTGATCTCTTCCACTGTTTCACCAACTACCACAATGTCGTGGCTCATTCATTTGCTTAGAATTTCGATGGAAACTGGGTGGAAGTCGATTGGCTCTCCTTCTCTATTATAGAAAAACTAATCTCAGAGGCCACAACCTTGCCAACAGACGGAGAAGGAGTTTTTAGAAACCATATGTTGGTAGGAGTTTTTGTGCCCTTGTTTTTGAAGGAAGAGATCAAGAATCGTAATTGGAGAACCAGGGTTTAGAAGGACTGGATACATGATAAATGACATGGCCTGATTTGCATTACTCAGTAGTACTTCACATGCGAAGGAAGGTTCAACCAGGTAAATCTCTATCATTTCGACTTTCTTTTACATTTAGCTGGCCAGGCTAGGATGAACACATTTTTCTATTTGTTGGAGAGTCTTAGGCATACAATAGATCATTTCAGAGCCACAAATTACCCTTATCCCCATTTTGTCTGCCATAAATCTCTCATAAAACTTTTGATTGAAAACCAGTTGGCCAAGGTAGGAAGAACCTAGAGCCACTTCCTATTTTGGGTTGGTTTTCAACCTCAACCCCCTATATCTCGAAGAGGAAGGAAGAAAATTGTTAAGCATGGGAAAAAGACTCAAGAAACAACCCCTATTGAGCTAAGTTCCAGCCAAAAATACACAGAGGCCCCTTCCACATCCTCTGTCCCTAAAGTCCCCAAACTTTACCAAAGAAAGAGTGTTAGGCCTAGTAAACTAGACCATGCATCCCCTGTAATCTTACTTTCTACTATCAATTCTCATTAGGCCATGAGTTCACGTATTAAAGCCTCCCCTGCAGACAAAACTATGCCAGAGGTCATTAAAGGAAAATAGGTTGAATTTGAGACCCAAGATGAAGAAACATTTTTTGAAACTATTAAAGGAGGAAAAAGACCCCATACAAGGCCAACAAACGAATTAGGGTTTAAAATAAATCTCAGAAGCAATCCAAAATTGGCCAAGGAGGTAATTTATGTAGATACCCTGCCATTGAAGGACCTTATCATCAATAGAAAGAAGATCGCAAGCTCTAAAAAGAGTAGAGACCAAGAAAATAAAGGAAAAGGTCCTATGGAGACAAGGAAAAGCAATAATAAAGGTTGGAGAAGCTGGGTGTGCTTCTAAAAGAAACCATCACCCTTGGCTAGGAGGCTCGATGTCACTTGGAAAATTTTGGTTATGCAGTTAAGAAACAACAATTTTGGCTTTATCACTGACATTGTTCTTAACAACATTTTTACATATAGTAGAGAAGGTAGTAGCTGAGCTCTCCACTATCAACGATTTTAAAGAATAGAGGTTGAAATCTCCACTGTCAGCGATTTTGAAGAATAGAGGCTGACATCTCCACTGTCAATGATTTTGAAGAGGAGTGTTGGCATCTTTGTTTTCAGCAAATTTTGGCAAGAGAAATGCTAACATTCCCACTGTCATCGAATTCTAAAAAATAGGCAGAAATGAAATGATGCGAGTCAGTCTCTCAGTGAAATCTTCAACTCAGGAAGCCAAAGAAATTGACAACAGCAATATCAACAAATTTCACTAGGAAGCCCAAGGGAAAAGGAACTCTAACAAAAAATAAGTTTTTGGTGAAGGATTGAACCTATTTCTAGAGGGACCTATTTGCGAGCGAGGATCCAGTTTTATCAGTCAGGGACCTATTTCTATTTTTAAGGAAGATATTCTAAAGATACTTTTCTTAGCCTATATGTTAGCATATTTTCTAGCAAATATTTTATTTTAGAAAAACTTAATGAAAATAAAGATATTTTCCACATGCATGAACTTAGAATATTCTGATATTTTTGGGTTATTGTAATTATGTTTGAAACTATAATCCTATGATCAGTTGTTGTAATTTCTATAAAGACAATTTTTAAAGAATAGAAAAAGGTTGGTTTTTATTGTAAAAACATTAACATTCTGGTGTATTTGAGCATATCTTAAATATATTGCAGTTTTGATGAGAATTTGTAGAAAATTCATGTGTTGTAGTTCCATGTCCATTATTTCTTTCTTTATGAAAAATATTCTTCATTTCTGGAAACTTTAGTATCAAAAATTGGGACTTTTTATGCTTTGCTTTCGTTATTTCTCAGTCATTAGTACTTGTTTCTTCTATCAGCTATAATTCTATTTTCTTTTCAGTTTTCTTCTTACAAATCTCTCAAATTATCAAAGGAGTTATTTCTACCCTGCTTTTTGTGTCTTGCTCATTAGGTATGTAGCATAATTTGATAAAATTGGACTCCATTCCCAATGATGTATTTTATATACAACCCAACCAAATTTCATCCTACAAACTAAATCTGGGCATACAGCTCAAAGTGTACTACTATAGTGATGTAGAGTGGTAGTGTTTTAGGGAGAGATCCCTCTCTAGGTTGAAGGGTCAGATTTCAACCTCAAAGAGTTTCAAGGTTACCTTAGATGTTTTCCCGCAGTCAGGTTTCATCTAAGAGATAATAGTTTCGTTTCGTTTCCGATGAGCAAAAGGCATATTTTCCCCAAACAATTTTATTGTTGAAGATTAGATCTGTGAGGGAACACATAGATTTTTGTATCAATTTGGTTGCAAGATGTTCGCTCTGGCGAATCCACATTACAATTTAAATTTTTCTTATTGACGAAGTTCTGGCTCATACATCTGTTTATACTAAGAGGAACCCTGATCCAAATTCACCCCATATTTTGTCAAGCCCTGAAACGTTGTTTAGGAGAAAATCTCCTCAGGAATCTAGTACAGTCAATTTAGCAAGGTCTTATTCTCTACCTACAAAGATTGAAGCTTTTGAATATTTGGTGTTAGATAATAAATTTGAAAGTACTTTACTCAAATCTAAGTCCAAAAGTATTTTATCAGATAATTTTCTTGATCCAATAGATCTAAAGACCTTTACCCCTGCGTCCTTTATCCCAGAATTAGAGCTATTACTACAAGATTTTGAGATTTGGTATCATTTTTAGAAATTAGAACATAATGTGTAGGAACTACAGGAAGATGTGGATATATCTCCAAAATTTCCTGATTTCATCCCATATTTATTTAGCTCAACTACTCATTTGTCCTTTGTGGGTGTCCAAAAGCCTATTCCATCAACTGTTATCACAAAAGTCTCAATGCCTCTAACATTTGTTGTCCTAACTCCTCTTGTTAGTGTAGTTTCTTATCCCATCATTATGGCTGCCCCATATGCACCTTTGGATATTGAAGGTCGGATACATGACCTCCCTTTAAATTATGGATAGTGCATGATTCAGTTTGATGGTACAAGGTATTTTACAGCTCAACAACATGTAGTCAAGCTTAACGAATTTATAGATCTAGAGGAGGTTGACCATGAGGCTGTCAAATTGAGACTTTTTGCATAAAGTCTATGAGGAGAGGTAAATAAATGGTTCAGGTCTTTACCTACAGTAAGTATCACTACTTTTCAATTGTTTGAATACTTGTTTTCGCCAGATGGGAGGTGAAGAAAAACCCCCTACTGATTTTAGCTAAATATGACGCTCTTAAAAGGAATCAGGGGAATCTATCCAAGAATTCACAACTATATTTAACAAGGTCTATAATTTGATTCTAGTTGAGATCAAACCTCCTCCCATATTGGATTTATTACACTATCCTAATGGATTTGATGTTGAATTGGCTTATTGGCTCCATGAAGAAATCCTTCTACTTTAGCGGCTATGTAAAGTAATACAATTTGGGTAGAAGCTAATTTGTTGGAAAAGAAGGAAAAAATGAAGACCGAAAGGAGAGTAAGTTTCAAAAAAGAATGATCTTCATCTCCTGATGCAAAGTTTGATGTGATGCTAAAAAAAATGGAGAAGTTGGTGGATAAATTAACTCCTCCCCGAGCTAAAAATCAACCCCAAGTCAAGAATCTGAATTTCAGAAGACCCCAAGCTACTCAAAATTGTCTTAGAGAGAAAAAAGGTCTTTGAAGAACAATAGCCTCTTGTTCAGCCTCCTTTATCAAAAGATTTCATTGATGAGGATTCCATTGCTGAATAAGATCATCATATTGGGTGTTTTGATGATAAAGATAAGTGTTTTCTACCAAGGAGGAGCTTGACCTTTCTGTTGGGTGCTCAAGTGAGAAGGATGACATTAACATTTGTGATTCAATAGTCAACAGAGCTATAATAATGTAGTAGTATATTTTGAAAGGCAGTACAATCTCAGGAGCTAGAATGTTCCTATCAAGACTTTGCCACAAAATACAACAACTGAACAACAAGCTAAACCTAGGAAAGAGATATTGAAGAAACTAGAGGATCCTAAGAAGGAAAATCTGAGAAAAATAGAAGAAGAAAAATATTAGATCAAGGATTTAGAAAAAGTACAGTCGAAATTTAATCTGGAATCTAAAATCAGTAAGTTGAAAGTATGCATTCCTTTTTATGAACTTTTAAGAAATGAACAGTTTAGAAAAATAATTTTTACTGTGGTTAAATGTTATATAAAAAATTAGTTAATTTATAAGTTATTAGGCAAAGGGAATGATCAAAGATCATTCTCGTTCACCAAGAGGCACCCAAGGCAGTATATAGCCAAGGCATCCCACAAAATGTAAACATCATATATTCTTTTTAATAAAATATTTGATGAGCCCTGAATTGGGTAACTTATTGGGCTCATTTTGCCTAATTGTCCTTGTTCAATCCTCCATTTTTCATAGATTATGCATGTTTTTTAGTATGTTTATGTTATTTGAACGAATAAGGGTGGTCACTCTACCAAGGAGGCTAATACGTGGTTATTTCAGGTTTTTTGGACAAATTTTGGAGCAAAACCAAGCAATTATGGGACAGGTGACAGCCAAGCTTGAGGTGAGGATTCGTAGGGAGGTTGTCTCTTGCATTAAATGACCCTTCCTCGAAATCTCCACCCTCAACTCCGAGCTCAACAGGCCACCAAAACGAATTCTAAAGGCAGCCAAGCAGCTTTGGGAAGAGTGACTGTTTACTAGCAGTTGGAACAACCGAGTCCCTTGAATTTAGGAGGGCTGCTAGGTCCCTCGTAGTGTACAAATAGGAAGGCCTCAGCCTTCGTAGTTTACTTTTGGGAACTGTTGGTATTTGCACTATAGTGCTGTCCTTTTCTCAGCTTGTTTTCTTGTAGCTACTGTTGTATAACTTTCTTGTGATGATTATTTTTTAGTAATGGGAAGCAGCTTTACTTGGCATCAGATCTGAGTCCTTTATAGGAGCCTGCAGCTCTTGGGGTTGGGCCCAACCCGAGTGCTAAGGCCTCCTTTATGTATTTTATTTGTTCTTTATGTATTTGCAAAATCATTTCTGTTAAGTAGATTAAATCTTGTTGATTAACTAGGTCACTGTTGATGATTAGAAAGACTTTTGATGTTCAGATTGAGTTGATAGGTTATTAATAGGGAAAAGCTTCAGAAAAGGGCCATCAAACACCTCTGATTTCACCTCTCCCTTAGTGGGATCAGGAGCTGGGATCAAGGTGACCTTGCTGCCCACAAAAACACTGACTTTGCTTTGCCATGCAATCACTAGTGTTTGATTTTCATTTGTAGAAGTTGGTTACATGTTCAAATTCTTGATTGCTTAGTTGCATAGTTAGTATACATGGTTTCATTGCAGTTAAAACTTTTGTTCATTCTCTTTACTGTCAGCTAGATCAGATTAGGTCAACGTAACTAGGTCTCTAATTTTACAAGTCTTCGTTGGTTCAGTTGGAAAAACAACTTGCAGAACACCTGTACCACTTCTCTATCTGCCCATACTCCACCAATCCCATCTGCTCCATCCCCTGACACAGATTCTTGCCTCACGTTTGCCATTTGCTCACATAACCCTAATTTTTGTGCAACATTGCTTCAGTCCTCCTTGAACAAATCCAGCCATCTACATCTTTCCTCAACTCCATCCACCAAGTCCTGGACCACCTCCAACCCTTATCCTACCTCCATACTCACTCCTTCACCTCTCTCTCTCCATCCATCCTCCAAGATCCCATTTCTGAACAACCTGTAGAAAATTACAGACATCCTGTAGAAAATCACAGACATCCTGTAGAACCCCTGCAGACTTCCTGTAGAGGCTCACGAATGAGGTTTCTTGATAGCCAAACTCTGTGAGACTCTCTGGAAGGGTGTTAGGGACCCCTTAGGCCCTCTCTGAACCTTCCTGACCTCCTCCAAGCATTTCCTCTCGCCAATCCACCTCTGCACAGTAAAAAACAATCAAATCACATGCATGATAATCCTGACAACTTATTCAAAAATACAAAAAGATGATTTTTTTGATGTTAATGTAGAAGTAGCTTAGATACATGTATTTACCTTCCTAGAAGTCAATGGCATCTCTTTCAGTAGCTCACATCCTCTTTCTTGCATCAGTAGGGCTAGCTGGTAAAATTAGGGTTTGCTAGGGTTTACGTTTCCTTTCAGCTCTCCAGTTTCTTTCTGCAAGTAGATCAACCTTCTTTGAGTTAGCTTTCATCCATCAGTTAAAAAGATTCTTCTTAGAGCTCATAGAAGTTGGCTTAAGCTCCTAGCGGAATTGTGCCAGCTGACCAAGTGACAGCTGCGGCAAGAGCTAGTACTTGTGCATACAGCACCGTCGCTTCCAAGTTTGTTACGAACTATTGCGTTGATAAAAGTAAAGAAGGGAGTCCCAGGAGTTGCAGCATTATTGCTGCAATACTGGAGCTCACCACTCTTTTTGGCGCCGTTGCCGGGGAAGCGTTAGAGTATTTGTGATTGTTGCTTTTCTTCTATTTTCCTACTCTAACCTTCTGCTAAGTAGTTTATTTCAGTTCCATTCTGCAATTTCATTTCTGCAAAAGTAAATTAGACATTTCCTGCTTTCATAGATTAGCCTTTCAATTCCACAATTTCAATTCTGCAAGCGTAGTCTAGCATTTCATTCTCGCAATTTGATTTCAGCAAAATAGATTAGTCCTTTCTTGCTTTCATTTCAATTCCGCATTTTCATTTCCGCAAGGTAGATTTTAGTTAGTTGCAATCCCATCTGTTTTAGTTTTGTAGGTACAAGTAGAGAAAAAAAAAGAAGCAAAAGCAACCAAAAATCTTTTCATGCCTCGTAGGAACAGAGATAATATCGGAAAATTCTTACCCAACACCCCCACCACTTCACTGAGTCACCCTTCTCTCTTCTTTGGTGGCAGTGACCCAGAAGAACCTATAGGTGAACCTCCTGAGATATACGAAGATCCTATAATAGAAGAAGAGCAAGAAAACATTCCTTTTGAGACCATGGCTGAAAACAAAAACGGTAGAGACGATGATGAGAGAATAGAAGGTACCTTCCCCATCCGAGAGACCAACGGGGACATGAAGATGAAGAACATAAGTCCCTCAGCCTTACCTCATTTCCATGGATTGACCACTGAAGACCCTGATACCTTCCTGTTTGAGTTTGCTGTCCTTTGTCAAACTTATGACTATGCAGAAGATGAGCAAAAGTTGAAACTTTTTCCCTCTACCCTCAAGGATGCAGCATTACGCTGGTTCATGGGGTTACCTGGAAACAGTATCACCACTTGGGCTCAGATGCAGCAAGCCTTTAACAACAAATACCGGGACTACTGTAGGTCAAAGGAAACAAAGGGAGAAATCTTTCGGATGACCATGGGAAATGATGAGTCTTTAGAAGACTACGAGGAAAGGTTCCAACTTAGCTATAAACGGGCCAGGTGCACACTTGACCCTGAATCTCTAAAGCTGGTTCTGCTCCGAGGAGTCCCTGAAGACCTTCTAGATACCCTTCACATGCTAGCTGGAGGAGACATCTACCAACTACCTTATGAGGACATAAAGACTATGTTTAGAAACCACTCTAGGGCAGCCCGGAAAAGAGGTAGGGGGAATCCACTTTCAGCTAGTACTACCTTCTCCAAGCATGAGTTTGCTAATCAGATGGAAGACCTCAAAAGTGAGATGAGATAGACCATTGCCATGCAACTTGATACTTTTCGAATCCAACAAAAGAAAGAGGAAGCTGAGAGGGCTTTGGCCATTTTTTGTCCCAGATGTACGAGGAAGCACCCTAAGAACGAGTGTCCATTGCACTCAGTAGAGGTATGTTTCGTTTGTGAGGAGAACCACCCCACGAACCAATGCCCAACCTTGCTTGGATTTAAAGCCATGTACCAAGGGACTGAGGCAACCACTGAACCTCTCTACTTCCTCAACCAAAGGAGGCCGCATGGGCCTAGACCTTACCAGCAGGGGATGCAAGGGACATCCCAAGCCAACCAATCTACTCACATGCCTTCTTAGGGTCCCCCTGCTCATCCTTCCTGGTCTGCACCTCCTCCGTGGTCTTATCCACCTCAATACCATACTCAACCCACTGCTCATTCGTTTCACTCACATGTCCAGCCGCAACCTCAGTGGAATGCACCTCAACCAGGGTGGAGGCCCCAATACAACTCTCCTCCCGCCATTCTGCCATCACCACCGGCTCAGCCACAACCATTACCTCTTGCTCCTCCAAGACAACCCCAGATGCCTGCTCAACTGAACCCAAACCCCAACAACCGACAGGCCCAGCAGGTATACACTGGGGAGACAACATGCCCTACCTATGCTGTGGAGATCCAGGAGATCAACCTGCGATCCAGGAAGACCCTTCCAGATCACCAACCTCCTCCCTTAGAGGATGAGGAAGAGAAATAGGAAAGTGAACCCAAAGCCATTCCACCCTTTCCTGAGTGACTAACAGTAACCACACAACCAAACCCAGAGGAGACTGAACTTCTGGGAGAACTTAAATAGTTGTGTGTGAAAATACCACTTCTCCAGGCCATAAAAGATGTACCGATATACAAAAAATTGTTTAAGGAGAAGTGTTTTAGGCACCCAGGCAGGCGAAAGAGAGATGCCTTGACCATCAATGTCATAGGACAACTATCTGATCTAATGTTGGGGCAAGTGATTTGTCCAAAGTATTTGGACCCTGGGAGTCCTGTAGTTGATGTCCACATCAATGGCACCATTATCCCCCATACCTTGATTGATCTAGGGGCTGCCATTAATGTGATGACCAGGGACACCATGCTTAAACTCAACCTTCAGAGTTCCTTAAGGAAGACCTCGACAGTCCTGCAGTTGGCAGAGCGCCCCACCGTGACTCCCGAAGGGATTGTGGAAGATGTCTTGGTCTCTGTTGACTCTTGGGAGTACCCTGCGGACTTCTTGGTTCTTCAGCCAAAGGCAAAGCTCACTGGATACCCCCTCATTCTGGGAAGGCCTTGGTTAGCCACTGCGGATGCTTACATCAGTTGTCGAGCTGGAAGCATGACCATCAAGAATGGGCCTATGTCCAAGTAGCTAGTCCTATATCCTCCTACCCAACCTCTGCTAGAACATGACTTACCACTCTGGTTGGAAGAAGGAGATGAGGATGAGGTCTACTTTGCACCATTGTGCACAGTAGAAACCACTAGGGGAGGCCCTCAAACCAAGGATGATCTGATTGAGACTTTGATTCAAAATCCACCTCCCAGTGCACTGTCCTTAGAGGAATTGGTGGAAGATACCCAAGCCAGCACCTTAGTGGACCTCTGTGTGATTGATCCGACCTCTCCCAGAGTTAAGAATGTGGAGTTTGGTCCTGAAAGAACTTTAAAGATCAACTCCTCCCTATCTCCTTCGCAGGAGAAGGAGCTGTGTAGCTTACTGAACAATCATTTAGATGCTTTCGCTTGGAGCTATAAGGAGATGAAAGGAGTCCATCCTTCGGTTTGTACCCATCACATTTACATTAAAGAGGATTGTAAACCAGTCAGGCAGCCTCAGAGGAGAATGAATCCAGCCCTTAAAGACATTGTCAAAGAAGAATTGCAAAAATTGTTGGACACAGGATTCATCTACCCTATCTTCGATAGTGAGTGGGTCTCACCTCTGGTGCTTGTGCCCAAGAAGAACGGGAAGTGGAGAATCTATGTAGATTACCGAGAACTTAACAAAGCCACCAAGAAAGACCATTTCCCTTTGCCGTTCATAGATCAGGTGTTGGATGGACTGGCAGGGAAGAAGTTCTTCTCTTTCCTAGATGGGTTCAGCGGGTATAATCAGATCCAAACAAGCCTGGAGGACCAAGATAAAACCACCTTCACTTGTCCATGGGGTACCTTTGCCTACCGAGTCCTTCCCTTTGGGCTATGCAATGCTCCTGCCACTTTCCAGAGAGCAGTATTGAGCATCTTTTCTGAGTTGGTCCATGATTCGGTAGAAATCTATATGGATGACTTTACTCCTTATGGGTCCAACTTCCAAGAGGCATTGACTAATCTGGGAAAAGTCCTAACCAAGTGCATTGAGATGAACCTATCCCTCAGTCCCGAAAAATGTGAATTCCTGATGACTGAAGGGACCGTGCTAGGTCATACCATTTCTCGGCAAGGATTACAGGTGGATCCTAATAAGATTGCTATCATCCAAAAGGTCCCACCTCCTCAAAAGGTGAGAGATGTTCGAAGTTTCCTAGGCTTAGCAGGATATTATCGAAGATTCATTAAAGATTTCAGTAAGCTAGCCTCGCCATTGTTTGGCCTCTTAGGGAAAGATGTTGAGTTCAAATGGACTGACGACTGTCAAGGGGCTCTGGATGAGTTGAAAGATAAGCTGGTATCCGCCCCGATCTTGAGAGGTCCAAATTGGGCCCTACCTTTCCACACTGACACTGATGCCTCGAACAAAGCCATAGGGGCAGCCTTAGGACAAGTTGAGGAGAAACTGCCATATGCCATATACTTCGTTAGCAAAAACCTATCAAAGGCAGAAATGAACTATATTGTAACCGAGAAAGAGTTCCTGGCTGTAGTCCATTCCCTAAACAAGTTCAGACACTACATCACTGGTTATCAAACATTTGTACACACTGATCATGCTGCGATTAGATATTTAATGAATAAGCCTAATGCCAATGCTCATATCATTAAATGGTTACTTTTGTTGCAGCAATTTGATTTGACTATTGTTGACAAGTCAGGTAAGGAAAATGTTGTTGCTGACTTCTTGTCTAGATTGGATTTGCCTGCAGGTGAAGAAGGAACAGTGGATGACCAGATGCCATATGAACATCTGTTTTCTCTCTCAGTACTCTCTCCATGGTTTGCTGATATAGCAAATTACTTGGTCTCAGCATAGTTCCCTCCGCATCTATCCTCAAAGGAGAAGAGCAGAATTGTAAGGAAGAGTGCCCCGTTCACTTGGATCGGGGGCAACCTGTTTAAACTTGGCCCAGATCAGATCTTGAGGTGTTGTGTTAGGGAGGAGGAAGTCTTTGACATCCTCCTAACCTGTCATGACGGACCTTGTGGAGGCCACTTTGCAGCAAAAAGGACTGCCTTCAAAATTCTACAGGCAGGCTACTATTGGCCTACTCTTCATCAAGATGTCAGAAGATACATCATCCAGTGTGACCGATGTCAGAGGATGGGGAAACCGACTCCAAGGGATGAAATGCCTCTCCAACCTCAAGTGACCTTCGAGCCATTTGAGAAGTGGGGCATGGATTTTGTGGGTCCTATCAACCCTCCTTCAAAGCAAAGGTCTTACATCATTGTGTGCACCGACTATCTGACCAAGTGGGCAAAAACGAAGGCAATCAAAGCAGCAACAGAAGAAAAGGTGGCTGAGTTTTTAAGGGAAAATATCTTCTACAAGTTTGGCTACCCAAGAGAGTTAGTCACCGATCAAGGAAGCCAGTTCACCTCCAACCTGATTGGAGATTTTCTCGCTCATCACAAGATCAAGAATAGGACTTCCACCCCATATCATCCCCAAGAAAATGGGCAGGTGGAAGTCACTAATAGAGCATTGGAAGGGATTTTGACTAAGGTGGTGAGCAGCAGCAGAAAGGATTGGGCAGATCACCTGGTTGAGGCCACCTGGGCCTACAACACCACTTGGAAGACTACAACAGGTTTCACACCTTATGAGCTGGTCTACGGGAAGAAAGCTTTGTTGTCCATAGAGTTTGAGTACAATACATTGAGGGTGGCAGCTCAGCTGGACCTAGATCTCAGCCATGCTCAACGTGAAATATTATTGCAGCTGAATGGATTAGATGAACACAGAATGCAGGCCCTCCTCCACTCAGAAGTAGTTCAACTCCAGAGGAAGATATGGCATGACCGACACCTTAATGAAAAGCAATTCTAGCCGGGAGATTGGGCACTGTTGTATGACTCAAGATACAAGGATTTCAAAGGAAAGCTGAGGATAGGATGGTTAGGACCATATACAGTGGAGAAATGCAATGACAATGGTTCAGTCCTTATCAGGACCATTGATGAAGAAGCCATCCCCATGCTTGTCAATGGGCATCGATTGAAAATCTACAAGAAACCCCTTTCGAGGCAAGAGTTCATTGAAACTGTGGAAAAATTAGTGCTGGTAGTAGAGCAGGGTTCTGCCTCTATTCCGGCCACACCTTGATCATCAAAAAAAAAAAAAAAGGGAATAAAAAGATCCCTGGGTGAAAACCTCTCTGAGGCGCCCAGGGCAGACAGTGAGGGTGAAAACCTCATGGAGGCGCCCTAGTTGTCTCTCAGAAAATAAAGAAATGGAATAAAAAAGATCCTTGGGTGAAAACCTCTCTGAGGCACCCAGGGCAGATAGTGGGGGTGAAAACCTCATGGAGGCACCCCTGTTGTCTCTCAAAAAGAAAAAAGAAAAAGAAAAAGAGAAGAAGAAAAAGAAACAGGTCTAATCTTTGGAATTATTGCAGGTTGCAGGGAATACAGTGCAGATAAAGAAGGTCGCGCAAAACGAGGACAGGGGTCTGTACCAAGCTACCAGACCTCCTCATAGACACCCCCTCCATGGCCACTCACTTTTTCCAGGATTTGAACAAATTCGGGTCGAGATTCAACCTCCTACAGGAAGTTTTGAGCTTTCTACAGGAAGTTTTGGGGCTTTCTACATGAAGTTCCACATTTCTACAGGAAACATCCTGTAGAGCTTTCGGGTAGGCCAAAATCATTTCTGGAAAGGGATTTAAAGCTTGGAGTCTGTTGATGAGGCCTGCAGCCACCCCTCTCTTCCATCCATCATCGGTTTCATCTCTTTTCACCGTCCTTGCAACAATTTGGTTATGTATTCCTGTTCAGTGATACAAAGAGTCCTGTTTTCCTCAGATTGAATTTTTTTCCCAAGTGACAAATCAAGCACACAGAGGTTCGCTCACTTTACCTATCAAAGCTCCATCAGGGCCCTTCATCTGTGAATACAGCCTTACTCATTTCAGCATGCATCCCAGGAGGAGAAGTAGCTACAGGATGTCCTACAGGAATCCTGTAGCGGCTGATTCGTCTAGAGCACATACTATGGAGACAATAACAGCTGAAATTGACACAGGGGACATGTAACAAGCTCCAATCGGACGTGAACACCTCCTCGATAGCTGAGAAAAGACAGAGCCGTGCATGCAGTGTTCACAACTAGAGGATCGGGTCTTGAAGCCTTGCATACAACATCAGCCAATGAAAGAAAGAGTTCCAGCGCCTGTGCACGAAGAAGCAGTGAGAAAAGCCATCATTCCATGTCCTAAAACCTGCAAAACACGTCCACGGCAACACAGGTAAGTGTCTAACCTTATTCGTCAAATTATATAGACTATACTCTGAAAACTGCATGTCTATGAATGTTGCGGATTGAACGAATTCGGTGGCCAGTCAACTTTCCACCCACAGTCAGTCGAATGGCCTCATGGGATTTGAACGAGCTCTATTACACCAAAGAGATGTGTAGCCGACACGTGGGAAGTTTCCAGTCAGGGAGAATCGGCGGATTGGCAGTAATGGCGGCGGTTAATCGCAAAGAAAGGAAACGGCGGTCAGAGACAAGCCGAAGAATGATGGCTGTGATGTTGGCTAACAGATCGGCCTGGACACCTCACCCCCTCGTCATGAAGTGCACCGTAATTCAAAATCGTTCGGCCAGAGAACTCACATTAACCATTGTCATTTACACTTGCAACCGTTTTGCAGCAAAGTACGCATCCTCCTCCTCTGCAGTTTGTTAGCCCAAGCTTCTCGGTCCATTTCAAAATCCTCCCGCATCCCAGGCTTGTTCAGAAACGCCGTGATGTCCTCCAAAATCTGGCAAAGCCCTCTACAGGAAATGCTGCACAGCCTCCCGGAGCAGGAAAACCTGGACTTTCTCCGTCGAAGTTGGAGTTTCGAAGAGAGGTAGGCTCAAAAACACCATTCCCATGCATGATATTTCGAAAGGTGGTGAATTAAACTCTCCAGAGTAGGAGAATTAAAAACAAGTCTGCCTGTGGGTCAAGAATGGTAGTTTGCCTGTGTGATACACATAATTTTTTTCAGTTAGGTCTGCGTCAAATTCTCCTCCACGATTCCTGTTAACAAATTCCTCCTAGAGAAACGATAACCCACTGTAAGGGCTAACCTGCGCATGAGGAATGTGATTTGTATGTGGTTGGTGTGAAAATTAAGCTCTGCACTTGTGAGAGCCTAATTCCCTTTTGACAGTTGAGTTTTGGGCAGCAACAACATTATAACCAGGGAATTGGTGCAAAGTGAGATACAAACATCTAAGAAACCTTGTCCTGAGAATCAAAGGAGGAAACCATACACAGAATTCCCCTTCTGATCAGAGCACAAGCCAAAAAATAGCATTCTCACCATGCCAGGAGGGTTTATCAAGAAGGAACCCTCGGATTCTAGGAAATTGCGAGAAACTCCCGAGGTGGTAGACCTATTTACCCGTGCCAATTGGATGACCTTCTGTGATAGAATCCAAGGTCATGATGATGAGGTAACAGAAGAGTTCTTAATGTCCCTGCAGCCTAAATCCAAGACACTAGCCACTGTAAATTTCATGGGATTTACCTTAAAACTTACCCCACAACTCATTAGTCAAGTCACTGATTTGCCATTGGGGATACCCTGGAGCAAAGAAGAGAGGGAATTGGGCCAAAACGCCAAAAAGGAATTCTTCCTACCAGAGGAACAATTTTCAGAGGATAAAAATGGGGTCTGGAGAGCCAGTCTACATCCATTTTGGAGCGAGGTCAGCCTTCAGATCATGAAATACATTACCTGTGAGGGGCGGTTCAGTATTGTATATGGTTATCACTTCCGGTTGCTAACTGAACTCAGACATAAGATGGATTTACCCACAGAACAAAGGTTAAGCATCCCATACTTCCTCCTACAATCATAAATGGAGTGTGGCACAAAATTGAAGGAAGGGACATCGGACTAGCTGGTCCATCATGGGCTTATCAAGCTTCTAGTAGAAGATGCCCTCCATACCTATACTGTCCCTCTCTCCTGGGAGATTTTCCACAATATGTCCACGGATGATGATATCCGAATTCTGGCCGAGGAACTCACTTCATCCAGCAGTGAGGAAAGGGAGCATATTGAGGCAGAAGAGAAAGCCAAGGGTAAGGAAACCCAGGACAGACCACCACAGAAAAATCAAGAAGAGAAACAAGAGAAAGGCCAAGCTGCTGAGCCCAAAACTGTGGATGGAATAAAGGCACAAACGCCAAGGGAGAAACGATTGTAAATCAGGGCAAAAAGGACTAAAAAAGTCCAAGCAAGTGAGGGCACACCCAAGGCAACCACAAAAAAATTGAAAGAGAAGGCACCCCCAGCCAGGTAAGCCAAAACAGTCAAGACTGTTTCTACAGGAAGCCAGAAAACCGTTTCTACAGGAAGACAGAAAATAGTCAGCGCGGGACTTTCTACAGGAAGTTTGGAAAAAGGGCAACAGAAGGAAAAATCGCCTGAGATTTTGGCCAGGGAGGCAGCAACTGTGCTGGCCACCCTAAGCACATTCCCAAAGCAGAAGAGGAAGCGAAAGAGGGAGCCTTCCATGTATTTTAAGGCAAGAAGGATCATAAGGATTAAGACTGGTAGATCCCAACTATCGTCAAAATAACCAATCACAATTGTAGACACCCCTGCCACACAAAAGGAGAGGTCTCCCTCCAAGGCATCCATCACTTATGAAAGGGGAAGCCTGAAGACATCCACCTGGAAAGAAAGAATGAAAATGTTGGACACAAAGGCCTCTCTACAGGATGCTGAGGCTATTCTACAGGAAACATTGGCTAGGCTGAAGGAGACCGAAGAAATGGAAGGTGAAGGAGATAAATCACCACAGGAGGAAGAAAAGGGGGAGAACATTGTGTAACCTAGCCCCCAGCCCAGCTTGGGCCCCTACTATAACTTCTTAGAGGCTGGAAAGATCATTCCTCAGAAATTCACAGTGCCACTTTTCCTTGCACTAGAATAAGAGAGAGTGAGGACCCACACTTGGATGAAAATCGCTAAGTCCAAGGGTGTGGCAGATATAGGTCCTCTGGAGGAACAACTCAAAGAGGCAAGAAGGGAATTGGATATGGTACGACATGTGGAGAGTAGCCAGTGGGTCAAGCTACAGGAAGAAAATGAGTTGCTTAGACAGCAGCTACAGTTACAGGGACAGAGGAAGGAAGACAGGCCCCACATCTTGGAAGAACAACAGCAACAGGAGGAGCCCACAACAACCAAAGATACCATTGATGAACAACAGAGAGGGGAAGGGATGCAGGCTGAAATTGAGACACTGAATCGACAGCTACAGGAAAAAGAATTGCAAGCAGGCCTGGAGATACAGTCTCTGAAACAGCAGGTACAAGAAAAGGAGGCCCAACTGGCCTGCATGGCCAGCTGGGCAATGGAAGCTCTGCAGTGTAGGTAGCCTGCCAAATCCTGTGCCCTATACCTCAGAGGATAGGGCCAAATTATCAGAGTTCTACTTGCACAACTTCGCCCTTCCGAACATGAATGCATGGGATCCCAACACTATGGTAGGGGATGTCCAACATATGGACATGGCCTCTTGGATGAGTCATGAGGAGAAGAGAGCAGCAGAGGTCTGCAGCATCATAGGCAGAGAACTCAGTGAGCCACTGATGATCAGAGCAGAGCCGGATGACCCCTCGGCAGTGATAAGCGCCCACCATCACTTGGCCAACAGTCCTCAGGATCTACTGGAATACATTGAGCAACAGGCTCAAGCTATTGCCCACTTTGAGGACATGGAGAGACTATTGGGAGAAGACTACCTGCATGCCTGCACAAGGTGGTGGAACACACTTCCTCACAGCTTGAAGATAAAGGAATACCACTCTCTCACTAGGATGAGGGAAGCCTTGGCAAGGGTACCTCTCTACAAACATTTGACGCAAAATTTGCAGGCCAATTGGATTGGCCTGAAATTCAGCCCTCCTTTGCTTTTGGGATTGCTAGAAGGAGTGAAGGAAGAGGAGGAAGGTAGACAATGGGAGGAAGTGGAAAGGAAGGCAGGATTCCACGACCGGGAAGAGGATATCACCGCAGAGGCCTAGGACGTGAGGGAGGCGATCAAAGCTATAAAGGATGATGAGCTGGATTAGTTGCTCAGAGGATGAGCAACCCATTTAGCAGGGGGGTGATGATGAGCCCCGAATTGGGTAACTTATTGGGCTCATTTTGCCTAATTTTCCTTGTTCAATCCTCCATTTTTCATAGATTATGCATGTTTTTTAGGATGTTTATGTTATTTTAACGAATAAGGGTGGTCACTCTACCAAGGAGGCTAATACGTGGTTATTTCAGGTTTTTTGGACAAATTTTGGAGCAAAACCAAGCAATTATGGGACAGGTGACAGCCAAGCTTGAGGTGAGGATTCGTAGGGAGGTTGTCTCTTGCATTAAATGACCCTTCCCTGAAATCTCCACCCTCAACTCCGAGCTCAACAGGCCACCAAAACGAATTCTAAAGGCAGTTGAGTAGCTTTGGGAAAAGTGATTGTTTACTAGCAGTTGGAACAGCGGAGTCCCTTGAATTTAGGAGGGCTGCTAGGCCCCTCGTAGTGTACAAATGGGAAGGCCTCAACCTTCGTAGTTTACTTTTGGGAACTGTTGGTATTTGCACTATAGTGTTGTCCTTCTCTCAACTTGTTTTCTTGTAGCTACTGCTGTATAACTTTCTTGTGATGATTATTTTTGAGTAATGGGAAGCAACTTTACTTGGCATCAGATCTGAGTCCTTTATAGGAGCCTGCAGCTCTTGTGGTTGGGCCCAACCCGAGTGCTAAGGCCTCCTTTATGTATTGTTATTTGTTCTTTATGTATTTGCAAAATCATTTCTGTTAAGTAGATTAAATCTTGCTGATTAACTAGGTCACTGTTGATGATTAGAAAGACTTTTGATGTTCAGATTGAGGTGATAGGTTATTAACAGGTAAAAGCTTTAGAAAAGGGCCATCAAACACCTCTGATTTCTCCTCTCCCTTAGTGGGATCAGGAGCTGGGATTAAGGTGACCTTGCTGCCCACAAAAACAATGACTTTGCTTTGCCATGCAATCACTAGTGTTTGATTTTCATTTGCAGAAGTTGGTTACATGTTCAGATTCTTGATTTCTTAGTCGCACAGTTAGTATACATGGTTTCATTGCAGTTAAAACTATTGTTCATTCTCTTTACTGTCAGCTAGATCAGATTAGGTCAACGTAACTAGGTCTCTGATTTTACAAGTCTTCGTTGGTTCAGTTGGAAAAACAACTTGCAGAACACCCGTACCACTCCTCTATATACCCATACTCCACTAATCCCATCTAATCCATCCCTTGACACAGATTCTTGCCTCACATTTGCCATTTGCTCACATAACCCTAATTTTTGTGCAACATTGCTTCAGTCCTCCTTGAACAAATCCAGCCATCTACATCTTTCCTCAACTCTATCCACCAAGTCCTGGACCACCTCCAACCCTTATCCTACCTCCATACTCCCTCCTTCACCTCTCTCTCTCCATCCATCATCCAAGATCCCATTTCTAAATAACTTGTAGAAAATTACAAACATCCTGTAGAAAATCACAGACATCTTGTAGAACCCCTGCAGACTTCCTGTAGAGGCTCACGAATGAGGTTTCTTGATAGCCAAACTCTGTGAGACTCTCTGGAAGGGTGTTAGGGACACCTTAGGCCCTCTCTGAGCCTTCTCGACCTCCTCCAAGCATTTCCTCTCTCCAATCCACCTCTGCACAGTCAAAAACAGTGAAATCACATGCATGATAATCCTAGCAACTTATTCAAAAATACAAAAAGATGTTTTTTTCAGATGTTACTGTAGAGGTAGCTTAGATACATGTATTTACCTTCCTAGAAGTCAATGACATCTCTTTCAATAGCTCACATCCTCTTTCTTGCATCAGTAGGGCTAGCTGGTAAAATTAGGGTTTCCTAGGGTTTATGTTTCCTTTCAACTCTCCAGTTTCTTTCTGCAAGTAGATCAACCTTCTTTGAGTTAGCTTTCATCCATCAGTTAAAAATATTCTTCTTAGAGCTCATAGAAGTTGGCTTAAGCTCCTAGCAGACTTGTGCCAGCTGACCAAGTGAGAGCTGCGGCAAGAGCTAGTACTTGTACATACAGCATCGTCGCTTCCAAGTTTGTTATGAACTACCGGGTTGATAAAAGTAAAGAAGGGAGTCCTAGGAGTTGCAGCATTATTGCTACAATACTGGTGCTCACCAATATTTATCATGGCTGTCAAAAGCTAAATTTGTGTGTTCCATCTGGTATCAGAGGATCGATCCTCAGACTCTCGTATTGTGGACCGTTGCCAACAATTACCTTAAGCTGTCGTTGCTCCTATATTCTCCGCCTGCTTCATCCACTGCAATCCATTCTCCACCATCTGAGCCGCACTACCCAACATTTCATTGTTCTGCCCCATCGCCGTCACTCCTTATCTCATCCAATAGTCGCCGATTCCACTCGCTGTATCCACGATCACCAACGTCGATCCCTATCCCCACATCCACAACCCATCACTCTTTGTGTTATTCCTATCCTCCATTGTTGTCACCTGTCCTCCGCGTAAGGATATTTATGGTCGTTGTAGCCATGGGAGCCTTCGACATCTTCCATGGTCAACGGGCATGATCAACAGCCAAGGGTCATCTGTGGCCGGTAACCATTCGGAGAGACTCGTCAATGATTCATAATAATTATGTTATAAAAATCAAATAATTTAAGGTGGTCGGGCAAGTGTTGGGTGGTTGCTTAATAACTCATAATAAGAATAATATAAAAATTAAATAATTTAATTATTATTAAAAAAAAAAACTCTATGTTATATATTTAAATTAATTATTTAAAAAAAAAAACTAGCAGACAAATATACAACCCCACAAACTCGTTCAATGTTGTCGATGTCAATGGCCAATTTCAGCAAAACATTTATTGACTTGGAGAATAGGATTACTAGCCACTCTGATGATTTCAACAAAAAATTAGTCGATCTCGAGAGTAAGGTTATTGGGCATTCTGACAATATCAAGAAGCTCCAGGATACGAAAAATTGGATAGAACTACAGCTTGGGCATAACCATATCCAATCCGAAATTAATCATAATCAGACAATAGCTTCGTTGAACACTTTATGTGGAAGGCCAAAGGTTACACCCAAACAACTACTCCAAGATGATGGAGGTAATCAATAACAAAATTCAACAGATTCAACAAATTCAATAGATTCTCATGAGAAAGCGGAATCTCCAAAACAATCATCCACATGCCATCAAGGGAATAGTAATGCAACTTTTTCAAATAATCAACTCTAGGATATACTCACCAATCAACACCCTCTTTTCACTCCACCATTATCAACATATCAGTGAAAGGAAAAAATCGAGTTGCCCAAATTCGATGGGAATGAAAAATGCAACGTTGCATGGTTGAATAAAGCAGAAGAATACTTTGAGATTTACGACACTGACAATGATGATGAAAATATTAGGGACGCTTCCATGAAAATGGAAGGAGAAACATATAATTGGTATATGTGGCAGAAGAAGATGACAATCGCCATTAGTTGGAGAAAATTTAAGGATGCATTCTTTAAAAGATTCGAAGGTGTAAGGGAAGAAGAGTTCTTTTCAACACTCATCAGATTACGACAAAAGGAAGTGTGGATGAGTACACTCAAGAATGGGAGACCTTAGCAACACGAGTACCTGGGTTATCAGAATCTCATCTAACTCAATCATACATCTCTGGACTTAAAACTCATATACAAGTAGAACTTGAGCTTCATGACATTACGTCAATAGAAGTAGAAAGACGAAAAGCAAAAATTGTTGACAAGAAATTTGAACAGATACCGTGGTGAAAACCAAAAAAATTATATTCGAGATGAAGAATGCCCTAGTCTGTGGATATGAATAATACAATATATGTTCCACCACATCGTTATGAAGGTGAAAAATCTAACGTGGAAATGCAAAGGATAAAAGAAGACAAATGTAAATGTTGTGGTGAGAAGTGGGACCCTAAACATAGGTGTGCAAAAGGAAAAGAATCAAAGAACTTACATAACTCTGAAGAAACTAATGATTCAAACAGTGATGATTCTGACATAGAAGAAACAGAAGATGCCCCAGAATTCTCTCCAGAATTAGATGACGGAAGTATTCTGCAAGTGTCACTATCAGCTATGACAGGTATATCACAACCTCAGACTCTAAAATTGAAAGGACATATAAAGAAGAACAACGTAGTGGTTCTCATCAACTCTGGTAGCACCCATAATTTTTTAGATGCAACTGTGGCAAAGAGACTCAAAATTTTCTCATTTCCCTTACCGAACATGAAGGTGATGGTAGCTGATGGTAAGAAGATTGAAAAGGTAGGGAAATTCCATAAGGTTAAATTGCAGATACAAGACTTTAATTTAGAATCCCCATTCTTCACTGTACAATTAGGTGGAGTAGATGTGGTCTTAGGTATCCAATGGCTACGAACTCTAGGCACTTATGCTACAAACCATCAAGTACAATTCATAAGATTTAACTGGGGAGGGCAGAGGTACAAATTATACCGATTCCAAGCACCAGAGAATCAAATCATATCGTCATCTTAGATGATGAAGATGATTTGAAAAGGAGCACCAACTTATGTAGTACAATGTCACCAATTAGAAATGTTATCTGCAAATATGATCAATGAAGAGTCACCAGAGGTACAAGATCTAATTCAGAAGCATGGAAAGGTAATTCAAGACCTACCTATGAAAATGCCTCCTAATAGGGAAATTGAGCATCCAATAGAAGTCAAAGAAGGGTCAGACCCCGTCAACATCAAGCCATATCGATATCCACATCACCAAAAGATGGAAATTGAGAGATTAATCCAATACCTTTTAAAGTGTGGGATCATCTCGAAAAGTAAAAGTATGTATGCTACTCCAGTGGTATTGTTAAGGAAGAATGATGGTTCATTCAGGCTATGCATTGACTATAGAGGATTAAACAAAATAATGATTAAAAACAAATTCCCAATCCCCTTTATCAATGAAATGTTGGATGAGTTACATGGTGCAAAATACTTCTCAAAATTGGACTTAAGGTTAGGCTATTACCAAATCAGAATCAGGGTGGAAGACATAAAAAAAATGGCATTCCGAACACACGAAGGTCACTATGAATTTAAAGTAATGCTATTTGGGTTAACCAATGCACCAGCAATGTTCCAAGACACTATGAACGAATTATTTCGTCCATATCTTAGGAAGTTTGTATTAGTGTTCTTTGATGGTATTTTAATTTAAAGTAAAACTTGTAAGGAGCACTTACAACATTTGGATAAAGTTCTTACACTATAGAAAGAGCATTAGTTCTACGCAAAAAAAATCCAAATGCACCTTTGGAAAGGAAGAAGTAGAATACGTCGGACACATTCTATCCCGTGAAGGTGTAAAAGTGGACCCTAATAAAATCAAAGATATAAAGGAATGGACCAAACTGGTTAATATATCCAAGCTAAGAAAGTTCTTAGGATTGACTGGATATTATCGAAGATTTATTAAAAACTATGCACATATAACTGCACCTTTGACAAACCTTTTAGAGAAGAATTCATTTCAATGGGATGAGGAAGCAGGAAGGTGTTTTGAAGAACTGAAGGAAGTTATGTCTAATGCCCCAGTATTGGCAACTCCAGATTTCTCTAAACCATTTATCATTGAGTGTGATGCTTTCAGATTCGGTATAGGTGCAGTGTTAATGCAAGAAGGGCATCCAATAGTTTTTGAAAGCAAGAAGATCAATAAAAGAGAATGTCTCAAGTCCACATACAACAATGAAATGCTCGCTATTATGAACGCACTGGCTAAGTGGAGACAATATCTTTTTGGAAGTAAGTTCTCCATTCAAATGGACTATTACAGTCTCCAGCACCTCCTTCAACAAAAAACACTTTCCGAGGAACAAAAAAAATGGATTGAAAAAATTACTGCCTTTGACATTGAGATACTACATAAAAGGGGAAAATACAATGTAGTAGCAGATGCCCTATCTAGGAAGGATGAAGAACCAGCATTACTTGCAGTCTCAGTTGTTGTTCTTGAATATCTTAATGAGATTCGAGTGAGTATGCCAAGGATCTAGAAATAACTGCAATAATCAATAACCTTCTAGACAACTCAGAATTTGAATGGAAGAATGATATTCTATGGTATAAAGGAAGGATCTATCTGAATGAAAACTCCAAGTTTAAATCCAAGATACTCAAGGAATCACATGATTCACTATCAGCCGGACATGTCGGATTCTTTAACACTTTCTACAATGCATGTAAATCATTCTTTTGGAAGGGGATGAGTATGATATTTAGAAGTATGTAGCAGAATGTGACCCATGTCAAAGAAATGAAAATGAAAATATTATGACACTTGGATTACTTCACCCCTTAAACATTTCGAATAAAAAATGGGAAGAAATATCAATGGAATTTATTGAGGGATTACCTGTATCTGAAGGCAAGGACAAGATTTTCGTAGTGGTCGACAGACTCACAAACTATGCTCACTTTAAAGAAATAAAGAAATCAAACTCAACTAAACATATCACTAAAATATTTTGCAAAAATATATATAAATTGCACGATTTTCTGAAAGTCATTGTGAGTCATAGAGATGCCAAATTCAAGGGTAATTTCTGGAGGGAATTGTTCAACCACATAGGAACCTACCTAAATATGAGTTCCTCTTATCACCCTCAAACAGATGGACAAACAGAGGTTGTCAATAAATGTTTGGAAGCCTACCTACATTGTTATGCTACAGAAAAACAAAATAAGTGGGCTCAGTGGTTGCATCTCGCTGAATGGTGGTATAATTCTACTTATCATATGTCAGCAAAAATGACTCCATTCCAAGATTTGTATGGGTATGAACCTCCGAAATGGAAGGATCTAGCTACCGTCCAGACAAATCTACCTGCTGTTAAAAACCAACTAGAAGAAACCCAAAAAATTGTCCAAACCCTAAAAGAAAACTTGAATAATGCAAGGAATCGTATGAAGAAAAAAGCGGACCGAAACAAAACTGAAAGAGAATTTGAAGTCAAAGAATGGGTATTTGTCAAGCTCCAGCCATACAAACAGTTGTCCTTGAAACAAAAAGGAAAAGACAAATTGGCACCAAAGTTCCATGGACCATATCAGATCAATAAAATGATATAGCCAAGTTGCATATAGTTTAAGCCTTCTAGAGAAAAGCCGTGTTCACAACGTCTTCCATGTCTCCTACCTTAAAAGGGCATTGGGCAAACATCAATCAGTGCAAACAACGCTTCCATCCCTAGATGATGAAGGAAGGGTAATTTTAGAACCAGAAGGTATCTTATCTACCAGAGAAAGGAAACTTCGATCTCGTGCAATCAAGGAATACTTGATCAAGTGGAAGGACTTACTAGAAGAAGAAGCTTCTTTGGAGACTAAAGCATTTCGTCAGCAACACCTATCGTTACATATGCTTTAAGGACAAAGCATTCTTTTGAGAGGAAGGAAATGTTATATAAAAAATTAGCTAATTTATAAGTTATTAGGCAAAGGGCATGATCAAAGATCATGCCTGTTCACCAAGAGGCACCCAAGGTAGTATATAGCTAGGGCCTCCCGCAAAATGTAAACATCATCTATTCATCTTTAATAAAATATTTATCATGGCTCTCAATAGCTAAATTCGTGTGTTCCATTAAAAGTTCAGGAACCGATCAAGTCAACATAAATTCACAAGATTCTTTAAACCTATATGTTGATTCTCTTGAATTTGTTTTTGGTCCATGTGTCACTAGTATAAATGATGGTGTTCCCCCATTTTATATAAGTCTCAACATACATGATATGGTCCTTCACAATGTCATGTTAGACTCTGGAGCTTCACATAATATCATGCCTAAGTCAGTCATGGACCATCTAAGGCTCCAAATTACTAGACCCTACAAAGGTTTGTTCTCTTTTGATTCCAGAAAAGTAAAATGTTTAGGGCTGATAAAGTATTTATTTGTCACCATATCTTAGCTTATTGTGAAGATTGTAATGATGTATATAGTGGTAGCAGACATTCCATCTAGATTTGGCATGTTGTTATCTCGATCTTGGGTAGCAATATTGGGAGGAACTTTGCAGATGGACATGTCTTATGCTTTAATCCCATTGTTTGGTGAATTGAAAAGATTATACCAAGAGGTCCAAATGGCATACATGGTGAGAATTAGAGCCCAGCCTGGTAATCATCCCATCTATGCAGTAGATACAAAATTGGGGTCACAATTTTTCTTTAATGATTGTTGTTTTGAGGGAGAAATATCAGTGAAAGATGAGACTAATTTTCAACAAAAACAGGTTCAGAAATTCTGAGATGAAGTATGGAAATTGTACTTTGATGGCTTCACTTATGGAAAGGGTTTTGGAGTTGGAATATGGGTTGTTCCACTAGATTTTACAAGCTAATTACATTCATTTAAATTATAGTTTGAGTGTACAAATAACGTGGCAGAATATTAAGCTCTCATTATTGGGTTAAATCTATTAAGAGAGAAAAAGGTGAAGAAAATTCACATTTTTTTATATTTGGAGATGATTGTGAACCAAGTCAAAGATACCTATCAAACCGATCATCTGAGAATGAGAGCTTATAGAATTGAGGTATGAGATTTATTTTCTAACTTCTTTTCTGAACATGAAATCTCGCTGGTACCAAGAGAGGAGAATGGAATTTCATACTCTTTAGCAATAACTACTAGTGCATTCAGGATTCCAATTTATCCCAATGAAAAGTATGAGATCAATATTAGACATAGGCCTTCTATTCTAGATAATACTAGGCATTGGCAGGTGTTTGAGGACGATCATCAAATTAAAAGGTTTCTTAAAATAACAAATGAATTTCTTAACACTCCAAATGACAAGGGTGAAGATGAAACTATAGATAAAAATTCTAAATCATCAGTCTTTTTGAATACTGTTGTTGGATAGGAAATTATTCAATTAAGTAATAATCTAATCCCTAGAGGCTTGGTTCCTTTAGAAAGTTTTTTTTTATTCAATGACGTGGTAGTTAAGCCAAGAATCCCACCAAGCGATGGTGAGATGGAAGACTACAATTTGGGAACTGACATTGACCCAAAGATAGTAAAAGTTTCTAATAATTTGAAAGAGGAGCAGAAACCCAAATATGTATAAATGTTAAAAGATTATGCTGGTATATTCACTTGGAGATATGAAGATTTGAAGATCTATGATCAGACTATCATCCAACACACTATACCACTTAAGGAAAATGAGAAACCTTTTAAACAAAATTTAAGAAGGGTGAATCTAAAGCTACTACCACTGATTGAGAACGAAGTAAAAGGACGGTTAGCTACAAAAATCATCATTCCACTCAAATTTTCAAATTGGATAACAAGCTTGGTGCTAGTGAGAAAGAAGAGTGGGGAAATTTGCGTGTGTAGATTTCATAAATATGAATAAAGTCTCATTGACGAATAATTATCCTTTACCAAAAATGGACCACATTCTATAGAAGGTGGTTGGCATGGAAATGATTTATATGATACATGGGTTTTAAGGATATAATTAGATCCTGGTTGACCCAAAAGATCAGGAAAAGACTGCTTTTACCACGACATGGGTTGTATTCATGTATTCCAAGATGCCATTTAGACTCATGAATGTCGGAACTAATTTCGAGCGTGCAATGGATATAACTTTTGTTAACGAAAGAGATAAATTCATGGTAATTTATTTAGATGACATCATTGTTTTCTCAAAATCTGAATCTACCCATTGAAACCTTTGAGGATAGTTTTTAACAAGTGCAAGAAATTCAAAGTTTCTCTAAATCCAAAAAAATCCCATTTCGCCATGAAGGAAGGCATGTTGTTGGGACACATAGTATCAAAGGAGGGCATCTAGATAGACCTCAGCAGAGTGACAACAATCCAAATGATTGAGCAACTAATAAATGGGAAGGAGGTGCAATCTTTCTTAGGTAAAGTAAATTTTCTGCAACGTTTTATTCCAAATTTTGCAGAAATTTAAAAGTAATGTCAAGCATGGTTATGAAAGAGAGCAAGATTAAGTGCAAAAAATGGTCTTTTAATGATATCAAAAGAGATGTAGGCCAATAACCTCTACCTGTTAGTCCATATTTTTCTAAAGACTTTATAATTTTTTCATTTGCCTCCAAGCACACCAGTTTTGGTGTTTTACTTCAGAAAAATTAGGCAGGTCAGGAACATCCAATCTCCTTTTTCAGCAGGGCACTAAGAGATGTTGAATTGAAATACAATATACTGAGAAAACATGCATATACATTGATCAAGTCACTTAAATATTTTAGAGTTTTTATTTAGCATTCTCACGTGATTGCCTATGTGCTAGATCATACGATTAAAAGTATTTTAATATAGCCAGATAGTGATGGAAGAAGAGGGACATGGATTACTAAAATGTTAGAATTTTACTTAGAAATTAATAATACCAAACTAATAAAAGGACAAGGCCTGGCTATACTTATGATTGAAGCAAACCCTGAAACTTTTGGTGTGAATTTGATTTTGGAATCATCAGATTTGCCAAATAAAGAATTAGTGATTAAAGTAGAAGATTGTTTAAAAGAATGTGTGTGGTATGCTGATATTATTTACATTCTACAAAATCTATAAGCACCACCAGGGATGGATAAGACTTGAGCTAGATTTTTGAAATTGAAAATTTTCGAATACTGTCTTTTAGATGGTTAGCTATCGTATTAAACTACTTGCTAGAAGATGAAGCTAAAACAATGAGTAAAAATTTATATGAAGGAGCTTGCAGAGGACATCATTATTGGAGGGCTACTCCACATAAAATTTTGATAGTTGGATTCTATTGGCCAACCATTTTTTTCTGATATTAGAAAAGAAGTGGCAACCTATCATAAATGTTAGTTTTTTTAGGGTAATTCAAAACTAATGTCTCTACCTTTCAAACCTATTTCTGTGGAGGCACCTTTTCAGCAATATGCAACAAACTCACAAAATAGAAGAAAAGATAGATCAACAACTTCAAAATCAGCCCCTTCGGGGGGGAAACTTGCTTTACATTACACAAATGAAAAAGTCTTGGATGATACAAATGACAGGACCTTCTTTTCTATATATAGGAGTCTAAAGGATCACAATATAATCAGAGTCGACATAACAATAATGTTCTAAGGGCACAACAGTAAGAATAGAGAGCTTCTATGGGGCACAATAATAGAAATATGGATACTACATGGGCACAACAATACAATAAGGGAGTTGCACTAATAACAATAAGGGGCTACACTAGTAGTATAGGCACCTAACATGACCCTCTCCTTCAAAAAAGTGTTGTCCTCAATGCTTGAATAGTTCTGATGCTTTTGTATAAAATTCTCATCCTCCCATGTGGAATCTTCAACGGGTAAGTTCTTCCACTTGATGTGATACTCTGAAATTGATCAATTTCGTAGTTGTCGATTTCTTGTTTTTGTGACTGCTTCAGGTTCCAATATGATTTTTCCTTCCTTGTCAAGTTATGGAAATATTGTTTGAACTGGGAGCTTGTTACATGTAACCTTCTTTAAGCATGACACATGGAAAATTAGGTGCACGTGTGAAGATGTAGGAAGCTTCAATTTGTATGCCATAGTACCAATATTTTGTAACACCTTATATGGACCATAATACTTTGGTGATAATTTATTATCCTTCTTAGCTTTCTTGAGGGACATTTGTTTGTATGGTTGTAGTAGTAGAAATACCCAGTCACCTACATCAAAACTTTTTTCACCGTGATGTTGATCTCCCTGTTGTTTCATTCTATTATGTGCCAAAGTGAGGTTATCCTTTAAGAGTTGGATAACTTGTTCTTGATGCTTGATGTGATCTTCCACTGCTTGAACCTTAGAATTTTCTCATAAATATGATGTGATGGACGGTGGATGATATCCATAAAGTGCCATAAATGGGGTCATTTTTTCTACAGTATGGAAGGAAGTGTCATACCACCATTCATTCACAGGTAACCACTTTAGCCATTGTGTTTGTTTATCAGATACAAAGCAATGAATATATCCTTCCAACATTTGTTCACTATCTCAGTTTTCCCATAGGACTGGGGATGATAAGATGAGCTATGAGTTAACTAAGTACCCAAACAAGAAAATAACTTTGTCCAAAAATTTCCAGTGAAAATGGGATCTCTATTGCTTGTAATAATCTTTGGGTTTCCATGTAGCTTTTGAATTGTTTCCATAAATGCAGTAGCAATTTTACTGGCTTTAAATGGATGAGATAATGCACAAAAGTATGCATACTTGGTAAGTCTATCAACTACCACCATGATGACACTCTTTCCTTCGGCCATGGGTAAACCTATTATAAAATCCATTGAAAACTCCTGCCAACATTGACTTGGAATGGATAAAGGTTGTAACAGACCCGGGGTTTTAATTGTCTCAACTTTATTTTTGTTGGAAAACCAAAAATTCTGCCAAAGACTTTTGAATATTAGATTTAAGGCCATTCCAAAAAAATCCTTATTAACCCTATGGTAAGTTTTTAAAAATCCAAAGTGCCTTCCTAAGGGAGAGGTGTTCAATTCCAGAAGAATGTTTTGTTTGAGTTGGGAATTCTTACAGAAGTATAAGCAATCTTTGTACAATCACGAATCATTTTTCCAGCTAAATGTATCATATGTACTGTGATCTTGCTACAACTTTTGAATGAGTTCCCACACTTCTTCGTCATTCTTCCATCCATCCCTTTCTTTGTTTATCCAATCTGGTTGCATAATAGAAATGGCACCAAACAATGCTTCCACATCATCCTTTCTTGAGAGTGCATCTGCAACAACATTTTCCTTCCATTTTTTGTAGATGATTTCAAAATCATAAGCCAACATATTTATGACCCATTTTTTATTCTCTTCTATAGATAATATTTGTTCTAAAAAGTATTTAAGACTATAATGATCCATTTTTACCTTGAATTGTCTTCCCATTAGGTAAAGTCGCAATTTGTAAAGTTCATGTAGTATTGCCAACATTTCCTTCTCATAAATTGCTTTGTGTAAATAATTTCCTTTGATTGGATGACTTTCGAAAGCAATGGGTCTTCCTTCTTGCATTAAAACAACACCAATTCCATTTCCTAAGGCATCACATTCCACAATAAATGTTTTTTGAAATCTGGCGTAGCTAAGACTGGTGCTTGGCACATTGCCTCTTTAATATGTTCAAAGGCCTTCATTGCTTCTAGAGTCCAAGAAAATGGATCTTTCTTTAGTAATGTTGTTAGAGGTGCTTCTATTCTCCAATAATTCTTAACAAACTTATGATAATACCCTGTCAAGCAATAAATCCTCGCAGATGCTTTATGGATGTGAGGATTTTCCATTCCTTAATGGCTTTAATTTCGCCAGGGTCTCCTAACACCTTCATGAGATACAATATGACCCAGATATTCCACCTCTTGTACTCCAAAGAAACATTTGGAGGCTTTTACATATAATTGATTCTCCTCCAATAGTTTGAGAACCCTATCAACATGTTGAACATGATCCTTGCAAGACTTATTGTAGATTAGTATATCATCAAAAAATACTAACACAAATTTTCTAAGGAAGGGTTTGAAAATGGAATTCATCAAACCTTGAAATGTAGAAGGTGCATTGGTAAGGCCAAAAGGCATCACCAAAAATTCATAATGACCCTCATGAGTTCTAAATTTTGTTTTTGGAATTTCTTCAATCTTCATTCTGATTTGATGATATCCTGAACGAAGATCCAACTTGGTGAAGTAAATTGCTCCATGTCATTCATCTAATAATTCATCAATGACAGGAATAGGAAATTTATCTTTAATAGTGAGCTTGTTGAGCTCCCTATAATCCAGACACATGCACCATGATACATCCTTCTTGTCCACCAATACTACTTGAGCAAAGAAAGAACTTTGACTAGGTTGAATTATACTAGCCTCTGGCATTTCTGCAACCATACGTTCAATTTCACTCTTTTGGGCATATGGATATTTGTAAGGCCTAATGTTTTCAGGAAAAATTCCTGGAATCAAATGAATATCATGATCATGATCACGAATAGGTGGGAGGCCTTTGGGAGTCTCAAATATCTTGGAATTATTGTCCAAAACTTTTTGGAGATATGGAGAAATAGATCATTTCGATGTGGGAACATCTAGTGGACATAATTGTGAAATTACGCCCCATTATTCTTTCTTTGGAAGCTTTTTCATGTTGTTAGAGCTTATTATCTTTCTCGGTTTCCCTACGATACCCCTTAATTCAACTTCCTTTCCTTCCCAAAAAAAATTCAAGAAAAGTTCTTGAAAATTAAAAGCTATCATAACCAAAGATTGTAGCCATTGGACTCCTAGTACAACATCAGCACCACCCATTGGAATGGAAAGCATTGAGCTATTCAATGCATATTCTCCCATGGATAGCTTTATATTATGGCACTTTCCAGAGAAATTTATGGTTCCTCCATTTTCAACCATCACTTGACACTCTAGTGCTGGATACAGGAAGCAATTTAATTCCTTGGCTATCTTACAATGAATAAAATTATGGGTACTACCCGAATCAATTAGCACTATTACCTTTTTCTTCTGATATGTCCTTCTATCTTGAGGGTTTGAGGAGTGGTAATTCATGCCAATGCATTAAATATATGGTCGGATTCATTTCTTCTTTCTCTAGGTTTGGTTCCTGGTGTATATCCTCTTCTTTTGATGTTTCTTGTTCCTTTTCTTCCTCCTCTTCACAATCTATGTAAAATAATTTCTCTCAGTACATTTATGACCTTTAGTGTATTTTCTATCACAACTGTAACAAAGCCATTTTTCTCCTTTTTCTTCCAATTTTTGTGGTGTTAACATTTTAGGTTTTGGAAGGTTAGGGGTAGCAACACTTACATCTTTATAGTTGTGAGTGGTAGGCGTCCTTATTGCCATAATTTTGTTTTCAATGTTTCTTGCGAACCTGAATGCCTTCACCAATGAATCAGGTTCCCAAAGGTGAACCTAATGTTGGATGTTATCCTTTAAAGTCCCTATCAACACATCAATCATATGCTCCTCTGGAATATATTTTACCCTTATATTCAATTTTTGGAATTCCTCAATGTGCTCTACCATTGAACCCTTCTTTTTGAGATTTATCAATTGGCTAATGAAGGTGTTGCTTTTGGTATCCTCATAATGTGCTATCATTTCCTCCATAAAAATTGACCAAGTGACAATTTGTTTACGAGAGCAAAGCCATCGATACCATACAAACTGATTGGGTTCGAAATATAAAGTTGCAATGTGTACCTTTTGTGTGTTTTGCACATTATGGAGATCAGAATATTGCTCCATCTGTAGTATCCATGTTACGGGATCCTTACCATCAAACTTCCTCATATCGATCTTTGGAACATGGTGAGTCTTCAATGAAACGTTAGATTCTATGAAATCTTGATTAAAATTAATTTTTTTCTCATCATGAGGTTCCTCTACTACCTTTTCACCATTAGGAAGCATTTCGTGTAGCAACTTTGCCAAACCTCCTTTCAAACTTTCCATGTATTTCTTCAAATCTTCAATGTTTTCTTTCAGTTTTGTTTGTAAACCATCCATCTTAGCTTCCATATTAACCTCCATATTAGCTTCCACAACATCTACCTTAGCTTCCATGCCTTTCTTTAAACCATCCATCTTAGCTTCTGTTAATGTTTGTGAGAGTGAAATTTGCTGCACTTGGTCTCGTAATTTTGATATACCATGTTGCATTTCTCCCTTTTCTTCATGAGTCATGGTAGAGATTTCTGGTTGCTTACTAGGTGTTTCCATTTTCTTTCTTTGGGGAATTAATTAGTGATAATTATGCTTCACTATTCCATTTGAGTCACTTTAAACTAATTTTTCAAACCAAACTTATGCAAATTTAAAAAAAAACTACACACCTTTTTTCATTTTGTAGGAGCTCAATATTGAATCTATTGTATCTATATAATTTCGGATCTCAAAGGTCTGAAATTTCAACCTGTGGTAGCCCTATGAGTCCTTTTGCTAACCCCACCAGTCTGATCAATATTGGATTCTTCAACAAAGAGTTATGCCCAATCTCCCACAATGACCAGATTATAGAATAGTTCAGTAGAGCGGACTTGTACGACCTTCCACATGTCATTGTTTTGACCTTCGGACCTGAATATGATACAAAGAAAACTAATACCTATCCTATTTCCGTAACTTCTTACAAAATTTCAATTCGATGGTCTGAGAGAAAGTTATGACGATTTTCCGAAGGTCACCTGTTTGGGATGTAATTTGAGAGCCTAAAAATACCCTAACTTCCTTGGATCATATCTCTAAAAATATAGTGAGATGAGAACTTAAATTTGGGTGTGAGGTTTAGCAAGATTTTGAGTCAAATGGGTTTTAGTTTTAGCTTCTGAAACTTTGTATAAAATAATTTATAGTGAAAATTCCAGGCTAACCTATTTGGAGTAGCGAAACCCTAGAATCCAAAGCTCTAATACCAAATGTTATGCAACCAGATAGATCAACGACTTCAAAATCAACCTCTTTAAGGGGGAAACCTCATTTACATTACAGAAATAAATAATTCTTGGATGATATAAATGAAAAGACCTCCTTTCTATATATAGGAGTCTAAGGGGTCACAATATAATCAGAGTCGACATAACAATAATATTCTAAGGGCACAACAATAAAAATAGCGGGCTTCTATGGGGCACAATAATAACAATATGGCAACTACATGGGAACAAAAATACAATAAGGGGGTTGCAATAATAACAATAAGGGGCTACACTAGTAGTACAAGCACCTAACACAAAGGGGCCTTGACTTCATAGGTGAAATTCATCTGGTATGCTCAGCACAACATAGATGGTTTTTCATGGGAACATATTACTTTACCAAATGGATTGAAGCACTCCCAAACATGAAAGTTTCTTATCTCATGGTTATTCAATATCTAGAAAGCATTCTTTCTAGGTTTGGCTGTCCAAAAATAATTATTACTGATAATCCTTAGTGTTTCAAATCTAAGAGGCTAGTAAAATTCTGTGATGATTACCATATCAAACTTAGTAATTCTACATCCTGTTACCCTCAAGGTAATGGACTGGTCGAATCCTCAAATAAAAGCCTGATCAGAATTATTAAAAAATTGTTAGAAGATAATAAGAAGGATTGGCATACAAAACTAAAGTTTTCCTTATGGGGTAGACATGATTAGTACTAAAAGGTCAATTGATACTACTCCTTTCCAGTTAGTGTATGGTGTTGATGCTACATTTCTTGTTCCAATTGGCATCCATGTTATGAGATATTTACAAGAATAAGAGAAGATCCAAATCATATGCAAAGGAGGATAAATGAGTTAATTAAAGTACAAGAAAGTAGAGAGAGAGTGTATGAAATGTCACAGGAAGTTCAATATCAAATCAAGAAATTTTTTGACAAGAAGACTAAAGAGGATGAATTTAGATGCTAAGACCTAGTGTTGAAATGGGATGCTCATATTGAGGACAAGCGTAAGCATGGGAAGTTTCACAATAGCTGGAAAGGACCATACAAAATAACATATTTCTATGGTAAGAAGAGTTTCATTCTACAAGATTTGCAAGGAGTAGTGCTGCCAAGAGGCCCAGTCAATGGACGATTCTTGAAACATTACATATCCTAAACAATGAATGATTTTCATATTTCATTGTACATATCCATATATTTTTGAAAAAACTTGCATGTGTGGATAAGCATCATGAAGAACTTGAAGCTCAAAGAGAAGGCCTTGAGGTTTTGATTATGTTTATCAAAAGAATAAGTTGTTTTACAATCAATTTTGTTTTAAAAATTAAAATAAAAAATTCAAAGTCTATAAAAAGAACATCTTTTAAGAAATGAATTCTTTATTTCTAAGTCAGCAAAGTTTTTTTTTTGAAGTAGTCTTTTGTAATAAATAGGAAATTGATATATGGGGTTCTTGCTACCATCATTGATCGAAAACATCCTCGTGGAGCCAGTTGCTATCACATTAACTTCGTATTAAAAAAAATCATAAAATGTTGATAGTTTCAGTGTCAGCATTTAGTTGTAATAAACAAGGAAACCATCGATAACAGGGATATCAACACTTTAATGTTCCGATAATGTTTTCTCAATAAATTCACTAACAACTAGCTTATCAACATTTATGATATAATTGACAGGCTGAATGTCAGTGCCAAAAACAAATTTGAAATTTAAATTTTGGAATTACGTTGACCACGTCAACGACAATGATAAAGTTTGCAAGCATGCCACAGGAAAGTGTAATGTTAAATCATTGATTTTTCTACTGCCATTGGTATATTTTTTATCGATTAATCATGGTTTAAAACATGATTTCCCTGAATTGTAATGATTTCCCCTCTCCACCATTGTTATAGCACCATTTACCACTCTTGGAAGATGTTATGCTCTGGTTATGGCTTAGGGAAACCCTTCCTTTCTAGGCTTGGTCCAAATTCTAAAAACCATTGTTTTATCTCCCATATGCTACCTTGCCCTGTGTTAAAAGCGTGTACATGTTGGCAGTATATACTCAACCTGCGTATATGTGTTAAAACACTAAAAAATAGATAATCTTCTTAAAATTGGGCATAGTTTACAGGTTTTACCTATTACTCACCTCCTATAGCCCGTGGCCCAACTGTTTCCCAACTAAAAATAATAATTTGGAGAATTATAAATAAACCTCCATGGGAAGGCGTAAGTGGAGAAGAGAGGCTATATTGATATTATAGTTTGTTGATCCTTAATCGAGTCTAAAGATATCCTTGTGCCTCTTGCACTCCCAAGTTATAGGAAACCTTTGTTTCCTCTTTCGAGATGTCCTTCATCCCTCTTATGACATCCTTGTGTCTATTGATGGAGGAAG
This sequence comes from Pinus tabuliformis, assembly GCA_031772625.1. Classification (NCBI taxonomy): domain Eukaryota; kingdom Viridiplantae; phylum Streptophyta; class Pinopsida; order Pinales; family Pinaceae; genus Pinus; species Pinus tabuliformis. The sequence goes on along the minus strand of CM062805.1, from coordinate 600,070,933 downwards.
ATTGTTGAGGCCGGGGTAGGATGGATCCGGAGGACGGTTCTGCTTGGAGTTGGAGGAAGACTCAAGTTGTAGTTTTCCACCTTTACATTTAGCTTACATCAATAAAGAAATGATGTTTTGTTCCTAATATTTATCATGTCTATGCATTGATCCATGTTATAATTTGCTTATAAATCTTATATTAATGCTCAATTTCTCATTTGCTTATATGATCTAAGACATATATCATGAACATTATTTCTATTACTGTTGTTGTATATGTTTTTCTTGGATAAGTTATAGGTTTTAAAGGCATCGGAAGGAGCAAAGGGTTTGGACCCTACGGGATCTACCCCGAATGTAGGACCTCCGGGTAATACCACCTCTTCCCACTTCAGTACTTTAAGAATTTAGATTTTTTTCCTAAACATTTATTTTTGTTGTATTCCCTCCCCTCTGTTGGGGTTTTCAACCCAAGACCCTAGGGTGTTCCCACCCACAATAGAATTAGTGACTCGATTGGGGAAAACATTCTTGTTTTTCCTAGTTTGGGTTGTTTGTTCTTCATCAGGGTTTGTTTTCTTGATTTCTTGTTTTTACAGTGTCATTGACTTATTATCTTCCTAGGCATCAAGTCTGATCTTTTGGATCAGACCTTGATTTCTTTTTTTTCTTGATTGAGCATTTTATACGCATTTTTCTTGTGATATAGTCGCATATACACTCTTGTTTCCTCAAATAGACTCGTGTATACGTGATTTTCCTGTGTTTGAAATGCGTGTGCATGCCTCTGTGTCTTTACATAGTCATGTATACATAACTTTGAATTGCTTTTTGAAAATATTTTCCCAATTAGGTCTATTTCCTAGTGACTTCTGTTATTTTCTGGTCATCCACTGTTTGTAGAATTTTGTTCTCTTGCAAGTTTTCAATTTCGAATCTCCTTCTCAATGAAAAGCCTAGTTGGCCTAGCATTGCATTTTGAGTAAGGTTTTGGTTTGTGTCTTGGGTTCAAGGCTTTTGTCTCAAGTTCTTGGATGTTCTCACTTTCCAATACAAGAAATTTGTTTTAGTTTCATTTATAACCCATATTTCAAATTGCTTGCTTTGCTTTCCCTTTTGGTTGACCTTGTCGTTTTTCATGATTTTTGAGTGTCTCTTTGGCAATCTCGAGAGTCTTTCTTAACATTTTGTCGGTTTAATGAAGTCTTTTACTACTATTCAAATCATTTCGTACAATTTTGTAGTCCTTCTCATTTCAAGTTTCATTTATTAATGAGTTTTATAACTTGCAAAGTTTAAGGACTCTTTGTGCTTGTTTCTTGATCTTTGAAATTTAGTAGTTCTTTTTGTGACCTCGAAAATTTCTTTGGGTTTTTAAAAGAAAAAGACAAAAACATAGATTTTTCCTTTCTTTTTCTTTCCAAGCTTTTGGTTTTTTGGTTTCTTTTGTTTTGTATTTTGAGAAATTGTGAACTTTTTCAATTTGTTTTGCTTGGTTTTGAGGGAAATTTGTTATTAAATTTTCCCCTCTTTATTGTCAAGTTGGCTTATTGACCTTATAAAGAAGCACATTTTATTATCGTATGAGTATTCTTAGGATATTGCACCGTCATTTAAATTTGCATTAGGTTAGTTTGCATCATAAGCATTCTTAGTCATTTTTATATTTTGAGTCTATGTGGAGTGTTTCTGAAAAAGAATAGAAAAAGAGTACTTTGCTTATATAATTTTTTTGTAGAACCAAGTAGAAATCCCTTTTCATCGAAAGAAAAATAATTGCATGCATATAGTTAAGTTTCTATTGAATTCTTTGCATCAAAAACATCATAAGTTTCACTCTCATTATACCTTTGACTTAAAGAACAACCATCTAAAATCAAGTGATTTAATAAAAAGAACTAGAACTTTTTATTTTTTCATTAACAATACCAACAAGTTTAAGTTCTTTAGGGCCTTCGAATAGGTGAGTGGAGAGTTAACTCTCCAAGGCCACTCAAACTATCAAAACAGAATTTGAATAATGAGTGAAATTAAGTGTCGTTAGAAAGACAGGGAAAGCTCTATGACTGGGAGTCAAGCACGAGGGAGAGTGAAGACAAGGAAGAGAGATACCCCCTCTCCTACTTGTTGGATCTCACCTCAAGACTGTTCCACCCAGCTTTTGATACGAACTGGTGCCCATAGTTTCCATTCCTAGGGATCACATAGGTGGCTACGGAGGGGAATCTTGTGGCACCTGAGGCAGACATTGCATCACATTCATCAGTACTTCTGGAGGGTACCCTTGCGAAGCTTGGGTGCTTGCACCGACGAAGGTTTTTTTTCTGGAGGTTAGCACAACTATTTCTATTACCTTCGCTAGTAGGCCTAGGTCGCCATTACCCTATACTATTTTCGGAAGGTCCTTGATTTTCGCTTTCTTGTATTTTGGTGTCTGGTCCTCATCACCCAGAGCGGAAATACTTGGAAGTAGTTTGATTGACTGTATCTTTAGGGATTTTTTAGAGAGTGCTCTTTGCTCCTAGTTGGCCTAGATTTATAAATTTTTTGAGTCTTTAATTAGCTCTCTTAAAAATAATTAACAGTGGTTGATCGACCAATTCGTTGGTCTATGAGGCTTCGTGGGCTTTCACCTATGAATGCTGAGCCTTCTCCTCAAAGGCATAGGAGAAATTCTGCCAATGATTTCCAATCAGTGGTAGCAGATGCAATAGAGATTGATCCTCCAGTTGAGGTTATTGATTCACAAAATAGACCTGGGATAAGTATAGAGTTGGAGAGGAACACTCCAGTCCTTTCTAGAGTCCTCATCCATTCAAAAGACGTTATTGAGGTCGAAGAGACTCCTAAGTCTCTTTTGACTCTTAAATCTCCTCTTCCTCCCGATCATCTGGATGTTTTATTATACGTTAGGACTCTGACCAATAGGCCTTCGAGCCCAGGTCTATTTCAATATTCTCCTTTGATGACCACTACTAGAAGGATGGCTTCCACCACGAATGGTACTAGTATGAAAACTCATGTATTCGTACGAGGAGGAGGAACGATTTCCATACCTTCCGTTACTCCTAGCACTACAATATTTGGCTCTACCTCCATTCCATCTTCGAGTGGGGGCACCCGAACTTTTTCCTCTAGAACTAGTTTTATCCCCTTTGGAATGCTGACCAGTGTGATTCCTTCAGTTCCATTAAGTTTTCCATCAGCTGCCTCCACATCTATGACTTCCATGGAAAGTGGGTTAGCTTTTTTTCAGGGTTTCCCTTTTGGGAGTGGTCATATACCACATTCTAACCCATTTTTAGGATCAGTACCTTTTCCCTCCACGGCTCAAAGTTATAATCCTTTCCAAGGATGGACAAACACTGTAGTTAGTGGAATTGGAGGCCGGAATCAATTATCTTTCGACCAACAAGGGAATATGTTGTACTCTTCCATCAGTTCATTCCAAATTTTTTCTCCCTATTCTCATGCATGGAACCCTTATCAAGGGCTCTCTGCTCCATTCAACGCTTCTCTAGGGGGGGATTTCACTGGATATGGAAATTTTTTGACAGGGGTTGGTCAAACTCAGTTTTTCTCTGAGGACAAGGATCTCCTTATGGTTCAGGTGTTTCTACGAATTATTTTAGGCAACCTTGTGCCTTCACAAATTGAGGGTATTCTTTTTAGAACGTTGGGGATTTCGCCCAGACCGGGTGGAATCCTCAGGGTCCTCCACGATTACCTTTTCTGGAAATGTTAAAATTGCCAGATCTTTCTAAATTGACTAATGATCCGATCAGATATAACTTGGCCTAGCCTTCGGTTCCAACCAAACTTCCGTTAGATATACCCAAATTCGAAGGGAAGACTAGTGAAGATCCAGGTGACCATATAACCACTTTCCACTTATGGTGTTCGTCAAACTCCCTAATATATGATTCAATCAGGTTGAGATTATTCCAACGTAACCTAACTGGAAATGCGGCTAAGTGGTATATTGAACTCCCAGGGGGCACCTTCACTTCTTTTAGTGATTTGGCTACAATATTTTTGAACCATTTTTAGTTCCCTGTCCATTATGACGCTGGAACTGAGCTATTCACTAACTTTAACTAGGACCATGCAACCCACATTTCGGATCATATCCAGGAATGGAGGAGAAGGAGGAGGCTCATTAAAGTCAATATTCCAGAATAATTCCTTCTTGAATGGTTTCTTAAATCTTTACAACCTGAGATCTCTAAGGATGTATCGCTCTCTGGTGTGTTCACCGAAGAACAGGCTATTTTTAGAGCCCAAGAGTTAGAACTTGTATATTCTCAATCTGGGGTTCTTTAGAAAATTGTGCCTCATGCTCCGAGGTCTAAGGTTGATTTAGCCAAGTGGAAGCCAGGTCCCCATGCCGATGGGCTAGTCGAATCGATTGATGCTAACACGGCCAACCTGTTAAATCAATTGCAACAGTTGTCTTTACAAACTACTTCTTCTATGCAGGCATTGCCATCAGTGCCTATGCCTTCTCAACCTTCATCTATAAATGTCATCCAAAATTCTAACCCCAAAGGAAACCAACAATTCGATGGGAAGAACAAAGGATGAGGTAGGAAAAAGAATCAAGATGGGAAGGGTAATGCAAACAAACCCAGCAATGATGCTGGAGGGGGTAAAAAAGAGTCTAAAAAGAAAGTAAAGTTTCCATGCAAGTTATGCAATGGAGATCATTTGACTCATATTTTCCCGAAGATCCAAGATGCTCAGCACTTATTCGTTCAACGGGGGTCTTATAGCTCCCAGGTTGTGCTAACTAACCCTTTTCCCTAAGGGAAGCAGTTACTTGCTGGCGTGAACTCTAGTACCAGTACCCCCGCTTGGGGCAACCAGGAAGGGAAAAATACATCAAATGTTTACATGATGAATTCACATATTGACATTTCTACACGGTCCTGTGATTATGGTGAATCAAAATCGTCTAAGTCTAAGTCTGCTCTCGATCTTTCAGAGCCGCTCCATATCGAGAGGCCCGTAGTTGAGTCTATACCTCAGATGCCGAAAGGCTTCACAAAACACTCAACCATTAACCCTAATGCTAAGGTATCCCAGAACTACTCGATTGTAGAAGATTTGGCTTAGAGTCCTTGTGCTATGTCGGTGTTAGAGGTACTCTAGTCGTGCCTCACACAAAGGAGTGCATTACTCACTGCGATCAGAGCAGTTGATCCAAAAAATTCTCTTGTGCTTACATTCAATATGTCAAACATCAAGAAGAGACTCCCACATCATATGGCTTTTCATATTCAGTCTACATATCGAAAGACCAGTATCTTTTGAACTATAGTTAATGAGGGAGCTTCCACATGTGTAATGTCCATATCATGTTGGAATGTTATTGGGTCGCCTTAGGTTGTTCCTTCACCTACTCTTTTGATAGAATTTGATGGTCATTCTCATAGACCGGATGGGATTATGCTAGCCTTTCCCATCTATGTTGGGGGTAAGGTGGTAAATATTGAAGTAGAGATAGTTGATGTGAATATGGATTACAATCTCCTTTTAGGTAGGAATTGGATTTATGAGATGGATGTTATTGTATCGTCGTTATTTCACATCCTTTGTTTTCCTCATGAAGGGAGAATTGTAAAGGTTGATCAGATGGATTATTCTTCGGGTGACTCCCATGCATCTTCTGAATCTATTGTTTCGTTAGTGGATAATCCCAAGCAACCTATAGAGAATTTAAGAGTTGGAATGTACACTTCCTTAATAGGTACCTTTGATTTTCCTACTGTTATAGCTAGAATTAATGTTATTTCATCCTCCAAGGCACCTTCTTGAAGAGAGTTCTTTAGAACTCATTATTTTTTGGATCCTTGGCCCTTACCCTCATCTACCACCACATTATATGAGGGGAAGGTAGGTGGAATGGCATGTCCTATGTCTGCAGTAGAAATTGCTTATCAGTCTATTGTTAACACTGTAGACTCCGATCCTACTCCTTTTTCACCAGAGGAGCTGGATGGGGATGTGGCTCTAGCATGGACTCTAGATTCCACTTCTGCTCAGGATTTATTAGATATTGCCTTGCCATCTAAAGAAGCAATTCTAGAAGCAATGATGGGTGTTGAAAGACCATGGAATGATTTGCATCATCATTCATATTTCCTCCCTCATTTGCAGGAAGTAGAATCAAGTTTGTCCAGTTCTTCATCTACTAGTGATGTTCATGCAGTTTTAAACCCTTTGGCTCCAACACAGTTTTCTGCCGAAGGTAATATGTCTGTTATCTCACAAACTGTTCCAGTGAACATCTCTAGGAATCCCAACATTATTGAAAATGTCTTCATTGGAGCTGACTATTCCCTTGAAGAAATTCAAACTTATACCGATCTCTTTAAAGAGTTTCATGATGTGTTCACTTGGTCTTATGAGGAAATGCCTAGGATAGATCCATCTATAGTCCAGCATGAGATCAAGACGTATGAAAATGAAAAACCTATTCGTTAGAAACTTCGATCGATAAACCCTAGAAAAGTAGCAGCTAGCAAAGCTGAAGTTGAGAAGTTGTTTAAGGCGGGTTTCATATAACCTGTTCCTTTAACTGAGTGGGTCTCTAATCTAGTCCTCGTAGGCAAATATCAAGGAATGATCCATGTACGCATTGACTTTAGGGAGCTAAATAAGGCTTGTCCTAAGGACAATTACCCCATGCACTTTATTGATCAGATTATTGATAAATGTGCGGGTAATGAAATTTTCTCATTTATGGCCAGATTTTTTGGTTATAATCAAATTACTATCCATCTAGAAGATTAGCATAAGACAACTTTTATTTGTCCCTCGGGTACATTTTCATATAAAAAGATGCCTTTTAGCCTCAAAAATGTTGGAGCTACTTTTCAGTGGGCCATGTCATATGATTTTTACGATATCAAGCACATTATTGAAGCTTATTTAGATGATTTAGCTTCTCATTCTCGAAAGAGAATAGATCATACTAAACATCTTCAATTTTGAACGATATCATTTTTATAAAATCTGGTTGAATTCGAATAAGTGTGTTTTTTTCGTCACATCTGGTCGGTTGTTGGGATTCATCATGGCGATTGAGGGGATTCATGTAGATCCCTTCAAGGTTGAGTAAATACTTCAATTGCTCCCCCTTCCTTTATACATCAACTTCAGAGTCTCAAAGGAAAAGAAAATTTCTTGAGGAGATTTATAGCCAATTACGGTGAGATCACAAAAGGATTTATGAGATTTATTAAGAAAGGGGTCCCATTTCTATGGGATGATTTCACACAACACTATTTTGATGATTTGAAAAAAGCATTAACCTCTGCTCCTTTGTTGAGTCCACCTGATAATAGCAGAGACTTCCTTTTGTATCTCGCTGCAGTAGAATCGACTATTGGTATGGTTCTGGTTTAGGAGGATGATGCCTTATGTGAGCAAGTAATCTACTATCTAAGTCAAGGCTTAGTAGGTCCTGAAATGCGCTATTCTCCCATTGAGAAACTAGCTTTGGCAGTTGTTCATGCTGTCCAGTGGCTTAGACATTATATTCTGCTTTGAAAAACTTTCGTCTTAGCAGTTGTCAACCCATTTCAGTTTGTTCTCAATAGGCGAGTGATTGGAGGAAAATATAATATATCACTAGTACAAAATGACTAATTAGTTACTAAAAAAAACTAAAATTTGCATATAAATGACCATCTTTCATTCGGTGACCAATAGTAGCTAATTTATAATATCTTATAATGCGACCAACTTTTAGTCATTAATTGGTTCCCTCAATTTTATCATCTAGTAGTATATTTAGTCATTAATTTTTCATTGGTTTAGTCATTAATTGTCGCAATTAACGACCAAATATATAACAAAATATATTACTATACGAATCCTCGAGAAAACCAATTAATGACCAAAGAAATATGACCAAAACATTGGTCGTGTTATAAGACACAGTAAATTAGCTACTAATAGTCATATATATGCAAAGTTTAGCCATCATTTAAAACCAATTAATGACCAAAAAAATATGACTAAATTTTAGTCGTGTTATAAGATGTTGTAAATTAGCTACTAATAGTCGTATATATGAAAAATTTAGTCATAATTTAATAATTAGAAATTTATCATTCGCAGTAGTCATTTATCCTTTTTTGGTATTTTCATATTCATTATATAAACGACTGATTTAGTAGTTTCTATTCATTTCATTGAATTTCTTTCGTAATCATTATAAATGACTAATTTAGTCATATGTTCATTTTATTTGTTTACATCATTAATTAATATAAGCTACTAATTTAGTAGTTTTAGATTGATTTTATGTGTTTATTATTAATCACCATAAATTAATTAATATGATTTTGCAACTAAATTTTAAGAAGATGTCATACAATGTGCATGTTTATCTAATATGATAATGCAAAGTTACATATGTTAATTATAAGACTAAATAATATCAAGTGCAAATAAAAATAATTTCAACCATATAAATTTTATTATATAAAATATCAAGTATTACAATATGAGTTTCCAACTTAATATGGGTTGGACTACAATTTACACATGAAATATTAATGTTTCATCATTTCAAAACATTATCATCATGTTGCCAAAGCATTTCATGTGAATTCACCAACTCTGAAGGCTTCACCATCAGTGTCTATGAATGTGTCTTATGCAAGATATTGGCTCTAAGGGTATCACTAGACATATTCTCTTCTCTCTTTCGTATTTCATTTGTTGCTCCAGTGTTATTGTTCTCCTCTTTCTTAAATTGTTGCTTCTTACCATCGATATTGAGTTCCTATCCTAAAAACTGAAAGAAGATACAATGCAGAGTATAAGACATGAAAGACGATGAATACTTGAATATAAAATAAAGTAGAATATAAAATATTTATATGACATATATCTCAACATTCGATAGTGTCCACTATGTGGCTAGATGACCTGTATAAACAAAGCAAATAAAATGTCATCATAGAAAATGGAATTGGAGGGGGATTCATCATGCATGCTAGGATTTTTTGTGTGTTCACGCATCATATTGCTTACTTATAATTGTATCAAAAACAAAGAGTATGCACAATGACATGTAGTGACATGTGGGTGTCTATTTGACTCAATGATATGCTTGAATTTTTAACCCATTCCAATCCTACCGCAATGAAATTAAGAGAGACAAGGACACAAGAAGGACTATCAATAAATGAAATTAGAGACTTTAGAATGCAACTCAATTGTACCTGCATGTAATGATAAGTATTTGCAGCTTCCTGGTCACCGATGAACATCAAATCACACTGTGAAAAATTCCTTGCATTATGATAATTTGGTTGCACTTGCACTAATCCTCTGTAGTAGTCCGTTGACTTTCCTACAGATATAATTTTAGAAACAATCCTACTCCTGCAATTGTTCCCTATATGGATCATCTTTGTTCCCCCTATTGATAGTTATTTTTCAAGGCAACAAAATAGAACTTTCCAATTGCATCATTGCCTTTCAAAAAAATGCTTGAGTATTTCCAGGTGATTGTTGAACTAATCTCTACTCAGGTCCATGAAATCCTTGATTTGTCTCCATCGCAAAACCCTCTTTTCATAATAAAATTATAAATCCCACATCTGCATTCCTCGTCCCCGACATACCAATTCTTTACAATGGAATACTTTATCATTGCTCCCTCGGTGCAATAGAGATCCACTACTGTGGCATGGAGATGATTGGTGTCATAAAATGGTATAGTTCATCCTTCAGTATATGTCGTAGAACTCCTCTCACCTCACAAAACTCCTCTCATCTACAAGAATAATATTCCTCTCAAAATTCCTGGTCTCCATCTCATTCATCCTGAAATAAGTGGATATTTCCATGGGTGAAAAAGTGTGCTTGGAGATTTAATAGAAGGAGCTATCACTAAAAAAATAAAAATACAATGCAGCATAATAGTTGTTAGCAGGAGAAACAACCTTGCCAAGCTACTTCCTAACTAAATAAAGATACCCTTGAATTACCTCTTATAATGACTAAAGATAACCTCAACTACCTATAGAGTCTACATATGCATGGTAGCAATGAAAACACTGTCGAAAACAACATCTACAACAATGTTGGTCAATCTCTTCTAGTCAAGGGCATGCTCAACTTTTGAAAAGTATCAAGTAGGTCAGGGTCCACCTCATCCAGGCTCCTCTTCTTCTTCTACTCTCATTGTTTAGGTTCAGAATATTATCAAAGGTCTTCGAAATTGATGGGTGGGTAAAAGTTATCAGACCATTGAGTTCTTCCATTTTTAATCATTGTCTGTAAGAATTGAATCTAAATTGCAAAAGTTGTCCAGGTTCCTTCTTTTTAGCTGAAATTAACATAAGCTTTGGAGAGTTGTAAGGTTTAATGGATCTAAGTATATTCTACTTAAAATAAAGTAACATGGTTTAAAAATGTAGGTATTGAGATCAGAATCCAAGGATGAAACAGAAATGATTTTATGTTCATGATTACAAGAAATTTTAATTTCATGTAACAAAGTTTGAGGAAGGTCTAGCATTTGCATCCTACCAAAAAATTTTCTTGCATCGCTTGAGCCCTTTTAATTTGGGCATGGTAGAGTCCATTACAAAAACAATCAACCACTAAAAAAAGGGTGAAAAGAAAAAATAAAATTTCATGCATTCTCACCCTACAAAAGTTAGGGAGGAGCGAACTGATCTATACAATAAGGACATGCAAAATGCTTACTTATCCATTGTCTTTTGATGGATTGTTGGCCGCAATAAGGATCTGCATTATCATAATCATTAAACCCTTTGTACAATAAGGACATGCAAAATGCTTACTTGTGCATTGTCTTTTGATGAATTGTTGGCCGCAATCAAGATTTACGTTATCATAATCATTAAACTCTCAACTCTAGACAAAATTTATGATTTGATCATATAAACCCTCAAAATTATTTACCCATAAGAACAAAAATCCTTTTTAGTAAAAAAGAAAAACAGAGTCCATATTCATACCCATGCACAAATTACCAAAATATCATAATCATTAAACCCTCAACTCTAGATAAAATTTATGAACCCTCGAAATTATTTACCCATAAGAACGAAAATGCTCTTTAGTAAAAAGGAAGAACAGAGTCCAAATTCATACCCATGTACAAATTAGCAAAATATCCATGCCCAATGACCTTGCCCTTATAATAATCAAATTATTTACCAATAAGAACAAAAATCCTCTTTATTAAAAAGGAAGAACGGAGTCCAAATTCATACCCATGTACAAATTACCAAAATATCCACACCCAATGACCTTTCCCTTATCATAATCATTAAACCCTCAACTCTAGATAAAATTTATGCTTTGATCATATAAACCCTCAAAATTATTTACCCATACAAACAAAAATCCTCTTTAGTAAAAAGGAAGAAGAGAGTCCAAATTCATACCCATGTACAAATTACCAAAATATCCACAAACAGTGACCTTGCCCTTCCTCCATCTAATAATTGATGCTCTCCTAAGGTGTTTCCCATGAAAACTCCATCTAGGGTTCGAATCCCATGAAATCCATAGATCACCTTGATGGTCTTCCTTCTTCTAGAATTTCCATGCAGATATAAACAAGGCAGAGAAAAATACAGTGCTACAATGTGATGTTGTAAAAGAAAATAAATATTTATAATAGAAAAAATAAAAGAAATATTTATAATATAAAATAAAATATATAAATTTCAATTGGGTTAAATTATTTATTTTTAATAAGAATTTGTTATTTTTTTCCTAAGACACTAAATTAAAAAGATGAAGAAGTTAAAAATGATATTGGGATGAGTTTAAGCATTGAATATGACCTCAATTAATAATAAAAAGTTAAATTAATAAAAATAATTAAAAGTTAATTTGTTATATTTTGATTTTGTTATTAACTTGTGAATAGGGTTTGTTACAATACCTTGGGCCAATACCATGGCTTATCAATACTACAAGTCCAAAAAAATAACTTATTTCACAACCAGAATATTTTACAACAATATGACAAGATTCTTAACCGTGGATATTCACCCCCACATTATGGTAGATATTATTAACTTATAAAAAATATCCTTTGTTACAATACCATGGGTCAATACCATGGATTATCAATACCACATGCCCAAAAAACATAAATTATTTCACAATCAAATATTTTATAACAATATGACAAGATTGTTAACCATGGATATTCACCCTCACTTTACCATGGATATTAGTAAATCAGCTTTGTTACAATACCATGGCTTATCAATACCACATGTCAAAAAAACCATAACTTATTTCATAGTAAAAATATTTTATTTTAATTTAATTTTACAACATTCTTTTAATTGAATCTAAAAGGGTGAAAATGTTACAATTTGAGATATATCTAAACCCTCAATCCTCACCACTACTAAAAATATTCCCACAGAATAATATTCCCATAGAATATAACGTTTTAATAAAATTAAGCTATGATGGATTCTTTATCTATCTATCTATATATATATATATATATATATATATATATATATATATATATATATATATATATATATATATATAGATATATATATATATATATATATATATATATATATATATATATATAATCAACATAGATATATAAGGATATGAGAGCAAGAAAATTGACTAATTATTATTTTATTTTCTTTGACATGATTGATCCAAAATATAGGTTTAATATTTTACAACCAATACCATGGCTTATCAATACTACAAGTCCAAAAACCATAACTTATTTCACAACTAAAATATTTTACAACAATATGACAAGATTCTTAACCGTGGATATTCACCCCCACATTACAGTAGATAATATTAACTTGTAAAAATTAGCCTTTGTTACAATACCATGGGTCAATACCATGGATTATCAATACCACATGCCCAAAAAACATAAATTATTTCACAATCAAAATATTTTATAACAATACCACATGCCCAAAAAACACAAATTATTTCACAATCGAATATTTTATAACAATATGACAATATTGTTAACCATGGATATTCATCCTCACTTTACCAAGGATATTAACTTGTAAATCTGCTTTGTTACAATACCAGGGGTCAATACCATGGCTTATCAATACTACATGCCAAAAAAACCATAACTTATTTCATAGTAAAAATATTTTAATTTAATTTAATTTTACAACATTTTTTAATTGAATCTAAAAGGGAAAATGTTACAATTTGAGATATATCTAAATTTTCTATCCTCACGACTACTAAAATATTCCCATACATTTTTTAATTGAAACTAAAAGGGAAAATGTTACAAGCTGAGATATATCTAAACCATCTATCTTCACGACTACTAAAAATATTCCCATAGAAATTAAAATAAGGTTTTAATAAAATTGCCGGAACCGACATCGATCCATCATAGCTAATGATCCAAGGGATGCGAACAAGCAAATTGACTAATTATAATAGACTAAATATAGTGCATGATGTTTTAAAGTTTTTCATTATTTTATTTTCTTTGACATGATTATTTTATTTTATTTTAATAGTGATAGAGTTGGACATAAGAGAGAGAGAGAGAGAGGGACACTGATTTGGGGGGGGGGGAGATAGAGGGAGGTGGGAGATAAGGGATCGAGAGGAAGGAAGATAGAAATGAGGAGAGAGAGATGAATTGGAGGGAGTAGGAGAGGGAGGGAACAAGAAAAACATAGAGGGAGAAAGGTGGAGAGAGAGACGGGGTGACAAGGGAGTCATGGAGAGAGAGTCAGGGAGAGAGGAGAGCGAGAGGGAATAGAAAGAAGGATATAGATAGAGCGGGGGAGAAAGGGAAGAGAGAGATAGACAAAGAAGGGGAAGAGAGGGAGAGAGAGTGTGTGTATGTTTGGGGGGTGAGATAGAGAGAGGGAATAACAAAGAGACACAAATACAAATATGGATATTATATAGTATTATATAACCAAAGTAGATCCATATTAACCCTATAACTATCAAGTACCGAGAGGGATCAAATATCTCGAGGTGAAAACATTTCCACAAGTTTTGCACTAGAAAAAAAGTTTGCACCTCGACAGATTGGACCCCTCTCAACGCTTGATAGATCTGGGGTTAAGATGGATGTAGGTCGGTTAATATGAAATTATAGTAGCTTTTATTTGATATTATAGTCTTAAAAAAAAGATTTCCCTTTAAATTAATTTCAAATTAGAACTAGATCCAATTAGATTCAATGAATAGATTTTAAAAAATACATAAACTAATTTTTTTTATTAAAAAATATAGTTTTAGAATTACAAATTATGAGAGATACATAGTGAAAAGTTGGCTCACCTATACACCATGTGAGGATGAAGAAGTGTTTAAGGAAGGAAAACCTTTCAACCAATATTTAACAACCTTTCAATCCCCTATCACTTGTAAGTTTAGATTGCTTGACACAATTAAGATGACTAACATAAAAAGCGGATTCATATTATTGTAGTACTTGTTAGGTAGTTGCATTCTTGTTCTTAGACTAAATTAGTCAATCATGTTAGTCATTTTTAGTTGTATTACTTATTAGCTTGTCACATATTTTAACCTATGACTAAATTAGTGATTTATGTTAGTCGTTTTTAGTTTGGTCACTTAAGATTGCTTATTCTTGGTAGTATTTCACTTGGAAAAGCTATGGTGACTAACGTTTTTAGTCACCTAGTCACTAATTGCTCATTTTCTACTAGTGGATGGATTTCCATTTTACAAGAATTTGACCTCGAATTCATGTCGGCTAAGTCTAAGAAATCTTTAGTATTTGCAAAGTCGATCTCAGAGTTTCTTTATGAGGAAGAAATCGTTTATGAGGAAACTTTTCTTGATGAACATTTGTTTCTTATTTCCACACAAGATCCTTAGTATGAGGATATTATTATATATCTCGAAACTTCAAATTTTTTACTCTCTTTTTCCAAGGATGAATGTAGAAAATTGTGTCATCTCGCTAAAAGTTATATTATTATAGGCGACACTTTATATCGTTGCGAGGTTGATTCAATCCTTAGACGTTGTTTAACCTCGGATGAGGCTTAGTCTATGCTTAATGATTTCCACAGTGGATCTTGTGGTGGTCATATATCTAGGCTTGCAACAACCCAAAAAATTTGTGAGTGGGTTACTTTTGTTCTTCAATATTCAAAGGTTGTATTGAGGTGGTCAAGAGATGCCATCCCTGTTAGGCTTATACTCAGAAAATGCGTGCACATCTAGCTCTGCTTTTCCCTATGATCATCGTTGGCCCTTTTAGGAAGTGGGTTATTGATTTTACTATCGGTTTTAACCCCGTACATAAATTACCTGCATACGAATTCTAAAACACAAAAAATAAAAAATGCGTGAGCATAACACATATACACAGAGATTTTCCATGGATCACAAAACTGGGACTACCAGCTTGATTTTTCATTATGTTCCTTTCAATGTTACAATACATATTTATACATGCCGAAGCATCCAATACCATGGACCGAAAACCATCGCATCCAAAACCATGGACCGAAAACCATCGCATCCAAAACCATGTGCGAAAAACATGCACAAAACCATAGGTAGGTCCACCCAACCTAATATAGGGTCCAAAACCAAAATTTTCTAGGGTGCTGCCTTGGACCCCATAGAGTGGGGTTACTTGGACCCCTCAAACCCCCTATGACTCCCCCCGCTACACAATCGGCACAATGAAGGGGGGCTCCGCCCCCCTTCTAACCCCCAATTAATTATGTGGGCTAGTCGTGGAACGAATATAACACAACCCAACGTTTACTACTTGTAATCCACCTTCGGCAGGAAGTCACAAGTATATCATCGTAGACGTAGACTACTTTAGTAAGTGGGTTGAGGCTATGTCTACTTTCAAGAATGATGGTGAAATAGCATCCTTGTTTCTCTTCAATCAAGTTATTTCTCAGTTCGGTATTCCTAAAGAGATTTTCATTGACCATGACAGTCATATCCAAAATCAAATCTTGTCTGAATTAGCTCTCAAGTTGGGTTTCCGGTAGGAGAATTCATATCCATATTATCCTCAGACCAATGGGCAGGTTCAAGCCATGAACAAATCCCTCAAAATCATCCCGCAGAGGATGATTAACAAAGATATATCCAATTGGCACATCATATTATATCTGGCACTTTGGGCATACCAAATGTCAGTTAAGACTACCACTGGTTTTACTCCCTTTCAACTAGTTTATGGGTTGGAACCCATTTTTCCTATGGAATGTGAAATTCCTACCCTTAAACTGGTTGTTGAACTTCTTCCCGATACTTCTAGTCTCAAAGAATGCCTCGTTCATTTGGAACATATCAATGAACAACATTGAGACGCCGCCATAATCATTGAAGCTCATAAGAAGAGGGCAAAAACTGAATACGATAAAGTTGTTCATCTTAGAAATTTTTCTAAAGGTGACCTTGTCCTAGTCTACAATCAAGACGAAGATTCCTTGGGGGTAGGAAAGTTTAAATCTTTGTGGTACGGTCCCTTTATTGTCAAAATAGTTTTGAAAAAGGGAGCTTATAAATTGATTGATTTTGAAGGAAACAAGTTGGCAGAGCCCAGAAATGGGCTCTACCTTAAGAATTTTTTGCTTAGGCTTCATCCTAGCATTTGCTTGATTGTATATATTGTATCGTTGTACATATCTATCTATCAGTTTTAGTGATGCCGATATTTTTGATCTACTTTGGCAGGTATTGATGGACGATTTGATATATCTAGGGTTTGACGATGGTGCTAATAGACACATTCGGAACCTTGCTTTTGCAACTTGGGTGATTTATTATCCATCTGGCCAGTTGTTGGTTTCGAGAGGAGTATGTATAAGTCCCACTTCAAATAATGTCGCTCAATATACCACTATTATTAATTTACTATTTGAGGCAATATCTCTTGATATTGATTCATTAGTAGTTTATTTGGATTCACAACTAGTGGTATCTCAACTAAATAACATCTATCATGTGAGAGACCCTTATTTATATTGTCAATTTTTGAGGATGCATTTTTTACAAAGATCATTTGTTTATATCCACATTTGTTCATATTCCACAATCAGAAAATTCCTTAGAAGATTCTAGCGCTAATCAAGCATTGGATTGGCATATAAATCATTCATCACATAAAAACATAAAAATTAATCGAACTATCATCTGTATATATATGATCATCATGATAAAACCATTTGTATATAGATAGAGTTTTGTGTCCAAAACAATACACAAAATTGGGACAAAATGTCCTAGCAAATTAGGGCTTATTCCCATGATCATGTCTAATAAAAAACGATCTGATCATCTATCTAGCGATCCTACTTAGGATCAACGGCATGAGAGAAAATGATGGCGTTGGCCACCAGGTGAAATAGTCGCACCCAATCCCGTGGTAATCCCACCACACGTCATTGCATCTCCTTTGGTAGGTCCTCTATGGCCAGCATGGGTATTTGGTGAGTTAACCTCACCAAATTTCTCTGGACTGCATGGAGGATCCTCTCAGCCTCCATTATGGCCCCTTCGTCATCTCTTCTGCGACGCCTATGTTGAGGAAGACCATAAGGTCTCACTCTTCCAACATCTGTGTCATGATCAATAATTTTGTAAGTGTTTTGTCTCATCAAAATGATTTGTTTAGTTCATTTATAATTAAAATGCAAAAAAGTCTTAAAATTAAAAATTAAAAATCATTTATACCTATGGAACCCAATGTTGCATTTGGTGGAAACA
The DNA here is from genome assembly GCA_031772625.1 of Pinus tabuliformis. NCBI lineage: Eukaryota > Viridiplantae > Streptophyta > Pinopsida > Pinales > Pinaceae > Pinus > Pinus tabuliformis. The sequence goes on along the minus strand of CM062805.1, from coordinate 600,053,188 downwards.
CTAGATCCAGATCTCCTTTGAAATCCATTCCGACATAAGGGTAGTCTTCGACTGCAATGACCTGTTGTTCCCACCAAAGGAAAAAATCGTCGTCAAATGTAATCCTAGGGACCTCACCGCCCCTAGTCATTTCATTAAGTCACCCCACCTGCCCATCCATGGATCTCTTGGGTTGTTGACGGTGGATGATACCTTGGGACGAAGCCCAGTTACTCTCTCAAAAAATAAGGAACACAAGATGGTTCCGTATCCAAAATTATTTGTTTGACCCTTTTGGATAGAAGTAAGTTGTTTTTTCATATTGGCTAGTAGAGGTGTGCACCAATTGAAGACTGTAGTGAGACAATCCACTACAAGACTCATTGAAACACGTGAAGCCTAATGTAGAGCAGTAGAACCATTTACCCTGGCTATGGTAAAAAGCAGGATTCTCAGTGATAAACTCTCTACATGCTTGATTGGAATCTGACTTCCAATCTTTTCAGTGTTTCCAGGACAGTATATGCAGACGTAGTCTTCTACACTAAGACTACCTCTTGTCCTTCCAGTTGAGTGGACTTTCTCTCTCCTCTGGGAAAGACCTACAATGAAACAGATATCCTCTATTCCAATCCTCACGAGCATCTGATCAATCATAAAAGAATATTCTTCTACAATCCAGTAGTGGATTAACATCCCAAGAAATTTGGTATTTGCCTTCATATTCGACATTTTGAAGAACTTTAACAATTTTCCTCCTCGTAAGGCATCTAATCCATTTTGATCCTCCATTGATTGATTATCAATTTCACTATGCTCTCTTTCATGCAAATTAATCGACATCCTACAAAAAATTATGTTTTGAATCATTAAAACCATGTTTTTAATTTTGAATTTGTGCACAAGCGAGTTTGTTATTAACACAGTCACGTATAGGGATTTCCTATATGTGGATCACATGTATCAAACCCACGTGTACGCAGAGATTTTAAAAAAAAATTAATTCCTCATGGTCAAATTTGTGATAAAACATCTAAAAAACATTAAAACTTGTTGAAAGTTCGATTAGAAGGTTACATGGAAGATTTGAAGCATTTTGAACAGTTGAATTTGATGGAGGAAGCTTGCTTGGTTTTTTCTCCACAGCTCCTTCACCCAATTTCTCAAAACACAAATGAGAGATTATGTGTCAAAAAGTCCTTATATTGGTTGAAAAATGAAAATTACTTTTTCTAAACTTTATTTTTCTTTTTGTGCACCTTTTGGCCTTTTGGCTTGGAGTGTTGGGATGGGTTGTTTTTACAGGTTACTTTGGAGTTTTTTTGAGAAATTGCTTCGATTCCATGACTGCAAACCTGTCATGGCAGGTATCGCTTTCTTACTGGCATATAGGCTAGGCAATATCACTTTCTGTTGCATTTTGCATACTAGCCTCCATACTGGGATATTTTTGCCATAGGGTCGACCCTATCATGTCTTGATTCTAAAACAATTTTCACTTGCCAACTTATAAAATCATGATGTGATGGTAGAGCTAACCTTTACATGGGCATCTTAGTTAGATCCTCGATAGCATATGTTGCCCGCACTGCTATATTGTGTAGGCCCGGGAGTCGTCTTTATTCCTGCCATGGCCTTTGCAATGAAGACTCATTCTTTTTCTTCCTCGCTATTTTTCTCGCTTTATACCCTAGAGGCTCCTTTGTGTTGAGTTGTACTACTGCATTGCATGTTGACCATTTGTACCTTTTGGCCTTGAGCCGGCTTCACTTGGACTCATGTTTAAGCCACTTTTGACCATGTCTTCTACAATATCAACCTTGCAATCACTTAGCCTTTGCAACTTGACACACCTTTTTACCCGTGGAATTAACATTTCTTTGAGTGTCATTGACTAGTTTCGTCACCTTTCATTGAGCATAGGAATGTTCCCCTGACAGGAACTAGCTCATCTATATTTGGATACTCATTCTTTCCACTGTACTATAGCATTCTTTTATTCTTTTTTTAGGCTTCATGAATATGAAAAAGAAAATAAAATTTATATATCCCAAAAAGAGCGAGAACGAGACATTATTTCCATAATTGATGGCATATAGAGTTAGTTGTGTTGCCCTTGAACAAAGCACTAAAAAACTAAGTCTTTCCTCCATTGGGATGGGCTTTATTTTGACTTAGGAGAGCTTTAACCTTGTTATTGAGTCAGTACTCATTCGATTGGTTATCTCTTCCAATGATATGGAGAGTTTGCTTATGCCTCCTGCATGACAAACTTATACAAAGTTATCATATGCTGCCATGTAGTCACATTTGAGTCGTGCTTTTGTTCAAGGGAAGTAAACTCGAGTCGGAATTTCTACGGTGTCTCTCGACCTATTTTTCAGTCGACCATCCCTGGTTGTTAGAGTCATGTTCGTTATCACACTAGCTATTTGGTCCTTTTCCCATGCTGGTTTGAGAAGGTCTGCATTGACTTCTTGCTGGCGGGTCTTGCTCTTATCAACTACACAAATTTATCTGAGAGCAAATCTAGAGCCACACCACAGCCCTATTTTCATTATTGATAGGTCACCCTATGCTCAGCATTGATCAATATCATGGGTCTTTGTCTGAGTGGTTTCCGTTGTGTTTGACGTCAGCTTTTATTATCATACATTGGGATTCGTACAGTGCCTTGGTTTCCATTTGACCCTATTGGAGGATTCCTCACCTTTGTGTCAGCTTTCATTATTGGTTGGATCAGAGGGTTTCTATCATGTGCTAGTTACATCTTGTGTACGCCAGAAATGTGCTTCAGTTGGGTTACTACATCTTTATTCGTCCGATTCCTTCCACATTATTGGCGTACGGGTTACATTCGCGCTGGATTGATGAAGGATGCCTTAATTCCTTCCTTCTAGCGGATATTTTCCCATAAACTTCAACTCATTGCTCTTGGAACAAGATCTAGAGTCCATTTGGCAGTATCTTAGGGTTTGCAGTCATTAGTGGAAGACTCCTTCACTATCGACAATGGGAAAACATCATTTTCTCCTTATTGATAGATTCTTCCAAGTTTTCGACTACAACTCATTTATTCGCACTTGTTAGATTGTATTGGGTACCTTGACTCCCATCATCATTATTGGTGAGTAGTCTCATGTTTGTTAATGGTATACATCAATGATCAGTAATCAAATGATTTCTCACATGGTCGACTTCATATCATTTATTCCCATTATGTAGAAATGTACCACGACGATCGATGAAGACCTCGGGTTTGCATCAACATTTCTTGGTTCACTTGTCAGTTGCTCTTGTTTCTGCTAGTTGACACCATCCACCTTATATGTTGCAGTTTCTTACAATGACATCCTATATGTTGGCACTCGAGTTGTAGTGTAGTACCATTTGTTCCACCATTTGACTTGGTACCTTTTTGGATCAACTTTATGACTTTAGTGATCAACTTCCTACTTCAGCATCATTGATTAGTTCTTTATATGTGATATTGAGACATGTACTTATATGTATTTGATCGGATGATCCACTATGTATCTTCAGTTCCTTTATACTTGTATGCATATTAGATCCACTTTTGTACTTGAAATGCGAACATGCTTTATTATCTCTAAGCATGCGTATGCTCGCCTCAGACAACAGTTTATTTTTTATTGCTTTCACTGGCCTGGCAGGCTAAATTTTGGTGAACTCCTCTCTGGTCTCGGCATGATTCCTTCTATACACTTAATACATTTTGGCCGTCGTGCACCTCTTCTAACCTCATATATTAGCGGGCATCTGTTGTAGCACCATTTACCACTCTTGGTAGATCTGATGCTCTGGTTATGGCCTAGGGAAACCCTTCCTTTCCAGGCTTGGTCCAAATTCTAAAAAACAATGTTTTATTTCCCATACGCTACTTTTCCCTGTGTTAAAAGTGTGTACACATGGGTCAGTATATACCCAACCTACGTATATGTGTTAAAACACTAAAAAATAAATAATCTCCTTAAAATCAGGTAGAGTTTACTGGTTTTACCTGTTACTCAGCTCCTATAGCCTGTGGCCCAACTGTTTCCCAATTGAAAAAGCTAATTTGGAGAAGTATAAATAAACCTCCATGTGAAGGCCTAAGTGGAGAAGAGATGAGATATTGATATTATAGTTGATTGATCCTTGATCGAGTTTGAAGAAATCCATGTGCCTCCTACACTCCCAAGTTATAGGAAACCTTTGTTTACTCTTTTGAGATGTCCATCATCCCTCTTATGACATTCTTATGTTTATCGATGGAGGAAGATTGTTGAGGTCGGGGCAGGACGGATCTGGAGGAAGACTCAGGTTGTAGTTCTCCACCTTTTCATTTAGCTTACTTAAATAAACAAATGTTGTTTTCTTCCTGATATTTATCATGTTTATGCATTGATCCATGTTGTGATTTGCTTATAAATGTTATATTAATGCTCAATTTCTCATTTGCTTATATGATCTAACACATATATCAGGAACATGATTTCTTTTAATGTTTTTGTATATGCTTTGCTTGGATAAGTTACAGGTTTTAAAGGCATCAGAAGGAGCAAAGGGTTTAGACCTTGCGGGATCGACCCCGAACGTAGGACCTCCAGGTAATACCACCTCTTCCCACTTCAATAGTTTAAGCATTTAGACTGTTTTCCCACACATTTCTTTATGTTGTATGCCCTCTGCTTTGTTGGGGTTTTTAACCCAAGACCCTAGGGTGTTGCCACCCTCAACAATTGTTAAACATTTCACTTTGTAAATTGGTGATTTGGTTTTAAGTTTGGATATTCATGAGGCACAATACTTGCTAAGGTTTTGAAAATGGGGTAGCAAGCTAAGTGGACTTGATTGTGGGGAAAAATCCATAGTTAAGCGTGTTTGAGCCAAAGGCGATCTAGGATGGGTGACCTCGAGGAAGTCCTGGTTACTGGGTGCAAGCCCCAGAAGTGATGATTGATGCTATGTGATTTATTCCACTAGTTTCAATCCCACTTCTTCACCCCTATGAGCATCGCCTGATGCAATGAGTGCTAAGTGGACTATTCAAAAATCATGAGAAATTATTCAGTTACGACTACCTCTCATGGAAATGGGCATAGATGAATGAATTACTTAACGTAGTTGAATCCCAAAAAATAATATCTAATATAATGCACTACGAAAACCCCCAATACTTAATTCAAAAGAGTGAAGGGAACTCTATTTGAATGGTTCATGAGGCAAAAAACTTGCTAAGGTTTTGCAAATGGGGTAGCAAGCTAAGTTGGCTTGATTGTGGGGAAAACTCCATAGTTAAGCGCACTTGAGCCAAAGGCAATCTGGGATGGGTGACCTCCTGGGAAGTCCTGGTTACCCGCTGCAAGCCTCAAAAGTGATGATTGATGCTATGTGATTTATTTCACTAGTTTCAATCACACTTCTTCACCCATATGAGAATCACATGATGCAATGAGTGCTAATTGGACTAATAAAAAATCATGAGAAATTAGTCAGTTACGACTACCTCTCATGGAAATGGTCATAGATGAATTACTTACTTAACGTAGTTGAATCCCAAAAAATGATATCTAATATAATGCACTGCGAAAACCCCCAATACTTAATTCAAAAAAGTGAAGTGAACTCTATTTGAGTGGTTCATGAGGAACAATACTTGCTAAGGTTTTGCAAATGGGGTAGCAAGCTAAGTGGGCTTGATTGTGGGGAAAACTACACAGTTAAGCGCGGTTGAGCCAGAGGCGATCTGGGATGGGTGACCTTTTGGGAAGTCCTGGTTACCGACTACAAGCCCCGGAAGTGATGATTGATGCTATGTGATTTATTTCACTAGTTTCAATCCCACTTCTTCACCCCTATGAGCATCACCTGATGCAATGAGTGCTAAGTGGACTATTCAAAAATCATGAGAAATTAGTCAGTTACGACTACCTCTCATGGAAATTATCATATATGAATAACTTACTTAATGCAACTAAATCCAAAAAACTGATATCTAATATAATGCATTGTGAAAACCCCCAATACTTAATTCAAAAGAGTTAAGGGAACTCTATTTGAATGGTTCATGAGGCACAATACTTGCTAAGGTTTTGCAAATGGGGTAGTAAGATAAGTGGGCTTAATTGTGGGGAAAACTCCACAGTTAAGCATGCTTGAGCTAGAGGCAATCTAGGATGGGTGACCTCCTGGGAAGTCCTGGTTACCTGCTACAAGCCCCGGAAGTGATGATTGACGCTATGTGATTTATTTCACTAGTTTCAATCCCACTTCTTCACCCCTGTGAGAATCACTTGATGCAATGAGTGCTAAGTGGACTATTCAAAAATCATGAGAAATTAGTCAGTTACAACTACCTCTCATGGAAATGGTCATAAATGAATGACTTACTTAATGCAGTTGAATCCCAAAAAATGATATCTAATATGATGCATTGCAAAAACCCCCAATACTTAATTCAAAAGAGTGAAGGGAACTCTATTTGAATGGTTCATGACGCATAATATTTGCTAAGGTTTTGTAGATGTGGTAGCAAGCTAAGTGGGCTTGATCGTGGGGAAAACTCCATAATTAAGTGTGCTTGAGCCAGAGGCGATCTGGGATGGGTGGCCTCCTGGGAAGTCCTGGTTACCAGCTTCAAGCCCCGGAAGTGATGATTGATGCTATGTGATTTATTTCACTAGTTTCAATCCCACTTCTTCACGCTTGTGAGCATCACTTGATGCAATGAGTGCTAAGTGGACTATTAAAAAATCATGAAAAATTAGTCAGTTACGACTACCTCTCATGGAAATGGTCATAGATGAATGACTTACTTAATGCAGTTGAATCCTAAAAATGATATCTAAAAGAAAATGGTAACAACTGACAAGATTTCATCCTGATTTTCTTGCAAAGATCCAGGGTCAAATCCTGGTGTTTTAATTTCCAACTAAAGTCTACGATGGAGAAAGGTAGCAAGGCTAATGGGGCTTAGTCCAAAGCACTGGATCTCTTGGAGATTTATTCTGATATCCAGGAGCGATTTTAGTAGGCCGATTGGGGTGAGTTCTTCCACCGTTGCACCAACTACCACAATGTTATGGCTCGTTCATTTGCTTAGAATTTCGATGTAAACTGGGTGAAAGTTTGTGGGTTCTCCTTCTCTATTATAGAAAAGTTAATCTTAGAGGCCACAATGTTGCTAGTAGATGAGGAATATTTTTTTAGAAGCCATGTGTTGGTAGGAGTTGATGTGCCCTTCTTTTTGAAGGAAGAGTTTAGGAACCGTAATTAGAGAACCGGGGTTCAAAGGGACTAGCTACAGGATAAATGGCATGTCCTACTTCACATTCAAAGGAAGGCTCCACCAGATAAATCTCTATCACTTCCATTTTCATGCACATTTAGCTGGTCAGGTTAGGATGAACACTTGTTTCTATTTGTTGGAGAGTTTCAGAGCCAGAACTGACCTTTCTCCCCATTTTTTCTACCATAAAGCTCTGATTAAACTGTTGATTGAAAAATAGTTTTCCAAGGTAGGAAGAACCTGGAGCCACTTCCTATTTTGGGGAGGTTTTCAACTTCAACCCCTAAATCTCGAAGAGTAAGGAAGAAAACTATTAAACAGGGGAGAAATACTCAAGAAACAACAACTACTGAGCCAACTGTTATCCAAAGAGACACAGTGGTCCCTTCTACATCCTCTGGCCCTAAAATCCCCAAAGTTTACCAAAGAAATAGTGTCAAGCTTAGTAAATTAGACCATGCATACCCCATAAGCTTACATTCTGCTATCAATTCTCCCTAGACCGTGAGTTCACCAGTTGAAGCCTCCCCTATAGACACAACTATGCTAGAAATAATTAACGACAAAGAGGTCGAAGTTGAGACCCAAGCTAAAGAAACATTGTTTGAAACTTTTAAAGGAGGCAAAAGACCCCATACAAGGCCAAGAAACAAATTAAGGTTTAAAATAAAGCTCAGAAGAAATCCAGAATTGCCCAAGGAGGTAATTGAAGTAGATAATCTATCATTGAAGGACCCTATCATGAACAGAAAGAAGATTGTAGTCTCTTAGAATAGCAAAGACAAAGAAACTAAAGGAAAAGGTCCTATGGAGACAAGGAAAAGCAAGAAATAGAGGTTGGAGAAGGTGGATGTGCTTATAAAAGCAGTCAACACCCTCGGCTAGGAGGCTTGGGGTCATTTTGAAAATTCTGTTTATGCGCAAAAGAAAAACCAATTTTGGCTTTATCACTGACAGTGCACTTAACATCATTTTTACATACAACAATGCAAGTAGTAGCTGACATATCCACTTTCAACGATTTTGAAGAACAAAAGTTGACATCTCCTCTATCAACGATTTTGAGGGGGAGCATTGGCATCTTCGTTGTCAGCAAATTTTGGCAAAGAAATGCTGACATTCCCATTGTCAGCGAATTCTAAAAAATAGACAGAAAGGAAATGTTGACAATTATTTTGTCAGTGAAATTTTCAAATTAGGAAACCAAATAAGCTGATAGTGGTAGTATCAACAAATTTCAACAGGAAGCTCGGGGAAAAGAAATTCTAACAGAAAAGTAGTTTTTGGTGAAGGATTGAACCTATTTGCAAAGGGACGTGTTTGCCAACGATGATCTAGTTCTATTAGTCAGGGACCTGTTTCTATTTTTGAGGAAGATATTCTAAAGATACTTTTCTTAGCCTATATGTTAGCATATTTTCGAGAAGATGTTTTATTTTAGAAAAACATAATGTAATTAAAGATATTTTCCATATGAATGAACTTAGAATATTTTTATTTTTTTGGGATATTGTAATTAATTTTGAAACTATAATCCTAATATTAGTTAATGTACTGTCTATAAAGACATTTTTAAGAATAGAAAAACGTTGGTTTTTATTATAAAAACATTAATATTCTGGTGTATTTGAGAAGATCTTAAATATATTGCAGTTTTGATGAGAATTTGTAGAAAATTCGTGTGTTGTAGTTTCCTTTCCGTTATTTCTCTCTTTATGAAAAATCTTCTTCATTTCTAGAAACTTTAGTATCAGAAATTGGGACTCTTTATGCTCTGCTTCCGTTATTTCTCAGTCATTAGTACTTGTTTCTTCTATCAGCTATAATTCTATTTTTCTTTTCAGTTTTCTTCTTCTAAATCTCTTAAATTGTTAAAGGAGTTATTGCTACCCTTCTTTTTGTGTCTTTCTCATTAGATTTGTAGCATCATTTTATAAAATTGGACTGCATGCCCAATGGTGTGTTTTATGTACAACCCAACCAAATTTCATCCTACAAACTAAATCTGGCCATAGAGATGAAAGTGTAAAACCTACTACTACAGTGACGTTGATTAGTAGTGTTTTAGGGAGAGATCCCTCTCTAGGTTGAAGGATCAGCTTTCAACCTCAAAGATGTTCAAGGTTACCTTAGATGCTTTTCCACAGTCAAGTTTTGTCTAAGAGATATTAGTTTTAGTGGTTGGTGCATGTGACTTCACAAATAAACCAATCCATGTGCTTACTATTGCAGTAAATGAATTATGATTAACTTGTTGAGTGCATGATTTGTGAAGCATCTCATTGTATGCTTTTATATATGAAACACCTTTGCCATATGTTGTAAATATTTTAACAAATAATAGGGAAAATTTATGAGTTGTTCATTACGAAGATGTACGAATAGTTGAAAATGATTAATGAATACTATCCCAAAACATTGCTCAAAACTAATGAACCTTTGAATAATGAAAGCCATGCCATCCTAAGGGTGAGGAAGGGATGTTCTATCAATAAATCACCCCTTGCTCCTTACTACCTCTCCTTGCTACAAAAATGTTGCCTAGTTGTTGGAATTGCTATTTTCCTAGAAAACCAACAAGCCTCTATCCAAGGTAAACCTGTCACCATGGAAATAATGTATAATATAACAAAAATTATGAATCCTCTAATCTATGAATGATGCTTTTGTAGAGATTGTGTGAATTCCATAGCAATCTGTTCGTTGAAACCCTGCAGCTTCTCAAAGTAGACTAACCACCCCACATTCTTAAATATTTATAGGGCTTTTGCTTCGTGTAGTAGCACACCAATGTAGTCAAGTTCATGATGGACAGATGATCTTCCCATGGTTGTTTCAAAGACTGTTACTTCCTAGAATTGTTCAAATATTTCTACAAGGTAGGATTTGGTCAATATAAACACTTGGGTATAAAATATCAGTCCAATGAAATTTCACAATGGGTAGGAAATAATTATGGTTACCCTATCAATGAATTCAAGTTAAGCACAAAATCCATCATTAAACATGTATAACAAAAAAAATCATATCCAATTCCATAATGAGGAGAAAAATACGATGTTATAGAGGAAACTACAAAGGAAGCTAAAATGGATGTTAAAAAACTATGTGATAACTAGGAGAAAAATAGGACGTTAAATAGGAAGTTATACACATAGCTACATCAGGAGCTAAATATGAGGCTAAACTAGAAGATAAATATGGTGATAAAGTCAACACTAAATACCATCGACTCTAGAATTGAATGTTTGTAAATTAGTGTTATCCTAATAAATAACACTAATGTTTTCCAAAAACTAGAGAAAAATATGCTAAAACTATCAGTGGAAGCAAAAAAGGGAGCTAAAGAGGAAGCTAATCACAAGGATTTGTTGTAGTGAAACATGACATGGGAAAGAGATGATGTGGCCCAATGGCATGATGACACATGTCGGTGACATGTACAAGATGACATGTGGTGGTCACATGTACAAGATGACATGCAACACCTTGCACATGTGTAAATAAACTTATATATTCTCGAATTGTCGAATAGCTAGATGATGCAAGATAAGGAACCTTGACCATTGGAATATTGACTACTTCCCTTCTTCTTTAAATCTAGTATCCAAGTATTTTATTATTATGCAACCAAATCACAAAACATAAGAAAAGATAGATCAACGACTTGAAAATTAGCCTCTTTGAGGGGGAAATCAACTTCACATAAATGAACAATTCTTGGATGATACAAATGACAAGACCTCCTTGGTATATATAGGAGTCTAAGGGGTCACAATATAATTAGAGCCAACATAACAATAACAATACTAGGCTTCTATGCGGCACAACAATAACAATAAGGGGGATACACTAACAATAACAATAAGGGAGATACACTAGTATTATGGAGACCTAACATTTATTGTGGTCAAATTTTGTTTACATCTCTTAACTTGTGGATTCTTAGATAGCTAGATGGATCAACGAGCCCTTGTTATCAAAATTAAAATTCGGTACTTTGCGAATACCCTTAGATCTCTCAGAGACACTAAATATCCATATATTCAATTTGCTTTAATATTAATTTGGATCCATTCCAAATTAAATCCTATGAATTGACAAATTGGTAGACTCCTTGATCATTAGATATCTAAATGATTTGGAATTTTTCATTCTGTTGTTTTTGGGTTGATTTGTTAGTAACTCTCAGTGATTTTATCTAAGGGCTAAATGCATTGAAAACCTTTGCAAAACCATATCTTGGTGCAAGTCCCAATACAACCACATTGAAACTGCACGATCCAATTAGAACCTGCCACATGTAATGTTTTTTTATATCATCTCTATCATGTCACCACTACATCATCCTCCATGTCATCTTTCTGCCACTTTTCATACCACAACATTTCTATGTGTGACTAAATAAGTGCCACTTAGTCACCTAAAAGGGATAAATACACCTACCATATATCTCATTTATAGGATTCCAAATGCCATCATGTACATGCCACCGCCACATGTGATCATCTCAATGGGCCACATCATCTCCTTTCCATGTCATGTTAACCTAGTGCTCACTTCCCATTTATTTTGTTTTCACGTCATTAGGCCCACTAATCCTACAAGCACTCACGTTCTTAGGCCAAGCACCCTTTGACTAGGGGCTGCGACTGGAGGCCTTACTGACCATTGTTCACCACCTCTTCACTTCAACCTTTTCAACTTTGTTGTCGATCAAATGTGGGACCCATATCAAAATCATGATCACCTAGAACCTTGCTTGAAATGCCAAACTTCAACCTTATTTTTCTTTTTAGCCTTGGGGAGTCAGATCAAGTGTCATATACCATTGGAAAGGTTTGGAGAGGAATATCTAGCTAAGCACCTAGTTTCCTTTTTGGATCTAAGGAACTAAAGAAGAAAATGACTTCAAAGATATTACCTTCATCCTTTACCTCAAGCTATGCAACAACACACATACAAAACATAAATGGTAACAAACTTGCCAAGCTCCCCCTGAACTTAAAAGTTGACATCAATGGCTTATACTTAAAATCAATGAAAAAAACTACAAACTTGCTCAACAATATCCCTCTTTGTCATTAATGGAAATGCCACCAAACATTACTAATCATAGATTGAAACAAAACCAGTCAAAAACACTCCAAACATTTCTTTTGAAGAGCGAATGGTTGATCACTCTCCCCCTTATTGAGAATGTATTTTGGATTAATCACTCTCCCACATGCTCACTCTCCATATTCAATATATTTTCACACATTTCATCTCATCTCCAATGTTTTCTTACTCTCCCCTTTGACATCAATGGCAAAGGGATTAGGTACTCCCTCACAAACCATTCTACCACTAAAAGGGTAGAACATCATGTTTATATTATTAAGTTCTTGCTAATATATTTCCCTAAATTTGGTTCTTCTTAATTGATTATAGCCATATTTGTACATATTTAGATGGTTGCCCTCTTTTCTTGTGAAGAAAGATAATGAAGAGAAGAGTGAGATATCACTCCCAACTTTTTCCTCAAATACTCAAAATCTTATCGGTTAAGAGGTTTAGTAAAGATAACAACAAATTGTTCCTTGGTTGAGACATATTCTAACTTCATGATCTGATCAACCACCTATTCTTTAAGAAAATGATACTTTATTGTGATATACATAATTTTTTAATGTAGAATAGGATTTATTGGATATCCTAATTGCACTTGTGTTATCACAGATGATTCGAATGAGTTTACATAAGTAACTTTCAAATCCTTTAGAGTTTGTTTCATCCACAAAATTTGAGTGGAACTAGTAGTAGCTATTATACATTAAGTTTCAACAGTAGAAAGTAAGATAGATAATTACTTTTTGTTCAACCAAGCTACTAAGTGATTCCCAAGAAAGACAAGACCACATCTTATGTTTTTCCTATCATCTAGTTTTCTACCCCAATAAGAATTTGTGTATGTATTTAACAAAAAATACTGACCTATTGGATAATATACGCAATAGTCCATTATAGCTCCTAAATATCTGAGAATCTTCTTGGGAGCTAATAAATGGCTTTGTTTGGGGGCATAATACATTGGAATTACACCAACATATTGCATAATGTTTATTTGTGAGGCATTTAGATACAAAATACTACCAATTATTGATTTATACAATTTTTTATCTACCTCTGCTGACTCATCATCTTTGCTAAGCTTGCATCCAATGATCATAGGAGTGCTGACAAGATAACATTCTTTTTTCCCAAAATTATTTATCATTTCTTTGAGTTAATTGCCTTGGGAAATGGATATACCTTTATCTGGTTGAATAATATGCAATACAAGAAAAATTGAGAATTCCCCAAGCATGCACTTTTCAAACTCAATTTGTATATATGCTACACGTTTTTGACTGAGTGAATCTGCATTACTACCAAAAAATATGTCATCCACATAAACTACAATAATCAAAAGATTTTCATTCATAATTTTAATATATAGATTAAAGTTAGTTATTCCTCTTTCGAATCCTTGCTCCTATAGATACATTTCTAATCTATAATGCCATGGCGAGAGTGATTATTTAAGTCCATATAATGCCTTCTTCAACCTACATAATTCCTCAGGATTTTATAATAGCTAAATTCCTTCATGTTGTTCCATGTAAACTTCTTCTTCAAGCTCCATTTTCAAAAAGGCTAACTTTACATCCATATGTTATACTTCAAAGATTTTGTTACAAACAAAAGCTAAAATCATTTGAATTTCCTATAGTCTTGTAGTAGGAACAGAGGTATCATCAAAATCAACTCCTTTAAACCGAGCATAGCCTTTTCATACAAATATATCCTTATTTATTGACTTTGTGCATATACACCGAAAATGAAATGAACTAGATCCATATTTTAGGGATAAAAGGTTAAGCATTGGTTGAATTAAGTCATTGGTCTAGCCCATGGTTCTATGGAAAAGTAATTGACAAGGAAGGGGCTACAAATTTTAGTGTTGTAGTGAATTTGGTTTCAATGAATTATAGTGGAATTTTGCATTCAAAGATTTGAAATTCTTCTATTCTAACATTGGTGTTCTAAATTTGGCATTCCAGTACTGAAATTGGCCACCACACCGATGCACATAAAAAAAGAAAGATAGTTCAGAAGTAGTCCACTAGAGTTAAACAGATTTGAAGAGACGTTTACATAGAGATGAACAACCAGTGAAAAAAATAAGAGTATTTAACTTATTGAACAACAAAGTAAACAATAGTTAATCTAAAGAACATAATTGAAGTGGAACTAAATGTTAAAATTAGAAATAGAAAATCAGAGATCAAATTTGAAGCTTTATATATAGTAGGAACATTACAGAGATGGTAGTTTGAAAGGGTGTGCAAAGAATATAAATGAGTGGGTGAATGAATGAAGATTTATAAGTTGATATAATATCATACTAAGCATGACGTAGTGATTTTAATGGATAACAAATTTGAGAGCTAAGAATTTATTTATGAATATATGTTAGAGAGGCCATTCACTCTAAGTATGAAAATATATGAAGAGGGATCTGAAAGGTTGTATAGGTAGGTTCTTGCACAACAGCGTTTGGTTCTTCCTTTAGTTCAATGTCTAAAAAATAATCATGCTTTTTCATGAAGAGAGAAAGGAGATTGAAGTCTGGAATAGGTTGCAGCCTACATAAATTGATGTAATATGAAGTTGTAGCATTATTTTTAATCATAATAAAAATGAATTTGATGTTGTCACAGTTAGTTTTCCATGTTAATATCTTGTGTTGAGATTTTGTGAGATTGGTGTGTTATTTTTTACTATTATGTTGCTAAGTATTTTCACTTTGAGCGAAAAAAAAAGTCTTCTTATTTCATGCTTGTTTTAACTTCTCTTTGTGTTAACTTCCTCATTAGCTTAGTTTTGTCACATCTTTATGAATGTTTTATTTCTCTAATGATATCTTAAAGCATGATAATTCTAAGTGTTCCTATGTATTGATGTAGGCCAGAGAAACCTACCATCAACTTGAAATTTTCTCACTCAACTATGTAATTCTATTTTTAATTAAACAAAATCATGCATACTAAATTTTTTTCTACTCTAGTTAGAATATCCTAGTTAGAGTACCAAGATTTTAGCTAATCTAGGTTCAAATTTTGGCAATGGGGAGAAGACGTGTCTTCCACAAAGTATGTTTTATCTCCTTTTATTAAATAAATATGCAACCATCATGCATGAAAATATTAATAACATCAGCCTCAATGGTATTGTGATGTATGCATCCAACAAATCAATCTAGTATGTTGATCTCCATTTTTCTTAAATAAACATGTAACTACAAGGTGACGTACATGTTTGCTTTCAATT
This sequence comes from Pinus tabuliformis, assembly GCA_031772625.1. Taxonomy (NCBI): domain Eukaryota; kingdom Viridiplantae; phylum Streptophyta; class Pinopsida; order Pinales; family Pinaceae; genus Pinus; species Pinus tabuliformis. The sequence continues at coordinate 600,037,563 of CM062805.1, read as the reverse complement.
ATTTTTTTGTTCTATAATGTGTAAGATGTGTTGGTCTTAGAGTTCCATTTCCCCAATACATTGTTAATTTTTACTAGGGCTATATTGTTCTTTGCTTTGATAATTGCATTTTCTTCATTAATACATTGCATTCACCCGATAACATTATTCAAATTTACATCGTTTTTCAACATCATATGCAATTATATAGAAAGAAAATTATCATCATCATAAATAAAGGAATAATAGAAGAAAAGAATTCACACATAGAGACACCAGGATTGGTCGGAGACAAGGGCAAAATCCATTATGGGGAAAACCCTTTCAAATTCTTCTTCTTATTAGATTGTCATCGAATGATTCAACAAAAGAGAGTACAATGATCCATATCTTCATTCATACAACTATTCATCAATAGCAACTACAACATCCATGAAATGAACCCATCAATGCTTATACTCAAAATCCTTATTATGAAACCTATAATGAACTCTCACTGTCTGCAGTCAATTTTCGAAAACTACATTCACTGAGATAAATATTCAGACAACTGAAGTTCCATAATTTAGGTCATGGTCACATGGAGTAGGATTCATTCGTGTGAATGGGAAGCTTCCAGTCACTCTCTAGAGCCTACAAGCGAGTGACTACAGTCTCCAAATAAGATTCTAAAACCCTAGATGTCAGTCGTAGGGAGAACGAGTTGTGTGTATGACTGGGATGCTTCGGTTGCATGAATGAGCTTGATAGTGAACAATTGTAGTCAAGATCTCTTTTTCATGTTCTTGTGACTAAGGCCCAAAACCATAAAATAGAAATGCAAGCTTTAGACCCTGCGATTTCATCTTTGAGCAAGCTTGTTCCTCCAGAGATGAGCCTCAGACCTATGTGAGCCAAAATCCAAGAAAGAAGAGTGTCTCATGATGATGTCCAAATGAGGTAGAGGTCACTTATATTTATAGCCTTCCAAGGGTTTCTACTCCACTTTAGCATCGACCTTATCTAATATGCACATGTGGGATTTTCTTCATAAGTACACTTTCCCTTATTTGTTTTGAGTGATCTTTATGTCAATTTTGGTCCTCTAGAAAAGAGGAATTCAATTCAATCATTATCTCCATAAAATGAGCTATACAAAGTGGAATTATACCATAGTTTCATATTTCAACATTCCATCTCAACTAGGGAGAATTCCACCTGCATCATGTCATGAGTTGTTGGGACAGGGTCCCATAGGGTCAATTTTTGGGTTAAAAGCCCAAGTTTTGGGGTAGAAAGCCCAAGTTTTTGTATGTAAAGTGTAAAGTATCTATAATTTGTGGTCGAGAAGTGCGTAGATGTAAAGTGTCATAAAGGATTTCCGCCCTTTGTTTATGTAAGTTGTGTCGGCTTTAGAATATCCACCCATGGTCCACGAACCATGGGATTGTATAAAAAGAAGAGTCTTAGAAGAGTCTAAGGTAGTTGATATTTGGATGATGAATGTAATGGGTCATTAGCGAAAAGAGCGAAGAGTCTTAGAGTAGAAGAGATGTTCTGCAATTATGTGTGTAGAGGCCTAGGGTAGAAGTCCACGGCTGAGTGCGCGGACCCTTGCAGCTGAGTGCGCAGGGTAGTTAGAGTCTGTAAGAAGATCTCAAGCATTAATAAAGAATATTATTCTAGAATTATCTGTGTTTTGGTCTATTTACTTTTGTTATGAATGAATGCAATTATGTTATGTTGAATAATGGGTTTATGATTTAATGCTATATTGATCTGCGAATCTATATGTTTACATTGTTATATGTCCGTAAATAATAATATCTATTTACGCGAATAATATCTTAATGCATGTTGAAGTTATCAGATACTAAGCCGACCTGGGTAAATATAGAGGTAAGGATAATTACAAAAGCACGTAAGTGGTTGATTCGCCTGGTTAGGGTCTACAAACAATAGTTGTAGACCTTCGCGAAGGTCTAGAGGCCGATTAAGGGAAGTATATCTATAAGCCCTAAAAGTCTTATCGATTTCCGTAAAGGCAGAGTTAAGGCACAAAACGACATCACTACCATATCTGGGTGTGGAAACTTGGTTCCTGCATCCCCCCATACTGATTCGGGTGATACTTCAGTTCGCACTCCGCAGATTGATGCCAAAAGGGCCAGTAGTGTAGGGATTTGTTTAGCTAATTAATGTTGAACCTGGGTCAAGGCCCACTAAGCCAACAAATGGTTCTGTTGTTGGGACCAGGATCTACATAAAGATATGTGTGATGTCACATCACTAGAATCTAACTAAGAAGGAAGTTGAAGACTAGTTGGATAGGAAGATCCATGAATTTGCGGCACAAGAAAACATAAATCTGTGATTGACGAAAGAATAGTGGTTGGAAAGATATCTGTACACAGAGGTACATGAAATATTCTTATGTTCCTTCCTGGTTGAATTATACGAGTGGATCGCTAAATTGGCAGACTACCAAGGAAGGTGGAGGCTTGAAATTCTGACAGCGTGGACCTCGGAGTTAGTGTGGAGATTGGAAGCCTTGGAAGATAAGATTGCATGCGTTGTTGATAACTGGCTCGATCGTATCATAGGAGGATTCGTGACAGAGTTCGTGGTTGATACTTTGGTTAGTTACAATGAAGCAGAGCACCACTTCTTTAAGCGACCGTGAGGTAAGTATTTAAGGTCTTTAAATACTTGGATTAAGATGCTCTTGTGTGAAAAGTAGGTTATGCAGTTACCTTGATGTTTGGAGCTATGTGAAGTGGAAAGATATTTATGGATAGAGGAAGAAAAGGCCCTGAATATAGCCTGTTGATTGAACCTCCTCTGAGTGATGACAAGGAAATAGCATAGGCTTCCCTACAGAGCATTGTTCAGTTAATAAAACAAGGTTTCTCGTGAATACCCCATCCAACTACCCCACCTCCGCATTCATGTCGACAGCATACACCTTCACCCAAACTGCCACCACCTCCGCCATTGTTAAATATGGCGAATGTAATAAAGTTGCCTATTTCAAGGTTTCGGGAACTGAGGACCCAAACCAGTTTTGGTTCATCACAAAGGCTGTATGGGAGGCTTAGGGTATAACAGACAATCAGATGAAGAAATAAATGTTGGTTGCTGCTTTATAGGAACACGCACTGACATGGTACATTAAGTACTACACTGATAACTCGATGGCTTCATTAATAGATATTTAGACCACGTTGAATAAGGAGTTCAGTACGCCTAAGTCTGAAGTGCAATCAATTGTGGGATTCAAGGAGATCATGATGAATCCTGGTGAGACACCCTGGGATCTGGATCAGAGATTGAAGTGAATGATCCACGAAGCCATCATTATCTTATGGATGGGTAGCACCGCGAATGGTTTGTGGCTTCACTCTTGCCTCATATGAGGGTTTCTTTGTCACAACAAAAGATTCGGACCCAGGAGGAAGCCCCGGAGATTGCAATGATATTTCATGAGACGGCGATGCAAGATGCTAATTTGGGAGTTCAGTAGATTCACGCACAGTTGCAAAACCTTTTCCTATATTTTCAAAGTCTGAAGAATGATAGAGTAGTTCAGCCAAAGGTTTGCGAAGAAGTGTGGTGCCTGAAATGCAAAAGCCAGGGTTATGGCAAAGATCATTACCCAGTCTTCACAAATTATGTTACAACAAGAGGGTCGATGCATTTGAGGCCAGAAGCTCAAGCACGGCCAAGTACAAGGCCCACACTATGGTGTGCTATCTGTTAGGTGCCTGGAAAACATGTGACAGACAATTTTCACATACTGCAGAAATTTGTATAGACACCACAATCGGTGGGTCATGATGAGCATAATTGTCGTAACTATGAGCTAATGATGGATAGAATGCTCACATATAGAGTGTAGGCAGAAACTCGGCCTCCAGAACAAGGTGCTGGGGGAGTGCAGGGAGGATTTCAGGGGCACAAGCGAGGCTGAGGTGGAGGAGGACTGGTAGAGGTCGAGGATAGGTGATTTTCTACAACTATAGGGGACCAGGACACTACGCGCAAGAATGCACAAACCCGATGCACCTGTCCTGTAGATATTTGTTATAGACATTTTTGGGCATTGCAACCCCGATAAAACATGTCCATAAACCAAGGGCTCCTAAGTCCCTAAAAGTGTTGTTTCATACCCTAAAGGAACAAGGTCAGTTGATTTCATCATCTCCCAGAAGTTCTCCACAGGAAACTGCTCAGAACTGGTCAAAACAGGACCATCTCAGCTGCTCCATGGTCAAAGTGCAATGCATACTGAAAACCCCTTCTATGTGGTGCGATGGGCGAGAGTGGACAAATGGCAGAGACAGTTTGCGAGGTGGATGATCATGGAATCTTCCAGAAACTACTCCTATGACACTTGTCTCTTTGAATTCGCCTAAGGATGAGTAAGAGATCATCAATCTCCAAGTGGAATCAAGAACTATCAGAGAGAGGACACTAATCAAAATCCCAAAAGCTGACTCACCCCCCTGCAATCATCTATATATGGATCCCTCATCCTAGAGATCCGAAGGCTGGAATTTTGTATCTTGTAAGGAAGTGTTGTTGGTTTCTTGTTGGAATATCATAGTGTTGGGTGATCTAAGCTTTTCATGAGGTGAAAGAAGGGCTTTCATGTTGGAGGATGACGCTGGTCAGAACAATTGGTTGTAATCCTCTTTACTATTCTTGATATTAATAAAGCTATTCAAGTTTTCCTCCACATTCTTGTATGTTTGATGATATACGCATTTGTGTGGTCAATATACATCTGGTTCTATATTGTTTATGATTGTATATCTCTGTTCTCCGATAGTATTATGCTTCTTTGATTCCACATGTGCTCTTTGAAGCTGTGTAGATGAAGGAGAAGCGGCAAGGATCTGTTAGAAGGGAGAGGAATCGAGCAAGGAACCAAGCACAAGACTGAGGTTGGTGTCCTTCATTCCACTCTTATCTACTTCTCATAAAGGAAAATGAAAGTAGTTTTAGTTTGTTTGTTTCTAAGATAGCTACCAGTCTTAGTGGGACTAGCAGCTCCGAGTGGACACTAGATTTCCCGATTAAAAAATGGCGACTCCACTGGGGAGTGAATAGATTGTTGTTTGTCTATATTTGTTCGTTTTATAAACTTACAGATGGAGCCTAAAGTCAAGCCATCTAGCCTTCGAACTGCATTTTCTATGCAAGTGCAAAGTAGATCAATGCTGCTTCAGTCTATCTCCAGGTTTTGTTTATAAACTGAACAATCGATTTGCAAACTTTCTAATTGCCCTAGTGGTGGCTCTAGTAACCTCATTAGATCAGCCCCTGTGATTTCTATTTACTGTACATCATTTGCTCGGCCTAAATCCCTGAACTGAGCTGCAAACTGTGACCAAGAGCCAAGTAAAGTCTCATCCTGGTACCATCGCACCCTCTCTTCAAGGAAACCAGTATGCATCGCACCTCCCATGTGCAGTAGGTGGGATGCATCCCTGTTTCCCTGTGTTACAGGTGTGATGATCAGAAAAGGCTAATTTTGCCTCCAGGTTTTGGTTTTTCTTCACTCTTTTCAGCTCTATTCAGGAGTTTTGCTGTCTGTGATCAGTATACCACTGTGGAAACCCCCTTCCTTTCCATCTTTCCACCTCCATTGTGCAAAGAACTGTGAATGTTTTTGTGTATTTTCCGCCATTTTCAGTTCTCTTTTACAAAGTAGTAGCATAGTCGAACTGTCGTCTTTTGATTTGAAAGTGTCACAAGTGTTGTTTTCAGTCAAAGAAAAGAATTCTATTGTTCTTGATGGTCCATTATACAGTTACTCTTGTATTTGATTTGAATTAGTAGTTTTTCAATTCAAAATAGTAAAGTGTCGTCATTATCTTCCTTTCGTTTTTGAAGAGAATTTTTTTAGTATTGTCGCTTTGAAAAGATAATTCAGATTTGTACTTAGCATTCTTCTTGTCATTCAAACATTAAGAAAGCTAAAAACAAATACATGCATGTGCATTTGCATTTAGACTGCTTGTTGGTTTGATTTAGGAGAGTTCATCTAGTGTGTGCTCTCTGCTCTATGTTGAAAGAATATCATCTCTCTTTCTTTAGTAGCTAGGATTTTCATTGCAAAAATAAGATTAAACGATTGTTTATCATCTTAGATTGCATTTTGGGAATTGTACATCTACATCATGCGGTGAACCTGAAAGGAAAATTTCTTAAGAAAGATCAACTGTAAAATAAATTCAATGAACCTAAAAACGCTTTGGAACCTAACGCACAACATCTAGAAGTCTAGGCTAGAGACGTATGCCGGCGTCGTCTAGCCTGGTAATTGTCGTTTTCACTGTTGGTTGGGTGATTCCTCCTCTTTGAGACGACAAGAGCTAGTACAGACTTGTGCTCCCACGTACCGTCGAGTATATATTGGGAGACCACAATAGGCTATATCCTTTATCCATAGGAAGCTGTGTCTTCCGCCCTATCGATCGCAATGCACTGCACACAGCATTCGGGAAGATTGATTGTCGTACTGTAAAAAGTATTCTGCAGTTTTGCGATTGGTTTGGTAATCCCTCTATCTAGATTTACAGAGTAGTCTCTTTCATTCCTTTTCAGAATCCTTAAAGGGAAAGGTCCATCTGAGCACTTGTCACTTCAGGCTCATTAAAAATTGAAGGCACTAGAGTCATATTTTGTTTTTTCTCGACTCTTAAAAATTGAAAAAACAAGTTGTGTCAAAGTGTCTACAATTTATTTTAATCGAAATAACACCACATTTCCCGCGTTGGTATTAGGTTGAGAAAAATGGAGTCCACCAACCAAGGATTTCCCCTTGGAGGAAATCCTAGTCCTTTCTATTCTTGGGGAGATGTTGGTGCACCCCATATGGCCACATTGTCACTTCTAGGATTGACAATCGGCTTACTCGTATGGCTCTTCTTAACCTTTGTCGTTCAGAACACTGTTATTCCTGAGCAATCAAGTCAGCAACTAGATGATACTAAAGTTACCCCCCAACCTTCTACTTCATCCAATTCTCCCTCTCCTCCTTCCTCTTCGCTTGATAAAGCTGGTAAAGCTAAAAATCAAGTAACTGAGAAGAAGAAGAAAGGGAAGGAGAAGAAAGAGAAGAAGAAGAAGGAGCCAAAGGCGAAAAGGGGTAACCAGGCACCGTCTAGTGAAAATCCACACACTGCACCATCTAAGCCTAAATCTCCATGTGTCATTTGCAAAGGAGACCACTATCATCGAGATTCTCCCTACATCCCTCGGATCTTAAGGATCTAGTCTCCTCGTTTGCACAACCCGGTGTCATCAACCTCTGAAGACCATGTTGAAAGTACACCATCAACTAGTGAAAGCGAAGCATTTGGACAAAAAAGGAAATGTAAATTTCCTTGTAAACTGTGTGAAGGCGATCACGCCATCCACCGTTGTCCCTTCCTAGATGAAGCTAAAAGAGTTTTGGATGACCGTCCGGCTTCATTGCTACGACTTCCTCCTGGATATAAGAAACTCTTGCTGAGTCCGTCGCTAGTTGAAAATCTAACCGACATGCCATTGTGGTCAGTCGAAGCATCTTTCATTGAAGATAAACCCGCTGAATCCATACCAGACAAAAGTCAAAAGGTTGAGGCGGCAGTCGACCCGGTCTTGCCTTCGGAAGGTCCATCTTCAGATGACACAATCACCGAAGAGAATGAGAACGACACCATTCAAATTTTTTTCGTAAACGCCGACTCCGATGAACATGGGGGCAGTCTACCCATTCCTTTACCATAGGAAGGAAGCTCGTCAGAGTCATATCCGACCATCTATTCGGTCCCACCTCCAAGAAACCTAGTTGTTTCCTTCGATTGGAACCTACTAGGCAGACCCCGTTTACCGGCTAGTGTACCATTCCAAATCATTGCACAAGTATACAGAATGATCATGGTCGGTACCATCATAGATGAAGGGGCTTTTGTGAGTATCCTTTCCTTAACTGCTTGGAAAGCGCTTGGTTCGCCATCGCTTCTGCCTGAGATGAGAAATTTGACAGGCTTTGACAAAGGAACCAGTCGACCGTTAGGGATCCTTCCCAATGTGCTGATAACATTGAGAAGGAAAACCGTTCACATGAATGTAATGGTAGTCCAAGGACCTCTGGATTATAATCTACTCCTTGGGCGTGACTATATTTATTGCATGGGAGCCATTGTCTCCTCACTCTTTAGAGTAATGTGTTTTCCGCATGAAGGACGAGTGGTCAAGCTCGTAGACCAGCTTTCGTTCCCCGGATCACACACAGAAAATAGTCAAATACCATCACTAAATGGTATTTTCACGTAAGGAATGTCTCATCAATCTCCAGTCCATCCACCTGAAGAGCGCAAGTGATTCGGGATGACATGACTGAAACCCAGGGGGCATGCACCCTGGTCTGCTTCGGCAAGAAAACTCTGGGTATAGGGTAGGTTTCCACGAAGGATATATGACTGGTTTGATCCCTGTCCATATAGGAATAGGGGATTAGACTGAATAAGATACCTCCGTTAAAAGGTAGGCCTTTCCCGACAGAACAAACATTTTGTCTGCAAATTGAGGGGTAACCTAGAAACTCTACTTTGCTATACCTGGGGGCATGCAAACCTCTTGTGAGCAAGCGAGAAACAACCAACTAACGTTAACTCTATGATTTCGCTGACTTCAACCGCCTAGGTCGGGTGAGTGGTCAAATCGACCATTCATCTTCGCAGGGGCCACCATGGCACCGACAAAGTAAAGGAAAAAGTTTCCTACCTAACCTTGGTAGTGATCTTGGTAGTTAAGTAGAGGGGCGTAGTTGGTCGTTCCTAGCTTGCATGTGAGAGGCGCCGGAGCATAGTTTCGAATGGTGCAAGCTCCCTAAAAATTGAACCTATCGATGAGACATCCTTATTATACGACTGGCACAAGCATTTTTTATGTGGAGTTCAAGCTCGTTAAAAATTAAACCTGAGAAATGAGCAAACGTTCCCCCAGAGTTTAAGCTCATTAAAAAATGAACCAATTTCCGATAAATAACCATTGTGAATGCATTATCATCAGCTTTTGAGCCTTGGTCATGTTTTCATCATCACCTCCACTCTGTTTTAGATCATTCACCTCCATTTGATTGTTTACCCCTTTTGAGGAACAGCTGCGAAGAGTGATCATGTTAGCCATCCGTGTGACACTGCCGTGACTGGAAAATTCCAAACCTTACCTGGAACCAGCTGCTACCTGAAATTATCACTCGTTTCCTCAAAAATGAGTCTCCTTTAAGATCTTTTCCCCTGACTCGTAAAATATGAAAAGATTGTCGAGCGATTGGCCTCTCCAGCTCGTTAATTCGATCATAAGTGCTATCCCTCCTCTAGATTTTAATCTTTTTGGGCCTAAGGGATTATTACACAAAAAGATCGAGCGCTTGTCTTGTTCCGCTCGTTAAAATTACCGAAAATTCATCCCTTTCGTATTATTTTATACTTTTTTGGAATTAAGGGATTATATGACGAAAAAGGATTATTGGATTTTCCTTTACGTCCCTTTCAGACTCTCTAAAATTGAAAAGGACCGAGTTATCTTTGTCGTTAAACTCGTTAAAACCAAATAGTGACAAACTTGTCCATACAGACAAGAACGAGTTTCACTGTCGCTAGGCTCGTTAAAATATAGCAATGGTTTTCCCGAAGGGAAAATTATAGAAAAAGAATATGTTATCCTCCTCAAGCTTGACAAAAATAAAGAGGTACTGGTCAGCAATGACTAGGGAAAGATTGGGAAGAAAACTTGAAGAAACTTTATTGGTAGCAAGTCGCTCTTGAACATGACACTTTCACTTCGCATCCGAGTCGGGTTGGGTTGTTCCGTTCACTGGTCATATCACCATTGGTCCATCACACCATCCATATTTGGGGTTAACGCTACCAATCCATGTCAGTGTTGCTGGTATGTTCAAGAGAAGTCGCTCAAAGAATTCACCTATGTCTCATCCGCTGCAATACATTCACGCTCCATTCTTTCATGATCGCCACCCTGAACCCTGTATCATCAGATCGTTTTCACCTCCAAAATAATTTACTCCGTTCCATGTCGTAGATGTGGGATTCATTAAGGCCCTCCTATGGCGGGTCGCTTCTTGTCGACATCAGCTCATTATCCAAGAAGTCGACTTAGGAACAACCCTTTCAGTACTTTGAAGCTTGCATGCCTCAATGGCAAGTTTCTCACTTCTGGCGACAGGTTTACATCAATGGCCTTCGACCAAAAGATTTTGCGCGGTGTTCAACGCCAAGTCTCTTATTCACACCACGTGAATTGTACTGTAGTACCTTGAGGGTCATCATCATTATCGGTGATTCCTCTCGCGCTTGTTAACAGCTTACATCATTGGCTAGTAATCAGGCGATGTCTTTCCATGTTCAACTCCAGAACATCTTTCACATGGATTGACTTGTACTCCGAGTGAAGGTTGAACGAGTTTGAAGACCCTGGATCTAGTTCCATCCATCCGGGCTACGATATATTCAGGAAAATAAAGACATCAAATGTACATTGTTGCTACACAGATGATCATCCGAATCAAAGGATGATGACTCTATTAGAATCATCAGTCTCCCGCACAGATGGTTGTCTGTCTTATGTACATGAAAATGAATTTATAAAGCTGAGCATGGGAATGCCCACCTCATCTAGATCATGAAAAATATTATGAAGATAATGTATTGTATTGTATCTTATTACAGGTCACCTTCCAGCTCGAAAAAACTTCGGATCCTCATGATAAAGCATTTCACCCGACATCAAAAGATTAACGACCTCATGCTTTAGGGGGCAACTGTTATAGACATTTTTGGGCACTGCAACCCCAATCAAACATGTCCATAAACCAAGGGCTCCTAAGTCCCTAAAAGTGTTGTTCCATACCCTAAAGGAACAAGGTCAGCTGATTACATCATCTCCCAGAAGTTCTCCACAGGAAACTGCTCAGAACTGGTCAAAACTGGACCATCTCACCTGCTCCATGGTCAAAGTGTGATGGGCGAGAGTGGACAAATGGCAGAGACAGTTTGCGAGGTGGATGATCATGGAATCTTCCAGAAACTTCTCCTATGACACTTGCCTCTCTGAATTCGCCTACGGATGAGTAAGAGATCATAAATCTCCAAGTGGAATCAAGAACTATCAGAGAGAGGACACTAATCAAAATCCCAAAAGCTGACTCACCCCCCTGCAATCATCTATATATGGATCCTTCATCCCAGAGATCCGGAGGCTGGAATTTTGTATCTTGTAAGGAAGTGTTGTTGGTTTCTTGTTGGAATATCATAGTGTTGGGTGATCTAAGCTTTTCATGAGGTGAAAGAAGGGCTTTCATGCTGGAGGATGACGCTGGGTCAGAAAAATTGGTTGTAATCCTCTTTGCTATTCTTGATATTAATAAAGCTATTCAAGTTTTCCTCCACATTCTTGTATGTTTGATGATATATGCATTTGTGTGGTCAATATACATCTGGTCCTATATTGTTTATGATTGTAGATCTTTGTTCTCTGATAGTATTATGCTGCTTTGATTCCATAGGTGCTCTTTGAAGCTGGTAGATGAAGGAGAAGTGACAAGGACCTGTTAGAAGGGAGAGGAACCAAGCAAGGAACCAAGCGCAAGACTGAGGTTGGTGTCCTTCATTCCACTCTTATCTACTTCTCATAAAGGAAAACGAAAGTAGTTTTAGTTTGTTTGTTTCTAAGATAGATACCAGTCTTAGTGGGACTAGCAGCTCTGAGTGGACACTAGATTTCCCGATAACAATATTGCACTCAGTTTGACCACGCGACAGAAGAATGCCTTGTACTACTAGCAAAGATATATGAAAAAGGGGCACAACCTCATCACCCTACCTAGAATCTGCAGATGATGAGGGCTGAACCACGGGAAGAGGATCCTAATGTGAACATCGTGCTACGAAGTGGAATGACGACTGGCAAAGACAAGGGAAATAAGCTTGAATAAGGTGAATGGGTCCACAAAGCTCTAGAAATGGAAGTTGGCTTTGATTTGGAGCATGCGAAGGAAACCTTCATGGAGGCAAAGAAAATCTTCATGAGGCTTCTACCTCGGGAAGTCAGGATAAGTAGTCTGAAGAAATGGACCCATCCATGCTTACTACATTTTTGGATACCTATATGAAGCTCCTTCGAGATAGTAAGGCTATAAAGGGATTACAAGAGTTGATCAATAAATGTGCTGGTAATACTCCTGATGACCCACGTGTGGTCAGGAAGATTGGTAAGCATAAGGAAAGAATAGGGTGAGAGATGAGACTCGCCGTACAGATAAGAGAATATGAAATGGACCAAGTTATTCTTGATCTAGGGTCCGACGCGAATGTTTTGCCTAAACAAACATGGGAGAGAATGGGGAGACCTGTGCTGAAGTGGTATCCTATTCAGTTGAGGATGGAAAACCAAAAAAATACTATCCCCATGGGAAGATTACAGGGAGTGACAGTCGATATCGAAGACGTGAGTGCGTTGGATGATTTTCAAGTGATTGAGATTTTAAATGACAACAATCCCTACCTTGTAGTCCTTGGGATTGACTTGGCTATCGACATGAATGGGGTGATTAATTTGAAGAAGTGGATGATGTCCTTTGAAAGACCATCGCTCCACATAGTAGCCCTGTTGGACCCTACAGAAGGACTGCGCTACACTGGGCCAATCTGCGATTACGAAAGTGATGATGATTTGGACCAAATTTATAAGATAACGGTGTGAGACCAAGATTGGGTGAATCCGACAGCTGATGGATGTCTTGCATGGGACCGTGAAAGCTCCTGCACATCAAACTCAAACGAGGAATTGGAACACTACCAGAATAGATTGCACCAAGTATCTAAGCTACGATGTAACATGATGACCAAATCACTGCATTACATATCATCAGAGGTAAGAAATTTGCCTTACTATGATGGTTTAACTGACGTTGATAAATTTCTAGATGCATTTGAAAGGGAAGTGTTGGAGAATCATTACTTCCAAGCCTTGGACCTAGCGCTGCACGCTACACCTACAAGATGGTGGGGTACGAATAAAGGCAACTTCAATGGATGGCACGGATATAGAAGAATGATGAGGGTGTAGTTTGGTCGCCCAAAGGTATGGTTGACAGAGAAATATGATGGAAGGAGTGATCCGCACGATCACTTGGCCAAATGGATCGATGCTTACGGAGTAGAACAACAACCGGAGTGGGTACATCTGTTATGTCACACCTTGGATGTAATACCTATGAATTGGTACTTGAATATAGAGCTTTTCCATGGCACGAATGAATGGGATATTTTGAGACAGGGATTCTTGATGACATTTAGCTTTGAAGATGTATTTGAGTGCATTGATGAAGTGCTGCAGGAGGTCAAAGCTGTGATCTTCATAATACTGCAAGATCCCTTGGATTTGATTCAACCAGATGGACCACCCAACTGCGCCTTGTTTGAGTGATACTCATACAATGTGACTGTTGAAGAGGAAGATGGAGATCCGAGGAACTTTAATATCCTAGAAACAGAAGGACACTACAAAGTTGAGGGGCCGCAGATAGAAAACCTAGATATCACCGCCCGCTGAAAACAAGACAAGTGAACATCGAGACAGAGGCGGAGTCGAAGTTTGCAAAGATAGGGGACTACTAGGATGATGCTATGTTGGATAAGGTCATTGATTTGCTCCACGAATACCAGAACTTGTTCCCTATGAAGTTCTCAGATTTAAAGGGAATAATAGGGCACTTGGGAGTTATAAAAATTACATTTAAATAAGATGCAAAGCCAATCAAGCAAAGGCCTTACTGCCTCAATCCAAAGTATAAAGAAAAGGTCTGCTTAGAGTTGGATAAAATGATTGTGATAAGTATTATTGAACTAGTGGAAGAATTTGATTGGGTGAGCCCAATGGTAGTTCAGGAAAAGAAGCAGAAGGATGAAATAAGGATATGCATAGATCTCAGGAAGTTGAATGATGCGTTCGTGCATGATCCTTTTCTAACTCCTTTCATTGATGAAGTGTTGGATAATGTAGGAGGATAGGAAGCATATTCGTTCACTGATGGGTTCTCGGGGTACCATCAGATCAAGATCGCGCCGAAGGATAGAAGTAAGATGACCTTTGCAATCGAATGGGGATGCTTTTAGTATACTATAATGCCTTTTTGACTAAAGAATGCGCCAATGATCTTTTCGCGCATAGTCATCGCGACGTTCAAGGACTTCATTCACAAGTTTCTGGAGGTATACTTTGACAATTGGATGGTGTTTGGGCTGGTGAAATGCCATGTAGCCAACCTACGCTTGATGTTGGATACATGCCGAAGGTATCAGATCGTGCTCAATTTGAAGAAATGTTTGTTCTGTGTTCCTTTCAAAATCTTGTTGGGCCATGTGGTGTGCAGACAAGGATTAATGGTGGACCCAACTAAGATAGCAGTTATAATTAATTTGGAGGCACCAAGAAGTGTGAAACAGCTGCGCGCAACGTTGGGGCATACATGATACTATAGAAATTTCATCAAGAGTTATGCCCAGATTACCATGCCGATGGAGAAGCTGCTAAAGAAGGATGCTACATTCTGTTGGAATGAAGAGTGCCAGCAAATCTTAGATGTCTTAAAGGAAAAGATGGTCACCGCACTAATCCTAGTCTTCCCGTATTGGAAGAAGGAATTTCATGTGCATGTGGATGTGTCATGTACAGTGCTTAGGGTAGTATTGACACAGGTCGGTGAGGGAGAGTTGGATCACCCTATAGCGTTCGCAAGTAGGAAGTTGTCTAAAGCTTAGAAGAAATATTCAATCACTGAGTGCGAAGGTTTGGTTATGGTGTACGTGCTCCAGAAGTTCAGACACTACTTGCTAGGCGGACACTTTAAGATGTATACAGACCATTCTGCATTGAAGTACTTGGTTAACAATATTTTGTTGGGGGGGAAGATATGCATATGGTTGTTGTTGTTTCAGGAATATGATTTCGAAGTCATTGTGAAGCTAGGAAAATTGAATGCAGGACCAGATCATCTGTCACGCATTGAAACAGGAGAGGAGCCTACTAATTTGGAGGACAGATTTCCTGACGCATAGCTCTTTGCATTGCACGTAGCTGACAATCACTTTGCCAATGTCATACACTTCCTGACGACAGGGACAGATCTAGAAGGGTATACTAGTCAACAAAAGAAGGAGTTGGTGGTGTGCAAGATAGACTTTTCTGTCATTGCAGGACATTTATATAAAATGGGCTTGGATGAAATTTTGTGACGTTATGTACCTGAGTTTGAATGGAACAACATCCTCGTTGAAGCTCATGGAGGAGCTACGGGAGGACATTATGCAAGAAAAGCAACAACACAAAATATTTTACACGCTGGGTTGTGGTGGCCGACACTGCATAAGGATTCCAAGGCTTACTGTAAGGCATGTGATGCATGTCAGAGGATGGGCAGGCCATCATAGAGAGATGAGATGCCTATGAATCTGCAAGTGTCATTACATCCATTCGAGAAATGGGCTAGTGATTTTGTAGGTCCGTTTCAGCCTCCCGGAAAGAAGACAGGTGCGTGGTATATCATCAACGTGACAGAGTATTTGACCAGATGGGCAGAGGCGCAACTCGTGAAGGACTATACAGGGGCAACAACAACAAATTTCCTCTTTGAATATGTGCTGACTAGGTTTGGTTTCCTGAAGATTTTGATGAGTGATCATGGTACACATTTCCTTAATGAAATGATCAACACACCGACGGAGGAATTCCAAGTTTATCATCAAAAGAGCACACCATATCACTCGAAAGCTAATGGGACAGTTGAAGAATTTAATAAGATATTGGAGAACAAGTTGACGAAGGTTTGCAATGCACAAAGGAATGATTGGGATGTGCGTGTACCCACGATGCCATGGGCTTACAGAACTACTTGCAAGAAACTGACTAGACAGACACCCTTCAGACTGGTTTATGGTGTAGAAGTTGTGATTCCAATGGAGTATATTGTACCTAGTCTACGCATAGTGTTGTTCGCAGGAATGGCAGATTGTGGAGCTTTGAAAGAGAGGCTCACACAGCTAATAGAGCTTAAAGAAGATAGGTTTTTGGTTGGATTCCATCAGCAAGTTTAGAAGGAGCACGAAAAGGCACGGCATGATCGACACATCAAACTACACACCTTCAAGGTAAATGATTTGGTTTTATTATATGACAGTAAGTTTGATAATTTCTAGGAAAATTTTAGATGCACTGGCTTGGGCCATATGTCATCAAAGAGATTTCTGATGGTGGAGCAGTTCAACTGGTGAAACTCAATGGAGATCCATTTCCAGGAAAGGTAAATGGACGCTGATTGAAGCCATACACTGGGGATTTGGCGAGATGAATATATGATGGAAGCATAGTCCTAGTGCTCCAGGCAGTTGAAAGGAGGCACGGGACTATAAACTACACTACCTAGGTTGTAGAGCTGCGTGACTAAGGGATTGCGTGGGATGGAAGAATGTCACTACATCGGCAGAAGCGCGAAGGGAGCTATTCTATATGAGGAGAGACCGCACAGGGCAACCAGAAAGTGATCGTTACGGTCACTGTTCATGATTTGATAGTGAGAGAATGGCTAAGAAGAGAGGGGAGCGACATTTAAGGTGGAATTTAAATGCGATATTTTTGAAAATCTTCCGGAAATCTAGCATTTATGGACATAGTTTTGGGGTAACGGTCAGATTTGAATTCAAAATTGCCTATAAATTACAGATGGCCACCCAACAAAAAACACTTTGCATTCTGAGAGTTGATGTATTGATCTATCGGTTGTGTATGAACCCTGCAAGTTTTGAGGCTTTGGTGTCCAGTTAAGTGTTTGACAGGTTGCCTAAGGAAACCTAGGAGCTCCTTAATAGCTTGATGTTGGCACCCATGGAGACTGCAAGTGTTGAAGGATCGATGGCCTCTAAGAGAGCTACCCCTGAGGTCGTAAGTGTGGATATGCCCACCACAGTGCCAAAATCACCGAGGTTGCCTAGGCTGAAGCTTATGTCAGCAGGAGAGGCTTCCAAGGTGAAGAAGGATAGATAGAAAGAGACACAACCAGTGTGCGAGTCACCAAGAAGCACCAAAAGAAAGAGAAGCCCACCGCATAGCAGAAAGGCAAGGTGGTCAACCTAGAATCCGATGAGGGCACCAAAGAAGCTGGTAGGGGTGCAGAGGACATAGACATTGAGGGTGTAGACCCTATCTCAAAGCTACCATAATATATTCCTCCATGCCAGAAGTTATGAGTTAATGATGGATAGAACTCCGACCTACAAAAGTATGGGTGGATGTTGGAACCAAGTTTTTGCACCCTAGAGATGTCTGAGGGGCCGATTTAGTCCAACTGTGCCTACCTTCATGCTGGTTACTTCACGCACTGTTCTAACCTACAAGACCTTCACAATCTATTATAATCGCCTGCTCGCAGCCCTAACTAGGAGCTAAGAGGCTTTTGCACTGCTATGGAAACGATCTGCGTTGTTTCCCCAAATTACACTGCGTATCTTACTTATCTTCTTACATATGTTAGTTAATTTCGCATAATAGATACTTTATCTCACATTTATTTAATCAACACAATCATATATGTCCGTGCATCATATAAATAGCAGAAATGTAATTTATACCCAATACATTTAATGCTGGAAATAGTAAATACATAAACAGGAATGGTATAAATCTTCTCTTTATTAATGCTTCAATGGTTACAGACTCAACCTGCCCTGTGCACTTAGCTGCAGGGGTCCACGCACTCAGTTGCAGACTACTAGGCCTCTGTGCACTCAGCTGCAGAGCCTTCTCCTACTCTACGACCCAAAGACTCGACTCTACACTTCAGATAAAACTCAATTCTTCATCATTCCTCTATTGACTTCCCTTTTTCCAAATTAGAGGCTCACTCTATTTATACAATCCCATGGTCCGCGGACCATGGGTGTATCTCTAAAGCTGACATTACATTAGAAAATTGAGGGCGGACAACCCTATGACTCATTTACAACTTCATGCTCCGCACCCACAAAATGCAGAGTCTTTACATCAGATTTACACTTTTTAGCTGAAATTTGGGCTTTTAACCCCAAACTTCCCTTCGGGGATCCCGTGCCCAACATGAGGTGAAGATACCAAAGGACCTATACAAGGGATAGTTTATGCTTAATACACCCTTGCTGCCAAAAAATATCGCATTCGAAGGCCCGCACTTGGCACGTGTCCCCCACTTAAAACTTGAAGATTGGGACTTGGAAGACACGGAGCGGTTCCCCCACCTAGCTACTGATAATTTCATGCAAAGGGTATTCTATAAGGATTCGAGTGTCACCGTGTTGGAACTGGTGAAGTGATTTGTGGGGTGGAGAAAGAAGGATTGTTGAACTTGCTATGGGTGCCGCATTACCACCACACGCCCATAAATTTGATAGTTAGCAAACAATTGTTGTGCCTGGTGAATGACGGGTGCCTTTGGTTGGAGGAGCCAATCCCTATAACTGATATGTTGATCTATAGGATCACCCGTCTACCCCATTCAGGACTAAATCCGACCAAGGAATTTGGCAGAAAGGTGGGCGAGTCCGACCTCGCTGAGAGAACGAAGGACAAGTTTAAGCTTGTTAAGAAGCCGTGTAGATATTCAATTTCAAGCATAATTGGCCCCATGGTGAAGGTAGCCACCCAAATATTGGATGGGAAAGTAATGCAGAAGTGTCCCACAGATGAGGTGCCGGCACCAGTAGTTTCATTAGCGGTCTAGTGCATGGAGGGTGTACAATTCAATTGGACACGCTACCTCTGCAGCGAGTTCCTCGCGAATTGTAGAGAAGCGCAAGATCATGGCAAGACATTCCACTACTCTTAGTTGTTGTTATCAATTGTGTTGGTTGTGTGGCAGTTACTAGGGGACAGTTAGTTTCCTCCGATTATGACAGATTTGCCAGAAGTAGCGAAGTTTTCTTCATTGTGGGCCATGAAGGATGCTAAGCTGGTCCGTGAGAGCAAGGTCTTCTGGGTTTTGATGGAGATTCGTATCAATATGGCCATCAACTGCAAGCCAAGATTGTCACTAACTGTCTTTGAGTAGTTGTCGGGATACGTGGAGTTCAAAGCGGACTTCCATTGTATCTCCATCCGAGCGCGGAAAGACCCAAAACATAAATGGTATGATCTCCCATACCTTGCAACGGATGATGTGATAGTAGCAGTCCTTAATCATTGGCCAGCTGAGTGGCGTATGACCTCGGATTTATCGGTTAGGTCTAATAAGTCCACAGGAAAGTAGGAGGAGGAGGAGGCCCGGTCGAAAATGCAGCGGCTGGCCAAAAAATGGAAAAAGGAGACTGAGGAAAAAGTAAGAGTAGAAGCGGAGCACATTGCGAAGTAACCGGAGGAAGAGCGCAACTCTGACAGAAGTCAGAAGTCTCCTCCACTGCAGATGGAGGAAGAGGAGCAATGTGAATAGGGTGGTGGAGACTAGGAGAGCACCCCCTTCCGAGTGAAGCAGAATCGGGAGTAGGAGAAAGAAGGGTCATGGAAGAAGACCAAGGCTAATAAGTCATTGCTCGACCTGATCACCTTGACAGAAGGTGACTTATACAACATTAGGGATAAGGTCAGGAACGTGACCGCGGAACCGGTATAGTAGTTCGAGCAGTAGCAGAAGCAAGCCTTTGTGGCCATTCAGACAGGTCTACACAAGATGCAGATCGAAACTACTTAACTGCAGGCTGGTGTATGGCAGGGCAGCGCGATGTCAACTACTTTGGCCCTGGGGACCACTGGAGTAGTAGAGATGGTTCACTCCTTGGATCCTCAGGTTGTGACGCTACCTGATGGAGCCCTAAGTGCAGAGACAGAAGCTGACAGGGCTTCTTTAAGGAACATTGGTCTCAACTTGGCCATGCTCCCAAGCGAATTCCTTCACACGCTGCAAGTAGGTGTGATCGCAGAGCTGAGGGCCTAAGAGCAGCACACTCTGAGTGTGATTAGCGAATAGAAGGTTAATAACGAAAAATTGTTTGTTGAGAAAACATTAGCGATAGAAACCTAGAATAAGGTCCAGGAGAAGAATGAGTACACCGCAGTGGTGGTAGCAAAGGTGTGCAGAACCATTCTGGAACTGCACATCCACAAAGGGGCACCTATGGAGGCCAATATTTGGAAGTTGGTTGCAGGTGTGCATGATGCTCAGATTGAGATAGCCAAGGTTCAGTTTGAGCTGAACCTCAAAATTACAAAGATCAAGTTGAGGGCACAACCTTCAACTCCACCAGAAGTTAGAGAGCAGTGTGAGGTAGCTGTCAAGAATGCAGTTGCTGCAGTAGATACCACAGTGGAAGATTTCACTGTGCTGCTCGCTGGAGGTACTTACCAGTTTACAAGAAGATCCCAACCTGCAGAGGTTAGCAACCGAGGCAAGGGAATTGCAGTAGCGGTATGACGAGGCAAGAGTAGTGGTGCATACCATAGCTATCACGTAGAAATTGGAAAAATTGTAGGAGGCGAAGGAATTGAAAGAACAGATGGATGTAGCACAACAAAGAGAGGCAGTACTCAAGGCCAGATTGGGGTCTTGGCTGGATGAGGCTTATGTGCTCACTGCCACCATTGAGGAAAAGTTTACTACCTTGCAGACAACACAGCAGAAGATCTAGGTAGATAGCATAGGACTAGCAACGGAGCAACTGGTAGAGCAGGTTAAGTAGGCAATGATGTAGTGTACCGCTGAATTTGGAGTGGTGCAAGTGGAGTTGGGAGGTCTTCGTAGCAATATTTCCATGCCAACAGAGTGACTCGGGTGCGATTCACCATATTTATGTCGGGGGCTTGTTTGGACAGGGTCCCCTAGGGTCGATTTTGGGGTTAAAAGCCCATGTTTTTGGGCAGAAAGGCCGAGTTTTGTATGTAAAGTTTAAAGTCTCCACAATTTGGGGTTGTAGAGCGTGTAGATGTAAAGTGTCATAACAGGTTTCCGCCCTTTGTTTATGTAAGTTGTGTTGGCTTTAGAAGATCCACCCATGGTCTACAAACCATGGGATTATATAAAAATGATAGTCTTAGAGGAGCCTAAGGCAATTCAGATTTGGATGATGAATGCAATGGGTCATTAGCAAAAAGAGCACAGAGTCTTAGAGAAAAAGAGAGGCTCTATTGTTGTGTGCGCAGAGGCCTAGGGTAGAAGTCTGTAGCTGAGTGCGCACACCCTTGGAGCTAAGTGCGCAGGGTAGTTAGAGTCTGTAAGAAGATCTGAAGCATTGATAAAGAAGATTATTTTGGAATTATCTGTGTTTTGATCTATTTAATCTTGTTATGAATGGATGCGATTATGTTATGTTGAATATTGGGATTATGATTTAATGTTGTATTGATGCGCGAATCTATATGTTTACATTGTTATCTATCCACAAATAATAATATTTGTTTATGTGAAGAATATCTTAATGCATGTTGAAGTTATCAGATACTAAGCCGATTTGGGTAAATATAGACATAAGGATAATTACATAAGCGTGTAAGTCGTTGATTCACTTGGTTAGGGTCTGTGAACGACAGTCGTAGACCTTCGTGAAGGTCTAGAGGCTGATTAAGGGAAGTATATCGATAAGACCTAAACGGCTTATCGATCTACGCAAAGGTAGAGCTAGGGCACAAAATGACATCACTACCATCTCTCGGTGCGAAAACTTGGTTATGGCATCCCCCCATACTGCTTCAGGTGAGACTTCAGTCCACGCTCCATGTATTAATGTCGAAAGGGCCAGTATGTAGGGATTTGTTTGGCTAATTAATGTTGAACTTGGGTTAGGGCCCACTAAGCCAACATGAGTATCCTATCATCAAATCATATCTAGTCTCTAGTATCTCATCATAACTTATTGTCAATGTTCATCTTGATTCATCTCTTTCTTATTCCTACTTATCTCTTGATTGTTCTTCCTCATATGTTGAACATTCTCGAATCTAAAAGAAGAACAATTTGATATCAGAGGAGAGCACAAGCTACCACACTCCATCGGGGAGTCACTTCTACCACTTGGAATCTCTTCCAGTGGGGATACCAATGTTACCACTTGAGAAATATTAACGGGGAGCTAAATATACAACCAACATCATGTTATGAAACCAGCTCAAGAAAAGATAGAAAAGATAGATCAATGCCTTAGAATTCAGCCTCTTCGAGGGGGCAACCTCCTTTACATTACATAAATGAACAATTCTTGGATGATTCAAATGAAAAAACCTCCTTTCTATATATAGGAGTCTAAGGAGTCACAATATAATCCAGCTGACCTAACAATAATAATATAAAGCCACAAAAATAACAATAGAGGGATTCTATGGGGCACACTAATAACAATATGGGGGTAATAGGGGCACAACAATATTAATAAGGGGTATAACTACAATAGTAATGGGGTAATCACTAGTATTATAGGGACTCAACATGCCCCTCGCCTTCAAAAAAGTGTTGTCCTCAACGCTTGAGTAGTTCTGGATACCTCTGCATAAAATTCTCATCCTCCCATGTGGAATCTTCAGCGGATAAGTTCTTCCACTTGATAAGATACTTTGAAATTGATCGATTTCGTAGCTGTCGAGTTCTTGTTTCTATGACTGCTTCCGGTTCCAATATAATTTTTCCTTCCTCGTCAAGTTTTGGCAATATTGTTTGAACTGGGAGCTTGTCTCCTATAACCTTCTTTAAACATGAAACATGGAAAACTGGGTGCAATCGAGAAGCTGTAGGAAGCTCCAATTTGTATGCCATAGTACCAATCTTTTGCAACACCTTGTACGGACCATAATACTTTGGTGATAATTTATTATCCTTCTTAGCTTGCTTGAGGGGCATTTGCTTATATGGTTGTAGCCGTAGGAATACCCAATCACCTACATCAAAACTTCTTTCACTGCGATGTTGATCTACCTGTTGTTTCATTCTATTCTGTGCCAACACGAGGTTATCCTTTAAGAGTTGGAGGACTTGTTTTTGATGTTCGATGTGATGTTCCACTGCCTGAACCTTAGAATTTTCTCTTAAATATGATGTGATGGATGGTGGTTGATACCCATAAAGTGCCATAAATGGGGTCATTTTTGTTGCTGTATGGAAGGAAGTGTTATACCACCATTCAGCCAGAGGCAACCATTTGACCCATTGTGTCTGTTTATCATATACAAAGCAACGAAGATATCCTTCCAAACATTTTTTTACTATCTCAGTTTGCCC
This sequence comes from Pinus tabuliformis, assembly GCA_031772625.1. Lineage (NCBI taxonomy): Eukaryota > Viridiplantae > Streptophyta > Pinopsida > Pinales > Pinaceae > Pinus > Pinus tabuliformis. The sequence continues at coordinate 600,014,309 of CM062805.1, read as the reverse complement.
ATCAGATTGAGGATGATAAGATGAGCTATGAGCTAACTGAGTACCAAGACAAGAAAATAATTCTGTCCAAAAATTTCCAGTGAAAATGGGATCTCTGTCACTTACAATAATCTTTGGGTTTCCATGTAGCTTTTGAATTGTTTCCATAAATGCAGTAGAAACTGTACTGGCTTTAAATGGATGTGATAATGCACAAAAGTGTGCATACTTGGTAAGTCTGTCAACTACCACCATGATGACACTCTTTCCCTCAGACTTGGGTAAACCTGTGATAAAATCCATTGAAACCTCCTCCCAACATTGGCTTGGAATGGATAAAGGTTGTAATAGACCCGGTGTCTTAATTGTTTCAACTTTATTTTATTGGCAAACCAAACATTCCGCCACAAACTTTTGAATATCTGATTTAAGGCCATCGCAAAAAAATTCCTTCTTAACCCTGTGGTAAGTTTTTAAAAATCCTGAGTGCCCTCCTAAGGGAGAAGTGTGCAATTCCATAAGAATCTTTTGTTTTAGCTGGGAATTCTTACAGAGGTATAAGCGATCTTTGTACCATAACGAATCATTTTACCAGCTAAATGTATCAGATGTACTGGAATCTTGTTGTAGCTTTCGAATAAGTGCCCACACTTCTTCGTCATTCTTCCATTCCTCCCTTGCTTTGTTTATCCAATCTGGTTGGATAATAGAAATGGCGCACAACAATGCTTCCACATCCTCATCCTTTCTTGAGAGTGCATCTGCCACCACATTTTGCTTCCCTTTTTTGTAGATGATTTCAAAGTCATAACCCAACATCTTTGTGACCCACTTTTGTTGCTCTTCAGAGGATAATCTTTGTTCTAAAAAGTATTTAAGGCTATCATGATCCGTTTTTACCTTGAAGTGTCTTCCCATTAGGTAGGGTCGCCATTTCTTAAGTGCATGGAGTATTGCAACATTTCCTTCTCATAAATAGCTTTGCTTAAAAACTTTCCCTTGATTGGACGACTTTCAAAAGCAATGGGTCTTTCATCTTGCATTAGAACAACACCAATTCCATTTCCTGAAGCATCACATTCCACAATAAAGGTTTTTGTGAAGTCCGGTGTAGCTAAGACTGGTGCTTGGCACATTGCCTCTTTAAGATGTTCAAAGGCCTTTGTTGCTTCCGGAGTCCATGAAAATGCATCTTTCTTCAATAATGTTGTTAGAGGTGCTACTATTCTCCCATAATTCTTAACAAACTTGCGATAATACCCTGTCAACCCAAGAAATCCTTGCAGATGCTTTATGGATGTGGGGATTTTCCATTCCTTAATGGCTTTAATTTTGCTAGGGTCTACCTTAACTCCTTCATGAGATACAATATGACCCAAATATTCCACCTCCTAGACTCCAAAGAAACATTTGGATCTTTTTGCATATAATTTTTTCTCCTCCAATAGTTGTAGCACCCTGTCAACATGTTCAACATGATCCTTCCAAGACTTGCTGTAGATTAGTATATCATCAAAAAATACTAACACAAATTTTCTAAGGAATGGTTTGAAAATTGAATTCATCAAACCTTGAAATGTTGAAGGTGCATTGGTAAGGCCAAAAGGCATGACCAAAAATTCATAATGACCCTCATGAGTTCTAAATGTTGTTTTCGGAATGTCTTCAATCTTCATTCTGATTTGATGATATCCTGAATGAAGATCCAACTTGGTGAAGTAAATTGATCCATGCAATTCATCCAGTAATTCATCAATGACAAGAATGGGGAACTTATCTTTAATAGTGAGCTTGTTGAGCTCCCTATAATCCGGACACATGCGCCATGATCCATCCTTCTTGTGCACCAATACTACTGGAGCAGAGAAAGAACTTTGACTCGGTTGAATTATACCAGCCTCTAGCATTTCTGCAACCATACGTTCAATTTCACTCTTTTGGACATAGGGATATCTGTACGGCCTGATGTTTGGAGGAACACTTCCTGGAATCAGATGAATAGCATGATCATGATCACGCATAGGTGGGAGACCTTTGGGAGTCTCAAATACCTTGGAATGATTGTCCAGGACTTTTTGGAGATCTGGAGAAATAGATGATTTCGATGTGGAAACATCTAGCGAAGATAATTGTGCAATTACACCTCTTTGCTCCTTTTTTAGAAGCTTTGTCATACCATTAGAGCTGATTATCTTCCCTGGTTTCCCTGCAATATCCCTTAATTCAACTTCCTTTCCTTCCACAGAAAATTTGATGAAAAGTTCTTGAAAATTAAAAGCTATTGTACCCAAGGATTGTAGCCATTGGACTCCTAGTACAACATCAACACCTCCCATTGGAATGGAAAGCATTGGGCTAGTCAATACATATTCTCCCATGGATAGCTTGATATTATGGCACTTTCCAGAGCAATTTATTGTTCCTCCATTTGCAATCATCACTTGACACTCTGGTGCTGGATATAGGAAGCAATTCAATTCTTTTGCTACCCTACAATGAATAAAATTGTGGGTGCTTCCTGAATCAATCAACACTATTACCTTTTTCTTCTTGATTTGTCCTTCTATCTTGATGGTTTGAGGAGTGGTAATTCCCGCCAATGCATTACAAGATATGGTCGGATTTATTTTTTCTTCATCTAGGCTTTGTTCCTGGAGTATATCCTCTTCTTTTGACCTTTCTTTCTCCTTTTCTTCTTCCTCTTCACAATCTATGTAGAATAATTTCTTCTCAGCACACTTATGACCTTTAGTGTATTTGCTATCACAACTGTAACAAAGCCCTTTTGCTCTTTTTTCTTCCAATTGTTGTGGTGTCAACCTTATAGGTTGTGGAAGACTAGGGGCAACAACACTTCCGTCTTTATAGTTGTGAGTGGTATGCTTCCTGGTTGCCATAATTTTGCTTTCCATTTTTCTTGCTAACCTGAATGCCTTCTCTAATGAATCAGGTTCCCAAAGGCGAACATCATGTTGGATATTATCCTTTAAAGACCCTATGAACACATCAATCCTATGCTCCTCTGGAATATCTTTTACCCTTATGTTCAATTTTTGGAACTCCTCAATGTGCTCCATTATTGAACCCTTTTGTTTGAGACTTATCAATTGGCTAAAAAAAGTGTTGCTTTTTGTATCCTCATAATGTGCTATCAATTCTTCCGTAAAAATTGCCCAAGTGATAAATTGTTTACGAGAGCAAAGCCATTGATACCATACAAACTGATTGGGTTCCAAATATAAAGTTGCCATACGTACCTTTTGTGTGTTTTGCACATTATTGAGATCAAAGAACTGCTCCATCTGTAATATCCATGTGGCGGGATCCTTGCCATCAAACTTCCTCATATCGATTTTTGGAATATGGTGAGTCTTCGATCCAACATTAGAGTCTATGGAATCATGATTAACATTTCTTTTGTTCTCATCATGAGTTTCCTTTAGTACCTTTTCACCCTTATTGACCATTTCTTGTAGCAACTTATTCATATTTATCTTCAATTCTTCCATCTTATCATCCATGCCATCAATTTTAGCTTCTACGCCTTTCTTTAAACCATCCATCTTAGCTTCTACATCTTTACTTAAACCATCCAACTTAGATTCTGTTGCTTTTTGTGCAAGTGACACTTGTTGCACTTGTTCTTGTAATTTTGATATATCATATAGCATTTCTTCTTCTTCTTCATGAGTCATGCTAGAGCTTCCAGGTTCCTTACTAGGTGTTTGCATTTTATTTCCTCGGGGCATCAATTACCGATAATAATGCTCTATTATGCCCTTTGAATTCTTGCAAAATAAATTTTCAAACCAAGCTTAAGCAAAAATTTAAGAAAATCTACACACCTTTTTTCACTTTGTAGGAGCTCGATATTGCCTCTGATGTATCTCTGTACTTTCCAATCATCTAGTTCTGAATTTGTGACCTACAGTAGCCCTTTGTGTCCTCTTTAAATGCCACAAGTCTGACCCAAATTGGTTTCTCCAAGGAAGAGTTATGCGAAATCTCCCACAGTGACTTGATTATAGACTAGTTCAGTAGAGCGAAATTGTAGGACGTGCCACGAGTCACTGTTTCGACCTTTGGATCTGAAAAAATGATACAAGAAACTACAGTCTGTCCTCTTTCTGTACCTTTTTATGAAATTTCAATCCGATCCCCAGAGAGGAAGTTATGAAGATTTTCCCCAGGTCACTTGTTTGGAATGTAATTCAGGAGTCTACAAAAAGACCAACTTCCTCAAATCATATCTCTGCAAATATAGTGCAAAAAGCTCTGAAATTCGGACCCGAGGTTCAACACGATTTCTTCTCAAATGGGTTTTTTTTTCAACTTCTGAAATGTCGCAGAAAAAAAAGTTACAGCGAAAATTCCACGATGACCTATTTGGAGTAGCGAAACCCTAGAATCCAAAGCTCTGATACCAAATGTTATGAAACCAGCTCAAGAAAAGATAGAAAAGATAGATCAATGCCTTAGAATTCAGCCTCTTCGAGGGGGAAACCTCCTTTACATTACATAAATGAACAATTCTTGGATGATTCAAATGACAAAACCTCCTTTCTATATATAGGAGTCTAAGGAGTCACAATATAATCCAGCCGACCTAACAATAATAATATAAAGCCACAAAAATAACAATAGAGGGATTCTATGGGGCACAGTAATAACAATATGGGGGCAATAGGGGCACAACAATATTAATAAGGGGTATAACTACAATAGTAATGGGGTAATCACTAGTATTATAGGGACCCAACACATCATCATCAGAGAGCATATCATCAGGGAGCACATCTCAACCTGGAACCTCATCAGGGATCATATCTCAACTAAGAATCTCATGGGGTTGATAAACATATATGACCCCATATCGAGCAATAGGTGAAATAGGGGAGCTACTACTTAGCCCATCCTATTTCCTACCGATATTCCCAACAATGACCATTAATAGTCATTTGGTAAAACACCTACATCATAATCAGCTTGGGATGTACACCCCAAGTACACTTTCAACCTGTTGGCCAGACAGGAAGCGGTAATCCCAACAAGCCCAGCTTGTGGGTATGATGCCAACTAGGGTATACTTTGCAAAGACCAACATAGAAGAGGAACATATCTAACCCTATTATTATGTATAAATTTTCTTTTGGTTGTATGAGATAAGTTTCCAAGGTAACCTTTTCACTCCAACTTGTAGATTGAAGGCTAGCCCCTTCAATCGAGAGAGGGCTCTCTTTTACCTTTAGAGTGTGGCTAAATATTTAGATAATTTGTATTGATATAGGGTTTTTTTCGGTCTGAAATCAATATCTCATTAGGTAATGGAGTCAAATATCTAGGGTTTTGTTGGGTCCCTATAATACTAGTGATTACCCCATTACTATTGTAGTTGTATCCCTTATTAATATTGTTGTGCCCCTATTGCCCCCATATTGTTATTACTGTGCCCCATAGAATCCCTCTATTGTTATTTTTGTGGCTTTATATTATTATTGTTAAGTCGGCAGGGTTATATTGTGACTCCTTAGACTCCTATATATAGAAAGGAGGTTTTGTCATTTGAATCATCCAAGAATTTCTCATTTATGTAATGTAAATGAGGTTTCCCCCTATAAGAGGCTGAATTCTAAGGCGTGGATCTCTCTTTTCTATCTTTTTGTGAGCTGGTTTCATAACATTTGGTATCAGAGCTTTGGATTCTAGGGTTTTGCTGCTCCAAATAGGTCATCGTGGAATTTTCGCTATAACTTTTGTTCTGCGACATTTCAGAAGCTAAAAAAAAAAATGATTTGAGAAGAAATCGCACTGAATCTCGGGTCTGAATTTTAGAGCTTTTTGCGCTATATTTGTGGAGATATGATCTGAGGAAGTTGGTCTTTTTGCAGACTCCTGAATTACATTCCAAACAGGTGACCTGGGGAAAATCGTCATAACTTTCTCTCTGAGCATCGGATTGAAATTTCGTAAGAAGGTACAGAAAGAGGATGGACTAAATTTTTTTGTATAAATTTTTTAGATCCAAAGGTCGAAACAGCGACGCGTGGCACGTCATACAAGTTCGCTCTACTGAACTAGTCTATAATCAGGTCATCTTGGGAGATTGTGCATAACTCTTCCTTGGAGAATCCAACTTGGATCAGACTGGTGGCATTGGAAAGAGCACACAGTGGGCTACTACAGGTCACAATTTCATAACTGGATGATCCAAAATTGCAGAGATACATCAGATTCAATATCAAGCTTCTACAAAGTGAAAAAAGGTGTGTAGTTTTTTTTAAATTTTTGCATAAGCTTGGTTTGAAAAATTGGTTTGAATCAGTAATTGATGCCCCGAGGAAAGAAAATGCAAAAACCTAGTAAGAAACCTAAAAGCTCTAGCATGACTTATGAAGAAGAGGAAGAAATGCAACATGATATATCAAAATTACGAGACCAAGTGCAACAAGTGTCACTTGCACAAAAAGCAACAGAATCTAAGATGGATGGTTTAAGGAAAGATGTAGAAGCTAAGATGGATGGTTTAAAGAAAGGTGTAGAAGCTAAGATGGATTGTTTAAAGAAAGGAGTAGAAGCTAAGATGGATGGCATGGAAGCTAAGATGAATGGCATGGACGCTAAAATTGATGGCATGGATGATAAGATGGAAGAATTGAAGATAAATATGAATAAGTTGCTACAAGAAATGGTCACTAATGGTGAAAGGGTAGTAACGGAAACTCATGATTCCATAGACTCTAATGTTGGATCGAAGACCCACCATATTCCAAAAATCGATATGAGGAAGTTTGATGGCAAGGATCCCGCAACATGGATATTATAGATGGAGCAATTTTTCAATCTTAATAATGTACAAAACACACAAAAGGTACGTATTGCAACTTTATATTTGGAACCAAATCAGTTTGTATGGTATCAATGGCTTTCCTCTCGTAAACAAATTATCACTTGGGCAATTTTTATGGAAGAATTGACAGCACATTATGAGGATACAAAAAGCAACACTTTTTTTAGCCAATTGATAAGTCTCAAACAAAAGGGTTCAATAATGGAGCACATTGAGGAGTTCCAAAAATTGAACATAAGGGTAAAAAATATTCCAGAGGACCATAGGATTGATGTGTTCATAGGGACTTTAAAGGATAATATCCAACATGATGTTCGCCTTTGGGAACCTGATTCATTAGAGAAGGCATTCAGGTTAGCAAGAAAGATGGAAAGAAAAATTATGGCAACTAGGAAGCATACCACTCACAACTATAAAGATGGAAGTGTTGTTGCCCCTAGTCTTCCACAACCTATAAGGTTGACACCACAACAATTGGAAGAAAAAAAAGCAAAAGGGCTTTGTTACAGTTGTGATAGCAAATACAGTAAAGGTCATAAGTGTGCTGAGAAGAAATTATTCTACATAGATTGTGAAGAGGAAGAAGAAAAGGAGCAAGAAAGGTCAAAAGAAGAGGATATACTCTAGGAACAAAGCCTAGATAAAGAAGAAATGAATCCAGCCATATCTTGTAATGCATTGGCAGGAATTACCACTCCTCAAACCATCAAGATAGAAGGACAAATTAAGAAGAAAAAGGTAATAGTGTTGATTGATTTAGGAAGTACCCACAATTTTATTCATTGTAAGGTAGCAAAAGAATTGAATTGCTTCTTATATCCAGCACCAGAGTGTCAAGTGATGGTTGCAAATGGAGGAACAATAAATTGCTTTGGAAAGTGCCATAATATCAAGCTATCCATGGGAGAATATATATTGACTAGCCCAATGCTTTCCATTCCAATGGGAGGTGCTGATGTTGTACTAGGAGTCCAATGGATACAATCCTTGGGTACAATAGCTTTTAATTTTCAAGAACTTTTCATGAAATTTTCTGTGGAAGGAAAGGAAGTTGAATTAAGTAGTATTGCAGGGAAACCAGGAAATATAATCAGCTCTAACGGTATGACAAAGCTTCTAAAAAAGGAACAAAGAGGTGTAATTGCACAATTATGTTCGCTAGATGTTTCCACATTGGAATCATCTATTTCTCTAGATCTCCAAAAAGTCTTGGACAATCATTCCAAGGTATTTGAGACTCCCAAAGGTCTCCCACCTATTCATGATCATGATCATGCTAGTCATCTGATTCCAGGAAGTGTTCCTCCAAACATCAGGCCGTACAGATATCCCTATCCCCAAAAGAGTGAAATTGAATGTATGGTTGCAGAAATGCTAGAGGCTGGTATAATTCAACTGACTCAAAGTTCTTTCTCTACTCCAGTAGTATTGGTGCACAAGAAGGATGGATCATGGCGCATGTGTCTGGATTATAGGGAACTCAACAAGCTCACTATTAAAGATAAGTTTCCCATTCCAGTCATTGATGAATTACTGGATGAATTGCATGGATCAATTTACTTCACCAAGTTGGATCTTCATTCAGGATATCATCAAATCAGAATGAAGACTGAAGACATTCTGAAAACAGCATTTAGAACTCATGAGGGTCATTATGAATTTTTGGTCATGCCTTTTGGCCTTACCAATGCACCTTCAACATTCCAAGGTTTGATGAATTCCATTTTTAAACCATTCCTTAGAAAATTTGTGTCAGTATTTTTTGATGATATACTAATCTATAGCAAGTCTTGGAAGGATCATGTTGAACATGTTGACAGGGTGCTACAATTATTGGAGGAGAAACAATTATATGCAAAAAGATCCAAATGTTTCTTTGGAGTACAAGAGGTGGAATATCTGGGTCATATTGTATCTCATGAAGGAGTTAAGGTAGACCCTAGAAAAATTAATGCCATTAAGGAATGGAAAATCCCCACATCCATAAAGCATCTGTGAGGATTTCTCGGGTTGACAGGGTATTATCGCAAGTTTGTTAAGAATTATGGGAGAATAGCAACACCTCTAACAACATTATTGAAGAAAGATGCATTTTCATGGACTCCAGAAGCAACAAAGGCCTTTGAGCATCTTAAAGAGGCAATGTGCCAAGCACCGGTCTTAGCTACACCAGACTTCACAAAAACCTTTATTGTGGAATGTGATGCTTCAGGAAATGGAATTGGTGCTATTTTAATGCAAGATGAAAGGCCCATTGCTTTCGAAAGTCGTCCAATCAAGGGAAAGTTTTTACACAAAGCTATTTATGAGAAGGAAATGTTGGCAATACTCCATGCACTTAAGAAATGGCGACCCTACCTAATGGGAAGACACTTCAAGGTAAAAATGGATCATGATAGCCTTAAATACTTTTTAGAACAAAGATTATCCTCTGAAGAGCAACAAAAGTGGGTCACAAAGATGTTGGGTTATGACTTTGAAATCATCTACAAAAAAGGGAAGCAAAATGTGGTGGCAGATGCACTCTCAAGAAAGGATGAGGATGTGGAAGCACTATTGTGCACCATTTCTATTATCCAACCAGATTGGATAAATGAAGCAAGGGAGGAATGGAAGAATGATGAAGAAGTGTAGGCACTTATTCGAAAGTTATAACAAGACTCCAGTACGTCTAATACATTTCGCTGGCAAAATGATTCGTTATGGTACAAAGATCGCTTATACCTCTGTAAGAATTCCTAGCTAAAACAAAAGATTCTTATGGAATTGCACACTTCTCCCTTAGGAGGGCACTTAGGATTTTTAAAAACTTACCACAGGGTTAAGAAGGAATTTTTTTGGGAGGGCCTTAAATCAGATATTCAAAAGTTTGTGGTGGAATGTTTGGTTTGCCAACAAAATAAAGTTGAAACAATTAAGACACCGGGTCTATTACAACCTTTATCCATTCCAAGCCAACCTTAGGAGGAGGTTTCAATGGATTTTATCACAAGTTTACCCAAGTCTGAGGGAAAGAGTGTCATCATGGTGGTAGTTGACAGACTTACCAAGTATGCACACTTTTGTGCCTTATCACATCCATTTAAAGCTAGTACAGTTTCTACTGCATTTATGGAAACAATTCAAAAGCTACATGGAAACCCAAAGATTATTGTAAGTGACAGAGATCCCATTTTCACTGGAAATTTTTAGACAGAATTATTTTCTTGTCTTGGTACTCAGTTAGCTCATAGCTCATCTTATCATCCTCAATCTGATGGGCAAATTGAGATAGTAAACAAATGTTTGGAAGGATATCTTCATTGCATTGTATCTGATAAATAGACACAATGGGTCAAATGGTTGCCTTTGGCTGAATGGTGGTATAACACTTCCTTCCATACAACAACAAAAATGACCCCATTTATGGCACTTTATGGATATCAGACACCATCCATCACATCATATTTAAGAGAAAATTCTAAGGTTCAAGCAGTGGAACATCACATCGAACATCAACAACATGTCCTCCAACTCTTAAAGGATAACCTCGCATTGGCATAGAATAGAATGAAACAACAGGCAGATCAACATCGCAGTGAAAGAAGTTTTGATGTAGGTGATTGGGTATTCCTACGGCTACAACAATATAAGCAAATGTCCCTCAAGCAAGCTAAGAAGGATAATAAATTATCACCAAAGTATTATGGTCCGTACAAGGTGTTGCAAAAGATTGGTACTATGGCATACAAATTGGAGCTTCCTGTAGCTTCTCGATTGCACCCAGTTTTCCATGTTTCATGTTTAAAGAAGGTTATAGGCGACAAGCTCCCAGTTCAAACAATATTGCCAGAACTTGACGAGGAAGGAAAAATTATATTGGAACCAGAAGCAGTCACAGAAACAAGAACTCGACAGTTACGAAATCGATCAATTTCAGAGTATCTTATCAAGTGGAAGAACTTATCCGCTGAAGATTCCACATGGGAGGATGAGAATTTTATACAGAAGCATCCAGAACTACTGAAGCATTGAGGACAACACTTTTTTGAAGGAGAGGGGCATGTTGGGTCCCTATAATACTAGTGATTACCCCATTACTATTGTAGTTGTATCCCTTATTAATATTGTTGTGCCCCTATTGCCCCCATATTGTTATTATTGTGCCCCATAGAATCCATCTATTGTTATTTTTGTGGCTTTATATTATTATTGTTAGGTCAGCTGCATTATATTGTGACTCCTTAGACTCCTATATATAGAAAGGAGGTTTTGTCATTTGAATCATCCAAGAATTGCTCATTTATGTAATGTAAATGAGGTTTCCCCCTCGAAGAAGCTGAATTCTAAGGCATGGATCTCTCTTTTCTATCTTTTTGTGAGATGGTTTCATAACAGGTTTAGATAGATTTACCAAGATAACTAGTTGTTTAATCAGGATTGATAAAGGCAAGGTGGATAGTAGATCCTAGACCTTTTCCATTTGTTGTAGATGGATGAAGAAAAAGAAGAACATTTCACCAATATAGGGCATGCATAATTAATCCTAAGGTGGATTTAGAATATAAAAATGGGAACCTTTGAAAACCTAACTCAGAGTATCAAGAACATAATGAATTCAAGATTAATTTAACTTTCCCAAACATTCAAAGGAAATGCGGTTATGAGATTATTGAAGGAGAAATTTAAAAACATGGATATACAAACTAAAATACACTATCTCATGAATATTTATATCACTATTTAGAATCTAAGGAACTTGGAAAATGAAATTGAAGTATTCAAAAACACATAGACAATGAACTATAATTTAAAAAAATCCAACCCTTTCTCCATATTTTTCATGAAATATATAAGAAACTACAATAGAGTTTCAACTCCTTGAAGTATGGTGTCATTAATTACAAAATATTTACATAATATTGGAAATCTTAATTGAAAAAAATTATGAGAAAACTTATCCTTTGAGTTATTCTAATCACTAATCTAGTACATAATCCCTAGTCAAAACAGAGGACAAGGCTGCTATATGCTCCTTCTGCAATATAGGATGTGGAACAGTCTGCTGCTTTATAGGATTAATCTATGAAGCTAAAATCACATTCCTTCTTTGTAGCCAACTGATGCCTGAACCTGGAAATAATGCCAAAATTGTGTAACTCTCTTCCCTCTTTACTGCTTTCTTTCCTCGTGTTGACTCATACTCCTCAAGCCACAAAAATATTTGATATTTTACCACAATATACTCAAAATTATTATTTCTTTATCATTTAACCATGGTAAATCAAAACGTTAAATAAATGTTAGGGTTTGGTACACCAATATTAGGGTTTATGGTAACAAAATTAGGGTTTACATTATACCCTTTCTCTTGGAGTCAACTGATCACTTCCCAATGTCCTCTCCAACTTGAGAAAGGTTGTCCAACTTATCTTGAATCCTAGATTCAAGGTCCATCACCAATAATGATTTATAATGATGGATAGTGACCATCACCATTTCATATGAGCAATGGTGATGTAACTTAGCTTCCATCACCAAAACATTAAATGTCACCAAAGGTGGTGTCAACAAAAGTATAGGTGTTTTGGTGACATTCAAGGTCTGTCATGAATAATGATTATAATGACGAATAGTGACTGACACCATTTCATATGAACAAAAATTTATTGTGATGGACCTTTCATGGTCGTCACTATTGATGCATATATATGGCGATTGTCATTGACAGTCACCATTTCATATGTTGATGAGGGTCAAAAAATGTCACCATAAGCTCATTGGAGAAGGTCAAAAGAGCCTTTGTCCCCAAAAATTAAACGTTATGAAAGGCTGCATCACCAAAAGTATAGGTGTGATGGTGACATTCAAGGAATTTCATGAATAATTATTATAATGACTAATATTGACCTTCACCATTTCATATGAACAACAATGATTTATGGTGATGGACCTTTCACGATCGTCGCTATTGATGTATATATATGGTGGCGTTCGTTGATCATCACCATTTCATATTTTGGTGATGGTCGAAAAATGTCACCATAAGCTCATTGGTGATGGTTAAAATAGCCTCCATTATCAAAAACTAATTGTCACCACTCTATTTGAATATTAGGGCACAATGGAATCAAACTACCAACCTCCTTCTTGTAAAGCATGTGCTCTTCCATTGAGATAACACTCTTTAAATAATTAGACTTTAAAAAATTAGACCTTGAAACTTTATAAATTGTAAATTCCACAACTTGTTGGGTGTGGAGTTTGATTATCTTCTTTATTTAGACATATCACCACATTGGACCCCAGTTCGTAATGTGGCAGCAACGCCACCCGTAAAATGTACACTGCAAGGGGGGTCTAGGGGGATTGGGGGCAGTGGCTCCGAAGCTAAAAATAGATGTAAAATTGCTTTGTAAAATGTTGTAATTCTGTAGTCAATCTGGGCCATTCATTAGGTGGAGATCTGATGGTAGAATTTATATTTAATTTAGGGTTTTTTTCCCTAGAAGGAAACCCCTCGCTATATATGAGGGAATTGTATTGTGTCTATCTAGATTTTTATTTCTAAGTGAGAAAGAGAGAGGAGATTGTGTGAAAGTGGAGAGGGAATTACAATGGATCTACTATAGGTTGTATCTCTTCAGTTTGTTGGATAATATAAAAGGAAGGACTGGCTGTTTATATGTGGACATAGCCCAAATTGGGTGAACGACATATATATGTGTCTCTCTTGTTTTATGTGTTTTATGTGTTTATATTTCTACAATATATTTTATGAATTCCATTGCTCTGTAATATATAATTTTCTAACACAACTTTCAATAAATTATAAGACTTTATAAAGTCTTGGCAAATATTTTACTAAACAAGAAAAATGGCATCAAAGTTGTAGATCCCTACCTAATGATTATGGAAGTTATGGAAAATGGGTGGAGGGAAAAATAGTTACATATAATATACTCAATATGTTTAGGTGAACAATTGATTAGAAGTGAAATTTTGAAGACGTTTATAACCTATAAATGGCCTATAATTATCAATCCTAAAATCTGCAGTTGCACTAAAGATTGATTTCCCACCTAGTGAATAATGTAAATCTTTTGTGACAACATAAAAATGTGCCTCTAAACACCTAATTTGAATGCCAAAAAGTAAAAAACAATTAGTATATATGATGCTATATGAATAATGAGCTACATGCATGAATCCTACTAGCTATAGGGTCTAGAAAACTGATTGGGAATGCTCCTTGTAATTAATTAATTCAAGATGTCAAAATACAACGATCAATAATAATGATCCTGAAATGTAACCATTAAAAAAATGTTAAAATTGTAAGCACAAAGTTTGGCTAATATCTGTTACACCAACAAAATATCCAAGGGGCATTCAAACACTTCCAAATCCACACCAAGCATGAGTATCCAAAGATGCAATTGCATGGATACAAGGAAAGCACTCTCTACCTCTCAATGATAACTATGTCCTCCCACAAGTACTTCAACTAGCAAAGGGGTGTGAAGACATGAACCTCAAAGAAAAAATAACTATACAATACAAAAATACACTATTTCATTTGACCAAATGAAATTATATTGAAATGGTACAAAATATAGTTTATTTTGTTGTCATTCAAAGGAACCTCAAAATGCCATTAGCACAGTCTCATAATCTACCTTTTCCTACAAGTCAACTCAAAAGAGGGCCTTGGAATCTCATGGCTATTTGTTTTTCATTAGATTTTTGCTGTTGTGGGGCAATCGAAAATAACAAGAAGAAGAATCTTTTTGGATGCTCTTCCTTTGCTTTTATTTCATGTAATATAAAAGAGATATTGATTGTTGAGCTTGGGATTCCAGATACATATGAATGTTGGTCTCTTTGGTTTATCCTTAATTTTCCAAGAGGGTTTGTATTTAAGCTTCAAGGGACTGCATGAGAGATATGTGGCATGCTAGGATATATTTATTATGAATATTTTCCACCCTTAGTACCAAAACGGAGTGTTCTATTTTTCCTTGTATTGTTTTCCTTGGCTAAAGGGTGTTGCTAGAACTAGAGCACACAAGATATTCATCATTTGTTCATAAACTAGGAAGGAAAAGCCATTAACCTCTTGGTCCAAACCTATAGAACAATGCCAAAAACAATATGATGTGAAGTTAGAAAGAGTTTTTTCTCTTGAAGTGGAGAAATGACATCAAACCAATATTGGTAGGAGCGATACATTTCAATATGAAGATCACAAAGATAATTTTATGAATATGCCCATGGGGTATCATCAGAGTCCCAATGGTTATTATTTTTTAAACTATTGTGATGACACTGTAACACACCCCCTTATCTAATTTGATAGCCAGAGGTTGTTACTAAACTAACCCGACTCCCAAAGTGAAGTTATGAGAATGGAGTTTATAAATATTCGATATATACATTTTTTTGGATAAATCTGAGGCATGATACCTCATAAAAGTCACGGATTCAATGGGAACCAAGAGTGGGATCCAAAGGTCAAATTTATGACCTATTAGTATCTTTAATGCATCAGTCATTCCTATACTTCCTTCTATACCATTACATAAATATTTATATTTACCAAACAAATTATAAATGCAATGGATATACAAGGATCGTACAAAAAAAATAAGAGCAATGTTAATTTGATGCAAGAGCATCCGAGCACTCTTCACTAAAAGAGGAATCCAAAGCTGAGAAGGAGGAGACGTGGACAAATGTGTAAACTAGGACACAAATTTTGCTAAAACAGGGCTGAAATGATGGAATGGATAAAGTCTCTAGAAGACATATTTAATGTAATTTAATCTGCCATGTATGCATATAGAGAGATTTAGGGGCTTTTTGAGCGATTGTGGGAGAAATTCATGGATCGTAAATGATCCCTCCCTTTTGTAACTTCTTATAGAAGAAAGTCTGTGTAAGCAAGTAAGAGATATAGAGCGACATATAGAGATTTTTGTAAACATGGTGTGGATTAAATGTAGTCGAGAGGGGAAAGTGTGACTAAGGCTGAAATGCCTTAGAATGTAATCAAGTTCTATATAATATAAATCTGCGTGTGTGTGCGAATTTCATGTATCTGTGTACTTATGCCTTTTCAAGTTATACTGTGTATATATGCGTTGTTGAGTTAATTTTTGTGTTTACGGGTTTATTGATCGACCATCGATCATTGTGAGGATTGATGGTGATCCAAAGTTAAACAAGTCAATTGTTGTGTGAAGTGTCGAGTAGAAATGGCAGAGTTAATTAAGTGTTGATGTAGATTCCATCATATGCGAAGAAGTGCAGAAGAAGAGCCGTCGGATCATTGAAAGCGGTTTTGCAATAGGAAAGTGGTTCATCGAGCAGCCTAAGGGCTTATCAATTGCGGGGTTAGAAGTGCATGAATTCTTGATCTAGGACTGAAGTCTTGCACTCATTCTTCACCGTTGATTCCATTTTCAACATAATGTGCCACGATTAATAGTGAGGGTTTGGCCTGTTATTAAACCTTGTGTTAATCAAAGTCCCACGAGCCGTAGATTCTAAAAACCTCTGTCATCGGGTGTTAATCTCAAATCCGGACCTGAAATGTTATAAATTGGAGTTTATAAGTCCTATCGGCTCTGAAATTGTAGCTAAATATCACGCAAGTTTCTCGTGTGATGTTGCAACAATCGTCGAATCAAGAACTAGATTGACGGTGGAGATTTAATCGCAAATCGCATTCGGTAAAAGAGTTTGGGTCTGTGATAAACCTAGATTTGTGATATTGCAGCAAACCAAGAATGTGATGAAGCGTCAACCGTTGGATTGTGAACCTGATCAATGACGGTGATTGAAGAACAACAGAAAGGCTTGGGAAAGAGCAGACTCGAGAAGTTTATGGATGCGGGTTTATTCTATTTGAGATCTAGCCTTAGGCATCCATGGTTGAGTTTCCATGTATTTTTCTGTATTTACGCTGATTGTTGTTGTCCCGGGTTTTAAGCAACATCGCCAATTAACGCTTCTGATAGAAACATGGGCCCATAACCCACAAGTCCACAATCGATATTCTAGAAATGAAAGGGATATTGCCTTAGCACAAAAACTCTTTTCATCAAGTGGTATCAGAGAAGAAGAGGATTCTGCAGAAGGAGGTGCAAATTTAAAGAGGTATGGTCTCTATATTTTTGCGCAGGTAGCAGCAGAGGAAGGTGAGAATATTGCAATATCCTAAGAGCAAGGAGTGCTCAAGAGAAGCTGAGAAGAACTTTCAACTGCAGTTGGGTAGAATTTGTTGAGGCAGCTCCACAGTTGCGATTGTGGATAGAGTTGTCTTAGAGATAACAATTCTAGCAAAAGAAGCATTGGGTAGAATTGTTAGTCAGCAAGAGGTTCAAGGAGAGAACCATAGAGCTTGCCAAAAGACCAAGTCTAGAGGAGAGCTTGGTGAGGTAAGTGGCAGCAGGGAGGACTTGCTATTGCAGAGGCTGATTGCAACTCATAAGTTAAACTGTTACGAAGGCTAGAAGCATATGACCAGGAGGTCATAAATTTTTGTGCCTCGAGAGTCTGATGCAGGATCATCCGAGCACTCTTCACTAAAAGAGGAATCCAAAGCTAAGAAGGAGGAGACATGGACAAATGTGTAAACCAGGAGGCAAATTCTGTTAAAACAGGGCTGAAATGATGGAATGGATAAAGTCTCTAGAAGACTTATTTAATGTAATTTAATCTGCCATGTATGTGTATAGAGAGATTTAGGGGCTTGTTGAGCGATTGTGGGAGAAATTCATGGATCGTAAATGATCCCTCCCTTTTGTAACTTCTTATATAAGAGAGTCTGTGTAAGGAGGTGAGAGATATAGAGTGACAGATAGAGATTTGTGTAAACAGGGTGTGGATTCAATGTAGTCGAGAGGGGAAAGTGTGACTAAGGCTAAAATGCCTTAGAATGTAATCAAGTTCTGTATAATATAAAACTATGTGTGTGTGCAAATTCTGTGTATCTGTGTATTTATACCTTTTCAAGTTATATTATGTATATATGCATTGTTGAGTTAATTTCTGTGTTTACGAGTTTCTTGATTGACCATCGATCACTATGAGGATCGGTGGTGATCCAAAGTTAAACAAGTCAATTGTTGTGTGAAGTGTCGAGTAGAAATGACAGAGTTAATTAAGTGTTGATGCTGATTCCATCATATGCGAAGAAGTGCAGAAGAAGAGTCGTTGGATCATTGAAATTGGTTTTGCAACAGGAAAGTGGTTCATCGGGCGACCTAAGGGCTTATCGACTGCGGGGTTAGAACTACATGAATTCTTGATCTAGGAATTGAAGTCCCGAACTCATTCTTCATCATTGATTCCATTTTCAATGTAATGTGCCACGGTCAATAGTGGGGGTTTGGCCTGTTATTAAACCTTGTGTTAATCGAAGTCCCGTGAGCCGTAGATTCTGAAAACCTCTATCATCGGGCATTAATCTCAAGTCTGGACCTGAACTATTATAAATTGGAGTTTATAAGTCCTATCGGCTCCGAAAGGGTGGCTAAACGTCATGCAAGTTTCTCGTGTGATGTTGTGACAACCGTCAGATCAAGAACTAGATCGACGGCAGAGATTTAATCGCAAATCACATTCGGTAAAAGAGTTTGGGTTTGCGATAAACCTAGATTTGCGATATTGTGACGAGCCGAGATTTGCGATGGACTATGGACCGTCAGATCAAAGGGTTGATCGAACGGCGGAGGTTAACTCTCGCATTTCGTAGGAATCAAGTGTTGGCAGATTGTGAAAACTGCGATGTGCGATGAACCAAGAATGCGATGAAGCGTCGACCGTTGGATTGTGAAGCTGATCAACGATGGTGATTGAAGAACAATGGAAAGGCTTGGGAAAGAGCAGACTCGAGAAGTTTATGGATGTGGGTTTATTCTATTTGAGATCCAGCCTTAGGCATTCATGGTTGGGTTTCCATGTATTTATGTGTATCTACGCTGACTGTTGTTGTCCTGGGTTTTAATGCAACAACACCAATTAACTCTTCCAATAGAAACGTGGGCCTATAACCCACAGGTCCACAATCGATATTTTGGAAATGAAAGGGATATTGCCCTAGGGCAAAAACTCCTTTCATCACAATTTACCACAAAGTATATAACAAAACTCACATCAGGATCAACATGTTCCATCTCTACAATCTATTCATCCAAGCAAAAGATGTCAATGTCAATCGATGTTATGCAAAACAAGCATGCTCCATAATGTGAGATGGTTTTGGTATTCATTCTTCAGAAAACCAACAATATCAAAACATATTCCAAGTATGGCAAGCTCTCATAGAAAATGTTCTTCATGAAATAGTCTTCTTCTATTGTATCTCACACACAAACCCACATAGTCTATGTTGGGTAGAGCAAAATCAACCTGCCACAAAGAAGATGAAAAAACTCACACCAGGCTCAAAATGTTTTATCTCTACAATTTGTTCAACTGACTAGAAGTTGTCACTTTTGGATGGAGTTATGAAAAACTCATACAAGGCTCAACATACCTCATCTCTAAAATCTCTTAAAATAACTAGAATTTGTTAGTTTCAGATGAAGTTATGCAATACAAGTGTGTTTCCCTAATGTGAAATGGTTTTGGTTTTCATTCTTCAGAAAATTCCAATGGTATTCAAGTAGATCCCTCTTACTATGATATGCTCTCTCAAAACAAAACATGTCTCATGAAATATTTCTCTTATGGTGTGTCTCATACACAAACCCATTAAGTCTATGTCCGGTAGATGTGAGTTTGTAGCAGTTATTGAACAATGAACATGAAAACACTATCCATGGTGGCTATGACATTATAACTATGTCAATTCACAAAAGCAGGGAAATTTGGATTCAAAGGTACTTATTCTATCATAAGAATATGGTTGTTGCATGTTGCAATTAAAATCATAAATAGTCACCATAACATAGTCCTTTTTGGAAGTGAAGAAAAACACATGGTATCACTCACAATAAATAATGGAATATACATAATGTAGTGTCCTCTGAATTAAAGGAACATGGTCTGCATGTCTCCTAATACCCTCTCATCCTTCAATTTTGGAGATAAACTTGTTTCCCATGTCTAGAAGTATGTATATATGTTGATTCATTACTTATAGTTGACTCATTAAGAGGCTTATCACCAAGTTTGAGTTTGAGTAGGTATGCAACTGTCATCAATAATGAAACTTTCTATTGAGATTAAAGGATTATCCAGATACCATTCATACGCCGTTTAGAAATAAGGAACTCAAATATCAAGATTAAAGCTGATAAAAGTGTTGTAACCAAATTATTTTCCCTCTCATATAATATATAGGACAACATGCAATAAGTATAGATGGGGTTTCTTAGGAAAATAGAATGACAAAGTCACAAGAGTTGAGAAATTATAAACAAAAAATATTTAATAGTCATCTCCAATGTAACTCATGGATGGAACCTTGCATACCTCCTATCTCAACTATTCTAACTATCAACACTTTCGTAGAACCCAACCGATTAGCTCATGTAAGATTTTAGGGATATTAAAAATACATATAATAAAGCATTCACATCTAAATGAATTATTCCCCCTTATGTAGTACAAGATTGTTTTGTCAAAGTGAATTTTGCACCGTAGAATGATAAAGATACATAAGCCCGCATTTAGCTTATTTTTAATTCTCTAAGGATTTCAGGGTTTAGAAATTCTTTCAATGCCAATAATCATTTTGTAACTTCATGAAGGTCAGGACTATTTGAACACAACCTATGTAATAGAAATTGTTGCCTCTTTGGGAAAATTCATGTTTCTAATAGAGTAACCATATAGTGTGTAGGAATAGTTGGTTCCCAACTCATAACCCAGTGGAATCTATCAATTATTAATTAATTGGAATAATTTGAAATTCCTGTAATACAACCATAGTTTGAGTATAATAGAGTAGATAATCAGTTGCTTCCAACTCATAGGATTGAGAAAAAATTCCAAGGAGAGAGAACTACCTTCATAGATTCATCACTTGCATTCCCAACAAGGAGTACTCTTTCCAACTTTAAAAAAATCAAATGATACAAAGGCTCTAAACATTGTCCCAATAATGGAAGCCATGGGTGCAACTAACCATGAATGAACTAGGACAAACTATTGGCAATAGTCCCAAGAATATATTGTTTCCTTTTATTTAGGCATCGTCATTGAAATCTCTTCAAGAAAGGGATAGAGTGCAAAAGATGGTAGTAATGACTCCCAGATTTCTAGAAAGTGTAACATAGTTAGAGGGTGATGGGAATCCCAAGATAGCATCTATTCTCATTGCTAGTAGGATAACCTTTGAGAGCAATAAAGTGTAATGAATCATTGAATATTTGAAACACTTTCGGTAGAAATCACATCAGAAAAGTTTGGTCGACCCGTTTCGAACCAGCCAATGTGGTTAATCATCAAGACAAGATGAAGAATCAGATCATGGCATCATGCTAAATAGAAAGACATATCTTTCTAACAACTATAAGGAAACGACTAAAAGGAAACATGTACTTTTGACTAGGTAAAAATAGGGGAAAATTTAATTTAATCTTAATTTAAATAATTAAGTTAAATGTATAAAAATATTGATATTATTTTTTATTTAATCATGAACTAATTAAAATAAAAAATAAATTAATCTTTTAGTTATAATTTAAATAATGAAATATATAGAAGTAAATAAATTAAAATCCTAGAAAAAATTAACTTGTGACTAGACTATATATATATATATATATATATATATATATATATATATATATATATATATATATAAAGGATTATAACACACTCCATAGATTGAGGATAGGGATAAGAGAACCATTAATCTAATAAGAAAATTAATTAAATATAACTTCCTAAGCCAAAGGTGGAATATAGAAAATTAAGATTAACACAATTATAATATATAAAATTATAAAATAAAGAATTAATTTAATCTTAATATAAATAATTGAGATAAATGTATATAAATAAATATTGATATTATTTTAAATTAATCTTAATCTAATTAAAATTAAAGGTTTATTTTTAATATATTTATAATTTAAATAATCAAATATATATAAATATATAAATTAAAATCCTAGAAAATAACTTTGACTTTATTAATAATAAGTAAATAAATATATAAAAATGGAAATAAATAATTGGATAATAACCCACTCTATGTTGTAATGAATCATTGGAGCATGTTATACTTCTGCATATATGTTATAGAAACAAAGTTTCATCTACTTGCAGAAGCCTCTACCACAAAGCTATAGTCTAAAAATCTTGATATGGATGTTGATGTGGTTCGCAGACTTGAAATGCCCTTATTAGCAATGGCATAACACCTACTTTGTTAAATATAAATGTAAAGAAACTTAGTCTCAGAGGATTACAATCCATTGAAATTCTATGTAATGAAAGATACATTAAAAACACATAGTTGCGAGAATTGTGCTTACATGCAATGCTTATCGTAAACATTCCATAATTACCATTCTTGGAAATATTGCAAATCTTGAAGGGTATGTGTAAAGATATATATATATATATATTCTCATTCAAATATTTCTATGAGCACTGGGAAGGTTTCTTTGTTTGTTGTTTATACTGGTGTCCTCTCAAATAGAATAACATAAACAAGTTGTCTATCTTGAATCCAAATGTATAATCGAATCCTAAGAAGAGGCAACCCTCTTGGAATTACCAATTACCATCTGCGCACTTGCGAACAACATAAGGTAATTGTATTGTTACCCCATATGGAAATGTATATATGAAATGTGGCATTTGAGAAACCCCATTTGAACAGTCATGCCATCTCTGACAGTATGCAACAAGTATGTTTAGGGAAGCCACAATCGAAAGAAAATTTAAGAGCCAAATAAGAATGTGTTAAATGCATTAGTTCTTGCTGATGTCTTTTCTATACTAGAGAAGAACAAAATTGATTTGGAAAAATCCTATTATTGCAATATGTGAGAAATAGATGTGACCATATCAATATGTGGAGATTCCATGGCATCATTTAATGAAATAATCAATAGGGCTGCAAGCTGATTCGCTATCCTAGGAGAAGAAAAACTTCTCCTATGGGTTACCTACTTTGTGGTGGGTAACAATTACCAAGCTCAACATTTTAATCCTTAGTCGTTCTTTAGGCAAGATAATAATTGTTAAGTTGATGTCATATGATGAGATCTATCTATCCACATACCACACATTTCTTGGAACCATGTTGGTAGAAAGGCAAGATATTATCGACAAATTCTTCTCAAACTTGGAAGCAATTTTCTTCATTTAAGTTTCAACTTTCTACATAGGTTGCACTTGCTTCTACTTTATTTCCCTTTAAAATTATTATTTAAACACTAGGACAACAAAAGACTTTATATGACTCAAATCATCGTTTCCTAACAATGAGGTTGACTACTCACTCTTTCCCTTGTTAGTTCTTTTACCTCTGCCCTTATTTGTCTGACCAAATAAGTCTAGGATTTTGTCACCATCCTTGTTATTGTCCTTTAACTCCATTCATGTCTCCTCCTAGGTACATCCAACCCGCAATGTTTCAAGGTTAGGAAGGTTCTCACGTGCACAAATACCTTCAAAAAATGGTTCCATGAAACAATGAATTCATTCAATGTCATGTTTGCTAGCTTTGCATCTACAACCTTCTCCCTAATAGCAGAAAGTTGATAATGACCTTCATAAGATAACTGGTGACTAAATATGATCTGGTCATCTCCATGGATCTGAGTTTGTTCAACAATATCATCTTCCTAATTATGTTCTCACTCTAGTAGAGACTTACTAGGGAATCAAACATTTGTTTGTTGTATTCTTCTCAGATATAAGAGGGTTCAAATGGTTATTTATGGCATCCATGATCATATGCTTAGTCCTCACTTTCTCTTTCTTGAGAGATGCCAATTGTTGTAGATTTATAGGGAAAGGCACAACATCTTTGACAATATCTCAACCATCATTCCCTTCCAATAATAGTGTAACACTAACTTTCCATGACAATAAATTTGAGTTCCCATCCAGCCAATCCTTGAATCTGAAGCTAGTTGAGGCCATCTCAAAGATCTAATGCATAGACTCCTATATTTAATAGTATTTTACGAGAAATATTGAAACCCTATAACCATTAGTTCTTTTTGACAATTAATATATCATTGTATATCCTTATGAATCCTAGTCAATGAAATTACTCTAATTGCATGTAAATTTTTCAATCGTAGGTGATTGATATATTAATATTATCATGGTAAATAACTCAAACAAAATTTATTTAACAACAGAAAATCAAATTTCTGCCCATTGAATCTATCACACAAATAGTTGAAAAATGAATAGAAAAGAAAAAATAAAACACACACATAGGGATTTCTCCTTCAAATCAATTTTTCATTCCTTTGATCAAAGGTGACCTCTGAAAACTACTTTGAACTAGTAGTTTTCTGGTTAATAAAATCACCTTAAATAGTAGTGTATGACTTGTGAAAATATGGTGCAACTATAACAATAAAGTCTGACATATTTTTTCCTTTCCTGGACAACAAATCACAATTTCTCCCTCTCAATCACTAAAGCACGCTCTAGAAATACACACTATGGCCATATCTAAGGATGTATGTCATGTGCATGAAATATAAACAACTACAATAGTGGTACAGAGTATACAACCTACTCCACTTGTCGGTCTCTCTAGCCAATCCTCTCTCCTTTTCTTTAGAATGCACTCTTCCTTCACTTTTCTTCCTCTATTATCATGTATAAGATCTCTTTCATCTAGTCCTCTTTATGCTTTGAGAAAGGATAATTAATATGATCAAGTCTAAAAAGTAACCTCCTCAATCCTACCTTATATCTATCTCAATCATGAAATGTATGACTAAGATTAAATCCTAATTTGAGTCAATAATGTTCTATAACTTCTAGAACTCTTCATTTAAATTCCTAAAAATAGTTGAATTAAAAAAATGAGACTTCCACCTTTAATTTTTAATTTTCAAGTGACCCAATGTGGTCACCAAAGAATTGTCTTGAACCACTTCATACACATTCATACTGAACCTGTGCACGAAGTTCCTACTCAAGCTACATTTCTCAAAAAAATTTAGGCCTACATCATCCTCATCATTGTTTGAGACTTTCTCTAGTCTCATCTCCTCTCCAATGAAAGCATCCCACAACTCCTGAAGTTAAGTAGGTTCTCATTACCATAGATAACTGGGAGAAAGTTATTCCATGGTGACTAAAGACAAATCAATCTTTGCTAACTCACATTCTTAGTTGTGTCCCCAATGGCAACAATTTGATCTCTCAGCTTTGCTATCTTCATGAGGTAGCTTGATATTGTATCTCTTTTACTCATAAAGGTGAGCTTGTTCTTCAAGAGCGTCTTCCTAGATATGTTCACAATTTGGTAAAAGGTTCCCAAGGCACCATACATCTCCTTGGTACTGTATTTCCCAATGATATGAGGGATCTAATGATCCCATCAAATCCAACAGGATTCACCTCACATTCACTTCCCTATTGTTGTGTTTTGCTAGATATTTAGGATGTTTTGGCACTGTGAATTGTAGCCACCTTCTTTAAAAGGTATGATAAACCTGCCATTTCTAAGAGATTCTGTAGTCTCAACTTCCATAGCACAAAGTCAAAGGCTCTCTCTAGCAAGTAACTCTCTCACATATTAGCAGTGGCCATTGCTGTAATCACTTCACATTCATTACTCTCTTGTTGTGTTCTTCTAGAGATTTGGGATCTGTTGGCATTGGGAAGTGCAACCACCTTCTCCAAAAGGTATGATAAACCTACCATTTCCAGGAGATTCTGTAATCTCAACTTTTACAACATAAATTTGAATGCTCTCTCTAACAAGTGACTCTCTCACATATTAACAGTGGTCATTGCTGCAACTCCTTCAAACAAGCTATAATCTACAATCACTAGATCAACTAGGGTTTCTATGCCCCATAATTGTTGTCAATTCCATGTTCCAATCACTGGTACAATTCTACTTCAGTCAGAACCTTGCCAATATCTCTCTACTCCAAACACTTTCCTCTCGATACACATAATCTAGAAGATTTCAAAATATAGGCTTTGATTCAATGTTAGATTTTATAAAACATGGTAACTAGGCTTTGCATTAAAATAATTCCTAAAATACTAGATAGCTAAAACTTTAAAGAAACTCAAAAAAATTGTTTGAATAATGTCAAAGTCAAAAAACACATAATGTTGATAACTTATAGAAAAACACATAGGTTTTTCCTAAATCACATCAATGTTATGAAGCAGGAAAAAAGTAGAATAAAAGCATACTTTTTAAATCATTGTTAAAAGTAACAAAAGAAGAAGAACTTATTACATGGATTGCCACAACATGTTACTGCTCAATCATTAATTCTGAAATGAAATCTGATACAGGGAAACAACAACCAACTAATTCACTATTCTTTGATAAAAAAATGAATGAGTAAAATTATATCTATGCCCTCTCTTTTATAAACTAAGAAGAAGATTAGATAAAATCACACATGTAAAGCAACACCTCAACTGAAGATGATATAGCCATGCAAGCATGTTCCTTACCTATCAGAGTGCATGCACCTAACTGAACTTAGAATTTAGCTAAAAATTAGAAAATTACTTAATATAATTGAAATTTGAAACTAGAACATGCGACTTACACAACAACCCTCAACTAAATATGATCTAAGGCATGCATGCATATGATCTACATATTAGACTTCATGCACCTAATTGAACTTAAAACTTGAGCTACAAATTAAAAAACTACTTCACATAACTGAAAGTTGAAATTAAAACATGCAACAACATGCACCCTATTTCACTTAACTAAGAAACAACATGAAAACTCTCTGACACAAGAAAACATTAAAATTGCTTAGAATAGATTGTTGAATATTACTTAAAAGATTGATTACTCTCTCATAATTATTGCAGCAAGCTATTGAAATAGTGGGCCCTCATTGTTCAGTTGAAATGCCCAGATCCATTCACCAGTGTGCCCATACCCGCAAAAGAGAATTCGAGGTACAATCTAACATTTATCATTTACTATCATAGCCCATACTTATTATGTGCTCTAAGGTATGTATAGAAACAAAGTTGTCCTCTTTTGCGTAGAAATTGGATTTTTTACTTTAAATGTTATCGAGCATATGTATGGGTTAAGTTGAATGTCCACCTGGAAGGATTACACCTCAAGTTGAATGTCCACCTAGAAGGGTTACACCTCATCAGCTTGGTTGTCTTGTGATTGTTACCCTCCCTAATGGAGTAACATTAAATCATGGGATATATGTTCCAAATAAAAATGGATGCTTCAAGATGAAACAAATGAAAAATAATGGGGTATACTTGATGAAACTTCAAATAGAAAATATGCATATAAACGTTATTAAGTTATACCCAAGGGCCTTACTTGTCTTAGTCCATCAGTAATAACAAACCCAACCCTAACCTTCCCTATATTATAAGACTAAAAATAATAGTAATATTTCTATATGTGTCCTATACAGTGAGTGATGCAATAACCATTAAAGTTGAGTGTCTTGGAAACATGCACTTATATGTCCAACCCAAAAATTGCAACAACAAAATGTCATTGACTACAAGTGCTCATCAAAATTGGTTCAATACATTTTTTCAAAAACAAGATGTTGAACTTGGGTGAACATATTGCTAAAATTTATATTATCAATTCATGATACATGTAAGCCTAGGTACCAAGATTCTTGTATCAAGAACATATCACCATCTCTTCTTAAAGAAGCTCTTCTTCTTGATTATTTTTTCTATTTTGTAACATAAATCTTAGTATTTTATTGCAAAAAGAAAAAATAAAAATCCAAGTACTAGAAGTTCAATTTATACAAAAATAGAAATGGCCAACAAAAATATTAAAACATATATATGTAGTGGAATTCACATACAATAAAATGTGGATTGAGTATCTTTGCATAAATAGAAAGCATCATATAAGGATATAGTGAAACAAGAATATGAGGTTAGAAGCCTCAAGGTTATCCTAAGGTAAAATTGTGTCAAATCTAGTTGTGCATAGTTATTTCCCATAATCATGAGGCACACATGTCTTGAAAAATAAATACTCTAAACATATGATCACAAGAACTTTTACTCTAATTGATTTTGTAGTGGAATTAATGGGGTTTCCAAAAAAACTTCATATTTTGTCAGAAAAGGAAGGGATAGAAGATAATAATTATAAATATTTGTCAAAGAATATATTTCTTTGGTCCATATTCTCCTAGTGTAGACATCCAATCTTGGTGTCATTTCCCTTCACCCAAGGAAAATGGTCAGTTATCTTTTTCCTTGTCAAGATAGGGTTATAGACTTACATAAAGCTTCAATGATAACACCCCTAAAACATGACTCATGCGAATTTTCAAACTTCATTCACTTATCCACCTCCAAGCCATCTTCTTTATCATATTAATAAATTCCTACTAAGGTAATAAGCCCTAAACTTCCACAATAAATTAGATAACATATCCAAGCCTTGACTAAATTTCAGTAGCAAGAGAATGGTCAATGATTCACATCGCACAAAGACCTTGTAAGTGATCATACTACAGTTGCACAAGTTTGTACAAATTCACTAAGTGCATGTCTAATCACGATAAAAATTTCCCAAATTTTTCTTTGGGCATTTTCCACAAACATTATATTTTCCAGTTAAGATCACAAATCTAGGTTAACTAAACTAGATAATTCATTTCTAGGTCTTCAGACATTGATAATTACTCAACATTCCAACTTGAAATACATGAAACATGGACAAAATAATATATAATATGTTTTCTCGTCCAATAAGAACCCAAATAACACCAAATAAAAAGGAAAATACATAATAAAAATAAAATATAAAAAAATCACATATTCTACAGCCATCATAGTCAATGACTGAATCATCTAGCCTTGTATTTTCATTTTGTTCAAAATCCATAATGTACAACATGTCAGAGAAACCTCCCTTCCTAACTCCAATTCTAAGACACAAATCATCATTCCACTCAGCTCTCATCTTATTTAAATGTTTCAATGCTTTCTCAGATAATAATATTTTCAACTTGATACCTTCTGAAGAACTTGCTACTACAACTGAAAAAATGGTAGAAATTTTAGCAAAATAAATAAGCACCACATTCAACTCAATTACTTCATTAATAAATTCCAAGAAAACAACTTTTCCAATGAAGAGAAATATATTATTTCCTTTCCATATTTTCCTATGATTAATAAATTCCTCTAATAATGCCACTTTCTTCCTCAAATAGAAAATGAAAATCATAGTTCAAAAGAAAAATGTGGAAATCATATGAATCTAATTTTGATTTTAAGTTTCTACAATATTATAAAAAAGAACACATGGAGATCAAAAGTTGAGCTAATAAACAATGAAGCCATCAATGAAAACAACACAAGTTATAAACAAAACAAATCAGTGAGACTCAATAATACAGAGGAAATTTTCATCTCTAACAATTCTATGCAATCATTTTTATACATAAACACACAATATCTCCATAACAAACAACACATGAACACAAAATAAATCAACCATCCCAAAAAGTGCACACACAAGTTCACTTCTTTCATGGTAGAATGTTCTTGAGGTGCATTCCTCAATTCCATTTAAAATAATAAAAAGTGGGATAAATGTAGTTTATTTGAATGTAAGATGGATGGAACCACAACAATTGACAAAACAATAAAAAACTAGATGAAATATCAAAACCAAAACATGATCTCTTTACTACTTCAAGAATGCAAGCCCTAAAAAATAGAAAAATCATAGGTAAGAAAGGCAGCACTGGTCAAAGGTAACACATAGCAGTCAGAAAAATTGAATAAATGAAATGAAAATAGATCAATGTTCAAAAATGACTGAAACAGCTCAATGGGACTAGAGAGTACAAACCTTGACCACAACAATAAGTGATTATAGCATCTGCTAAGAGAACAAAGGAGACTAGTTCAGGAGGCTACAATGTTGTATAATTTTGGACAGGAAAACTATAGAATTTTTACAGTAAAGCTCGTGTCAGTACCATTAGTTGGTAATCATCGATAATCATTTCATTTCATCAAAGACCCTGATGAATGGACCTTACAAGCTATTTCCTTAGACAAGCCCTATAGAAGTAGTGTGATGGAAAACTATTCACACTATATTGAAAACAACACCTACCAAATAAGGATGACATTTCATATGGGGCAAGCAATAGTATAGAGATAGACATCGAATAAGTTAAAATGCTAGATCAAGAGGAAAGAAACTAGGTAGCATGCTAGAAAGCACAACTAAGAAAATTATAAAAATGGAAAACCCTACAAATTAGCACCCATCCAAACATCAACACAATTTTTTCTTTAACAATAAATCTTCAAATTCATCAAATTATATCCTGTATTCAAACTCGATCCTCTCTATTAGCCATTCTAAATATAAGGCTGAGAACTTACTATAAAACCATCACCTATAGGTATTGGTCTTATTCTGTGACCAAAAAACCTACTTTCCTAAAGACATGAGAAGGTAAACACTCTCAACCAATATTTTCCTTACAGCCCAAGTTCAGCAACCACATATAGATCACCAATTGTTTCTCTTCAGGTTTGTAATTTAGAAGAGATTCACCCAACCACCTCTAGGATGCTCCCAAAGTCACCCAGGAAATCCCTCTCGGCATCATTCTCTTTCTGGAGTACCTAATTAGTGATTTAACCATAAAAAGGTCAAGATCATAAAAGTATGAAAATGGTTTTCTCTAGGTATTCTGTGGAATATTGCAAAATCCAAATATTGGCACAAGTTAGACAAGGAAACAATCTCAAATCCTAGTAATGATAAACATGTACAATGATATTCAAAGGAATGACTCAGAAGAGAGATCACAATGGAGTCACAAGTCTTTAACATCTCTAGGATTATAGAAACACTAATGCCAATGCCAAAGAACAAGACCCTTTGAGGAGCTCATTAGCTATAATATGGATGATGGCTCTTTTTGGATAAGAGAGAGAGAGAGAGAGAGAGAGAGAGAGAGAGAGAGAGAGAGAGAGAAGAGAGAGAGAGAGATCTCAATAGCTATAATATGGATGATGGCTCTTTTTGGATGTGAGAGAGAGAGAGAGGAGAGAGAGAGAGAGAGAGAGAGAGAGAGAGAGAGAGAGAGAGAGAACAAGACCCTTTGAGGAGCTCATTAGCTATAATATGGATGATGGCTCTTTTTGGATAAGAGAGAGAGAGAGAGAGAGAGAGAGAGAGAGAGAGAGAGAGAGAGAACAAGACCCTTTGAGGAGTTCATTAGATATAATATGGATGATGGCTCTTTTTGGATAAGTGAGAGAGAGAGAGACAGAGAGACAGAGAGACAGAGAACAAGACCCTTTGAGGAGCTCATTAGCTATAATATGGATGATGGCTCTTTTTGGATAAAGAAGAGAGAGAGAGAGAGAGAGAGAGAGAGAGAGAGAGAGAGAGAGAGAGAGAGAGAGAGAGAGAGAGAGAGTAGGTTCCATAACACATATTAACAACCTCTATTTAAAATGAATTCCTAGACATCAAGACCTATCAAGGTGAGATGAATGCTATGAAGTTAAATCATTTGTTGCAGCAATTAAAATTTAGAGGTTTACTTCATTCTGCATAATATAGAATAAGAGCATAAGACATATATCATTTGATTGATTGAAGCCTGGGGATCATACTAAACATGGTGGGAAATTTATACAAAGACACTTATACTAGAGGGTGATCAACCAATAACTAAGTGGGAGATGATATTGAATCTAGATGGCTAGATTTGGGGACTAGCTAATATTTAAGCTTCAAAAAATGTAAAAGAAAGAGTGGACTTTTTGAATTGGATGGATGATATCCTACTTAAATCTCATGTTTGTGGGGGCTTTAAGATGGTTTAAGCTCCTCTTGATGAGGAATATATCCTCCTAGTAAGATTGATTCACGGGGAGAAAATGGGCCTTTATGACCCAAACAAATTCAAAAATAACAATTCTTCTACACTCTAGCTCACCTAGTCAAATTTGTACAAGGTTATAATGAAGGTTATAAAGAAGCTTCTTAGAGACACACACTCAAAACATAATGCTTTTTACTTTGATTTCCAAGCGGATCAACAGGTACATGTAATTGAGAGATGACTCTCTGACCATCAACTTATTGCTTTCTCTATCTCTTAGGGAGCTAAGAAGATGCTCATTTAAAAGGGAGAGAGGGAGATTCTTACTAAATGTCTCCCATCTTCAACACCCAATATGTATCAATTCAATCAAACAAATATGGCACCAACCCTAATACCTAGAGTATCTAAGAGGTGGAATCCCTATTTAGGTGACACTATCAATGAAGACACTACATTTGTGTAGGCTATGGGTGATGGCACACAACTACCAAGAAAATGTTCTATAAAACTGTAAAGTAAGAATTAGAGAAACTAAATCAATTAAATAAATGTGATAATAAATGTTATACTCGAGCAACCAAACTCAAACACTTTCTTAAGTGGATGAAATTAGGTATGCAAAAGGAGCTCACCAGAGCATCCAACTGCACTAAATCAAATTCAGATGTAAACCAACTAAATCCTTTTTCAAATCAATGGCCTCCAAGTGGGTTTCTAAAAATATGGTAACCATCAAATATGCAAGCAATTGCATCACTAAATTTAAGGATAGTGAAAATAAATTGTCTCCCATATAGGACCATGCTCAATCTCAAGGATTAAAAAGGGAGCATTAGGTGGACATGCAACTGTGCCTGAATTTTGTACTCAACTAGTTAAAGCCAAAGCATGAACAATGTTGTGACCAAGAGATGGAATTAGATGATTTGGTAGTTGCCTCGATGGATATAGAAAAGGGAAAATCACCAAGACTTGATGGATCCCCATGGAAATTTTGTAAGCCCGTGTGGACATTTAAAAGCCCTATCCTTCTTCATGGTTATAAGGAAGCCTTAGAAATGAATTATTTTGTATACCATATCAATAAAGGATTGATTAAGTCTATTCCCAAGCAAGGAACTCATTAGAATTTGGAGGCATAAAAATGTGCTTTAAAATATCTTCGCCAACGCATCGGTAATGAAATTCAAACACATCCAACATGTCATCATAAAGCCAAAGAAAATCATTTGTGATCAATTTATCTTATATAATATCAATGTTTTCTATGAGGAAATGAAGTACATTAGGTACCTAGGACTTAATGCTCTCTTTTTCAAAATTCATCCTCAAAAGGCCTACATTAAGAGTTTTGTGTTCCTTCATATTGGAAATGATCGAGACCTTAGGCTTCATCCAAGTCTTCAAAAATGCAATAGAAAATATTTTCTATAAGGAATTAACCTATCCATATTTTAACTTTGAGAATGAAGATTTGTGAAAATGTGCCAAGTCTAGGAAAGCATTCAAACACGTTGTTGTTGAATGATAATTTTTGATGAAAAGTAAATCCCATAATGTAAGCATGAACTAATACTTGACAAAATAAGGGGATTGTTGGCATTGGTATGAAGGATGGAGTGTGACATAAAATCATTCTTCCTCATCAATGCCATGATACCTTCCAGTTTCCCAATGAACCCATGTTGACACAAAATGTTTAGTGGGTTATTAGTGTGTGTGAGAAAGTCAGTTCTTTTTCCCAGGACCCCTATAGTAGAGTGAAGCATTTTTCTCTAGTGGACAACCTAAATGTGAGGGTGATGAGCCGTTTCTTCCATATTCTAGGACTTCTATGAGGATATATGTGGCTTTAGTGCATTCTCCCTATGAATAACCGCATCATAACTATACTTGGAAATTGAATCAACATAGTAACCACTTTTCTTTATCAGAGTGGATAAGGGGTTTTATTACAGATTTTGTCCCTGTTATGTTGAAAGTTAATAGAAGCATGGACAACCACCTTAGTTTATGAGTATATGCATCTTTTTCCAGTTGGATTCAAACTCCTAAACCCCCCACACAACACATCCTAAGAAATCCAACTTAGCTTATGAGTTCTGTGTTATTTCCAGCAATATTTGAATTCTAAAACCCACTGGTTAGAAATTCACCCCAACCAAACAATGTTTCAAGCACCACTCAATACTACCGTTTGTATCAAAATTATAATATTTAGTTGTGCATAATTTATATTTTTTGATTAAAACATAGTATTTTTGCACAGATTAAAACCCACACACATGTTCAAAATATAGAGCATATACACATACATTTTTTTCTACTTTACGACACACATATCATGTGCTATGATAACGTTCTCAGAAAGACTGGATTGGGTCTTCTTGAGTTGCATGTTGTATATGCATAACTTTGTGTCCAATTTCTTGATATTTTTGTTAATCACATCGCCTCTCTTGTTCATCTACCCTAACTAAAAAATAAATAATGCAGTAGATTCCATCAGAACTACTTATTCTTATCATCCATGGTAGCTACATTAAATAGGTAATAATTTATTAAACACTTATCTTCTCACATTCATCTTCCACAGATGGAGGAGTAGGTGTTGCCTTCTTCTTCTTGAAATTGGATAATCACATCATCACCTTGGCATGAGTTAAACTTTGATTGCTTCTGTTATCACTAAAAAAAAATTCTAAAATTTTTGACAACTGGTATGGTTCCAAAGTTTTATGTTAATCTTGGTCAAGTCATTTTTATTGTTTTGTTTAGGAAGTCTAAATCATAGAGTGGAGTCTTGTTCCCATTATCAAATAAGGTCAACAATCTTGTTTTACCTATCATTGATCCCACATTATTTCAAAAGTGTCATGTGTTAAGGCTATTTCAAAATTGACATGCGCTACGAAATTGCCTAGGAGTTTTCGTAGCGCAAAACTCAGAAAATACACTATGTGCACTACAAAATCAGGGATTCGTAGTTAGGAGTTTTCGTAGTGCAAAACCTAGAATTTGCACTGGATGCGCTACGAAATTGGGGATTCATGCCAAATCTTGTCTAGCTGTCAAATCCATCAAAATCTGTTAATGTTTCATCATCAGGTGTCAGTCCATGAACCTTGCTTATCACATGCAGCCATTCACTCTCATCATTAGATTCGTTAGGGGTTTTGTATGCACTCTTTTCAAATTTAAAAAAGGGTAAGGTAAGGTGAATTGGTCTTGGTCTTTTTCGTGTTCCTTTCATGCATAAGAGACAATTGGCAAGCTCAGGGACAACATTCACCAGAATTCTTTGAAAGCTCAAGTGAGGCAGTTCTTCATTTCAACTCAAGCGAGGCAGTGTTCAAACTAAGACAGTGCAAGTTTTTTCAAGTCTCCTTGCAGGGGTCTCACAGAAATGTCTGAAGAAAAGAAAAATCATAGATCAGGCCAGTGTCTTAGAGCTGAGCCTGAAGGCTTAGATGTTCTCACGAGGAACAGAGAGGTTGAACATGCATTCAAACAGGTGGGCTGCTGGAGATTCTGTGAAAAACTTCAGGGAGGTCACATTCAAGTAACCAAGGATTTTTCCTTTAATTTCACCGGCTTGAATTCAAAGGTTGGAGTGCTAGAAATACCAGTTTCTCCTGAGGTTATATCTACAGTCACAGAGATTCCTAGAGGCCAGGAGAGATGGTTTAAGAACTTCAAATTTGAAATGGCACCTTGCAAGGAATTTCTGAAGCCAGAATACATAGACTCAGACTTAACCAAATCAGTGCCTAGAAGCTATGTAAAAGATTCATATGCCAACTTACTTTCATGCATCCAAAGATATTTTACCTATGAAGGGAGGTACCATAAGGTGTACTCTTACCATTTTAAGCTTTTATTACATTTCACTGGAAAAATATCTTTAGACCTTCCTTTTTATCTGTTTCGTAGCTTAGGCAAGATGTCTGATAAGATTCAATTGAAGAAAGAAGCTTGTGAAACCTTGTTGTTCCATCATGGTTTGATCAAATTAATTGTTTTACATGAGCTTTAGAAGATAGGTAGATAATGGTTTGATTTCTTGTTTATGACAGGCTTTAGAACTGAAATAAGCCTTAGCCCTAAGGCTAAGGAAATATCTTCACCAGCAGTGAGTCATCAGGAGGAACCAAGATCAAGTAGGTTTGTGAAATTGAAAGCCAGAAAGCAGGTGAAGGAGCCTATGAGACCACTAATGGTTCAAGATACCCATCAACAGTTAGAGAAGAAAAAATTTCAGATCAAGGAAGTGTCACAAGAGTAATCTATTGATAAAAAAATCCAAAGAAGAGTAACCAGAAGTCAATTAGCCAAGGAAAAGGGGAAAACAGTGATTACTGATGAAAGCCCAGCTT
Source organism: Pinus tabuliformis (assembly GCA_031772625.1). Taxonomy (NCBI): domain Eukaryota; kingdom Viridiplantae; phylum Streptophyta; class Pinopsida; order Pinales; family Pinaceae; genus Pinus; species Pinus tabuliformis. Next base: position 599,978,094 of record CM062805.1, on the reverse strand, counting down.
CAAAGGGAAGTTTGAATGATCTCCTCTAGGCTATCGACATAGAAGAGTCCCCTTTGGTCCAAGCAGACTTATTTGAAGTAGGTAAGAACAAAACAAAAAGAGTTAAATCTTCTAAAAAACTCCAATTTGATGATCAGGTCTCAGAGTTTGTTTTCAAGCCAAGAAGGCCTGTGACTAGACATTTAAGAAGGTTACAAGAGGCAGAGCCAGAGGTAAGTGAGACAGGAGAGGTAGCAGAGTTCCTTGAAGAGCTTGTGGTTCCATCAGTACAATCATCACTAGTGCACAAAGATGACAGAAACAAGGCAGTTATCACTCATGAAGAAGAATATAGCTTTGAGGAGGTCAAAAAGAAATTGGTGTCTACCAATCTTGAGATTGCCCAACTCAAGGAAAGGGCAAGGAAACATGCAGTTGAAAAAACAAATTTCAAAAGAGTAATAGCCAGTTGGGAAGATGGAAAAGTTCCAAGATATGAAGTAGTGGGCAGTCATGCTCAATATTTCACTTGGACTGTCCCTGCAATAAAGGAAGCAAGATATATCAGAAGGATCAATGGCAAATTAAGAACTAAAATCCGGATGATGAAAAGACAAATTGAAGATTTGAAGATTCAATTGAGTGAACCTGAAGGACAACCTCAGCATAAATGAACTAGACAGTAAGTGAAGAAGTTTTGACACAATTTTGATGTGAAACTTACCTTTTTGACAATTGAAGATTGTTTTTGGATGGACAATGTCAGTTTTGTATGGCTCATTAGCATATGGTGAAACCATTAAAAATCCCAAGAATGACAAAAACTGTGTGTTTTTTATTCACACAGCAGTTTCGTAGCACGCTATGAAACTGCTGAAGGTGACATATAATGCACAACAGTTTTGTAGCACGCTACGAAATTGCTGTAGCTGCTAGTTTTGATTTTGTGGCTCAAACTTGAAATGAAAAGGGGATTATTTTTAAAGTATGCTACTGCAGAGACATAAGAAGACCACCTAAGAAGTTTTGAACCTTAAGCAAAGGAAAATTCAAGAAATGAGAGACATATAGAAACCCCAAACTCTGCGCTACGAAAATAGCAGTCATTTCGTAGCTCAGATAGTTTGTCATGCTTCAGGCAGCATTCAAGAGGTTTTTGTCTTGGCAAGAGTATAGGAGCAGGATCTATAGTTAACTCAATGCATCACATGTGATTAAAGGAGACAATATAGTTAGCAGACTTCGAAGAACCTCCTTGGAGACCAAAGCAGAAATACAGGGGTAGTTTCCTAATATCCAGGAATAGTCAAAGGACAAAAAATCAAAGGCCAACATGGAGTTTAAAGTGATCACTTAAGCCAAAGTTGAAGAGGGACAACTATCAAAAAATGAGTTTATTTCATAGTCAAGATTGTTGCCAGCATAATAAGGAGTTACACTCCTAGTTGTATTAGGTCTCTAGGATTGCTAGTTAACAGCTAGTTGTAATTAATAGTTTTTTTAAGTATCAATAGATGTCAGGTCAAGTAAAATTCGAATTCCTCTCATGCTGGAGGAAGGAATCCAAGAATGTAATGAACTCTATATATGACAAGAGATGTAAGGCACTAGGGGTTGGAATTTTTTTTAGAAAAACACTCATATTGTGTCATTGTAGAAGACTATGTTTTCATGTAATATAGAGTTTGACTTTACTACTCAGGATTCAGAAGAGAGTTCAATGCTTGATTGTCTTATGGTTGTCCTCATTTCCTCAATTGCAGTGGTATGAATGTATGTTACTTAGAACTCATTGGCTATGCTCTAACATACTTCATGCATTTGTAAACTGTGTTTCCTACATGTTCTTATGTGTTACTGATATATTGAACTCTTGATGCCCTGACTTCCATGTTAAGTTAATATTGTTGTCATACTAAACATTTTTTGACTTCATAAGCCCAATGGATGTTTATTGACTGTGTTTAAACCATTCATACTCCTTTACTTGTTTCATAGAGTTAGCCATCTAATCTTTTACTAAAATCTTTAACCTAATGAGAGAGCCCTCTCAGGTTGGGGAGGCTAAGCCTTAGCCAAAAGTTGGTTTGAAACAATTACTCAAGGTCTTCCTGATCAGCAGCCTATCAGGAGAAGGTTTTGTGATAACAGCTTCAACATATTTTCCTGAGTCAAACTCTCCAATGCACTATTTGTATCAATGTGAGAGTGTGAAGGATCCCCTCCTATTATTCTCTATTGTGTTAGTAATTGAACGTTATGGATGGGTTTTTTTCCCTCCACTCCTCCTTAGTCATACCATCCAAAAATTGAAGTGTAGTGGAGTGGGAAAATGAAATTCAAATGAGTAAAAAGTATTTTAGGTTAAGTGAAGAGTCCAGAACTTTTACCATCATGTAAAAAAAAAATTCTAGTATTGTTACACAAAAATATCGTCACCATGACTATTTGTAGTCAGTATGAGTCTGTCATCACTTGTACTGTCCTCCTAAGAAAGTCTCAAGACCTCAACTCTTCAAGTCAAGCTTTGAAAATGAGAGAAAGATATTAAAAATCAATAAAAGCTCTGGTTCCGCACTTTCTCTCACTGTCACCTTCGGTCCCGCACCTTCTGTTTGCAAAACCTGCGGATCTGCCCGCTCTGTCCCTAACTATGTAGGTGCGGACCCCTGTGAAAGTCAAAAGGCGCAAGTTTTATCTTAAAAAACTCACTTTGGGTTAATTCTAGAGGATTCTAGAAGGAATTTTGACGTGGATTGTTCGCTCTGAGGTGGTTCATGCATCCCAAAAGAGAGGGAGCTAATCCCTTGATGAGAGGAGCTATCCCTTTGAAGGAGGGCTTTATCCCTTTGAAGGAGGACCTAGTAACTTCCCTCCATTGCACTATAAATACAGGCATTGGGGTGAGGACTAGAGAGGTTAGAAGCTGAACTTTTGAGGGTAAATGCTGGTGAAATTAGGACTTCCTTTGTTGAGCTTGAGAGGAGAGATCACACACCTCTTAGTTCCATTTGGAAGTGAGTGAAGCTTGTCAAAGTAGGGGAGAACTCTTGCTGGACCCTGGGAGGAGCTTGTACAGCGTCAAGGCACAGGTTGTAAAGTTCTTCTTCTTTTGAATTAATGCAATCAAACTCATTTTTCTCAACAAGTATCTTATGTTATTTGTTTCATGGACTCCTTGACTTTCATGTTAAATATGTTTTATGCTAGTGGCTTTTCAGGTGCTATTTAATGTGTTTGCCTTGTTTGTGTTTGCAGATTCGCGAAAAGGAGCTCATTTGGATCGAAGAAGCGAGGGCATCCACAAGCTTGCGTTGGACCTAAGTAGGCCCTAAAAACACTTGTTTGCCATTGTTTATTAAAGCATATTTAGAGAAAGATAGTGTCTGTTTGGTTTGCTTGTCATTAGGTCTTCTTTAGATTCTAGGAAGGTCTATCTTGTCCGCAAGATCGACTCATTCCGCGTGACAAAATGGCGACTCCGCTGGGGACTTGATTGTTTTCCTTGTTTGTACTTTGACCTGAGAAACTACATTTTTGTTTCTGTTTTTGACTTGTTGTGTGTAAAATTGGGTAGAGTCTGTAGATCCAGGGTTATTTTTCGTTTTTCATAGCTTTGGGAGAGGACCGCACCCTAACCTTTTGACACAGTGCGTACTTATCCGCACTCTGGCTTTTAGCACAGAGCGGGACCACACCTGTGTCAACTGTAGGCCTGCGGACCCTGTCAAAATTTTGACAAACCTAAGATTTCCTCTGTTAGTCAGCTTAGTTTTTTGTTTAGAAATTGTTATCCACTGCCCAGACCTGCATATAACTTGTTAGAAGATTTCCTTAGGTTGATTTCATTAGTGTTAGGGTTTTAGGTGAAATTCCTAGGAGTTTTGCTTGTTGGGCTTGTTTTTCATTTTGGTTGTGTAGTGGCTCTGAGCTTAGAAGCTGTAGGGACTTTAGATCACCTTAGTGTCTACCAACCTTCTTATGAGTCTGACCATTTATGAAATCTCCCCTTGTTGAGGAATCCGCTTTGTGTTTTCTCATTTCAAAACTTCGAAAGGCTTGTGTGTAAAAGTTTGGATTTTCATTTTTAAAAAGAAAACGAAAGATTGGTTGTTTTTTGACTAATTGTGATTCTGCATAAATTAGTCCTTAGCTCACATTTAGCTAAGTAAAACATCCTCAAAAAAGACATCTAGTAGGCTTTAACTTCAAATAGGTTTTTATAATTTATAGATCTCAAAGTTAGTCATTTGCATAGTTTTGAGTGTTTTATAAAAATATAAAAATCTCTTTTGGAAAAAAGTTTGTTTTTTGTAGTGATTGAATGCTTTGAAAAGAAAAAGGAAATTTTTGTGAAATAATTAGTTGTCTCGTTTTGAGTGCTTTGGAAAGGAAAAAGCTCTTCTTTTGATTTGTTTGATTGAGAAAGATTTGTGTTTACAAAGTATTTGCATTCTCCAACTCTTTCTTAGTTTAGAAGTTCATCGAAGAGAAAAAGATTGTTTAAATCATCTTAGGTGCATTTTTAGTGATTTTGAGTCGAGTCTTCATACCACGAGTTTCATCTCCGTACCTTTTGACTTAAACAAAAAACAATAAAAATTAATGCTTAAAGTAAAATTCACCTAGTAACATTTTTATTTCTAGGGCTCTGATACACCAACTTAGCTTAGGCTAGTGTCTTGGAGTAGGAGAGTAATTAACTCTCCAAGACAGTAAAAACAAACAAGTAGCTGTATCTTGTGGTAGGGAAGAAATCTAATTGTTGCATTTATGCTCTGGGAAAGCTCCTCTTAAAGGAGAAGCACGAGATCATGTTCGAACTAGTGTGGGAATCAATCCTTCCTCATTGGGAATGACGCCAGATATTCATGTATTAAAAACGGTAAACCTCGGATTAACCATTGTCGAGGAGTCTGGGGTCACTTGTTGGTAAACCTTGGATTATGTCAAGGAGCCTTCAAGGGGATTGAGCTTGCTACTCTGCCCTTGCGTGCGTATTGGATCGTAGACTATTCCCCCAGGTGTATTTGTCTCAGTTGGTAACCTTAGTGGCCATATTCTTTAGGATTCTTCCTAAGGTGACAGTGGTGGGAAGATCCCACTATACCTAGAGCAGACGTCGGCTAGACTCACTTGGATTTTCTGGGGGGTTCTCTTCACTCGAGACGGTTAAGTGGAGGAACTTGTGCCAGTCTATTCATTAAGCAGGTTGCCGGGGTAACTGTTCCAACCGCCATTTCTGTATTGAACTCTGCGACGTTGGACTTCATCACCAACTAGTGTTTTCAGTACAGAAAGTTACTGTTTGTGTGTGTTTGATCTCCTAGATTCTTTAGGCATGTGATTCAAATTTGTTTGGTTCTTTAGAGACTTTAGGTGCCTTTTATTGAGATTTTACTTTGTTTGCGTGTGAAGTAGTTAAAAGTTTTTAACTGTGGCTGAATTACCAAGACAGTCCCGTAGACTTCGGGGCCAGTCTCCTGAGTTTGTAAACGTGGTTGAGTTACTGAGAAAGTCCCGTAGACTTCGGGGCCAACCTCCCGAGGAAGTACCGAGCCAGCTTGAAGGCTTGAAAGTCCTCGTAACTCCTAGAGACAGTAGAGTTGGGTCACCTGAAGAAGGAGAATCTTCTTTGATAGTACATCCTGATTTTCAACCATCCGTAGCAGATTGTAATCCACAGTCAGTGTCTGTTTCCGAAATTACTGGTAGCTTTTCATCTACTAGTGATATAGCTGAGGAACCTGAAATATCCGAGCCTGAAAGTGAATTTGCTGCTACTCCGACATCAGGGTTTGTTTCTCCAACTTCTAGTGGTCCTGGTTCACCTAGGGTAGAAAGAATAATCACACAAGATCTTCCTTCTGGACTTATTGCTATTGAAGAACTTGCTCCGGAAGAAGAAGAAGTAGGCATCCCTATCCCTGAAAATCAACCTGTTATTGAACTAAGGGAGCGTGAATCAATTTTTTACAGTCCACCTAGGAGTAGTACTTGGTATCTTTCTTTGACTAATTACTTAGAAAACTCAGGGTTAAGTTTTTCACCACCTCATGCTCCTTATCGCTCAACACCTAGAGGTTATTATACTCCCGTAAATATGTCAGGACAGTCGTCCATGTTTACTCAATCGCCTAAATCTTTTTTGTACGGTGGTCCTTCTATTCCCTCTGGGTATCAGTCTCTTTCTGGTACTTTTTTGGGAGCATCTCCTCAACCCATTGAGCAAGGGTTATTAACTGGAAACAATGGTACTAAGCCGTTGAGCGTAGAAGACATTCTTATGATGTCTGGTTCTATTCCCAATCCTCAACCTCAAGGTGGCCAGTTACCGCCTGGGGGGCAGCCTCAATTAATGCCTGGGGGGCAACCTCAAGGTACACAATTTGCATCTGGGGGGCAACCTCAAGGACAGTACATACCTACGGGACAGTACGTTCCTCAAGGTCAACCCCAGACTCAATATGTACCCCAAGGTCAACCCCAGTATCAATTTATACCTCAAGGTCAACCCCAGTATCAGTACGTGCCTCAGGGTTATCAACCCCAAGGTCAGTACCCAACCCAAGGTTACCAGCCACCTCTCGGTCAATCATATGTTCAAGGAACGGGAAATGTACCTTTCAATTATCAATCCTACCCTCAACCCGGTTATGGTCCTCAGTATTCTCAACCTGTTATGGGTCAGTACCCCGGAATGAACATAGTGTGGGATCCATCGCAAACTCAACAGGTGTCGCAGCCAAATGTACAGTTGTCATCTCAAACTGGACAACCCTTAGTTTCTGGTACACCCCAGCAACCAGTCCAGTCTAACATTCAAACTTCTGTACCCTCGGTAGTCTCTCAGTCTGGACCTAGTGCGCCTCGTACTCCGTCTCAAACGACTGCTGCAACTGCCGCAACATCTGTTCAATCTACCCCACCTACTTCTGGAGTATCGACAGCTCTGGTTTCTACTGTTCGTGTATCTACTCCTCAGACATGTTTACCACCGTCTGGATCCATGATTCAAACTTCGGTTCAGATGCCTGTAGGACAACCTGGTTTAAGTATGGTTGTCACAAGTCAACCACAATTTACTTATCAACAGTACCAGGGACAGTACCAATTCGGTCCTGCTATGCAGCAGCCAGTCTATTAGTATCAACCGTACCCTGGGTACACTTATCAACAACCTCAACAACCCCAGTACAGTCCGGTTAATCCTGGTTTTCCGGGAGGATACAATATCCCAAATGCAATTCCTATTCCTAGTTATCCTGGATATCCTCCTCCTGGGGCTGGTCTCATGACCCAGAGTTTTAGGGACCCTAATCAGCAGTTACCATTTATCACAACTTTGGACTTGCCTGACTTGTCGCGCCTAATGAACGATCCCATTAACTATCTTCCGTTTTGGTCGCCAATGCCGAACAAGTTGCCCAGTGACATTCCTAAGTTCGAAGGTAAATCAGGAGAGGACCCGTCGAACCATGTGATGACTTACCACCTCTGGTGTGCATCTAACTCCATTACAGATGATTCAATCCGTCTTAGACTTTTCCAGCGCACTCTAATTGGTCTCGCGGCCAAGTGGTACATTGAGTTACTGCGAGGCACTTTTTATAATTTTAGTCAGTTAGCTACCTCGTTTTTAACTCATTTTCAGTTGCCAGTCCGATATGACAATGGCACGGAATTGTTAACTTCATTAAAGCAATCGAAATCCACTTACATTTCAGATCATATTCATGAGTGGAGACGTCGACGGCGTTTAGTGAAGGTATTTATTCCGGATCAGATTTTGGCTGAGTGGTTTGTAAAATCTTTTTTGCCAAAGATCACTGAAGATGTAGCTAAAGCCGGAGTAGTTACTGAGGAGCAAGTAATTGCTCAAGCACAGTACCTTGACTTGGTTTATACTCAGTCGGGTACGTTACACGAGAAAATCCCCGATCTTCCCAAGCAAAATTGAATCGCTGAAGCTCCTTCGGGATCTCATGCCGCTGATGGTATGATTGGTACGGTTAACACTAAAAGTAAGAAGAAGTCTTCCAAGAATTCTTCTCATATCATAACCTTGCCTGATTCCCCAACAGGAGATTCTTCTGCAGAAATTTCTGCCGATATTCACGTTGTAGAGTCATCTACAGCTAAATCAAAATCCGGTGGGAAGAAGAAAGGAAAGAAGAAGAATAAAACAGACAAAAGTTCAAAGGAGAAACCTGAAAAGGCGGAATCCAATGATGAAAAGCGCAAACCTCATTATCCTTGTCTCATTTGTGATGAAGAACATTTTACAAGAGACTGCCCTCATCGTGCAGAGGTTGCGAAAATTGTCAAAGGTTCCCAAACTCCTGCTGTTTTGAAGGATCCTTTTCCAGCTCAAGACAGTAAGATGATAGGTTCATCCTCGAATGTCAATGAAGAACCCATACTGATGATGTCCCATGTTAGGATTGTGACTTGATCGCAAGATTATGGTAGTAAAAGTCCTGTTGATGGTAAAGAAGCAGAATCTTCTCATTCTAATCCATCAACCTCAGCTCCCGGTTCTGATCCACTACAGATTGAGAAACCTAATACGGACTTAGTAATCAAACCGCCCGCCAAGGGTGTACTTCGAAAGTCAGCTTTCAATCCACATGCGAGAGTGGCTCAGAATTATAACATTGTTGAGGATTTAGCTGTTTCACCCTCAGCGATGTCGGCTTTGGAAGTGCTGCAATCATGTCGAGCACAGCGTAAATTACTTTTGTCGGCTATAGGAGTTGTTGATGTTCAGGACCCGAACCTAATAATTTTTGATCTAGAAAATAGTACACCGCGTTTGCCTCATCAAATGGCTTTCCAGATTCCAGTGATAGTCAAAAAGAGGCCTATTCATCGGACTGTAATTGATGAGGGCGCCTCAATGTGTATTATGTCGACACAGTGTTGGAGATCGCTTGGATCTCCTTCGCTAAATCAATCCCCGATGATTCTAAAGGCCTTTGATGGCCGTGGGTTTCATCCTTTTGGCATTCTACAGGATTTGCCTATAGGGGTTGAGGGAAAAACCGTTAATCTAGATGTAGGAATTTACAGGGTAAGTTCCTCAGACAGAACACCAAAAGGACACCGCTCACAACCAGATCACAGATCAATACACCAATATTTTGACGTGGTTAAAACCATCAAAGAGGGAAACAGTCCACGGCCTGAGCCAACGTGGTCACTTCAGGCAATTTATTAATAAAAGAATGAAAATTTACATATGCTTCTCTCATGCACAGATTACCCTACAAATGACCCTCCATGCGCTTTAAATAGAAATCATGGACCAATCGGGTGTCAAGCCATGGATCAAGTGTCGGTAATACCGAGGAGAGAATGAACCGTCGGATCACTACATATCGTGACCGTCGGATTGTAAGTTACAAAATGTACAAGGTAAAGAAACACACTTTACCTAACTCTATACCTAACTCTATACTAGACCAAGTTTTACTTAACTATTTCCTATGTGTCGGAATATCCTAACATCCCCCCTTAAGAACAACTTGGGATAGGATTGAAGGATTTACAAATATGACACAATAGGAGAAGGAAGGAGGCACTAGAGCCTATCCCCCCTTAGTGACAACTTCCTGAACTCCAACCATAAATCGAAGTTTAGTGAACTTCGCCTCTGTGAGAGCCTTTGTGAAGATGTCTGCAACTTGATCATCTGTTGAACAATATTGCACTTCAAGAACATGGTCGTGAATGAGCTTTCTGATGAAGTGCATGTGCAGTTCAATGTGTTTGCTGCGCTGATGTTGGACTGGATCTTTGCATAGTTGAATGGCACTTTGATTATCACACCAAAGTGTAGTTGGATGTTGCTGCTCAAAGGCAAACTCTTATAGGATCTGACGAAGCCACAAGGCTTCTTTACTAGCTTCTACGGCACCACGATACTCTGCTTCTGCTGACGAAAGAGAAATGGCACCCTGTTTCTTGCAAGCCCATGTAATAGGTCCTGAACCAAGAGTGAACACATAACCGGCAGTAGACTTCCGATCATCAGGGTCACCAGCCCAATCAGAATCAGTGAAACCAACCAATAGAGGAGCTGCTTCGGCACTGTAATGAATCCCAAACTGAACTGTACCTCGAACATAACAAAGTATTCTTTTAGCTGCTTTCCAATGACTTTCACATGGGTTTTGCATAAACTGAGCAACAAGGCCAACAGCAAAGGAAAGGTCAGGATGAGTATGAGTTAGATACAAGAGTTTTCCTACAAGTTGACGGTATAAGGTAGCATCAACTTCAGGAGAAGTACAAGTGACTGAAAGTTTGACTCCAGACTGAAAGGGAGAAGGCGCTGGCTTACAGTCTTCCATGTGAAAATGACGTAGAATATCACAAGCATACTTGGATTGGGAAAGGGAAATACCCTCCTTGGATTGCAAGACTTGAAGACCGAGAAAATAGTGTAAGTGTCCTAAGTCTGTCATTTCAAATTTCCTTTTAAGGCTAGACTTCACATGGTTTATAAGGTTGGGATCACTACCAGTAAGGATAAGATCATCAACATAAAAAACAAGGATAATAAGGGAGTTGCCCACTTTCTTGGTGTAGACAGTATTGTCAGAATGACACCTAGAAAAGCCAGATTCTAAAAGAAAGCTATCCATTTTGGCATACCAAGCCCGAGGAGCTTGCTTGAGACCATAAAGGGATTTCTTAAGCCGACATACAAGGCTGGAGTCTGTTTTTATGAAGCCAATGGGTTGTTCCATGTAGATTTCTTCATGCAAGTCCCCATGCAAGAAGGCATATTTAACATCCATCTGATGGACTTCCCATTTGAATGAGGCAGCAAGGGAAAGAACAAGGCGGATAGAGTTCATTTTGGCAACAGGGGAGAAGGTTTCAGTGTAGTCAATGCCTTCAACCTGTGAAAAACCCTTAGCAACAAGACGAGCTTTATGTTTATCAACTTTCCCATCTGGTTCATACTTGGTTTTGTAAACCCATTTGCATCTAACAAGTTTTCGTCCCTTTGGTAGAGGAACAAGATCCCATGTATCATTTGCCAACAATGAATGATATTCTTCATTCATAGCTGCTTCCCGATCTGGATGGCCTGAAGCTTCTGCAAAGGTGTCAGGATCATAATTTACTGGAGCTTGAGCCAGTAAAGAAGAGGCTCTCTCGAACTGAGAACGTGTACGTCGCTGATCTGTAGGATCACCGGCAAGATCACCTGCTGCATCCCGAGTAGCACGGACCGATTTTGGAAGCTGAGGAGCTGAAGGAGGATCCTGAGAAGGTGGGGGAGGATTGTCATCCTCACTATCATCATCTGAAGAAGAAATTTTTTCAAAAGTAGAAGAGATAGGGAGAGGTGGAACATTCGCCGGACTAGGCTCGCAGGCCGATATATTTTCATCAAATTTTACATCTCTTCTAATGATAACATTTTTGGACTTAAATGGAATAAGTCTATAGCCTTTGACATCTTCAGAATATCCAACAAAAGTACATTTTTCACTCTTAGGTTCTAAAGCTTTATGCTTTTCATCTGGAATATGGGCCCACGCTTCACTTCCAAAAACACGAAAGTGACTAACATCTGGTTTGATTGAGCTCCATGCTTCTTCTGGAGTGATATTCTTTAAAGCCTTAGTAGGAGTGCGATTTATTATGTAATTTTCACAGTTAATTGCTTCTGCCCAAAAACTAAGACCAAGTCCTTTAGATTGTAGCATACAATTAGCCATTTCCTTTAAGGTGCGATTCTTCCTTTTAGCTACACCATTTTGTTGTGGAGTATATGGAACAATATGTTGCATTTGAATTCCATTCTCAGTGCAAAAGTTGATGAATGTGTTTTTAACATATTCTCCGCCATTATCAGATCTTAGCTTAAGAATTTGATGTCCAGATTGTTTTTCAACGAAGGCTTTGAAGGCCAAAAATGTGTTAAATACTTCACTCTTGAGTTTTAAGAAGTATACCCAAGTGCGTCTGGAGAAATCATCAATGAAAGTTAAGAAATACTTGCAGCCAGAGAATGAAACAACAGGAAGTGGACCACATAAATCACTATGCACAAGCTGTAAAGGGGCTGAGGCGTGCCAAGAGGCACGTTTTTCAAAACTCTCCCGATGATGTTTTCCGAGTACACATCCGGAACAAACACCATCTCTGCAAGATACCATAGGAAGACCTGTCACCATATTTTCTTTACATAGATGCTGAAGGGAGTGATAGTTTAAGTGACCAAATCGCTCATGCCAAAGTTTGCTCACTTCATCGTTATGAGCAACAAATACTGAGGGAAGGTTTGATGACCCAAAGTTGTGAAACTTATACAACCTTGTAGAATCATCAGCAATGCCAGTAGCCAAAATCTTTTTTAGGATCTCTTAAGCCCTTGATTACAACATCATGAGGTGAAAATTCAACGATTTTACCTTCACCTGAATGAGTTATCTGATACACAGATAGAAGGTTGCAGGATAAGGTTGGAACACATAATACATCATTAAACTGACCATTGTCTAGATGAACAGTTCCAGTCCCTACAACACTAAGAGATCTATCATCACCAACATATATATTTTTGGTGTTACAATCATTTAAAGAAGAAAACATGGCTTTGTTTTTGGCCATGTGATAAGAAGCTCCAGAATCAATGAGCCACTCATGAGAATGAGAAGAAGAAGATACATTTAATGCATAGCCAGACCGAGATGCTTGACAACCACATGCAGAAAGTGCCATTCTTGAAGATGAAGTTGAAGTTGAAGATTGCCCCAAATGGATGTTATGTTTCTTCATCGTTGCTTCCAAGGCTTCCATCTTCTTAAAGCATTTGGATTCTAAGTGGCCATCTCGATTACAAAAGTTGCAATGTCTATCAGTCTTCTTCCATTTATTTTTATTTGTCTTATCATTTTGTTGAAATGATTTTTCATTTTGAGGCTGAGATTGGTTAGGACCCTTGTTTGGTTTAGGACCATTCTTTTTAGGATATGACTTCTTAGGATTCTTTGAATTTGGTTGCTACTGGGCGGCTAACGCTTTCTTGGAAGAGTTTCCAAGATTAAGAAGACCAAGGTGTAAGAGTTTTTCTTGTTCTCTTATTAAAGAATCACAAAAAGAGTCAAAGGAAGGGGACTTGTAGTCTGTTCCTTGAGAAATGAAGGCTTCTCTTGTAGAATGGAAGGTGGAAACAAACACAGAGTAGGCTGGTCCCAACTTAGTAAGAATGGAATAGATAAGGTTACTATCTTCTTTCTTAACTTTAACACCTTCCAAGAGATATCTAAGGGTCTTGAACTTGGACAAGAAATCTTCAATGCAAGAAAAATTATTAGGGTCCAATGTAAGCAACACATTTTCAAGTTGATGGGCTCTAAGTTCATTTTTAATCCCAAAAACTTTATTGATTTGTTTCATTGCTTCATCAGGAGTATCAAGTTCTACAATATGGAATCTAAGATCTGGAGAAATAGACATCCCTATCAATCCACGTGCTTGATCTTGCCTATTTTCCCATTTAGCAGCCTTATCTTCATCCTTCGATTTCTTTTCTTGGCCTGAGGCTATTCTGTAGAGACCTTTACTTCTAAGTAAATCCTCAATGTAGGCCAACCATTGGAAGTAGTTGGTGCTGTCAAGGGTAACTTGGTATTGACTTTCCATTTCAACGGAAACTAAAGCTAAAGATGCTAAAACTAAGTGTTCCAATGGATATATTTCGAAAAATTAGGCTGGTTTAAAAAAAACGGCTCTGAAAACGGCTTCCGGATGAAGAAGTTATGGCTTTTTGAAAAAAAGTTGATGAAGTTGTCGACGAAGTACGGGAATGTGCGGAAATGAAAAAGTCCGCCCCCACAAAATGGAGACTTGAACCCAAGACCTCTACTCTCTTAAAATAGCTTTGAACCAATTGAGCTATACAAAAAATTTGAGAGAGAGAGAGAGAGAGGGGGGGGGGGCTTTGGGTTGCGTGCTTGCTTTGAGAAAGCTCTTTTTCCCTACAAAACAAAAAACACAAAACTCAACACGGACATGCAAAGAAAACGAACCTTACGGCTCGAAGTTAGCTTTAGCCGAAAAACTAAATATTTTCAAAAATGAACCTTGCGGCTCAAAGTTAGCTTTGGCCGGAAACTAAATATTTTTTTCAATGTTTCTGATTTTCCGAGATCACACTAAGACGCAGCGGAAAAGAGCATACGCATGAGAAAAATCCTTCCTTTCTGTTTCTAATTTGCCCAGATCACACAGAGTCACAGGGCAAAGAGCATACGCAGAAATGAAAGGTTCAGATCCGGTAATAAAAAAAAGCTAAATAAACCGAAACCGAAATAAACAGAGAGAAAATAACTGTAAACTGCAAATAAAAACTGTATACCTCCATATCTTAAAAATGACGCAGCTAGGGCTACCGGAAACCTTTTTGCGTGAAACGAAAGGGGTTCCTCACTATAACAGATGCTCCCAACACAACAGAGCAGTCCTCTCATCCTGAAAGCAGTCAAAAATAGTAGATCTAGGAAACGGCAGTCGGATGCAGTTCTACCGGCTTCAGATTTGGATCACCAACGGACGCGGCCCTCAAATAGCTCTGATACCATGTAGGAATTTACAGGGTAAGTTCCTCAGAAAGAACACCAAAAGGACACCGCTCACAACCAGATCACAAATCAATACACCAGTATTTTGACGTGGTTAAAACCCTCAAAGAGGGAAACAGTCCACGGCCTGAGCCAACGCGGCCATTTCAGGAAATTTATTAATAAAAGAATGAAAATTTACATATGCTTCTCTCATGCACGAATTACCCTACAAATGACCCTCCATGCGCTTTAAATAGAAATCATGGACCAATCAGGTGTCAAGCCACGGATCAAGTGTCGGTAATACCGAGGAGAGAATGAACCGTCAGATCACTACATATCGTGACCGTCGGATTGTAAGTTACAAAATGTACAAGGTAAAGAAACACACTTTACCTAACTCTATACCTAACTCTATACTAGACCAAGTTGTACTTAACTATTTCCTATGTGTCGGAATATCCTAACACTAGATGTGGAGGTGGTTGATGCCCCTCTAGATTACAACCTTCTCTTGGGTCGAAGTTGGTCTTACGCTATGACAGCTGTCATTTCATCGGTCTTTCGAGTAATAAAATTCCCACATAATGGAAAGATCGTAACAATAGACCAGCTGGCTTACTTTTCATCCGACCCAGCCTCTGCTGAAAGCATTCAGCATGTCGGTAAAACGACTATCCCATATAAGGATGTTGGAGTAGGACTAGTTAAAGATTCCGGTTTACTGGGAACTTTTCCTTTTCCTCCAATCAACGCATCATCTTCTTTTGCAACCATTCATATGATTACATCAGACACCATTGTTTATGATGATCCTTGGATCATTCCTTCTGAATCTGAGATAGACTCATTTGGTGATGCTATGCCTTTGAGTCCATATGAAATTGCATATGAGGCTGTGCAATCGTTTTCCGACCTATCTTCAACCAAAATCGACTTAATGAATGTGGTCCATGAGGAATCACTTTTCACATCAAACTCGGATTTAACAACGTTTCCTGAACTTGTTCACTCTGACGAGCAAATTCGTGAAATCCTATGTGTAGATGATTTACCATGGGAAGATTTCCATCACAGATCTTCGTTTTTACCCGAGAATGATCGTTTTGAAAATTATTTCTCATCAATTTTTACGACTGAATATGTCAAGGAACCTCATAATCCAATGAAACATCCCGATTCAGAGTTAAATTTGGGAAACATCTCTCGAACTATTCTTATTGACATTTCTGTTAAGCCTGGAATTATTGAGAACATTCATATAGGTGCCTCGTGTACAGATGACGAAATTCAAATATATAAGGCCCTATTTCAAGAATTCCACGACGTGTTTGCCTGGTCCTATGAGGAAATGCCAGGAATTGATCCCGCGATTGTTGTTCATGAGATCAAGACTTACCCGGACGCTAAACCCGTCCGGCAACGTTTGTGTCAGATTCACCCAAGAAAAGCTGCTGCAATCAAAGCAGAAGTTGAAAAATTATTGAAAGCAGGTTTCATTTATCCGATCCGGCTAACGGATTGGGTATTGAATATTGTTCCGGTTAAAAAAAAGCAGGGAACAATAAGAATATGCATCGATTATAGGGACATTAATCGAGCCTGTCCAAAGGACAATTACCCAACTCCCTATATCGATCAAATCATTGATGATTGTGTCGGCAGCGAAATATTCTCCTTTATGGATGGTTTTTCCGGATACAATCAAATCAATATTCTACCTGCCGATCAACCAAAAACGGCTTTCATTTGTCCATGGGGGACATTTGCTTATTGCAAATTACCTTTTGGGCTTAAGAATGCCGGAGCAACTTTTCAAAGGGCGATGTCTTATGCGTTTCATGACATCAAGCACATTGTGCAACCATATCTCGATGACTTGCCTGCTCATTCATTATATCGAGCTGATCACCTCGTCCATTTACGAGCAATCTTTATGAGGTGTAGGCATTATCGGATTCGGTTGAACCCACACAAATGTGTCTTCTGTATAGAAACGGGTCGATTGCTGGGGTTTGTTGTTTCAAAAGCCGGCATTCGCGTTGATCCCTCGAAGGTCGAAGCTATCATCAAATTGCCTCCTCCTTCGAGTCTTCGCCAACTCCAAAGTTTGCAAGGGAAAGCAAACTTTTTACGACGATTCATTCCTAACTACGCCGAGGTTACAAAGGGTTTTACCCGGTTGTTGAAGTAGAATACTCCATTCTATTGGGATGAGATAGCTCAGAAATCTTTTGATGCACTTAAACATGCGTTGACCCATGCACCGTTGTTGCATCCTCCCAACTACAACCAGGATTACTTCTTGTATCTCGCCGCCTCTCATTCCACCATTGGAATGGTCTTAGTTCAGGAAGATGAATTCGGGACTGAACATGTGATATATTACCTTAGTCGAACTTTAAATCCAACTAAGCTAAAATACTCACATGTGGAGAAATTGGCATTGGCAGCTGTTCAAGCTGTCCAACGTTTTCGTCACTACATTTTACTACGTAAAACTATAGTAATTTCGGATTGCAACCCTATGATCTACATTTTGACCAAGAAATTGCTAGGGGACAAGTACTCTAAATGGATTGTTATCCTGCAAGAGTTCGACTTGGAATTTGAGAAATCCAAGTCTAAGAAATCTTTAGTTTTTGCGGAGTTAATGTGTGACTTCCCGCGTGCTGACACGGAAACTGTGGCAGAGGAGCCCATTGCGGACGAATCCTTGTTTCTAATCAGCACTTTAGATCCATGGTATGGGGATATCATCGTTTATCTCCATACCCAATCCTTTCGGCCAGAAATTTCAAGGTCAGAACGTCGAAAAATTCGATTCCAGTCCCAACAATTCAGAATTATTGGAGATACTCTTTATCGCCATGGGGCGGACTCTATTTTTCGACGTTGCTTAACTCATGAGGAAGCTGAAAGGGTTCTAAATGATTGTCACTCTGGAGCGTGTGGTGGTCATATGTCTGGGTATGCCACAGCCCAAAAGATATTGCGCGCTGGCTACTTATGGTCGTCTTTGTTTAAAGATTGTATTATTGCGGTCCGAAAATGCCACAACTGCCAAATATTTGATCGAAAGATGTGCACTCCACCTGCTCCTCTCCACCCTATAATTGCCGTTGGTCCTTTTGCCAAATGGGGTATCGATTTTATTACATGTAACCCTCACTCGGCCGGGGGGCATGCATATATCATCCTTGCGGTAGATTATTTTACCAAGTGGGCCGAGGCGATGCCTACATTTGAGGCAGACGGCAAAACAGCTGCAATTTTCGTGTTCAATCATATAATTGCTAGGTTTGGTGTCCCACAAGCGATAATCACTGATCATGGGCGTCATTTTCGAAACGTTATGATGACCGAACTTATAGGCCAGCTTGGTTTACGTCACGATAGTTCAACCCCTTATTATCCACAAGCGAATGGTCTGGTTGAATCCATCAACAAAGTTTTAGTTATCATGATCCGACGAATCATTGGGATTCATCGGTCGAATTGGCACAACATGCTATTTTTAGCGCTGTGGGCGTACCGAACTTCAGTAAAAACATCAACAGGGTTCACTCCTTTCCAACTAGTTTATGGTTTGGAAGCTGTGTTACCCATTGAATGCGAAATCCCGTCACTGCAAATGGCCATCAAGTTACTTCCAGCCACTTCCGAAGAGGAAAAGCGCTTATTATACTTGGCTCAATTAGATGAGAATCGATGTGATGCCGCATTGGCGATCGAGACTCACGCAAAACGCATGAAAGCTCAGTATGATCGAAATGTGACCCCTCAAAAATTTTCGGGAGGAGATCTAGTCTTAGTTTACGATCAAGCTAATGATAAATTAGGCGCTGGAAAATTTGTTCCTATGTGGCATGGTCCCTTTGTTGTCTAGCGAAAGCTAGCCAAAGGGGCCTATGAATTGGTAGACTTTGACGGGGACTCTTTAGGTAAACCCAGAAATGGTCTTTACTTGAAGAGGTATTATGCTTAAAGAATGGGTATGGAGATTTTTAGTTAGGATAGTTTTTCTTTCTAGCTGGTGTGTTTTAGTTAAAAACAGTGTGCTTAGCTTAGAGAGTGTTTTTCGTCATTATTCCTGCTTATCTTGGTTTTACTCTTGATATTGCAGATGTCGACGCCTCTCCAAACATACATTGGTTTCGCTGATGGTGCTTGTCGTAATACACGGAATATTTCTTCCGCAGCTTGGGTTATCTATTCGCCCTCTGACGAGTTGGTATCTATGCATGGGGTAAGCCTCGGTCAAACAACGAACAACATTGCCGAGTATAGTGCAGTGATTGAGTTATTATCTGAATCTATTTCATTTGGGATTCGAAGTTTGATAGTGAGGTTAGATTCTGAACTCGTTGTATTACAGCTTAATAGAGTATATGCCATTAGAAATCCAGTGTTATTAAGATTATTTTTGAGAGTGCGTCTCTTGGAACGTGAATTTGATTATATTGAATATCAGCATATTCCAAGATCTTTAAATACATTAGCAGATGCAATTGCTTCTCGAATGTTAAATAGACATTTGCAATAATCATACATGTAAATTTAAAACCATTCCATAAACATGATTTACAAGATAAGCCGGTAATAGTGATATATATATAGGAGTGTGTCAAAAATACATCATCCTCGATCATAGGTTGAAAAACACCTTATGATCGGCAAAAATGATAAGTACAAAAAACAAAAATGTCATATGTGCCCACAATAGGCAATCATCCTATCACTGGTGATGATCTCTATAGCAAACCACTGCACGGGCCACCTTGCAAAGGAATCTCCTAAAAGGTCCCGGGACTCCAATCACATAGCGCTGAAGTCGACGAGGAATGTCATCTATAGTGGTCTCAGCAATATCTCCTGTCAAGCGCTCGAGATGACCCTCCAACTCGGCCAAAACCTCTGCTGATTCGTCCTGTGGGGCTGGCGCAGGTGCAACTGGTTGCTTCCTCTCGTAAGGCCGGAGAGCAGCTGGTCGCTGTGGACCCACATCTGCATTTGAAATTTTTGCTATCAGTTTTGAGACGATGAAAAATAACAAAAAAAATTAAAATAGGAAAAATGTTGAAAAGGATTTTACTTGAGTCATCCCACTGCTCTCCAGGTGGAAGAGCCATGTCTGGGTCACCACGAAAATCTATCCCAGCGTAAGGGAAGTCCTGAATAGAAAAGACCTGGTTTTCCAGCCATTGGAAATACTCAAGTTTGAATCGAGCAACCTCTGTCCTCTCGTCCGGGTGACGGGCCATAACTACGACCCATCGCATCAGTTTGGGCTCTCGAGGAAGCCCAACTCCAACAGTAAGGTGTTGCGGGATCAGCATAGGAACCCTCTCCAGGCCAAAACTCATGACCAAAGCCCCATAACCAAAGGTCTTTAGTTGTCCGCTCTTGGCCCTGGTCAGCTGGCCTTTCACATTGGCCAACACAGCATCGCACAAGTTGAAGATAGTGCCTCAGAAGCAATCAACTGCCATACGCATCTGGGATCCGGTGGCAATATGTAATGCGGCAGCTCCGCAAAGTCTGGTGACAGTAAACACAATCACCATGAGTTCAGGATGGGATATGGTCTTTATGTCTATCCCTTTGTCTCTAGCCTGGCTGTTGCAGTACTCTAACTGGAGGCTATCGACAGACTGGCCACCTGCCCTAGCCCCAAACAGAGTCAAGTCTTCACCTCTCTTAGGCAAACCAGTGAAGAAATATATGTCCGCCGGCTCGATTTCGAGCTGGTGGCCACCAATGAAGAAACCCTGGTCTTGTATGCTCCATCTGTCAACCATCCACTGTAAGAAATCCACCTGAGCCCTCATGCCAGGAATGGCCCAGTATTTGTACAAGCTGCACGCCCTCAAAGCATCAAGTGAAGGCTGATGATTCCATGTGGTAGCATCCACGTCCTCATGCTCTTGTTCACAGCAATCTAGCATGATGTACTCTCTGCATCAAGTATAAAGATAAGTTAAATTGCTAGAAATTATTTTGATTGGTCCATTTTTGAGAATTTTTGGGTTAAAAACCCTTGCGGCGGGGTACGCACCCTCCGGGTTAGACACAATGCGTGGGACCGCACTTTGTCTACACGGAAGGTGCGGACCCCGAGCTTTTTCCCAATGGAGAAAAAGTCGGGGTCCGCAGGCCAGCAGTGGAAAACCTGCAGGCCCCTGCGCGGGTTTTATGCCTAAAAACCCTCCCAAAAATGAAATAAATGACTAAAATAAAAAATGAAACAGTTAAAAATGAAGAGTAAGATGATGTGGATTACCTGGAGAAGACGGCGTTCGATTTCGACGGTTGGATTTTCTGCAATCTTCACAAGAAGTTTTCTGAACAAAGGCACTATTTTCTCACCCAAACTCAAACGGTAAAAATGAATTGACAAAGGCCCTTTTTATAAGTTTTTTGAGTAAATAAATTGCAAATTTATTTATGTTTCACTTTGAAAAGGTATTTTGCGACATTTTTATCCATTTCAAACAGGTATGAGTAATGTTTATGTTTTTGTGCAGAATAACGGATTATTCAGGTGAAATCTGTCATTTTCGACGGAAAAACATGTAGAGTCATCTTTAAGCCCTTTTCTGACTCCTGAAACATGAAAAGATTGCCAAGTTTTTCTTTTAAACTCGTTAAAACGGAATTAAAAGACGGTCCACTTACAGCTCTTTTCTGATCGTAAAAACATGAAAAGATTGCCGGATTTTTGTCGTTTCAAATTCGATATTGGTTATAAAACGACGTGTCATTGATCGCTTTTCTACTTTTTCGGGTCAAGGGCACTAATAACAAAAAGTACTCCTTGGTCGTAAAAGATCAAGAGGTTCTCTCAAGTATTATTTTATACTTTTTCGGGCTTGGGAGACACAAATTTACGAAAAAGGTCAACCCTGGAGTCTTCTTAAGTTTTTTCAGACTCTCTAAAATTGAAAAACGCCGAGTTTCTCCTATACTGGACTCGTTAAAATTTCACAGTAAAGGACCTGTTCAATTACAAACAGGAACGAACCACTCCTTCTTAGGGTTCGAATTTAAACTAAGTTGGACTCATCCGAAGGATGAGCTTATAATCAAGCAAATGTTATCCTCCTCAAGCTTGTCAAAAATAAAGAGGTACTTGCCAGAAATGGTGGGGGAAAAGAGAGAAAAATGAGCTTGTTTGTCATACTTTGTAACCACTCTTGAACACGACACTTTCATTCACCTGGGTTGGGAAATCCTTTGCCTAACAGTTGATCAAACCACATTGAAAGTCTTCAGCCGGTTTCTGGGTATTAACTTTGGGTCAATTGTCACCAAAACCATCTGTTGTGTCGTTATGTGTTCAAGAGGTCACTGCCGATAAGCCATTCATCTGCAAAATATCTGTCATCCATCTTGACCATCCCTGAGTCAGTCCTTGCAACTAAATTTCTTCAACTTGATCTATGATTTCGTGTTGTGGGCTTGCCTATGACGGATCGCTTTCTATCGACTTCAGCTCATTATCTAGAAAGATGATCTAGAAATCATCAGTACCTTGAGATCTGCATGCTTCAATGGCAGGTTTCCCGCCTTTGACGACAGTTTGCATCATTGACTTTCGATCAAAGGATTCCGTGACATGTTCGACATCAACACATCTATTCACATCTCATGGATTGCACTGAGTACTTTGAGAGCCATTGACATCACTGGTGGTTTCTCTCACACTTGTTAACAGTTTACATCATTGACTGGTAATCAAGTGGTTTCTACCATGTTCGACTTCAACACATTCATTCGCATGGATAGAATCGTACTGTTTCAGGAAGTAGAAATGAAGACCCTGGATCTAGTTTCCGCCATCCAAGCTGCGAAGAATTTTGTATTCATTATATTATGGACTATTCATAAACAGATGGTTGCGTCCATACTGTGTCTATATGTGTCTATACTTGTGATGTATTACAAGATCATTCCTATATCAGAGCAGTAGTTAGTCTTCTAGTCAGTTTTGATCTGAGTATGGGAATGCCTACCTCAGCGATGATATGATCTCATATATATATCTTGCATTGAATGTTTTTACAGGTTCTGACCGGGCTCTCCACAAGATGGTCCTCGAAATGATAAAGTACTTCACTCTTCTTAAATGATAAATGAAATCCTCATCTACTACAGACTTCGCACTTTAGGGGGCAATCTGTTACACAAAAATATCGTCACCATGACTATTTGCAGTCAATATGAGTCTGTCATCACTTGTACTGTCCTCCTAAGCAAGTCTCAAGACCTCAACTCTTCAAGTCAAGTTTTGAAAATGAGAGAAAGATATTAAAAATCAATAAAAGCTCTGGTTCCACACTTTCTCTCACTATCACCTGCGGTCCTACACCTTTTGTTTGCAAAACCTGCGGATCTGCCCGCTCTGTCCCTAACTATGTAGGTGCAGACCCCTGTGAAAGTCAAAAGACACAAGTTTTATCTTAAAAAACTCACTTTGGGTTAATTCTAGAGGATTCTAGAAGGAATTTTGACGTGGATTGTTCGCTCTGAGGTGGTTCATGCATCCCAAAAGAGAGGGAGCTAATCCCTTGATGAGAGGAGCTATCCCTTTGAAGGAGGACCTAGTAACTTCCCTCCATTGCACTATAAATACAGGCATTGGGGTGAGGACTAGAGAGGTTAGAAGCTGAACTTTTGAGGGTAAACGCTGGTGAAATTAGGACTTCCTTTGTTGAGCTTGAGAGGAGAGATCACACACCTCTTGGTTCCATTTGGAAGTGAGTGAAGCTTGTCAAAGTAGGGGAGAACTCTTGCTGGACCCTGGGAGGAGCTTGTACAGCGTCAAGGCATAGGTTGTAAAGTTCTTCTTCTTTTGAATTAATGCAATCAAACTCATTTTTCTCAACAAGTATCTTATGTTATTTGTTTCATGGACTCCTTGACTTTCATGTTAAATATGTTTTATGCTAGTGGCTTTTCAGGTGCTATTTAATGTGTTTGCCTTGTTTGTGTTTGCAGATTCGCGAAAAGGAGCTCATTTGGATCGAAGAAGCGAGGGCATCCACAAGCTTGCATTGGACCTAAGGTAGGCCCTAAAAACACTTGTTTGCCATTGTTTATTAAAGCATATTTAGAGAAAGATAGTGTCTGGTTGGTTTGCTTGTCATTAGGTCTTCTTTAGATTCTAGGAAGGTCTATCTTGTCCGCAAGATCGACTCATTCCGCGTGACAAATATAATGAATATTTTAATTTTTTTTAACATGATTTAAATATTATAAATGTTTTAATATTTTTCAAAAAAAGGTAGAAATCATGTTGAATTTGTAAGCCACTTTGTTTTCTCATGTTTTTTTATTCTTTTCATTGTATAAGACCAGTTTAGATCCATCTTAACTTTGGATCTACTCAGTGCAATAGGGATCAAATCTCTC
Organism: Pinus tabuliformis; assembly: GCA_031772625.1. NCBI lineage: Eukaryota > Viridiplantae > Streptophyta > Pinopsida > Pinales > Pinaceae > Pinus > Pinus tabuliformis. The sequence continues at coordinate 599,954,113 of CM062805.1, read as the reverse complement.
TTCACTCTAAAAGAGGTTTTCACCTTAAGAGATTTGATCTCTCCCTCTCAGCACTTGGTAGATCAAAAGTTTAGATGGATCTAGATTGGTTTAATTATTAATGATAATAATTTTAATTATAGTTATAATTTTTAATTTTAGGTTTTTTAATATTATTTTGATGGAGTCAAAATGTTAAAGAAGACATTCAAACATCTCTACCATGGGAGAGGAATTCAACAATGGAGAAACCCTAGAGGCCCATGGAAAAATTCCAAGCGGAGAAAGGGGTGTGGAGTTTTAGACTAGAGCAGGGCGTGGTTTTGACGAAGAGTGAATGTGATCTAGACAATGTTAAGCTATGATATCCTTATCAAAATGAAAAACAAGATTAAATGATAGCCATGAGTTTTTTATCCATGTGATGTTTTTTTATTACTATCAGACCCACATGGCGGAGGAGGAGTTGATGGATTATGCACTAGAGGAGGGGATTTTCAACAAATTTGGGATAGTCCCAAAGATTTTATCCATTTTCATTTGGAAGTTAGATCAAAAGGTCACCATGTCATGGTTTCCAAGCCTAAAATTTCTTTAGAAAACAAATTTAAAATTCGATAGGGCCTTCATTTGGTGGTTCAGAGGCCCTAACCCCTGCTCAAATTCTGCACTATTTGGGTCCTCTATTTTTGTCCAGCCTAGGGCCCAAGGTCATTTTTAAGGGGCTGCAAAAATTTTCTTTGGGTTCTCTAGATCTAAGTTTGATTTTCCTTTCATCCTAAAGATCATAGGAAGACATACAATGTGTTATGACTTTCTTATGGTTTTCAAAAGTTTCAGAAGTTACAATTTTTTCTGGTTTGTTTTCTTACCTGTCTTTCATCTTAAGTTCCATTTGCCCCACCCTCCATGGGGGAACTGGTGAAGGAGAGCCTTGCCTCGGTGATGGAGGAAGGTCAAACTAATGTTGAGAAAGGTGTTGGGATTTTCTAGGAGAAACCATCTTGTGAACAACAAGGAGTTGGATGGTTGAGGGTGTCAGTTAAATGTACATATATTAGGAATTGTTGTATGATTTTAAGGAATGGCTAACTGCAACAAGAAATAGTGACATAGCAATCATATGTCAAAGGATCTCTCCTTGGAAGAATTTAGCAGGATATGGTGTAAGGCTTGACACGACATTACTTATCAGTTGTGATGGCATGACTATCCAGATTTTGAATACAAGAGGCTCTTGCATGTTGGTGTGTCCTTCCTATACATATCATCTTTTGGCCAAGTTTGAATATAGAAACTATTGGGTAGCTGTAGTCTTTTGTTCTCTAACAAGCTTTAGGGGGAAGCTAGGAATGACATATTTTTATCACGATTTTGTTGATGTTGAAATTATGATGCATCTTACATTGCACATGTAGAATAGGTAATCTTATGTTACAGGTTTAGGTGGCACCTTGGCCACCTTCATAATGTTATTGTTTAAATGATATTAATTTGTGCAAGATATGGGAAGGAGGATCGTGTTTCCTTCACTAAATTTATATGTAAGATGAGTTATACTCACATCCAAATATATTCTTCTAAGAAATAGCTTTTAGATTATTAAGGATCATTTAAGAGGTAATTTCCAAATCATGCAGGTTAATTTTGTGTGCAAGTATTTTAAATATACCTAACTCTAGTGGAATGGCATGACCAAAAAGGTTGTGGGGGGGTATCTTGTGGTGTATTGAACAAGGTAATGGGACACAAGAGTAGCATGGATGGGTATCATAGGTGCAAGCATGGTTTACTAAGATCTATAATCCTAGCATTATAGAATGAGAAGGGGGCTTAGGACCTAATTTCATAAGGGCTAGGGGACCTAGAGGTAAGGTAGCGAGAGAAATTGATAGCGGGACCCCCAATAGTGGTGATAAGGGGATTATGAGTCCAATTATCACAAACCGTAATCCCTTTACTCATAACCACTAAATTACCTTTCCCCTTAACCCACAATCCATAATCCCTTAACCCCTACACTCATAACTCATAACCCATAAACCCCTTGACTCATTAAATCTTAAGACACTAACCCCTAACCTATAATCCATTAACCTACTAAGCCATAACTCCTTATCCTCTTAACTTGTGACCCTTAACCCATAACCCTTCACCCCTAAACACCTTAACTACTAACCCCCTTAACCACTAACATCTAAATCCTGTAAATATTAAGTCCTTAACCACTAAATCCACTGACCTCGAAGCCCTTGTCCCTTAACTCTTTACCCTTGAATCTCTTAACCACTAAGTATCCAAGGATAAAAACAACACTCCAAACCAACATATTGACCTCCTATGATAATCCTTCACCTCTAATTGAGCATATTGGAAACATTTGATTTTTATAGAACTAAGTATTGGTTATGAGGGTATGTGTTGTGGGTAATGCCACTATTACCATGTATACCAAATGTGGAACAATTGGATAATTTGCAAATCCTAGATCTGAATTGCTCACAAGATCTACACTTCATGTTGAGATGGAGCTTGTACTTCTTTCTCACATGAGTTGGAAATGAATAGATCACTCACAAAAACAAGGCCTCTCTAGCCCTAATGCACAAGGAGTGAACCCTCAATACAAATATTTTTTTTGTTGAAAGAAATCAATTGTGTCAATATAGAATACTATACATAATAGAAAATAAAATGATATTATCCACATCAATGCTTGAAATAGCCTCAAATTAGCCATGAGTGGTGAGTCAGGGAGTGAATGTGGGGAACTATTAAAGTTACATCACGTTTAAATTCCTTTTACATTGTGAGGTTGTTCTCGTATAGGGTTGAAACATCATCACAAGGAAGAATGACACATCTTTGTAGGGAAGCAATTAAAGTTGTAACACAATTCAAGTGATTTACACCTCCAATGTCAATGACATCATTGTATGTTTGTGTCAGGTTGTTAGAGAGGTTATTTATAGATAATAAATTCAATGTACTTGGACTTCATATTCTTAGGGCCATGAATCTAGCATGGATTTGTACTAGGAACACTTCATACAAATGAAAGGGGGTGTTTTTGTTTAACCACATACGCACAAGAGCACCGAATGTTTCCCTTCAGATCCCCCTTGGTGTGTTCAAAGTGGGTTTACATTCATGGTGAGTTGAAACTAATAATAATGACCTTCCTCTTCGTAATAGCATTTGATAGCTTGTCCATATACACGAGATAGAATTAAAGGATCGCCTCATATGTAGATGCCCCCATTTATTATGAGATTCAAGGGTTGTTCTATTGCCTTTATCAACATTTGGATGGGTTGTTATCTACATTCTTAAATACATGTCTAGAAATTTTTATGAGGGAGGTCCTTGGATTTAGATCTTTATATAAGGCCTTATGTCACCTTCCCCTTTAGAACTCTTCCAAGGGGGTCACCTCCTTCCATGTTGCCTTGCCTACTTAGGGACAAATTGACAAACCAAGATTCAAACTTCTTCAAATACCAAATTAGTGAGGCCTCCTACCTCTTCTTGACCTCGTCCTCAATGAGACATCTTTCTTCAGAGATACTTTGAGGATTTCCCACCATAGATCACAAGTTGGATGTCATAGGATCTGTTACCCCATTTTCTATATGGGATTTTAGATGATATTTTAAAATTTTGTTTGTCATCTCAGCCCCTACGATTCTTGTCACATTGAACAATTTCCATCTAAGGTATATGGATCTATATATAATTCATTGATGTATCATTGGTTTGATGGCACCTTGCCTTGGCCATACAAGACACTAGGTGTAGGAAGAGGTTCCTTTCGCTACCACATTTAGTGGGATATGTATGATTCATTTGTATATGATATTATGTCCAATGTGTACTATTTTTATTTTGTTCACTTAAACACTCTGTTCTAACTCTTGATTCTTTGGCTATAAGTTTTAATCAACGTTGTTCCATTGTGTTTCATAATTTTTCTCAAGTAGGTGTCCCCTCTTGATGGTTTGGGTATATTCTTGGTGATTTGAGTAGGTTCTATACCTTGATCTTATTGTACTCCTTATTTCCTTTCGTCAAAATTTATCCCATATCTCTCTTAACAACACGTGTGAAGGCCTTCTAAGCTATGGTTAGCTTCTAATAGGGTATTTTTTAGCTCTAAGTGAAATTCCTAAAATATAAGGGGCTACCTATAGCTATTTAAGTTTATTGATAACATTATTCACATATTTAAGCATATTTTTCACCTCCTTAAGGGTTGATAGATATTTCCCATATGTGTAAAGGTCATGTCCCTTTTCCCTCTTTATATGAACATACTTACTTATATTGGGGAGGCCTAATATATTTTTTATTGATGCCCTAATTAGACTAACATTATTACTTTTAGGTGTCCAACATCATTAGATATAACCTCTATTTGCTCAAATAAAAATAGATGACCTCCTTTTTCTCAAATAAAAATAAAACTTAATGAAAACCTAACCAACCATAGAAATTTCTTTATAACATTTTACTACCTATTAAAATATAATTTGGCAACTACTCTAAAATCTAAATGGATTAAAATTGATTTTTTCATCGTTACTCTCCCTTTCCATGTTTGGGATAGAGTTGAGTGCTCTTTCTCTACTCATAATCTTTATGATTTCTTCGCAGATTCCATAATCCTCTATGATATTCAATTCTTCGTTGCCCTACCGATTCAGCTATATTTGTAATGCGAATTTATTATATCATATATAGGTTCTCTCTTTTTTGAGCTTTAATTAAGATATTATTCTCTTGATTTGGGGGTTTTTTCTTCAATTTAGAGTAGAAAACATGTCATTCGCATATCGAGATAAAATTGCAACCTCCGAGAACTCTGAGAAGGAAAGTGTGTACGGATACATTTGAAAGGTATTTTTCTGATCTCATTTATATGATTTTTGTTTTTTAAATTTCAAAGGATTTAAACTTGTATACCGAATTATGGAGAAGAAGGAATGGTTAGGGTTGACAAGAGTTCATAAATTCATTCATATTTTTTTCGTGATTAGCAAGACTAGGTACTCCTATGGAATTGCGATCTTAAAGTGTTTTGGGAAATTAAATGGTGATGTGGATTGATCAAGTGTTTGGAGCTGAAGATGAAACTTTAATGAGTTTATTTGGTGTTATTAGATCTCCTACTCAATCTCTAATCACTCTCCAGATCTCCTCTTGAATATCTTTAGTCCATAACCTTTCCCTACTGGGAAAATTCTCCCTAACACTGATAACATCCTCAAAACCATACTGAGACTTGTGAATCCCCAATAAGACTAAACTCACAAGGTCATGATCAAGTATAGCCATGGCCACACCAACCAACACATTTTGTACCTGAGTGGCTCATCTTTTCTCATCTGGATACTACTTACATTCTCCTTAAGCAAAAGCTTCCTAGTATCACTGGAACTCTGATATATATATAAAATAGCTTTGAACATCTCCAAGTTGTCTTCTTCTCATGGATATGAGGAACTATATGATCTCTGACCCCTTCTAGAATGATTATCCTCATCTTGATATCATTCTTAGTATGCTAGGTCAATTGTTGGGACTCACCAATTTATCTTGAACAAGAGAACACTTGACCTACTTGCTGATGGTGACCGCACACAACCCTTTAATTCCATGTGTCCTAAACACATATAGTAGGTCCCCTTGCCTCCCATTCTACAACTTCTCAATCTACCTCTATCAATGAGCTCAACTCCTTTAGTTTAATGTACTCAGCTCTACAAACTCGACGTTGTAGCTGCCTCCTTTTTCCTTCAAGGTCTATAATACTTAGGTTCTTCGATCAATTGTTCACAACTCTGTTTGTATTCCCACTTTTTCCATACTATGGCTCCAAGATGATAAGTCTATGGCTATGGAGGTTGCCCTTCTTCTCACTAAATCAATCCTCTGCAATATAGTGAACTAGGGCTAGTTGGTTGGCCCACTTGACTGCTACTTTAGTCCTTCAAAGTTTGTGCATCCTTATTCCCTATACACCTTCCCTTTTACCAGTGTTATTTTCCTTCAGAAGTACAAGTCTTTGCACTTTTCTTTGACAGTCACTTATCAAACCTCTAGCTATACTTGTATTGTCATCAATTTGCCCAACCATAGTCAATTCTTTTACTGATTTAGGTCCCACAATATTTCCCCCATATGGGGCTCTTCGAATCTGCCACCTAACAATGATTTGAGTCCTCTCAAAATCACTGTTATTGTGTACCAATTTCTTTGTTGTCCAATCTATGAATAGGTCTGAACTACTCCTCTTATCATCCTTCTAACAATCTGTAGATGACTAAACTAGGGTCACAAATCAGCCACTAATATTTCATTGAATAATTGTTTACAAGTTGCTTTAGTTCTCTATCTAAAACTCTATGGACATTCCACCAAAATCAACTCCTCTTCATGTCAATACATTCTTCATATGGCACATTTCTTCTGCTCAATATTCTACTCAGGTTCTACCCTCCTTTGGATCTGTTATCTCCACACATACTTCTGCAAACCATCTTCCAGATTTTTGGTCTATGTTGCAAAGATAAACCAGACTCTAAAGGTCACAACCCCTCTTCTTCTATGTAGATTTATCACATTCTTAAGGGCATACCTTATGGACTAAAAATGCTAGGAAACTGTCCTAACTAGGGAATTACACTTTTGTTCTAATTTTTTTTTAGAAAAACCCTATCCACCCATATAAAAAGCAACAACTCTTACCTCCATAAGAGGCTCGAACTAGCTCATATGGTTCCGTAGATTCCGGGAATTTCTTTGACTGAATCTTGACATGAACTTCAGATATCTACGACCCTCAAACTAGGGTTACCTCAATCAATATTATGATGGCATCTACTCATGTTCTGGAACTCAATTCTACTGTAGACCCTCCTCCATTTATGTTGGTCTTTATCACAGACCTTACGACTTACTCACCACCACAAGATAAGCTGGTCTCAACCCACTATGCTATTTTACAATTTGATGTGGCCTTCACACAGAGACACCAATGAAATCACATACCCATATTCTCATGATAAACCTCTCTTAAGCTTGATTTTCCTAAAGAAAACCAATAATATTCCATCCTACTTCCTAGCTCGAACCCATTAAGGTATGCAACATTCTTGTGAATCTTCACATGATGATCTTTGTCTTGGTGGGTGATCATGGCCTCCTTTTAGCAACCCTTACTCGGCCCTCTAACTGGACCTACTTTAGGACTACATCTCTCTTGGCCTCCTTGATCAAATGAGATTCGTCTCACTTGATGTTCTTGCCTTCATCCTAAGGCCTCCTTAAATATTTTTTCCTAGCCCTCTTAGGATCCCTCTAGAACTTACGGGTTTTATCCACTTAGACCTAATGAAATATTAATTTTCCTTTTTAATTTTCTTTTATATTTTAAAACCTGTCTTGGGTCCAAAACCCCTTCGCTTGAGGTCTTTTCCCACAAAGCATTTTGTGACCAAACACGCAAACCCATTTAACTAGGCTTATGGAGTACCTCTAATATGATCGATCATATATTAAAACTTAAGCAAAAGTTATTAGCGCCGATTAGTGAATTGAATGAAACCAAAGGTGTGATAAGTGAGAAGACATAAGAAATGAAGAAGGATATGCAACAGAACTTAAATCATTACATGCATAAGAAATGAAGCAATGTACTGTAAAAACACAGATATACCAGACAACGAGATTGATGACGGAGTTCGTCCTTGAAGGACTATGTCTCTGGGTCCGCTTTCAAGATGGGTGACCATTTTTATTAGAAATGAAAAGAAGAAGTTGATTACACAATAATTCTATCACACTGAACTTGCACACAGGCAATTCTAACCTCTATAACCAGAAAGCTTTCTAAACTAGCATTCCAACACCGCTTATGGATTCCAAATCTTACTCCGGATGCCCAAGATATGATCAAAACACCGACCACCTCTCTGTCTCAGCTTCTAAATGACAAGTACCAAAAACACTCAAAATCATCACTAACTCTTCACAAGGCTACAAATGCTTATTTATACAATGGTTAGATGCATCATAAGCACTGTTGCTCAATTTGGAATGCATCAACTGACTTGAAGGTACAATTTAGGGTTTATGGTTAAGTTTTAGTGTCACATAGTGACATTCACCATTTAGGAATTAATTTGTTTTGTCAAAACTACGTTGAAAACCCACCATAAATCTTATAATAGCCCTAAAGATGTTAGTCATTAGCTAACTGGGTGGAGAAGGGAGATAGCACATGTGAGCGCGCAGGTAATCCCATAGTTTCTGCACAATCTCCATCACAATGAACTGACCCTGACTGCCATGGTAACGGCCTCCACCTGTTCACATGGCATGTCCTCTGATGGTTCCGCCATAGTTTCCCACTGATGATTTTAGACTACGGCTAACTCCGATTGTTTACAACCTGACAGTTAACACTGTTCACATGACACGATCTAGGCTGTGGTTAAGGTGACTGCTCTTCGATGGTTTTGACAACCCACTGCTTAAACTCATACCTAGTCACATGACCTCTTCCTCCGATGCAGTTAACACTGTCCACGCGGTCAATGCTGGCTATTTATTGTATTTTGGTTGGTTTATAATGTTTAGACTATGCCTAGGGTTATTGCCATAGTTTAACACATAACATTGTGTTTTGTTAGGTTTTTTAGGACTAGAACTTTAGGGTTAGGTTTTGTACATGGGTTGTTTTCTTCTTAGCTTAGGTTTTTAGCATGTTTAAGCTAAAATCCACTTTTTTAATAACCTTATACATTTCTTTTACCACCATTCCACCATATACAACCATAATTGAACCTTGACCAACTTTGACAACCACACCTGATTCTGAAGATGATGCTAGAACCAAACTGATCAATGTGTAACTGAATCTACAGAATCCTCTTGGATCATTCCTCTCCACTTGAAAGCTTTTGGACCGCAAAAGTTGGATTCTAGGAAGAGACTAGGTGAGGGTAGAGCTCCCTCACTCTCCCAATCTCTATCCACTTTTCCTTGCTTGGATTCGTAGCTTTGAGTCCCACTCGAAGGTATTCAACATCACCTCTCTTTGAAGAGTGAGTTCTTCTATCCAAGATAGTATCTTCCTACAATTATGTCATATACTCAAGTGCTAGATCATCAATAGTTAGAATCTGAGTATCCTCCTTTGGATCCATGATCATCGGAGGTTCACACAACTTCAGATTTTCCACATTAACAACTGAGTAAATACGCATATAAGAAGGTAAATCTAGTAAAAAATCATTATTTTTTTTTAACCACATGGTGAATCGGTAACTGCCGGGCCTAATCTATGGGAGACCCAGGATCAAACCTCATAGTTGCCTCTATAACACCAAGAGCATAACCAACCACCTGCAAGTCAGGTATACTAAGTTCCTATGATTTTAGCAAGAGCAGACTCAATGGGAAAGGGGAATCCACCTCTCTAGCCGCCACCACAGCAGGTCATTGTACTCAATGAGATTTGAACTTCGGTCTCCTCGGGCTTCGCCCATGTGACTTACCATCAAACCACACATCACTATACTAATCCTTATTAAAAAATCATTATTACTAATCCTCTCTATAATCCTGAAAGGTCCATATCTGATGGGTTTCTGTTTTTTACCTTCTCCTTTCAATCTTTCCTTGCTAATATACAACCATACCTGATCTACGATCTGGAAATGATGATCGACTCATTGCTTGTCATGGCGACATTTGTACTTGGCTTGACTCTTCTCTAATTTTTCTCGAACTGCTTCATGTATTTGTTGTATCTGTTCAATGAACTTGAGCACCCTGTTGGCTTCTCTATGTCCATCTATTTCCTCATCTTCACCGAACATGAAATCCATCGGTGATTTAGGTAGATACCCAAAACATGTCTCAAATGGTGACTTATTAGTCGAAGAATGCAAGGCTCTATTATAAGCATGTTGCACATAAGACAATGATTCATCCCACAGCTTGGGATGTTTGCTACAATAACCTCGAAGGATCTATATCACGGTTATGTTAACCACTTTTGTTTGTCCATCTGTCTGTGGATGAAAAGTTGTGCTCTTCTTCAGTTTTGTGTCCATGAGTCCCCACAAAGTAGACCAAAATTCTCCTACAAAACGAGTATCTCGGTCAGAAATAATAGAAGTAGGTAACCCAAAATGAACCCATACCTGTTCAAATAACATCTGTGTAGTCTACTCAGTAGTGATTTGCTTTTTTCATGAAATGAGATGCACATTTTGCTAAATCAATCCACCACAACATACATATAATCATGTCCTCTCCTGGACATTGGTAATCTTCCTACAAAATCCATCGAAATACTGTCCCATGGTCGTAAAGGAACCAGAAGTGGCATATACAATCCAATATTTTGATTGCTTGGCTTGCTTGTGGAACACATTATACATCCCTTGATGTATTTAACAATTGTTTCATACATTCGGGGCCAGTAACAATACCTCTGTATTTGCGCCATTGTCTTACTTACGCCAAAATGTCCTGATATACGAGAAGAATGAGCTTCCCGTATGACATGCGCCCTTTCTGTCTATGGTATGCACAACTTAGCTGAATGCTATGACAACTTGTCATGAGCACGATAATTGATTTCTTCAATCTGAGTACCCTGAGTCAGTGATTCATAAACATATTTGAAATCAACATTTGTAGCATATTGTTCTAAATAACTTTCATGCTTTAAAGAACTATTTTGAAGTACTACTAAAGCATTCAAAGATGGTCTTGATAACATATCAACTACTTTATTTGTTGTTCCCTTCTTGTACTTGATGACTAAATGAAACTGCTGAAGAAATCCCATCCACCTATAATGGTGAGATTGTTGCAATTTAGTCTGTGACTGAAGGTACTGAAGTGGCTGATGGTCTGTATGAATCACGGTTTCTTTTCCCATTAAGTAATGTTTCCATTTTTTAACACTTTCTACCAATGCAAACAATTCTTTGTCATAAGTTGGATAATTTATCACTGCTTTGGAAAAAGTCTCTGAATGAAAACAAATAGGTTTTCCTTTCTATAATAAAACTACACCCATGGCATAACCACTAGCATTGGTCTCTATCTCAAATGGCTAGTGTAAGTCAGGCAAAGCTAAGATTGGAGTTGTGACTAGCTTTTGCTTAAGATTATCGAAAGATTTTTGTTGCTTCCCTCCCCACTGAAAAGTAACTTTACATCCTGTTAAAGCATGTAGTGGTGCTGCAATTAAAGAAAATTGAGAAATAAATTTTCTGCAATATTGAACTACACCTAAGAAACTTTGAACTTTAGTTACATTTTGTGGTCTTGGCCACTTAACAATTGCTTCAATTTTTGTTGGATCTACTTTTAGATTGCCTCCTCCAACTATTTTTAACAAGATAATTTAGTGATGTTCTTCCAAACTCACATTTGGCAAGTTTTAGATACAATTGTTCCTTCTGTAACACTTCTAATACCTGCTTTAGATGTCTTACATGTTCTTCTTTACTTTTACTAAATATGAGAATGTCATCTAAGTAGATTATAACAAATTTTTCAAGATATGGACGGAACACATCATTCATTACCCGCATAAAAGTTGGTGCATTAGTCAAACCAAAATGCATTACCAACCATTCGAATAATCCTTGTCTAGTTTTAAATGCAGTCTTCCAGATATCATTCTCTGCAATATGGATCTGATGATATCCACTTCTTAGATCTAACTTAGTGAAATAAACAACATGTTTTAGTTGATCAAGAAAATCATCTATTCTCGGAAGAGGATACCTGTTCTTGATGGTAATTTTATTTAAGGCTCTAAAATTGACACACATTCTCCATGTACCATCTTTCTTTGGCACTAAGATTATGGGTGAACCACATGGAGAAGAACTTGGCCGGATAAAACCTTTCTCTAACAAGTCTTGGATTTGCTTCTTGATTTCCTCATTTTCTATGACCGACATATGATACATTCCAACATTCGGAAGAGTAGCATCTGACAATAACTGAATGTCATGTTGTATTTCTCTCTTAGGAGGAAGATGTTTGGGATCTTCAAAAATACTTGAAAAAGATTCTACTATTTCAACCAAACTATCTTTAAATGGAATTTCACAACTTGAAAAAGCATCTTTAAAATCCTTAGGTTGTTCTTTGATCATTAAGAGAACATATTTCTTACTGGAACTAATCAACCACTTCATTTGATTTGCAGTAACTAAATCCAGATGAGTTTTAGTTTTATGTGCTCTAATAATAAATTCAATTCCATCCTTCTTTAAGATATACTTATGCTCTTTTCGGTAAAATACTGCATCACGGTCATAAAGGTAAGGACTCCCTAGCACAACCGCACATATATCAACCAGAATCACATCTAGATCTACTTCATCAATAAAATGATTTGCAATGGCAAACTTTAAGTGACATTACTTAGTTACTTTCAGTTGTGTATCCTTAGTAAGCCATCCTAATGGTATGGTGTTGGATCATCATAGGTTTCCAAACCCATTTTCTTTACTAGATCTACAGATATTATATTAGCTTGTGACCCGCTATCAAATAATGTGTCTATTTTTTTATGCTTAGAGATAATCCTTATATGGAAGAGTTCAACTCTTTTATCCTCATTTGGAGGACTTATGTTTGAAGAGGTAGTAGTAGCATTAGAACTAGAGGCTACATCAGAAATTTTACCTGCTGACACCATGGCAGTTACCTTTGATTCATCTCCTGAATCTGAACCAAGATCATGTTGGACAACTGTAATAGCTTTCTTCTCACCCTTCTTCTTCTTAAACTTTTGAGGTCTGAGTTCCGGATGAAGCTTCCAACATCTAGCTTGGTCATGGCCAACTCTCTGACAATGTGTGCATGTAGGTCGATCACTGTCTTTCTGAACTATTGCCGATTTCTTTCCTTTGTTAAAACCCTTCCTCTTACTATCCTTTGAATCTTTGTTTTCCAACTTCTTGGAAGTTTTTGGTGTAAACTTGAAAGGTCTACCTCCTGATTCAACATGAATAGCCTGTACACAAACTTGATCAAAGTCATCGGGATTAAACATTAACAACGTATGTTGTAAATAAGAATGCAGACTATCGATATACTTAGACAAAGTTTCTCTTGACTTCATTGAGATTCCAAGTGTAAGTGCTTTCTTTCAGAATTCCTGAGTGAAATCCTGAACACTTTGTCCTTTCCCTTGTCGCAAGTGCTGCCAATCAATTACAGTTTGCTGCATATACCCTAAAGGATAAAATTGCTTTCTAAGGGCTTTTAGAAACTTGGGCCATGAAGAAATTACTTTACCCTTATGCAACAAACTGACTCGGTTTGACTCTCCCACCAAATTAGGGTTGTACCTCCCATCCTAAGGGTAGCTAATTGGATCTTAGTTTTATCATCAATAATATTTTGAATTCGAAAATAAACTTCTATTTTCTTTATCCAATTATCCAATTTCTCAGGACTCATTTCTCCATTATAAACAGGCAACTCAAACTTTATGTAGAGTTTTAAAAGAGAATATTTATGAGGCTTCTTTTCTTCACCTGATTCTAAACTGGAAGAAGAAGATGAAGAAGATGATGATGGAGATGATGGAGGTGAAGGAGGTTTATCAACCTTGCCTTTACCTTTGTCCTTCTTTAATGTCTTTGAAGTAGAAGCTACATCTCTCGCTTTCTTGTCTTTGTACAATTCTCCCAACATCTGCTACATAGTCAAGAATGCATGTTCAAACTGTTCTTCACTCATCTTAGTTTTGGTGTTTTCACCTACATCAGGTCCTGACATGGTCAATTTATGAATGGTCCTTCGCTTTCCAACTTCGGGATCGCCTTCTTCAATTGTTCCTTCTCCATGTCGCGACCTCGACCTAGTTAACATTCACTGGCTAACTTTGCTATCGTAACCTGCTCTGATACCAAATTATATGATCTGATCAATCATATATTAAAACTTAAGCAGAAGTTATTAGCGCCGATTAGTGAATTGAATGAAACCAAAGGTGCATTAAGCGAGAAGACATAAGCAATGAAGAAGGATATGCGATGGAACTTAAATCATTAGATGCTTAAGAAATGAAGCAATATACTATAAAAACACAGTTATACCAGATAGCAAGATTGATGACGAAGTTCATCCTTGAAGGACTATGTCTCCGGGTCTGCTTTCAAGATGGGAGACCATTTTTATTAGGAATGAAAAGGAGTTGATTACACAGTGATTCTGTCAGACTGAACTTGCATACAAGAAATTCTGACCTCCATAACCAGAAATCCTTCTAAACCAGCTTTCCAATGCCGCTTATGGATTCCAAATCCGACTCCCGATGCCCAAGATATGATCAAAACACCGACCACCTCTCCATCTCAGCTTCTAAATGACAAGTACCAAAAACACTCAAAATCCTCACTAACTCTTCACAAGGCTGCAAATGCTTATTTATATAGTGGTTAGATGCATCATAACCAATGTTGCTCAATTTGTAATGCATCAGCTGACTTGAAGGTACAATTTAGGGTTTATGGTTAAGTTTTAGTGTCACATAGTGACATTCACCATTTAGGAATTAATTTGTTTTATCAAAACTACGTTGAAAACCCACTAGAAACCTTATAATAGCCCCGAAGCCGTTAGCCATTAACTAACCAGGTGGAGGAGGGAGACAGCGCATGTGAGCACGTAAGTAAGCCCACGGTTTCTACGTAATCTTTGTCATGGTGAACTGACCCTGACTACCATGATAACGACCTTTACCTATTCACATGGCCTGTCCTCTGATGGTTCCAATGCAGTTTCCCGCTGACGGTTTTAGACTGTGGCTAACTCTGGTTTTTTACAACCCAACGGTTAACACTGTTCACAAGACATGGTCTAGGTCGCGGTTAAGGTGACTGCTCTCCGATGGTTTTGACAACCCGCTGCTTAAACTCATACCTGGTCACATGACCTCTTCCTCCGATGCGGCTAACACTGTCCGCGTTGTCAATGATGGCTGTGTATTGTATTTTTTTTGGTTTATAATGTTTAGACTATGCCGAGGTTTATTGCCATAGTTTAACACATAACATTGTGTTTTGTTAGGTTTTTCAGAACTAGAACTTTAGGGTTAGGCTTTGTACATGGGTTGTTTTCTTCTTAGCTTAGGTTTTTAGCATGTTTAAGCTAAAATCCATTTTTTTAATAACCTTATACAATTCTTTTACCACCATTCCACCATATACAACCATAACTGAACCTTTACCAACTTTGACGACCACATCTAATTCTAATGATGATGCTGGAACCAAACCAATCAATGTGTAATTGAATCAATTGAATCCTCCTGGGTCAACCTCCCAAGCTACATAATTCAACAACATAGTCTAGTTGTAGTAACCCTAACTTGGTTAAGCTCTTGTTGTCAACCAGGGACTTGGTTGGGTTCCCAATTTGAAAATTAAGGGTAGTTGTGAGTGCATGATAGCTAGGGATAGTCAGGGCATGCCAAGGAATGAAATGACATGCTAAGACATGCTAGATAATGTTGATTCATGCTGAGGAGTGTTAGGAAGTGTCAGGGCATCACAAGGGAGAACTAGGTTAAAATGTATGGAAAGGAAGGAATAAGAGTGTATGTCAAGGAGTGTCAGCAAATTCAAGTGTGCTAAGGATGAAGTGTGTTAGGAGAAATTCTTAATAGGATTTACAGGAGGCAAGCCTACAATTTCGGTAAGGGGCTCGTCATAGCAGTTTTAGACAAAGGGAGACTTTATGTTGGGCACATCACTATTTTTCCTTTAGCTATTATTTTTATATGATATGTGGCACACTGTGGTCGTGTTCTCATGTTTTAAAATATTCTAGATAATTGCATATTGTACATTGTTGTGTATAATTTTTGGGGCAATCGGCTTGTGTCGGCTTATATCTTTTTATGTCTTGTGCATCTTGTCGTTCTTGCAAACTCTTAGTTAATTCTCTACTATTTATATGAACTGAACATACATGTGAAATGTTGACTATGTAACCTATATTTCTTAGTTGTTTTATGGCCATGGCTATATGTGATCCTTGTCTTGGTAACTATTTAATTGGGACAAGTTGAGCTTGGACATGAGTGGCCTAAGATGAGTTATAGGTAGTTCTTAGGTGAATAAGGCAAAGTCTACTTGTAGTGGGTGCAATTGGTCAAGTTGTTTTGTTTGAAGTAGGCCGATATCACATGAGTTGTAGTAGCCAAGGACTTGATTGGGTTCCCAAGTCATGAAAAAATGTAAGGCTAGTTGTGAGGGCATAAGTGCCAAGGCATGCTAGGGAATGCTAACATGTTCCAGATAGTGTGAATGCATGTCAAACATGCTATTATGTGCCAAGTTCTAAGGCATTCCAAGATGTGCAAAGGTGTGACAATGTGTGTCAAGGACTGTCAAGGCGAAAAAAGGGAGAAAAAAGTTAAACTACAAGGAAATGAACACATAAGAGGGTTAATAAGTCATCAATTTACATTTTCCAATAGGGGCATGTTAGGCACACCAACACTAGGTGACAGTAGGTGCCAAGTTCCAAGTCTTAGTGCATTTTAAGTGCCAAATCTTCCTCTATTGCTTCCCATCTACTTTCCAATAATTGATCTCAAATAAATTTAATATTAAAAAATGCCAAATAATACCAAGTAATATCAACGCATTCCATACATGCTAATACTTTCCAAGTGAATGAATATGAGAGTGTGCTAGGGAGTGTCAATGGATGTTAGTTTTCATGCCAAGGAGGGACTGACAAGATATGATAAGCACTAGTAAGGCATGGCAGGGAATATCAAGACATGTCAAGAAGTGCCAAAGTGCTCTAGGGAGTTCCGAGGTGTACTAACATAAGACAAATAGTTCCAAGGCATGCCAATACATGTTAGGTTCTAAGGCATGCTAGGATTTACAAGGTGCCAGGGTATGTCAATATGTGTCAAGGAGTGTCAAGGAAACAAAAGGAAGAACCAAGCTAAAATGCAAGGAAATGAACACATAAGAGGGTTAATAAGTCAATACCTTATTTTTTTCAAAAGGGGGATTCTAGGGACACTAATAATATGTTCAAATACATGCCAAGTTCCAATGTGTGCATAGTGTTAATGTATGTCAATGAATGCCAAGGTGTTCTAGTGCTTGCTAACGTCTACAGGGCATGCCAACACATGCTAGGAGAGTGCTATGATGTGCTAGGGCATGCGACCATGTGGTTGGGTGTCCTAGTCATGACAATATGTTCCAAGACATGCGAGGTGCGAAGAAATTTTAGTGTGTGCCAAAGCATTCTAAGGTGTCCCATGATTGTTGAGGAGTGTTAGATCTCTCTCATTAATAGAATTGGCAGATCTTGATTATGTATTAAATAATATATTTCCTGCACACACTAGTGGAACTTTATCTAAAGGAATTTTCTAGATAATAAACCTAATAGAGATTAAACTTGTGTTGACTCATAGGAAAAATCTATTCTCATTACTTGAGGGAAATGATACACACTAATTACTTCTTAACAAATTGTCTGGCTCTAACCATTATGACCTTGGACACATAATGAGAAAGACTCCACAATAACAATCTTAAATCATTATCTTTTGGAAAAAAAATATAGTAACAGGCACATAGCATCATAAAAAAATAATTGGAATGATCAATGATGATGAACATTTTGTACCGTCAGCAAAAGTAACAAAAAAGAGCATTGGTGAGGGTCAATAAAATATCGTCACTAGAAGTGTCACCAAAGAGAGAATTAGTGATGGGCCTTTAATGAACATCACCAAAAGTGTAAAATGGCTTTGGTGACAAACCTTAAAGGAGAATCACTATATAAACTTACAACAACACTTTTTTAAGGAGTGTCACCATATGTGACATTGGTGATAGACCTTAAAGGTTTGTCACATGCATGACCTTAGAAATGACCTTTTTTGTTGTAGTGACTATGTAAATGGTATGAAAATATAATTGGTACTTACCATGTTTTGGGTAACACAATGAGGTTACTTAATGGATTCCATATTATATGGAACACCATTGGGAAATTGGAAGAATGACCCATTGCTAATAATTATCATTATTAATATGTTATGTTCCTGAAATTTGTTGTGAACGTGAATGAAAATGATAAAGACTAGAAATATATAGTGTATAATTAGCATGAATGAGAAAATGATGGAATTGAATGCAAATGAAGATTCCTTTATGAGGTTTTAATTGAAATCAATGAATTGTTGAGTTTATGAATTTATGACTATTGTGTGAGTCCAAGATCATTTCAGCAACTACTAAATATTGCAATAGTAGAAATATTGCCAGTTAGTTGTACATGTAAAAGGGATTTAGTAGAAAGAACTTATAGTGAAAACCAAGTAAATAAGGGAGGTTGTAACCATAGGTAAAAGTGTAAAGGAAAGAAATTGGATAAGAATTCCTTTAGCTAAAGTTGATAACTATTATTTCAAATTAATGCATGCTTTCATGGATACTAGGAAGTGGTATGGTGAAGGTGGGGGGAGCCTTCGGTATGAAATATTGCAATAATTTTTACAATACATGCTGAGTGGAATGGATAATTAAAGTGCTAATGAGTTTAGAGATATTCATTCTCTATTCTGACTTATTAGTTTACTGGAATGAACACATATGATCACTTTCCATTTGAAATTTCATTTTCGAGAATCATCCCAATCAAAGCATGACTTTTCTTAAAATGTGATGATTATATGAATGCCATGTTTGGGATAACATGACGAGGTTATCCAATATTATCCTATGTCATGTAATGGATCCATAGAGAAAGTGTGAACTCTTATTCTTAACTATTATTATGCTCATGTGGTTATTACATTTATGTCCCACGTTTATATTATGTTTATGAGAACGAAATGTTGAATGTTGTATTAGTGAAGTATTCCAATATCCAACTATATTCCTTAGTCAAATCATGAGGCACATATGTCACTAAGTGCCAGCTTGGAGAAATAAAACCATCCAGTGCTTATAGTTCACTAAGTGTTTTCCTTGGGCTAAGAAATCACTTATTTCATACAATTTGGCCATTATCACTGCCAAAGTGCTAGCTAGCCACTTGTTGGCTTGATGGGCCATGACCCAGGTTTAGCATTAATTAGCCAAGAAAATCCCTACACTACTGGCCCTTTTGGCATCAATCCGCAGAGTGTGGACTGGAGTCTCACACAAAGCAGTATGGGGGGATGCAAGAACCAAGTTTCCGCACGCTAAGATGGTTGTGATGTCATTTTTATACCTTGACCCTTCCTTCGCGTAGACCTATAAGCCCTTTAAAGCTTATCAATGTACTTCTCTTATTCGTCCTTGAACACTCCACGAAAGTCTCCTATCATTCTTCGCAGACCCTAAATAGCCAATTCAGACACTTATGCGTCTCTGTAATTATCCTTATTTCTGTGTCTACACCAATTAGCTTAAGTATTGTTTAACGTCTACATGCATTATGATTGTCTTCACATAAACAGATATTCTTACTTGCGTTCATATGACAAAGTAAAATACATAGATTCGCGCATGTATATAGCAATAAATCATAAACCTAGTATTCAACATAACATAATTGTAGCATTCATAATAGAAGTAAAATAACTCATACACAGATATCTCTAGAGTAATTCTCTCTTTATTGATGGTTTAGATCTCTAGTACATATTCTAACTTCCCTATGCACACACCTGCAGGGGTCCGCGTACTCAGCTATGGACTTTTACCCTAGGCCTCTGTGCACTCAACTATAGAGCCTCTTCCTATGCTAAGACTCTTTTCTCTTAGCTCTCACAGACCTAAAAACTTACTTATAACTCTCCTAAGTTCTTGCCTTAGACTCTTCTAAGAATCCATTTTTATACATTCCCATGGCCCACGGACCAAGGGCAAATCTCATCAAGCCGACACAAACTATCTAAACAAAGGGTGGAAACCCTTTTCGACTATTTAAATATTCGCACTCCCCGACCACAATATGCAGAGACTTTACATTCTTTACACAAAACTTGGGCCTTTAGCCCCAACACTTCAGCTTTTAACTTCAAAATTGATCCTAGGGCACTTGTTCCCAATAGGCCCCCAACAAAAATCTGGTGACTCGTCCTGAGTCACTCAGCCAGGGTAGAGATCTTATCATGAAGACCTCCCAACTCCACCTGTATGACTACAACCTCGAAAGTATACTACGTTGCCGCTTTCTTAACCTACTCAACCAGTTGTTCCATTGTTGGTTCTACAATGTCTGCCTATATTTTCTACTGTGTCGCCTGCAGAATGGCCAATTTCCCTTCAATGGAGATAGTGAGTACATAGGCTTCCTCCAAACAAGGCCCCAATCTAGCCTTCAGTACTGCCTCCTTGCACTGAGATGCACCCACCTGTTCCTTTAATTCCTTTGCTTCCTATAGCTTTGCCAACCTCTGTGTCATGGAGATGGTGCACGTCGTTTCTTTGACCTCATTGTACTTCTACTGCAGCTCCAGTGCCTTAGTTTCTAGTCTTTGCAGGTTGGGATCTTCCTACAAATTGGTCACTACTTCGAGTGCTTGCTCGAAGAGTGTAGTGAAATCCTTCACAGAGGTGTCAATAACTGCAACGACATCTTTTACAGTAGTCACGCACTTCTCTCTGACTTCTTGTGGAGTCTAAGGCTGGGCCCTTAACTCAAGTTCTGTGATCTTAAGTTTTAGTTCAAACTAAACCTTGGCCAGCTTTGTTCGTGCCTCGTTCACACCTGCAGCAAGCTTTTGGATCCTTGCGTTGACTGGCTCATCTTCGGGAATGTTCAGTTCTAGAACAATCTAGCATGCCTCAGCCACCACAGTTGTTGTACGCTCATTCTTTTCTATGATATTCTTAAGAAGATTAATCGTGGATGATTTTTTGGCAAACATCTATGCATTGTTCACCTTCTGCTCACTGATAATGTTCAAAGTGCACTATTCGTGAGCCTATATTTCCATGATCACACCATCCAGCAGGGTGTGAAGGGCTTCACTTGGAAGTGCAGCCAGGTTTAACCCAACTTTTTTGATGGCACTGACAGTGGCCCTATCAGCTTCTGCTTCTGCAGTCAATGCTCCATCCAGTAGCATGACAGCCTGGGGATCCATTGTATAGACCATCTCTGTTGCGTCTGAGGTTTTCAACGCCAAATTGCTTGATGTTGTGCTGCCCCACCTTACCTGGATCTGTATGTCGTGCAGACTCGTTTGAATGGCAACCAAGGCTTGTTTCTGATGCTGCTCGAACTGTTGCAACAGTTCTGCGGTCACATCCCTCACTGTATCACCAATTTCATTCAAATCACCCTTTGTTAGATTGATTGGTTCCAGGGATGATTTGCTAGCCTTGGACTTCTTCCGCGGCCCTACTTTCTCCTGCTCCCTTGTGTGCTTAACCTGGAATGGAGTAGTCTCCGGGTTTGCTCCTCCCTACTCTGAGTGCTGCTCGTCCTCGTCTGTTTGTGGAGAAGACAACTTCTGACTCCTATCAGAGTTGCAATCATCCTCTTCCTCCTCCTCTTCTGCCTGTGTTTTGGCTGTGCACCCTGCTATGGATTTATCCTCAGCTTCCTTCCTTTGTTTTTCGACCAACTGTTCCATCTTTAACCTGGCCTCTTCCTTCTTCTACTTCGCGATAGACTTACTAGTCCCAGCTGATAATTCTAAGGCCTTGTGCCACTCTGTAGGCCAACTTTCCAGAACTGTGGTGATTGCATCATTCGTCGCCAGGTATGGAAGATCATACCATTTCTGTACGGGGTCCTTCCGTGCTCTGATGGACACACAATGGAAGTTCGCCTTGAACTCCACATACTCGGACAACTACTCAAAGACAGTTGGTGAGAGTCGCGGCTTGTGGTTGATGGTAGCACAGATGCTTGATTCCATGAGAATGTAGAATATCTTGTTGTCCTTGATCCTTTGGGGGTCCTTCATGGCCCAGAGCAAAGTGAACTTTGTTTCTTCTAGCATCTTCGGTGCAATCGGGGGAAACTGATTGTCTTTCAGTAAGTCCCATGCAACTAGGACAATTGACAACCACAGTCATACATAGTGAAAAGTATTTCTTTGATCTTGTGCTTCTTTGCAGTTCGCGAGGAACTAGCTGCAGAGATAGTGTGCCCTATTAAATTGTATGCCCTTAGTGCACTAGGCAACCAAAGATACCATTGGTGTTGACACATCATCTTCATGACACTTCCTCATCATTTACCCTACGAAAATCTGAGTGGCTACTTTAACCATAGGGTCGGTTATGCTGGAGATGGAGTAGCCACACTACTTCTTGGCAAACTTGAACTTGTCCTTCATTCGTTTAGCGAGGTCCTGCTCACCCAACTTTCTACCAAATTCCATGTGCGTATTCAAACCTAAGTGCGGGAGGAAGGTGATCCTATGGATCAACATGTTAGTGATTGGGATCAGATCTTCTAACCTCAGGCACCCATCATGCACCAAGCATAACAGCTACTTGATCACTATCAAAGTTATGGGCCTGCGGTTGTAATGCGGCACCCATAGCGGGTTCAACAATCTTGCCTTCTCCACCCCTTTTATCCACTTCCTTGGGTCCAGTGTGGTCACACCAAAGTCTTTATAGAAGACATGGTGCATGAATGTATCAGTCACCTAATGGGGAAAGTGCTCTGTATCTGCTAAATCTGAGTCCTCCAACATCAAAAGGGGGATACGCACCAAGCGCAGTCCTTCGAATGTGATTTTTTTGGTAGCAACGTGGTGAAAAGTGTTACTTTGTTCTCGTCGATGTCCTTTGGTACCTTCGCCTTGCCTCAGTGTGGAGGGATATATGTTGGTAGCTTGGAGATAGGGTCTGCCCCCTCAACGTCAACGTCTTCTATCCCCATGTCAATGTCTTCTATGTCCACACCAACATCCTCTATGTCCTCATCAGGTTCTAGTTCTACTACCTTGGCCTTCTCTTGTGCAGTAGCTCTTGAGTTTCCTTCGGCAATCTCTCAAACACTGAACTCACTACCAAAGCCTCAAAATAATCAAGGTTCATGTGTGCCTGATAGCTCAACACCTCAATTCTCAAAATGCCAAGTGTTTTTCGTTGGTTGGCCATCTGTAATTTATAAGCAATTTTGAATTTGAGTTCGACCATTCGCCCCAAAATCAGTTCATAAATGCTTGAGTGGTGGCATATTTTCAAAGATCTTGGTCTTAAATTCTGACTTAATTGCCAAACCCACTCCATTTAGCCATTTTCCCACTGTTAAGTGATGAACAGTGACCATAACAATCACTTTTTGGCTTGTCTGCATGGTCTCTCCTTCAATAGCGTAGTACCCCAATCATGCAACTCTACAACCCAGGCAGTGTAGTTTATAGTCTTGCACCTCCTTTCAGCCCCTGGAGCACTAAGACTATGCTTCCATCATGTATTCATCTGGCCGAATCCCCAGTGTATGGCTTCAATCAGCTACCATTCACCCTTCCTGGGAATGGCTCTCCATTCAACTTGACCAACTGAATTGCTCCACCATCGGTAATCTCCTTGATGACATAGGGCCCTAGCCAATGCATCCAAAATTTTCCTGGAAATTTATCAAACTTGCTGTCATATAATAACACTAAATCATTTACCTTGAAGGTGCACAGTTTGATGTGCCGATCATGCCATTCCTTTTTGTGTTCCTTTTGAACTTGCTGCTGGAATCCAGCCAGAAACCTATCTTCTTCTAGTTCTACCAGTTGTGCGAGCCTCTCTTCCATGGCTCTGTGATCCGCCATTCCTGTGAATGTCGCTATACATAGACTAGGTACAATGTATTCCATTGGCATCATAGCTTCAACACCATAAACCAGCCTGAAAGGCGTTTGTCCAGTCATCTTCTTACAAGTTGTTCTGTAAGCCCATAGCACCGCGGGTACGCGCACATCCCAGTCATTTCTTTGTGTATTAACAATGTTCATCAATGCGCTTTCCAATATCTTATTAAATGCTTCTACTATTTCATTAGCCTGTGGATCATATGGCATGCTCTTCTGATGGTAAACCTGAAGTTCATCTGTCTTCGTGTTGATCATCTCATTAAGAAAATGCGTACCATGATCGCTCATTAAAATTTTTGGACAACCAAACCTTGTCAGCAGGTACTCAAAGATGAATTTTTCTGTTGTCACGCTTGT
Source organism: Pinus tabuliformis (assembly GCA_031772625.1). Taxonomy (NCBI): domain Eukaryota; kingdom Viridiplantae; phylum Streptophyta; class Pinopsida; order Pinales; family Pinaceae; genus Pinus; species Pinus tabuliformis. Next base: position 599,929,914 of record CM062805.1, on the reverse strand, counting down.
GCAATCCTTCACAGGCTACGCCTCCGCCCATCTAGTTAAATACTCAGTTGCGGTGATGATGTACCACACACCTGTCTTCTTTCCTAGAGGCTGAATTGGTCCCACAAACTCAATCGCCAACTTCTCAAAGGGATGTAAGGATATCTGCGAATTCAGTGGTAGCTCATCCCTTCATGAGGGTCTGCCATTCCTTTGGCATGTATTGCATGCCCTACAATATGCTTTTGAGTCCTTATGCAGTGTTGTCCACCATAACCCAGCGTGTAGGATCTTTTGCATTGTTGCTTTCCCAGCATAATGTCCTCCCGCGACTCCTCCCTTAGCCTCAATGAGGATTTTATTTCATTCAAATTCTGGCACATAACACCATAGTATTTCATGTGATCCCATTTTATACAAGTGCCCTGCAATGACAGAAAAGTATGCTGCGTGCACCACCAATTCCTTATTTTGATGGCTAGTATACCCTTCTGGAGCCATTCCCATTGTCAGGAATTGTATAATATCTTTGAAGTGATTGTCTGTGATGTGCACTGCAAAGAGTTGTGCGTCAAATAGTCCTACCTCCAAATTAGTAGGTTCCTCTCTTGTTTCAATGCGCAATAGATGATCTGGTCCAACATTCAATCATCCTAGTTTCACAATAACTTCAAAATCATATTCTTGAAACAGTAACAAAAATCTGCATATTTTCCACCCCAACATAGGCTTTTTCACCAAGTACTTCAATGCAGAATGGTCTGTATACATCTTAAGGTGTCCGCCTAGCAAGTAGTGCCTAAACTTCTGGAGCACGTATACCATAGCCATACCTTCGCACTTTGTCATCGAATAATTTTTCTTGGCTTTAGATAGCTTCCTACATGCCAATGCTATGGGATCATCCAATTCTCCCTCACCAACTTGTGTCAGTACTGCTCCCAACGCAATACATGACGTGTCCACATGCACATGAAATTCCTTCTTCCAGTCCGGGAAGACTAGGATCAACGCGGTGACCATTTTCTCTTTGAGCACATCCAAGCTCTTTTGTCATTCCTCATTCTAGCAGAATGTAGCATCCTTTTTTAGCAGTTTCTCCATTGGAGTGGTGATCTGGGCATAGATTTTGATGAACTTTCTATAGTACCTTGTATGCCCCAACATTGCACGTAGCTGTTTCACACTTCTTGGTGCCTCCAAATTAATTATAACTGCAATCTTCATAGGGTCTACCATCAAGCCTTGTCTGCATACCACGTGACCCAGCAAGATCCCAAAAGGGACGTAGAATAAACATTTCTTTAGATTGAGTGCGATCTGGTACCTCTGGCATGTATCTAACATCAAGTGCAGACTTTCTACGTGGCACTTTACCAGTCCTAACACTGTCCAATCGTCAAAGTATACCTCCAGAAATTTGTGAATGAAATCTTTGAATGTTGCAATGACAACGTGCGAGAAGATTTCCAGTGTGTTATTCTGCCCAGCAGTATACTGGAAGCATCCCCATTCAGTCACGAATGTCATCTTACTCCTATCCTCCAACGTGATCTTAATCTAATGGTACCTTGAGAACCCATCAGTAAACGAATATGCTTCTTGGTTGCTAACATTATCCAGTACCTCATCGGTGAATGGAGTTGGGAAGGGATCATGCACACAAGCATCATTCAAATTCCTAAGATCCACACATATCCGTATCTCATCCTTCTGTTTCTTGTCTTGAACAACCATCAAGCTTACCCAATCAGACTCCTCTACTGGTTCAATGATACCTACTGCAAGAATTTTATCCAACTCCAAACGGACCCTTTCTTTGTACTTTAGATTGAGGTAGTAAGGTCTTTTCTAAACTGGCTTCACATCAATTTTTAGGTTAATCTTCCTGACACCCAAGTCCCCTATTATCCCTTTCAGATATGGAAACTTCGTGAGGAACAGATCCTGATATTCGCAGAGTAGTTTGGTGACCTTATCTATTGTCATGTCGTCCCAGTAGTCCCCAATCTTTGCAAAATTCAGCTCCTCCATGCCAATGTACACCTATCTAGTTTTGAGCATCTCGGTTATGTTTGAGTTCTCTATTTGCGGTCCCTCAACTTTGCAATGACCTTCGGTCTCTGCAATATTAATCTTCCTCGGGTCTTCGTCTTCTTCTTTCATTGTTACATTGTAGCACTCCAATCTGTGGGTCAGTTGGGTAGTCCAATCAGGTTGAATCAAATCTAGAGGATCATGTAGTATCCTGAAGGTCACTATCATACCTCCCACAATGCTTAGTTGATACATTCAAAGCCATCCTCAAAGCTAAACGTCATAAAAAATCCTTGGCGCAAAACATCCCACTCTTCAGTGCCATGGAAGAGTTCTATCTCTAAGTACCAATCATCGGTATAACATCCAAGGTATGACAAAATAGATGGACCCACTCCGGCTGAGGCTTCACTCCATATACTTTAGTCCATTTGGCCAAATGGTCACGTGGATCATTCCTCCCATCATACTTTTCTGTTAGCCACACTTGTGGGTGACCAAACCGCACTCTCATCATTTTTTTGTATATGCACCAATCATCAAAATTGTCCTTGTGTGTGCCCCACCATCTCATAGGCGTAGCACGCAGCGCCCAGTCCAAGGCCTGGAAGCAATGTTTCTCTGGCACTTCTCTCTCAAATGCATCCAAAAAGTGATCAACATCAGTTAAACCATCATAGTAAGGCATATTTCTTACCTCTGATGATACACAGCACAATGACTTGGTCATCATATTACAGCGCAGCATAGATACTTCATGCAGTCGATTCTGCTAGTGCTCCATTTCTTCGTTTGAATCTGATGTGTAGGAAATTTCGCAGTCCCATGAAATACATCCATCTGCTGTCGAATTCACCCAATCCTAATATCACGTCGTTATCTTATAAATCTAGTCCAAATCATCATTACTTTCATAATCGCGGATTGGTTCAGTATAGCACAGTCCTTCTGCATGATCCAGTGGCACCACTACATAGAGTGATTTCTTCTCAAATATCATATTCTGCTTCTTCATATTGATTACCCCATTCATGTCAGTGGCCCAGTCAATCCTAAGGAGCGCGGGGTAGGGATTGTTGTCATCCACAATCTCTATCACTTCAAAATCATCTGGTGTGCTCGTGCCCTCAATATCAACCGTTACCCCTTGTAGCCTCCCCATTGGGATGATTTTATGTTGATTTTCCATCCTTAACTAAATCGGAGACCACTATAGCATAGGTCTCCCCATTCTCTCCCATGTTTGTTTCGTCAAAACATTCGCATCCGACCCCAAATCTAAAATAACTTGATCCATCTCATATTCTCCTATTTGTGCAGTAAGCCTCATCTCACACCCTGTTCTCGTCCTATGCTTGCCAATCTTTCTGACTACATGCGGTCCATCAGTAGCATTTTCCTTCCTAACGCACCTATTGATCAGCTCTTGCAGTCCTTTCATAGCCTTGGTATAGTGCAGCAGTTTCATGCAGTTCTCCAAGAACATGGTAATAATGGACGGGTCCATTTTCTTCAACCGGATTCTCCTAACTCCCTGAGGTAGAGGCTTCAGCGAAGCTTTTCTTTGCTTCCATAGATGTTTCTTTCACGCATTCTAAATCAAACCTGGTCTCCTTTTCTGGTGCTTTACAGACCCACTCACCTTCTTCAAGTTGTCTCCCCTTATCTTCACTAGTTGTCGCTCCACTCCTCAGCACAATATTTATCCTAGGATCTTCCTCACAAGGCTCAGCCCTCATCATCTATAGGTTCTGAGTTGTTTTCTGAGGCTACGACACCTTCTCACATATCTTAGCTAACAATATAGGGTAATCCTTTGTCGTATGGTCAAACTAAGTACAATAGCGGCATGAAAGATGTGTCAGATTCGGGCAGTCTCGCACATAATGTACTGGTCCCCCACAGTTGTAACAAATGACCTGCCCTTGAGCTCAACCAGGCCCTCCTCCACCTCTACCTCATCCGCACCATTGATATTCAACTCATGCTCCTCCAGCGCCTTGGTCCAGGGCCAGGTTTCTACCTGCCCCTTGTATGCATGTGTTCTATCCATCATTAATTCGTAACTACAGCAATTTCATTCATCATGGCCTACTAATTGACAGAAGTTGCAGAAGAGCTGTTGTTGTGTTTGTACGAATTTCTGCAAGAAATGGCAATTGTCTGTCACATGTTTTCCATCTACCTGACAGATAGCACACCATAGCATGGGCCCTATACTTGGCCCTACTATAGCTTCTAACCTCAAAGGCATTAGTCCCCCTGCTGCAACATAATTTGCGAAAACTAGACAGTGATCTTTGTCATGCCCCTAGCTTTTGCACTTTAGGCACCAAAATTGTTCGCATGCCTCGGGCTGAGCTATTCTCTTTCTTTAGATGCTGCATTTCAAGGAAAAGGTTCTGCACCTACGCATGAATCTGCTGAACCCCTAGATTAGCATATTGCATTGGCGTCTCATGCAATCTCGTAGCGATTTCCAGAGCTTCCGCCTAAGTCCCAACCTTCTGTTGTGATAGCACAACCCTTAGATGAGGCAGGAGCAAGGCCACAAACCATTCACGATGCTACCCATCAGTCAAATTCATGTTAGCCTCATGGATCGTACACTTCAATCTCTGATCCAAATCCCAGGGTGTCTCACCCAACTTCATCGTGATCTCTTTGAATCCCATAATCGATTGTGCTTCAGACTTAGGTCTACTAAATTTGTTATTCAGCGCAGTCTAAATATTTGCCAACATGTACATTGGATTATCAGTGTAGTACTTAATGTACCACATTAGTGTGTGATCCTGCAATGCACTAACCAATGTTGCTTTCTTCACTTTATCATCCATGATACCCTGAGCTTCCCATATAGCCTTCGCGACGAACCAAAACTGGTCTGAATCTTCATTTCTGATGCCCTTGAACACAGGTAGCTTTACAGAATTCACCATACTGAATGGTGATGGAGGTGGTTGTGGTGTAGGTGAAGGCGTATGCAGTGGAGGTGAGGATCGAGGTGGTGTGGGTGGATGGGGTATTCGTGGGAACCCTTTCTTTATCAACTGAATAACACTCTCCGAAGATGCCTGTGTTTCTTCCCCATCATCACTGAGAGAGGGTTTAATTAGTGGGATATATTCAAGGCCTGTTATACCTTTGTTCCTGAATGTCCTTACACTTCGCATAGCCCCAAACATCAAGGTAGCTGCATAACCCGCTTTTCACACAAGAGCATCTTAATCCAAGTATTTAACAATTTTAAATACTTACCTCGCGGCCCCTTAAAGAAGCAGCACTTTGCTTCACTGTAATTAACTGAGGTATCGACGGTGAATTCTATCATGAACTCTCCTATGATACGATCGAGCCAATGATCGACAGCGCGTACGATCTTATCTTCAGAGGCTTATAATCTTTGCACTAACTCCATGGCCTAGACTATTGGACTGCCAAGCCTCCACCTTCCTTGGTCGTCTACCAATTTCACAATCCACTCGTATAACTTGACTGGGAAGGAACACAAGAAGATCTCGTGTATTTCTGTGTACATATATCTGTCTAACCACTGTTCTCTCATCAATCATGGATTCCTGTTCTCTTGCGCCGTGAATTTGAGGATTTTTCTATCCAACCAGTCTTCTGTCTCCTTCTTAGTTGGATTCCAATGATGCAAAATCACACATCTCATTGTGGATATCCTCATCTCGGTAACAAAACCATTTGTTGGCTTGTTGCGCCCTGACCCAGGTTTAGTGTTAATTAGCCAAGCAAATCCCTACACTACTGGCCCTTTCGGCATCATTCTGCGAAGTGCAGACTGAAGTCTCACTCGAAGTAGTATGGGGGGATGCAAGAACCAAGTTTCTGCACCCTGAGATGGTTGTGATGTTGTTTTTATACCCTAACCCTTCCTTCATGAGACCTATAAGCCCTTTAAGGCTTATCAATGTACTTCTCTTATTCGTCCTTGAACCCTCCGTGAAAGTCTTCGATCGTTCTTCAGAGACCCTAAATAGTCAATTCAGATGCTTATGAGCCTCTGTAATTATCCTTACTTCTGTGTCTACCCTGATTAGCTTAAGTATTGGCTAACTTCTACATGCATTATGATTATCTTCATGTAAATAGATATTATTGCTCGCGTTCATATGACAAAGTAAAATACATAGATTCGCGCATCAATATAGCATTAAATCATAAATCCAGTATTCAACATAACATAATCGCAACAATCATAATAGAAGTAAAATAACTCACACACAGATATCTCCAGAGTAATTCTCTTTTTATCGATGGTTTAGATCTCCAGTTCATATTCTAACTTCCCTGCACACACAACTGCAAGGGTCCGCTCACTCAACTACAAACTTCTACCCTAGGACTCTACACAGTCAGCTACAAAGCTTCCTCCTACGCTAAGACTCTTCACTCTTAGCTCTCATAGACCTAAAAATTTACTTAGAACTCTACTAACTCCTTTCCTTAAACTCTTCTAAGACTCCATTTTTATACATTCCCATGGCCCACGGACCAAGGGAAAGTCTCATCAAGCCGACACAAACTATCTAAAGTAAGGGCAGAAACCCTTTTTGACTATTTACATCTTCGCACTCCATGACCACAAAATGTAGATACTTTACATTATTTATACAAAACTTGTGCCTTTAGCCCCAAAATGTGGGCTTTTAACCCCAAAATTGACCCTAGGGGACCTGTTCCCAACACCACTTATATACTTTCTAAATGATAAAAACTTCTTTAATGAAGGTGTGATGATAATGGAGATGTGATGATAATAGAGGTGTGGTGGTAAATAATATTTATTTCGATAGAAGACTACCTGGATGGTAGTGCCCACACTCACTAGGAGGTGAGTGAGACGCAGGTCTTATTGGGACCTATGTGAAAAGATTGCATGGACTAGTGTAACGTCCACAGAGTTCTTACCTTGGGGCTAAGAAATACTCAGTGAGTTGGATTTAAAATAAATATGGCTAAAGATTATGTGGAGATATGGAGCGGTACAACTACCACTAAGTGCTTTCCTTGGGGTTGAGAAACAATCAGTGAATGGGATTTAAAGACAAAGCTAAAGATTGTGTGGCACTATGAACCACTCAGTATTAGATTTGTTTGTGAAATAAATTAGTGCTTGTGAGCTAGAGTAACCAAAGAGATAAGTATTAATTACTAGTTTGAAGGATTTCCTTGTTAAATTTATGATTTAAATTGATTTAAAATTTTATTGCTAACCTCATAAATAAATTTGTTGATGAAATTATGGTTTAATTTAAAAGAAATAAAATTATGAATCTCATAAGACTCATGTGTTTATGATGTAGTAGAACTACTTAACTCACCAACACAAGTGTATGAACTTGAACACAAAACAAATAAAGAAGTATCAACTTAAATTAAAGTGCGCAACAATAGCATGATGATGTTGAAGACTTAAGGAACTAGGCTATCGTGGTGACACTCAAACCCTATGATATGAATTGATATCCATGATACTTTCCAAGGGATGGATTAATAGAGGTATTGAGGAAGCATATAAGGGTGATCCTGAACTCAGAAGGTGAGTGACAACATGGAAGAAAAAATTTATTACCTAAGAGACAAATAAAGGAGAGAAGGGGATGTCAGAACTTGAAAATTTAACTGATTTTCACAAATCATGTAAATACTTGTTGGGATCAAATATATAATGGGTGTGTCCTAGGAATTAATGAGATGAACTCATTCCATGAATGAGCATTGAGCACAGTGGATGCATAGCTTGAAATTGGAGGTGGATCATGCTCCATAACCAAGTGACCAATTAGGTCAAGGACAATGGAAGTATGTTGGACCAGATGAATCCACTTGGGAAAATGGTTGATCAGATGAGGGTTCCTCACAAATATTTTTTTAATGTATGTGTAAATGTTAAAAAAATTGGAGCTATGTGTATAAATCTCGTTGTTCAAATTTTATATTTTGGGTATAAGAACACTAAGGTCAGTGTTCTTCTAAGGTGATGAGGTATGTAACCAAGATTTTCTACCCCTCATGTAAATGACACTATGAATTGAAATTCATGTAAACAATATGGAAAATGTAAAATATTGTTCAATTGGAGGAGTGGACATAGATTTAGAAACTAAGGAGGAGTTCCTTTTGTTGAATGAAAACTTAGGCCACTTCATCTAATCCCCACTAGCTCCGTAAAAAATTAAATAGTCTGTTAGTGTAGAAATTGAAGTGTGTATGGGATATCTCTATCAAAGGACATGGCCATACTATTCGTAATCGCATTTGGTGTGTTGATAAATTCAACACGTAAATAAGGGATGTGAAGAGGAGGTGAGTAGGGAGGTGGTGAAATAGGAAAGTTTCTCAAGGAATAATAGGGGACACTGAACAAATTCGAGGTGAGGAGTGATTGGTCTAGAAGTGCCTGATGAGCCCCAAAAATGGGTAACTTTATGGGCTCATTTTTCCTATTATTCTCGATCAATCCACCAATCTCCATAGTTTTATGCATGCTTTTGAATATATTTATGTTAATTGAATGAAGGAGAATAGTCACTTGACCACAAAGTCTAATACGTGCTTATTGTAGATTTTTAGACATATTTTGGACCAAGGTCAAGCATTTATGAGCAAGTTGATAGCCAAATATGAAGGAAAAAGGGTGAGGATTTGTAGGAGGGGTGTCTCCTACACTAAATTACCCCTTCCTCGAGTTCTCCACCATCAGCTCGGAGTTAAACAGCCCACCAAAGATGATTTCAAGGGGCAGCCGAGCAGGTTTTGTGAAGTGGTTGATTAACTGCAGTTTTGAACAGCCAAGCTCCTAAAGTTAAGGAGGACTATTGGGAGTCCTCATGTTGCATAAGTAGGAAGGCTTCAAGCCTTGGTAGTTTAGCTATTGAACAGTTGTTTTTCGCACTTTAGTGCAGCTCTGCATTTTAGCTCATTTTCGAGCTCTTGCTGTAAACAATTTTGTGACATGACTATTATTTTTTGAATAATGGAGATGAATTTCACTTTGCACCAGCTCTGAGCTTTCCTAGGAGGCTTCAGCTCTTGGGGTTGGGCCCAACCAAAGTGCCAGTACCTCCTTTGTGTACTTTTATGTGTTTTCCTTGCATTCATAGAATAATTTACATTATTTAGGTTAAGATCTTACTTTGTTACTTAGGTTGTTTTTGATGATTAAGATAGCTTTTCATGCTTCAGGTTGATTTGACAATTTGGTAACAGAAAAGATCCACAAAAATGCTACCAAGCAGCCCTTGATCTCAGTTCTCCCTCCTTGGGATCATGAATTGAGACCAAGGTACACTTGTTGCCATAAAAAAATTGTTTTTGCTTCCAATGCAATTCCTAGTGTTAGATTTGGAATTGGCGAAGTTGATACTAGTTGCGTCTTCATGTTTAGATCTATTCTTGCTTAGTTCCCATAGCTATCTTGCATGATTTCCTGTCTATAAACTTCTGTTCATCATCTTTCTGGTTTTTAGGTCAGATTAGGTTAAAATAGATAGATCTTTGGTTTTTCTAGTCTTTGTTCGATCAGTTTTGGAAAATAGTCTACAGAGTACCTGCAATACATTCCTACCTACCCTTCCTCTATCACTCAACCTATTCTAGCCCCTAATCCAAGATTTCTTCCCTTCATTCGTGACACTTTCCCAATTTGTCCTAATTTCCATATTTTTGTGCAACATTTCTTTCTCCATCCTTGAACAAATCCAACCATCTTCATCACTCCTAAGATTCATTTACCAAGTCCCACACCTCTTAACAACCTTATCCATCCTTCATTTCCACTTCCCCACCGTTTTTCCTCCATCAATCCTCTAAAATCCTCTCTCGGCCTGTTCCTGTAGAACCCTTGCAGACTTCCTGTAGAAGTTCACGTGAGCAGTTTTTTCAAGATCTGATCACTATGAAACTCTCTGGAATGGTGCTAGGGACCCCTTAGGACCTCTTCTCACCTTCCCAACCTCCTCTAAGTGCCCACTCCATTTCCGTTCGCCAATCAACATTTGCACAGTCAAAAATAGTTAACACACATGCATAATAATTCTGCAAAATTACTCAAAAAGACAAAAAGATGCTTTTTCCATATTTTCCTTCAGAAGTAGCTTAGACACATGCATTTTACCTTTCCAAGAGTCAATGGCATCTATTTCAGCAACTTTCATCTCTTTTCTTGCACTAGTAGGGTTAGTCGATAAAAATAGGGTTGGCTAGGGTTTGCATTTCTTTTCAGCGTTCAACTTCTTTTTGCAAGTATATTAGCCTCTCTTGAGTTAGCTTTCATCCATCACAGTGAAAAGCTTCTTCTAAGAGCTCATATAAGTTGGCTTGAGCTCCTAATAGACTTGTGCTAGATGATCAAGTGACAGCCTGCGGTAAGGGCTAGTACTTGTGCATATAGTACTGTCGCTTCCATGTTTGTTACGAACAACTGGGTTGATAAAAGTAAAGAAGGGAGTCCCAGGAGTTGCAGCATCATTGCTGCAATATTGGAGCCCACCATCTTTTTGGCGCCGTTGTCGGGGAAGCGTCAGAGTATTTTTGATTGCTTCTTTTCTTCTATTTTCTACTACAACCTTCTGTTAAGTAGTTTATTTCAGCAAGAGTAGAGTAGTTGTTTCATTTCCATTTCTACAATTTCATTTTAGCAAGCATAGATTAGACATTTCCAACTTTCATAGATTAGCATTTCAATTCTACAATTTCATTTCAGCAACATAGATTAATTATTTCCTGCTTTCATTTCAATTCTGCAATTTTCATTCCAGCAAGGTTTATTTTAGTTAGTTGCAATTTGTTGTTCAATCAATTTCAGTTTTGTAGGTACAAGTAGAAAAAAAAAAACAAAAAAGCAACCAAAAATATTTTCTTTCATGCCTCGTAGGAATAGAGACAATTCAGGAAAATTCTTATCCAACACCCCCACCACAACACTGAGTCACCCTTCTCTCTTCTTCAGTGGCAGTGATCCATAAGATCTTATAGGTGAACCTCCAGAGATATACGAAGATCCTATAACAGAAGAAGAGCAAGAAAACATTCCTCCTGAGACCATGGCTGAAAACAAAAATGGTAGAGGAAATGGGGAGAGAATAGAAGGCGCCTTTCCCATCCAAGAGACCAATGGGGACACAAAAATGAAAAACATAAGTCCCTCAGCCTTACCTCACTTCCATGTATTGACCATTGAAGACCCTCATACCTTCTTGTTTGATTTTGTTGGCCTTTGTCGGACTTATGACTATGCAGAAGACAAGCAAAAGTTGAAACTCTTTCCCTCTACCCTCAAGGATGCAGCACTACGCTAGTTCATGGGATTACCTGGAAACACTATCACAACTTAGGCTCAGATGCAGCAAGACTTTAACAACAAATACCAGGATTACTGTAGGTCAAAGGAAACAAAGGGAGAAATCTTTCAGATGACAATGGGAAGTGATGAATCTTTAGAAGACTATGAAGAAAGGTTCCAACTTAGTTATAAAAGGGCCAGGTGCACACTTGACCCCAAATCTCTGAAACTGGTTCTGCGCTGAGGAGTCCCTAAAGACCTTCTAGATACCCTCCATTTGTTGCCTAGGGAAGACATCTACCAGCTACCTTATGATGACATTGTAGGAATTTACAGGGTAAGTTCCTCATACAGAACACCAAAGGTCACCGCTCACAAACAGATCGCAGATCAATACACCGGTACTTTTGACGTGGTTAAAACACTCAAAGAGGGAAATAGTCCACGACCTGAGCCAATGCGGCCACTTCAGACAATTTATTAATAAAATAATGAAAATTTACATAAGCTTCTCTCATGAACGGTTAACCTACAAATGACCCTCCATGCTCTTTAAATAGAGATCATGGACCAATCAGGTGTTAAGCCACGGATCAAGTGTCGGTAATACCGAGGAGAGAATGAACCATCGGATCACTACATATCGTGACCGTCGGATTGTAAGTTACAAAATGTATGTAGTAAAGAAACACACTTTACCTAACTCTATACTAGACCAAGTTGTACTTAACTATTTCCTATGTGTCGGAATATCCTAACAGTAGGAATTTACAGGGTAAGTTCCTTAGAAAGAACACCAAAGGACACCGCTCACAAACAGATCGCAGATCAATACACCAGTACGTTTGACGTGGTTAAAACCCTCAAAGAGGGAAACAGTCCACGGCCTGAGCCAACGCAGCCACTTCAGGCAATTTATTAATAAAATAATGAAAATTTACATAAGCTTCTCTCATGAACGGTTAACCTACAAATGACCCTCCATGCTCTTTAAATAGAGATCATGGACCAATCGGGTGTTAAGCCACGGATCAAGTGTCGGTAATACCGAGGAGAGAATGAACCGTCGGATCACTACATATCGTGACCGTCGGATTGTAAGTTACAAAATGTACATAGTAAAGAAACACACTTTACCTAACTCTATACTAGACCAAGTTGTACTTAACTATTTCCTATGTGTCGGAATATCCTAACATCCCCCCTTAAGAACAACTTGGGATAGGATTGAAGGATTTACAAATATGACACAATAGGAGAAGGAAGGAGGCACTAGAGCCTATCCCCCCTTAGTGACAACTTCCTGAACTCCAACCATAAATCGAAGTTTAGTGAACTTCGCCTCTGTGAGAGCCTTTGTAAAGATGTCTGCAACTTGATCATCTGTTGAACAATATTGCACTTCAAGAACATGGTCATGAATGAGCTTTCTGATGAAGTGCATGTGCAGTTCAATGTGTTTGCTGCACTGATGTTGGACTAGATCTTTGCATAGTTGAATGGCACTTTGATTATCACACCAAAGTGTAGTTGGATGCTGCTGCTGAAATCCAAACTCTGACAGGATCTGACGAAGCCACAAGGCTTCCTTACTAGCTTCTACGGCACCACGATACTCTGCTTCTGCTGAAGAAAGAGAAATGGCACCTTGTTTCTTGCAAGCCCATGTAATAGGTCCTGAACCAAGAGTGAACACATAACCAGCAGTAGACTTCCGATCATCAGGGTCACCAGCCCAATCGGAATCAGTGAAACCAACCAATAGAGGAGATGCTTCGGCACTGTAATGAATCCCAAACTGAACTATACCTTGAACATAACGAAGTATTCTTTTAGTTGCTTTCCAATGACTTTCACGTGGGTTTTGCATAAACTGAGCAACAAGGCCAACAACAAAGGAAAGGTCAGGATGAGTATGTGTTAGATACAAAAGTTTTCCTACAAGCTGACGGTATAAGGTAGCATCAACTTCAGGAGAAGTACAAGTGACTGAAAGTTTGACTCCAGACTGAAAGGGAGAAGGGGCTGGCTTACAATCTTCCATGTGAAAATGGCGTAGAATATCACAGGCATACTTGGATTGGGAAAGGGAAATACCTTCCTTGGATTGCAAGACTTGAAGACCAAGAAAATAATGTAAGTGTCCTAAGTCTGTCATTTCAAACTTCCTTTTAAGGCTAGACTTCACATGGTTTATAAGGTTTGGATCACTACCAGTCAGGATAAGATCATCAACATAAAGAACAAGAATGATAAGAGACTTGCCCACTTTCTTGGTGTAGACAGTATTGTCAGAATGACACCTAGAAAAGCCATTTTCTAAAAGAAAGTTATCCATTTTGGCATACCAAGCTCAAGGAGCTTGCTTGAGACCATAAAGGGATTTCTTAAGTCGACATACAAGGCTAGAGTCTGTTTGTATAAAGCCAATAGGTTGTTCCATATAGATTTCTTCATGCAAGTCCCCATGCAAGAAGGCGGATTTAACATCCATTTGATGGACTTCCCATTTGAAAGAGGCAGCAAGGGAAAGAACAAGGTGGATAGAGTTCATTTTGGCAACAGGGGAGAAGGTTTCAGTATAATCAATGCCTTCAACTTGTGAAAAACCCTTAGCAACAAGACGAGCTTTATGTTTATCATCTTTCCCATCTGGTCCATACTTGGTTCTGTAAACCCATTTGCATCTAACAAGTTTTCGTCCCTTTGGTAGAGGAACAAGATCCCATGTATCATTTGCCAATAATGAATGATATTCTTCATTCATAGCTGCTTACCAATCTGGATGGCCTGAAGCTTCTGCAAAGGTGTCAGGATCATAATTCACTGAAGCTTGAGCCAGTAAAGAAGAGACTCTCTCGAACTGAGAATGTGTACGTCACTGATCTGTAGGATCACCGACAAGATCCCCTGCTGCATCCCGAGTAGCACGGACCCATTTTGGAAGTTGAGGAGCTGAAGGAGGATCCTGAGAAGGTGGGGGAGGATTTTCATCCTCGCTTTCATCATCTAAAGAAGAAATATTTTCAAAAGTAGAAGAGATAGGGAGAGGTGGCACATCCGCCGAACTAGGCTCGCAGGCCGATATATTTTCAGCAAACTTTACATCTCTTCTAATGATAACATTTTTGGACTTAAGTGGAATAAGTCTATATCCTTTGACATCCTTAGAATATCCAACAAAAATACATTTTTCACTCTTAGGTTCTAAAGCTTTATGTTTCTCATCTAGAATATGGGCCCATGCTTCACTTCCAAAAACATGAAAGTGACTTACATTGGTTTGATTGAGCTCCATGCTTCTTCTGGAGTGATATTCTTTAAGACCTTAGTAGGAGTGTGATTTATGATGTAATTTGCACAGTTAATTGCTTCTGCCCAATAATTAAGACTAAGTCCTTTAGATTGAAGCATACAATTAGCCATTTCCTTTAAGGTGCGATTCTTCCTTTTAGCTACACCATTTTGTTGTGGAGTATATGGAACAGTATGTTGCATTTGAATTCCATTCTCAGTGCAAAAGTTGATGAATGTGTTTTTAACATATTCTCCGCCATTATCAGATCTTAGCTTAAGAATTTGATGTCCAAATTGTTTTTCAACAAAGGCCTTAAAGGCTAAGAAAATGTTAAATACTTCACTCTTGAGTTTTAAGAAGTATACCCAAGTGCGTCTGGAGAAATCATCAATGAAAGTTAAGAAATACTTGTAGCTAGAGAATGAAGCAACTGGAAGTGGACCACATAAATCACTATGCACGAGCTGTAAAGTGGCTGAGGCGTGCCAAGAGGCACGTTTTTCAAAACTATCTCGATGATGTTTTCCGAGTACACATCCGGAACAAACACCATCTCTGCAAGATACCATTGGAAGACCTGTCACCATATTTTCTTTACATAGATTCTGAAGAGAGTGATAGTTTAAGTGACCAAATCGCTCATGCCAAAGTTTGCTCACTTCATCATTATGAGCAACAAATACTGAGGGAAGATTTGATGACCCAAAGTTGTGAAACTTATACAACCTTGTAGAATCATCAGCAATGCCAGTAGCTAAAATCTGTTTAGGATCTCTTTGGTCCTTAATTACAACATTGTGAGGTGAAAATTCAACGATTTTGCCTTCACCTGAATGGGTTATCTGATATACAGATAGAAGGTTGCAGGATAAGGTTGGAACACATAATACATCATTAAACTGACCATTGTCTAGATGAACAATTCCAGTCCCTACAACACTAAGAGATCTATCATCACCAACATATATATTTTTGGTGTTACAATCATTTAAAGAAGAAAACATGGCTTTGTTTTTGGCCATGTGATAAGAAGCTCCAGAATCAATGAGCCACTCATGAGAATGAGAAGAAGAAGATACATTTAGTGCATAGCCAGACCGAGATGCTTGACAACCACATGCAGAAAGTGCCATTCCTGAAGATGAAGTTGAAGTTGAAGATTGCTCCAAATGGATGTTATGCTTCTTCATTGCTGCTTCCAAGGCTTCCATCTTCTTAAAGCATTTGGATTCTAAGTGGCCATCTCGATTATAAAAGTTGCAATGTCTATCAGTCTTCTTCCATTTGTTTTTATTTGTCTTATCATTTTGTTGAAATGATTTTTCATTTTGAGGCGGAAATTGCTTAGGACCCTTGTTTGGTTTAGGACCATTCCTTTTAGGATACGACTTCTTAGGATTCTTTGAATTTGGTTGCTGCTGGGCGGCTAACACTTTCTTAGAAGAGTTTCCAAGATGAAGAAGACCAAGGTGTAAGAGTTTTTCTTGTTATCTTATTAAAGAATCACAAAAGGAATCAAAGGAAGGGGACTTGTAGGCTTGTCCTTGAGAAATGAAGGCTTCTCTTGTAGAATGGAAGGTGGAAACAAACACAGAATAGGCTAGTCCCAACTTAGTAAGAATGGAGTAGATAAGGCTACTATCTTCTAACCTTAACACCTTCCAAGAGAAGTCTAAGGGTCTTGAACTTGGACAAAAAATCTTCAATGCAAGAAAAATTATTGGGGTCCAATGTAAGCAATTCATTTTCAAGTTGATGGGCTTTAAGTTCATTTTTAATTCCAAAGACTTTAGTAATCTGTTTCATTGCTTCATCAGGAGTATCAAGTTCTGCAATATGGAATCTAAGATCTGGAGAAATAGACATCCCTATCAACCCACGTGCTTGGTCTTGCCTATTTTCTCATTTAGCTGCCTTGTCTTCATCTTTCGGTTTGGTCTCTTGGCCTGTGGCTATTCTGTAAAGACCTTTACTTCTAATTAAATCCACAATGTAGGACCACCATTGGAAGTAGTTGGTGCTGTCAAGAATAACTTGGCATGGACTTTCCATTTAAAAAAAAAATGAAGCTATAGATGCTGAAACTAAGTTTTTCAATGGAAAGATCTCGAAAAATTAGGCTGTTTAAAAAAAAACGGTTCTGAAAACGGCTTCCGGATGAAGAAGTTATGGCTTTTTGGAGAAAATTTGATGAAGTCACCGATGAAGTGCGGGAATGTGCGGAAATGAAAAATCCGCCCCCACAAAATGGAGACTTGAACCCAAGACCTCTACTCTCATAAATTAGCTTTGCACCACGTGAGCTATACAAAAAGTTTGAGAGAGAGAGGGGGCGGGAGGGACACTTTGGGTTGCGTGCTTCCTTTGAGAAAGCTCTGTTTCCCTACAAAACAAAAAACACAAAACCCAACACAGACATACAAAAAAAATGAGCCTTGTGGCTCGAAGTTAGCTTTAGCTGGAAGCTAAATATTTTCCTCAATGTTTCTGATTTTCCGAGATCACACTAAGGCACAGCGGAAAAGAGCATACGCATGAGAAAAATCCTTCCTTTCTGTTTTTGATTTGCCCAGATCACACAGAGTCGCAGGGCAAAGAGCATACACAGAAATGAAAGGTATAGATCCGGTAATAAAAAAGCTAAATAAACCGAAAACTGAAATAAATAGAGAGAAAATAACTGTAAACTGCAAATAAACACTGTATACCTCCAGATCTTAAAAATGACGTAGCTAGGGCTACCGGAAACCTTTTCGTGTGAAACGAAAGGGGTTCCTCATTGGAACAGATGCTCCCAACACAACAGAGCAATCCTCTCGGCCCGAAAGCAGTCAGAAACAGTAGATCTAGGAAACGGTAGTCGGATGCAGTTCTACCGGCTTCAGATTTGGATCAGCAATGGACGCGGCCCTCAAATAGCTCTGATACCATGTAGGAATTTATAGGGTAAGTTCCTCATACGGAAATCCAAAGGACACCGCTCACAAACAGATCGCAGATCAATACACTAGTACTTTTCACGTGGTTAAAACCCTCAAAGAGGGAAACAGTCCATGGCCTGAGCCAACGCGGCCACTTCAGGCAATTTATTAATAAAATAATGAAAATTTACATAAGCTTCTCTCATGAACGGTTAACATACAAATGACCCTCCATGCTCTTTAAATAGAGATCATGGACCAATCAGGTGTTAAGCCACGAATCAAGTGTCGGTAATACCGAGGAGAGAATGAACCGTCGGATCACTACATATCGTGACCGTCGGATTGTAAGTTACAAAATGTACATAGTAAAGAAACACACTTTACCTAACTCTATACCTAACTCTATACTAGACCAAGTTGTACTTAACTATTTCCTATGTGTCGGAATATCCTAACAGACATAAAGACTGTGTTTAGAAACCATTCTAGGATAGCCCGTAAAAAAGGTATGGGGAGTCAACTTTCAGCTGGTACCACCTTATCCAAAAGCGAGTTTGCAAATTAGATGGAAGACCTCAAAATTGAGGTGAGATAGACCATTGCCATGCAAATGGATACCTTCTGAATCCAACAAAAGCAAGAAGAAGTTGAGAGGGCTTTGGCCATATTTTGCCCCAGATGTACAAGGAAGCACCCCAAGAACGAGTGCCCATTGCACTCCATAGAGGTATGTTTCATTTGTGAGGCAAACCACCCTACAAACCAGTGCCCAACCTTACCTGGACTTAAAGCTATGTTCTAAGGGGCTGAGGGAGCCACTAAACCACTCTACTTCCTGAACCAAAGGAGGCCACATGGACCTAGACCTTACCAGCAGGGGATGCAAGGGACATCCCAGACTTATTACAACCCCAACCAATCCACTCACATACCTTCTTGGGGTCCCCCTACTCATCCTTCCTGGTCCGCACCCCCTCCTTGGTCATATCCATCTCAATACCATACTCAACCTATTGCTCATTCGTTTCATTCTCATGTTCAGCCACAACCTCAACGGAATGCACCTCAACAGGGGTGGAGGCCCCAATACAACTCTCCTCCCACTCTTTTGCCTCCACCACCTGCTTAACCACAACCATTACCTCCTGCTCCTCCAAGACAACCCCAGATGCCTGCTCAACCGAACCCGAACCCCAATAATAGACAGGCCCAACAGGTATATACTAGAGAGACAACATGCCCTACCTATGCTATGGAGATTCAAGAGATCAACCTATAATCTAGGAGGGTCCTCCTAGATAGCCAACCTCCTCCTAAGGAGGATGAGGAAAAAAAATAGGAAATTGAACCCAAAGCCATTCCACCCATTCCTGAGAGACTAACTGGAACCACGCAACCAAACCCAGAAGAGACTGAACTTCTGGGAGAACTTAAATAGTTATGTGTAAAAATACCACTTCTCCAAGCCATAAAATATGTACCAATCTACAACAAATTGATCAAAGAGAAGTGTTTCAGGCACCTAGGCAGGCGTAAGAGAGATGCACCAACTATCAATGTCATAGGACAACTGTCTGACCTGATGTTGGGACAAGTAATCTATCCAAAATATCTGGACCCTGAGAGTCCTGTAGTTGATGTCCACATCAATGGCACCATAATCCGTCACACTTTTATTGATCGAGGGGCTGCCATTAATGTGATGATCAGGGACACTATGCTCAAACTCAACCTTTAGAGTTCCCTAAGAAAGACCTTGACAGTACTGCAGTTAGCAGACCACTCCACCATGACCCCCGAGGGGATTGTGGAAGATGTCATGGTCTCCATTGATTCATGGGAGTACCCTGTGGACTTCTTGGTCCTTCAACAAAAGGAAAAACTCACTGGATACCCTCTCATTTTGGGAAGGCCTTGGTTAGCTACTGCAGATGCTTACATCAGTTGTTAAGCTGGGAGCATGACCATTAAGAATGGGCCTATGTCCAAACAGCTAGTCCTATATCCTCCTGCCCAACCTCTGCTAGAACATGACTTACCTCTCTGGTTGGAGGAGGAAGATGATGATGAAGTCTACTCTACACTCTTGTCCACAGTGGAAGCCACCAGGGGAGGTCCTCAAACCGAGGATGACCTTATTGAAAATTTGATTCAAAATCCACCTCCCAGTGTGCTACCATTAGAAGATTTGGTAGAAGATACCCAAGCTAGTGCTTTAGTTTATCTCTGTGTGGCTGATCCAACCTCTCTCTGAGTTAAGAATGTGGAATTTTGCCACGAAAGAACCTTGAAGATCAACTCATCCCTATCCACCTCTTAGGAGAAAGAGTTGTGTAGCTTATTGAACAACCATTCAGATGCTTTTGCTTGGAGCTATAAGGAGATGAAAGGAGTCCATCCTTCAGTCTGTACCTATCACATCTACATTAAAGAGGATTGTAAACTAGTAAGGCAGCGTCAGAGGAGGATGAATCCAGCCCTCAAGGACATTGTCAAAGAAGAACTGCAAAAGTTGCCGAATGCAGGATTCATCTACCCCATCTCTGATAGCGAGTGGGTTTATCCTTTGGTGCTTGTGCCCAAGAAAAATGGGAAGTGGAGAATCTGTGTAGATTATCGAGAATTTAACAAAGCTACCAAGAAGGATCATTTTTCTTTGCCTTTCATAGATCAAGTGTTAGATGGCCTAGTAGGGAAGAAGTTCTTTTCCTTCCTAAATGGGTTTAGTGGGTATAATCAGATCCAAATCAGCCAGGAAAACCAACATAAGACAACTTTCACTTGTCCATGGGGTACCTTTGCCTACCAGGTCCTTCCCTTTGGGTTATGCAACGCTCCTGCCACTTTCCACAGAGCAGTATTGAGTATATTCGCTGAGTTGGTTCATGATTTGGTGGAAATCTATCTGGATGACTTTATTCCTTATGTGTCCAACTTCCAAGAAGAATTGACTAACCTGGGAAAAGTTTTAACCAAGTGTATTGAAATGAACCTATTCCTCAGTCCTGAAAAATGTGAATTCCTAATGACTGAAGGGACCGTGCTAGGTCATACAATTTCTCTGCAAGGATTATAGGTGGATCCCAACAAGATTGGTATCATCCAAAGGGTTCCACCTCCTCAAAAGGTAAGAGATGTTCGGAGTTTTCTAGGCTTAGCAGGATATTATAGAAGATTCATTAAAGATTTCAGTAAGCTAGCCTCTCTATTGTTTGGTCTTTTGGGGAAAGATGTTGAGTTTACATGGACTAACAACTGTCAAGAGGCTCTAGATGTGTTGAAAGATAAGCTGGTAACTTCCCCAATCTTGAGAGGTCCAAACTTGGCCCTACCTTTCCACATTCACATAGATGCCTCGAACAAAGCCATAGGAGCAGCCTTAGGAAAAGTTGAAGAGAAGCTACCGTATGCCATATATTTTGTAAGTAAAAACATGTCCAAGGTAGAGTTAAACTATACTATAACTGAAAAAGAGCTCCTAGCTGTAATCCATTCCCTAAACAAATTTAGACACTAAATCACTGGTTATCAAACATTTGTACACACTGATCATGCTGCAATTAGGTATTTGACGAATAACCCTGATGTAAATGCTCGTATCATTAGATGGTTGCTTTTATTACAACAATTTGATTTGACCATTGTTGATAAGCTAGGTAAGGAAAATGTTGTTGCTGATTTTCTATCTAGACTAGATTTGCCTGCAGGTGAAGAAGGGATGGTGGATGATCAAATGACAGATGAACACTTGTTTGCTATTTCAGTACTCTCTCCATGGTTAACTGATATAGCAAATTACTTGGTTTCAGCACAGTTCCCGCCACACCTATCCTCAAAAGAGAAGAGCAAGATCGTGAGGAAAAGCGCTCCATTCACTTGGATTGGGGGCAACCTGTTTAAACTTTGCCCAGATCAGATTTTGAGGTGTTGTGTCAGGGACGAGGAAGTCTTTGACATCCTCCTAACCTATCATGATGGGCCTTATGGAGGCCAATTTGCAGCAAAAAGAACCGCCTTCAAAATTCTACAGGCAGGCTACTATTGGCCCACTCTTCATCAAGATGTTGAGAGATACATCAGCTAATGTGACCGATGTCAAAGGATGGGGAAACCGACTCCAAGGGATGAGATGCCCCTTCAACCTCAAGTGACTTTCAACCCATTTGAGAAGTGGGGCATGGACTTTGTGGGTCCTATCAACCCTCCTTCGAAACGAAAGTCTTACATCATTGTGTGCATGGACTACCTAACAAAGTGGGCAGAAACAAAGGAAATCAAGGCAACGATAGAAGAAAAAGTAGCTAAGGTTTTGCGGGAAAATATCTTCTACAAGTTTGGCTACCCAAAAGAATTAGTCACAGATCAAGGAAGTCAGTTTACCTCTAACCTGATTTAAGACCTGCTCACTCATCACAAGATTAAGCACAGAACTTCCACCCCTTATCATCTGCAAGCAAATGGACAGGTGGAAGTCACTAATAGAGCTTTGGAAGAGATTTTGACTAAAGTGTTGAGTAGTAGCAGAAAATATTGGGTAGATCGCTTGGTTGAGGCCACCTGGGCCTATAACACTACTTGGAAAACTACAACAAGTTTCACACCCTATGAGCTGGTCTACGGGAATAAGGCTTTGTTGTCCATAGAATTTGAATATAACACATTGAGATTGGCAACTCAGCTGGACCTAGATCTAAGCCATGCACAACAGGAAAGATTACTGCAGTTGAATGGACTAGATGAATAGAGAATGTCGGCCCTTCTCCAATCAGAGGTGGTACAACTTCAAAGAAAGATATGGCATGACCGACACCTTAAAGAAAAGAAATTTCAGCCAGGAGATTGGGCATTGTTATATGATTCAAGATACACAGATTTCAAAGGAAAGCCAAGGACAAGATGGCTAGGACCATATATAGTGGAGAAATGCAATGACAATGGTTCAGTCCTTATCGGGACCATTGATGAAGAAGTCATCCCCATGCTCATCAATGGGCATTGATTGAAAATCTACAGAAAGCCCCTTTCTAAGCAGGAGTTCATTGAAACTCTGGGTAAATCAGTGTTGGTAGTTGAGTAGGCCCTTGTCTCCACTCCACCCACACCTTGAACACACAAAAGAAAAAAATAAAATAAAAGAAACAGAAAAAAATGATTAAAAGATCCTTGGGTGAAAAACTCTTGGAGGCACCCAGGGCAGACAGTGACAGTGAAAACCTCCTAGAGGTGCCCTAGTTGTCTCAGACAAAAAAAAAAAAGAGAGAAAAAGAAAAAGAAAAATAAACCTAATTTTTGTTGAACAAATTGCAGGTTGTAGGAAGGACATTGCAAGTTAGGACGATCACACAAGACAAAGACAGAGGTCAGCACTAGGCTACAAGCATCCCTCACAATCCATTCCTCCATGACCACTACCCTGTGGTCTCATTCGGGCTAAGATTTCACCTTTTACAGGAAGTTATGTGTCTTCTACAGGAAGATCCTGTAGAACCTACAGACAAGCCAAAATCGATCTCAGAAGAGGACTTGAAGGTTGGGACTCTGCCTATGAGGCCTATAAACCTCCCTGCTTCCATCCATCGCCATATTTCACCTTTTTCCATCTCTGTACACCTTCATTTCACTCATTTTTTTCCCTGCATAGTCACACATAGAAATCTGGTTTTCTTCATACTGCCAGCAAAAAAAAAAAAAAAAAAAACTTTTTAATGACAAATCAAGCAGCAATTTTTCACTCATCATACCTGTTACCTTCCATCTAGACTCCTCATCAGCTGAGACCCTCGTCAATAATATAGCCTTGCTCATTCTAGCTTGCATTTCAGGAGGAGAAGCAGCTACAGGACATCCTACAGGAATCCTATAGCAATTGATCCCTCTGAAAGACATACTCCAGAGACAGGGACAACAAAGTATGGCATAAGAAACATGCATGGAGCTCTACTTGAACGTATGAACATCAGCAACAGTCAAGGCCAAGCACGTAGTGTGCATGCAACAACAACAAATGAAGAAATGGGTTCCAAAACTCGAAATCTACATAACACGGCCGCGACCACGCAGGTATGTGCCTAAACTCGTTCTTCAATTGCATAAATTATATTTTAAAGCTGCATGACTATGGGAATGGTTCGGATTAAGTGGAATTAGTGGCCAGTCAACTGGCCACCCTCAACCAGTTACATATCCTTGTGGAATCCAAATGAGCCTCGTTATATTCAAAATTGCCGATTAGATGCGCATCCAGCACGTGTGGAGTGTCCATTCAGGGAGAAATCGTCGGGACTGGTAGTGGTGGCGGCAGATAATGGAAGAAAGGAGGTGATGGCAGTGAGAAACATGTCGAAACATTATGGCTGTGACATCAGATCAATGGTCCGGTCCGACCACCTCATCCTCTCACCATGAATCACGCCGCAGTTAAAAGACGCTCAGTTGAAACATGCACCGCCTTCTGTTCATTCTACACTCATGACGTTCTCAACTGGAGTACGCATCCACCGCTTCCAAAACAGTTAACTAGTCATCCTACACTAGTTTTTCTGCCTGTTTTCAAAAATTTCTTGCTTATCAAGCTCTGTCGGAAGCAGAGTTTCATTCTACAGGAACTAGGAGCCATCTACAAGAATGGTTCTATAGGAAAGGCAGAGAACAGCTCTGCGGAGAAGAAATTTGGGATTTTCATCAGAATTCAAGCCCAAAACGAGGTAGGATCGGGAAAAATCCTCTGTGCATGATTTGTTTAAGTAAGGTGGTAAATTGAACATGACAGTAGATTGAAAAAAGAAAGTGGAAGTCTGCTTGTGCATTGAAAAAGTGAAAGTCTGCTTGCATATTTCACCAAGTTCACCCAGTTCTTTCTCTGCATCCGAAATCTTCTCATCATTTTTAAATTCTCCTATAAGGAAGATACATGTAGCAATAGAGGCCCACT
The DNA here is from genome assembly GCA_031772625.1 of Pinus tabuliformis. Classification (NCBI taxonomy): domain Eukaryota; kingdom Viridiplantae; phylum Streptophyta; class Pinopsida; order Pinales; family Pinaceae; genus Pinus; species Pinus tabuliformis. Next base: position 599,905,432 of record CM062805.1, on the reverse strand, counting down.
TGTGTGAGTGTGAAAAAAACCTGAATTTACCTATCTATCTATGTGCTAAGAAAAGAACCTGTGTCCTTATGCTCTGTTCTGTAAAAACAAAATTCTTCTTTTCATAAACAGACAGTCAAATTCTGGGTGAGCAGTTTTAAAACAAGAGATTTATTACCATTTGATATTACAAAGAAGCACCTGGGACATTCCTTCTTGGGTTCAGAAGACACCAAATTCAACTATCCTCTATTTCAGTGATTGACTGTTTTTTCCACCTAAGCATTTTCCTTTCTGGTTAAAACATAAAAATAGCACTCAACACCATGCCAGGAGGATTCATAAGGAAAGAACCCTTAGACTCTAGCAAGTTGCATGAGCACCCTGAGGTGGTGGACCTTTTCACTCGGGCAAATTGGATATCCTTTTTTGACAAAATTCAGGGTTATGATGAGGAAATAACTGAAGAGTTTTTAATGTCCCTGAGACCACATTCAAAGACACATGCCATAGTGAGTTTTAGGGGTTTGACCCTAGAACTTACCCCTAAGCTCATCAGTATAATTACTGATCTACCATTGGGGCTCCCTTGGAGCAAAGAAGAGAGATCATAGATCATTGGGCCAAGTTGCTAAGAAAACATTTTTCCTGCCCGAGGAGCAACCTGTCAAAGACAAAAACGGAGTTAGAAGGACAAGCTTGTCTCCTCTCTGGAGTGAAGTTAGTTATCAAATTATGAAGTATATCACATTTAAAGGGAGGTTTAGCATCATCTATGGATATCATTTCAGGTTGTTACACGAATTAAGGCATGGGATGGGATTGCCTCCAGCCAAGAAACTGAGCATCCCATATTTCCTTCTTCAATCCTTAATTGAATGTGGTACAAAGCTAAATGAAGGGATCCCAGATCAGTTGGCCGACCATGGGCTCGTCAAACTGTTGGTGGAAGATTCTTTACACACCTATACTATCCCCATAGCTTGGGAAACCTTCAGAAATATGTCCAAGGATGATAACATTAGAACTTTGGCTGAGAAAACCACCCCATCCAGCAATGAGGAGGGGGAGCAAACTGAAGAAATTTAAAAGAACAATGATGAGGGAGCACAGGACATTCAAGCAGAGGGAAAAACAGAGGAAGAACAGAAAGAAAAAGAAGAATTTGGCAAGACTGCTGAGCCTGAAATAGAGGAAGAAACAACAGCAAAAACAGCAACGGCAAAGAGGACCCAGCTTAGAATGGAAAAGGCCGAGAAAGCTCAAATGAAGCCTGCCACAGCCAAAGTAGGCACCTAGAGAGAAAAGGGAAAGACACGCCCTGAGATATCAGTGGTACAGATAGAAATAGTGGACACAGAGGTTTCTACAGGAAGTGAAGGAAAAGAACAGTAAGAAGATAAATCCCCTGAAATGTTGGCAAGAGAGGTAGCAGCTGTGCTTGCTGCATTAAGCACCCCTACAAAACAAAAAGGATAGAGACAAAGGACCTCCATGTACTTCAAAGCCAGAAAACTCTAGCCAAGTTAAAAGAGACTAAAAAATTGGAGGAGAAGGTAGCTAAATAATCACAAGGGGAGAGCATAACAAAAGAAATACCTGAACCTACCCCTCAATCTGATTTGGGCTCATATTACAATCTATTAGAGGGTGGGAAAATCATCCCACAGAAATTCGTTGTACCATTGTTTTTTGAATTAGAGAAAGAGAGGATCAGAACACACACATGGATGAAAATCACCAAATCTAAGGGAGTTGAGGACATAGGCAACATGGAGGAGAATTTAAAAGAATTAAGGGGAGAATTGGCAATGGTAAAGCATGTAGAATGCTGCAAAAGATCCCAGCTACAGGAGGAGAATGAGCTGCTAAAAAAACAGTTGCAGCTACAGGAAGTCTACAAAGAAGATAGGCTGTCCATTTTGGGAGGGCAACAACAGCAAGAAGAACCTCCAGCGGACAAGGACACAACTGAGAAACAACAGAAAGAGGAAGAGCTACAAGCTAATGTGGAAATGATAAAAAAACTACTACAAGAACAGGAATCTCAAGCAGCAAAAGAAATACATGTTTTGAAATGGCAGTTGCAAGAGAAAGAGGTCCAATTGGCCTGCATGGCCAGTGGGACAATAGAAGCTTTGCAATGTAGGCAACCTGCTAAATCTTATGCCTTATATCTTAAAGATCAATGGTTGCAATTTCAAATTAACACATTGGCCCAAAGGGGCACCATTCCATTACAAAATTACAATCAGTTTATGTGTTTGTGTGATAATAGCTCAGCTAAAGATGAGGCCAAGTTAGCAGAATTCTATTTACACAACTTGGCACTTCCAAACATGAATCTATGGGACCCTAATGTTGCATTGGGAGATGTGCAACTCATGGCCATGGCTTCTTGGTTAAGCCATGAGGAAAAGAGGGTAGCAGAAATTCAGAAAGTTATGGACAGGCAGCTAAGCGAGCCACTCATGATCAGGGCAGAACCAGAAGATCCCTCAGCTTTAGTATATGCCCATCAGCACTTCGCCGACAACCCTCAGGTTCTCCCAGACTACGTTGAAAGGCAAGCTCAGGCCATTGCTCACTTTGAGGACATGGAAAGACTATTTGGTGATAATTGCATTCATGCTTGCACAAGGAGATGGAACATATTGCCTCATAGTCTGAAAATAAGAGAGTACCACTCCCCAACTAGAATAAGGGAGGTATTGGCAAGAGTGCCACTTTACAAACAGTCAATGCAAAATTTGAAGGCCAACCGGATTGGCCTAAAGTTTAGTCCTCCATTACTTTTAGGACTGCTGGAAGGGGTCAAAGAAGAAGAAGAACATAGGCAATGGGAGGAAGTAGAGAGAAAGGTAGGGTTTCATGACCGAGAAGAGGACATCACCTCGGAAGCCTGGGATGTTAGAGAGGCAGTCATAGTGATCAAAGATGATGAGCTGGATTAGTTTCTCGGAGGATGAACAACACATTCAGTAGGGGGTGATGAGGAGCCCCAAAAATGGGTAACTTTATGGGCTCATTTTGCCTATTATTCTCAATTAATCCACCACTCTCCATATTTTTATGCAAGCTTTTTAATATATTTATGTTAGTTGATTGACTGAGAATAGTCACTTGACCACAAAGTCTAATACGTGCTTATTGCAGATTTTTGGACATCTTTTGGACCAAGGTCAGGCATTTATGAGCAAGTTGACAGCCAAATACCAAGCAGCCCTTGATCTCAGTTCTCCCTCCTTGGGATCATGAATTGAGACCAAGGTACACTTGTTGCCATAAAAAAATTGTTTTTGCTTCCAATGCAATTCCTAGTGTTAGATTTGGAATTGGCGAAGTTGATACTAGTTGCGTCTTCATGTTTAGATCTATTCTTGCTTAGTTCCCATAGCTATCTTGCATGATTTCCTGTCTATAAACTTCTGTTCATCATGTTTCTGGTTTTTAGGTCAGATTAGGTCAAAATAGATAGATCTCTGGTTTTTCTAGTCTTTGTTTGATTAGGTTTGGAAAATAGTGTGCAGAGTACCTGTAATACATTCCTACCTACCCTTCCTCCATCACCTAACCTATTCCAGCCCCTAATCCAAAATTTCTTCCCTTCATTCGCCACACTTTCCAAATTTTCCATAATTTCCATATTTTTGTGCAACATTGCTTTCTCCATCCTTGAACAAATCCAACCATCTTCATCACTCCTGAGCTTAATTTACCAGGTCCCACATCTCTTAACAACCTTATCCATCCTTCATTTCCACTTCCCCACCATTTTCCCTCCATCAATCCTCTAAAATCCTCTCTCGGCCTATTCCTATAGAATTTCCCTTAGAACATCTTGTAGAACCCCTGCAGACTTCTTGTAGAAGTTCACGTGAGTAGTTTTTTCGAGATCTGATCACTGTGAAACTCTTTGGAAGGGTGCTAGGGACCCCTTAGGCCCTCTTCTCACCTTCCCAACCTCCTGCAAGCATCCACTCCATTTTTGTTCGTCAATCAACCTCTGCAAAGTAAAAAATAGTTAACACACATGCATAATAATTCTGCAAAATTACTCAAAAAGACAAAAAGATGATTTTTCCATATTTTCCTTCAGAAGTAGCTTAGACACATGCATTTTACCTTTCTAAGAGTCAATGGAATCCATTTTAGCAACTTTCATCTCTTTTTTTGCACCAGTAGGGTTGGTCGATAAAACTAGGGTTGGCTAGGGTTTGCATTTCTTTTCAGCTTTCAGCTTCTTTCTGCAAGGAGATTAGCCTCTCTTGAATTAGCTTTCATCCATCATAGTTAAAAGCTTATTCTAAGAGCTCATAGAAGTTTTCTTAAGCTCCTAGCGGACTTGTGCCAGCTGATCAAGTGATAGCCTGCGGTAAGAGCTAGTACTTGTGCATATAACACCGTCGCTTCCAAGTTTATTATGAACAACCAGGTTGATAAAAGTAAAGAAGGGAGTCCCAGGAGTTGCAGCATCATTGCTGCAATACTGGAGCCCACCATATTTTTGGTGTCTTTGTCAGGGAAGCGTCAGAGTATTTTTGATTGCTGCTTTTCCTCTATTTTCTACTACAACCTTCTGCTAAGTAGTTTATTTCAGCAAGAGTAGAGTAGTTGTTTCATTTCCATTTCTGCAATTTCATTTCAGCAAGCATAGATTAGACATTTCCCGCTTTCATAGATTAACATTTCAATTCTGTAATTTGATTTCAGCAGCATAGATTAGTTATTTCCTGCTTTCATTTCAATTCTGCAATTTTCATTCCAGCAAGGTTTATTTTAGTTAGTTGTAATTTGTTGTTCAATCAATTTCAGTTTTGCAGGTACAAGCAAAAAAAAAAAAAAGATTTCCTTTAATGCCTTGTAGGAACAGAGACAATTAAGGAAAATTCTTACCCAACACGCCCACCACATCACTGAGTCACCCTTCTCTCTTCTTCAGTGGCAATGATCCAAAAGATATTATACTTAAACCTACAGAGATATACAAAGATCCTATAACAGAAGAAGAGCAAGAAAACATTCCTCCTGAGACCATGGCTGAAAACAGAAATGGTAGAGGAAATGGGGAGAGAATAGAAGGCACCTTTCCCATCTGAGAGACCAATGGGGACACAAAAATGAAAAACATAAGTCCCTCAGCCTTACCTCACTTCCATGGATTGACCACTGAAGACCCTGATACCTTCTTGTTTGAGTTTGCTATACTTTGTCAAACTTATGACGATGCAAAAGACGAAAAGAAGTTGAAACTCTTTCCCTCTACCCTCAAGGATGCAACACTACGCTGGTTCATGGGATTACCTGGAAACATTATCACAACTTGGGCTCAGATGCAGCAAGCCTTTAACAACAAATACCGAGATTATTGTAGGTCAAAGGAAACAAAGGGAGAAATCTTTTAGATGACCATGAGAAGTAATGAATCTTTAGAAGACTATGAAGAAAGGTTCCAACTCAGTTATAAAGGGGCCAGGTGCACACTTCACCCTGAATCTCTGAAGTTGGTTCTGCTCCGAGGAGTGCCTAAAGACCTTCTAGATACCCTCCATTTGCTAGCTAGGGGAGACATCTACTAGCTACCTTATGATGACATAAAGACTGTGTTTAGAAACCATTCTAGGGCAGCCCGGAAAAAAGGTGGGGGAGTCAACTTTCAGTCAATACCACCTTATCCAAAAATGAGTTTGCAAATCAGATGGAAGACCTCAAAAGTGAGGTGAGACAGACCATTGCCATGCAAATAGATACCTTCTGAATACAACAAAAGCAAGAGGAAGTTGAGAGGGCTTTGGCCATCCTTTGTCCCAGATGTACAAGGAAGCACCCTAAGAATGAGTGCCCATTGCACTCCATAGAGGTATGTTTTGTTTGTGAGGCAGACCACCTTACAAACCAATGCCCAACCTTATTTGGACTTAAAGCTATGTACCAAGGGGCTGAGGGAGCCACTGAACCACTCTACTTCCTGAACCAAAGGAGGCCACATGGACCTAGACCTTACCAGCAGGGGATGCAAGGGACATCCTAGACTTATTACAACTCCAACCAATCCACTCACATACCTTCTTGGGGTCCCCCTACTCATCCTTCATGGTCCGTACCCCCTCCTTGGTCATATCCATCTCAATACCATACTCAACATGCTGCTCATTCATTTCATTCTCATGTTCAGCCATAACCTCAATGGAATGCACCTCAACAGGGGTGGAGGCCCCAGTATAACTCTCCTCTCGCTCTTTTGCCTCCACCACCTGCTCAACCACAACCATTACCTCCTACTCCTCCAAGACAACCCCAGATGTCTGCTCAAGCGAACCCAAACCCCAATAACAGACAGGCCCAACAGGTATATACTAGAGAGACAACATGCTCTACCTATGCTGTGGAGATTCAAGAGATCAACCTACGATCTAGGAAGGTCCTCCCAAATAGCCAAACTCCTCCTACGAAGGATGAGGAAGAAAAGCAGGAGAGTGAACCCAAAGCCATTCCACCCTTTCCTGAGAGACTAACTAGAACCATGCAACCAAACCCAGAAGAGACTGAACTTCTAGGAGAACTTAAACAATTATGTGTAAAAATACCATTTCTCCAAGCCATAAAAGATGTACCAATCTACAACAAATTGATCAAAGAGAAGTGTTTCAGGCACCCAGGCAGGCGTAAGAGAGATGCCCCAACTGTCAATGTCATAGGACAACTGTCCAGCCTAATGTTGGGACAAGTAATCTGTCCAAAATATCTGAACCCTGGGAGTCTTGTAGTCGATGTCCACATCAATGGCACCATAACCCCCACACCTTGATCGATCTAGGGGCTGCCATTAATGTGATGACTAGAGACACTATGCTTAAACTCAACCTTCAGAGTTCCCTAAGAAAGATCTCGACAGTACTGTAGTTAGTAGACCACTCCACCGTGACCCCCGAGGGGATTGTGTAAGATGTCATGGTCTCCATCGATTCACGGGAGTACCCTGCGGTCTTCTTGGTCCTTCAGCCGAAGGCAAAACTCATTGGATACCCCCTCATTTTGGGAAGGCCTTGGTTAGCTACTGCAGATGCTTACATCAGTTGTTGAGCTGGGAGCATGACCATTAAGAATTGGCCTATGTCCAAACAGCTAGTCCTATATCCTCCTGCCCGACCTCTGCTAGAACATGACTTACCTCTCTGGTTGGAGGAGGAAGATGAGGATGAAGTCTACTCTGCACCATTGTGCATAGTGGAAGCCACCAAGGGAGGTCCTCAAACTGAGGATGACCTTATTGAAAATTTGATTCAAAATCCACCTCCCAGTGTGCTACCATTAGAAAAGTTGGTAGAAGACACCCAAGCCAGTGTTTTAGTTTATCTCTGTGTGGCTAATCCAACCTCTCTCCGAGTTAAGAATGTGGAATTTTGCCTTGAAAGAACCTTGAAGATTAACTCATCCCTATCCACCTCTCAGGAGAAAGAGCTCTGTAGCTTATTGAACAACCATTTTGGATTCTTTTGCTTGGAGCTATAAGGAGATGAAAGGAATCCATCCTTCAGTCTATACCCATCACATCTACATTAAAGAGGATTTTAAACCAGTCAGACAGCTTCAGAGGAGGATGAATCCAGCCCTCAAGGACATTGTCAAAGAAGAACTGCAAAATTTGTTGGACGCAAGATTCATCTACCCCATCTCTGACAGCGAGTGGGTTTCCCCTTTGGTGCTTGTGCCCAAGAAAAATGGGAAGTGGAGAATCTGTGTAGCTTATCGAGAACTTAACAAAGCTACCAAGAAGGACCATTTTTCTTTGCCTTTCATAGATCAAGTGTTAGATGGCCTAGTAGGGAAGAAGTTCTTTTCCTTCCTAGATGGGTTTAGCGGGTATAATCAAATCCAAATCAGCCCAGAAGACCAAGATAAGACCACTTTCACTTGTCCATGGGTTACCTTTGCCTATCAGGTCCTTCCCTTTGGGTTATGCAATGCTCCTGCCACTTTCCACAAAGCAGTATTGAGTATATTCACTGAACTGGTTCATGATTCGGTGGAAATCTATATGGATGACTTTACTCCTTATGGGTCCAACTTCCAAGAAGCATTGACTAACCTGGGAAAAGTTTTAACCAAATGTATTGAAATGAACCTATCCCTCAATCCTGAAAAATGTGAATTCCTAATGACTAAAGGGACCGTGCTAGGTCATACAATTTCTCAGCAAGGATTACAGGTGGATCTCGACAAGATTTCTATCATCCAAAGGGTTCCACCTCCTCAAAAGGTAAGAGATGTTCAGAGTTTTTTAGGCTTAGCAGGATATTATAGAAGATTCATTAAAGATTTCAGTAAGCTAGCCTCTCCATTGTTTGGTGTTTTGGGGAAAGATGTTAAGTTTACATGGACTGACAACTGTCAAGAGGCTCTGGATGCATTGAAAGGTAAGCTGGTAACTGCCCCAATCTTGAGAGGTCCAAACTTGGCCCTACCTTTCCACATTCACACAGATGCCTCGAAAAAATCCATAGGAGCAGGCTTAGGACAAATTGAAGAGAAGCTACCATATGCCATATATTTTGTCAGTAAAAACCTGTCCAAAGCAAACTTAAACTATATTGTAACTAAGGAAGAGCTCCTAGCTGTAGTCCATTCCCTAAACAAGTTCAGACACTACATCACTGGTTATCAAACATTCGTACACACTGATCATGCTGCAATTAGGTATTTGATGAATAAACTTGATGTAAATTCTCGTATCATTAGATGGTTACTTTTATTGCAGCAATTTGATTTGAGCATTGTTGATAAGCCAAGTAAGGAAAATGTTGTTGCTGATTTTCTGTCTAGAATAGATTTTCCTGCAGGTGAAGAAGGGATGGTGGATGATCAAATGCCAGATGAACACCTGTTTGCTATTTCAGTACTCTCTCAATGGTTTGTTGATATAGCAAATTACTTGGTTTCAGCATAGTTCCCGCCACACCTATCCTCAAAAGAGAAGAGCAAGATCGTGAGAAAAAGCGCTCCATTCACTTGGATTGGGGGCAACCTGTTTAAACTTGGCCCAGATCAGATTTTGAGGTGTTGTGTCAGGGACAAGGAAGTCTTTGACATCCTCCTAACCTGTCATGACAGGCCTTGTGGAAGCCACTTTGCAGCAAAAATAACCGCCTTCAAAATTCTACAGGCAAGCTACTATTGGCCCACTCTTCATCAATATGTCGGGAGATACATCAACCAATGTGATTGATGTCAAAGGATGGGGAAACCGACTCCAAGGGATGAGATGCCCCTCCAACCTCAAGTGACTTTTGAGCCATTTGAGAAGTGGGGCATGGACTTTGTGGGTCCTATCAACCCTCCTTCAAAACAAAAGTCTTACATCATTGTGTGCATGGACTACCTGACAAAGTGGGCAGAAACAAAGGCAGTCAAGGCAGTGGCAGAAGAAAAGGTAGCTAAGTTTTTGAGGGAAAATATCTTCTACAAGTTTGGCTACCCAAGAGAATTAGTCATAGATCAAGGAAGTCAGTTTACCTCTAACCTGATTGAATACAGGCTCACTCATCACAAGATTAAGCACAAAACTTCCACCCCTTATCATTCACAAGCAAATGGATAGGTGGAAGTCACTAACAGAGCTTTGGAAGAGATTTTGACTAAAGTGGTGAGCAGCAGCAGAAAATATGGGGGAGATCGCTTGGTTGAGGCCACCTGGGCCTATAACACTACTTGGAAAAATACAACAGGTTTCACACCCTATGAGCTGGTCTACGGGAAGAAGGCTTTGTTGTACATAGAATTTGAATATAACACATTGAGATTGGCAGCTCAGTTGGACCTAGATCTTAGCCATGCACAACAGGAGAGATTACTACAACTAAATGGACTATATGAATAGAGAATGCAGGCCCTTCTCCACTCAGAGGTGGTCCAACTTCAAAGAAAGATATGGCATGACCGACACCTTAGAGAAAAGCAATTTCAGCCAGGAGATTGGGCACTGTTATATGATTCAAGATACAAGGATTCCAAAGGAAAGCTGAGGACAAGATGGCTGGGACCATATATAGTGGAGAAATGAAACGACAATGGTTTAGTCCTTATTAGGACCATTGATGAAGAAACCATCCCCATGCTCGTCAATGGGCATCGATTGAAAATCTACACGAAGCCCCTTTCTAAGTAGGAGTTCATTGAAACTTTAGGTAAATCAGTGCTGGTAGTTGAGCAGGCCCCTGTCTCCACTCCACCCACACCTTGAACAAAAAAAAAAAAAACAGAAACAGAAAAAAAGGAATAAAAGATCCTTGGGTGAAAACCTCTTGGAGGCACCCACGGAAGACAGTGAGGGTGAAAACCTCCTGGAGGCACCCCAGCTGTCTCAGACAAAAAAAAGAAAAAAAAAGAAAAAAAATAAACCTAATTTTTGTTGAACAAATTGCAGTTTGCAGGAAGGACATTGCAGGTTAGGAGGATCACACAAGACAAAGGCTGCAATCATTCCTCATAATCCATTCCTCCATGACCACTACCCTTTGGTCTCATTTGGGCTACGATTTCACCTTCTACAGGAAGTTTTGTGTCTTCTACAGGAAGATCCTGTAGAACCTACAGACAAGCCAAAATCGATCTCAGAAGAGGACCCGAAGGTTGGGAATCTACCTATGAGGCATGTAAACCTCCCTGCTTCCATCCATCACCATATGTCACCTTTTTCCATCTCCGTACACCTTCATTGCAGTCATTTTTTTCCCTGCACAGTCACACACAAAAATCTTGTTTTCTTTATACTACCAGCAAGAAAAAAAAACTTTTTAATGACAAATCAAGCAGCAGTTTTTCACTCACCATACCTGTTACCCTCCATCTAGACTCCTCATCATCTGAGACCCTCATCAACAGTATAGCCCTGCTCATTCTAGCTTGCATTCCAAAAGGAGAAGCGGCTACAGGACATCCTACAAGAATCCTGTAGCAGCTAATCCCTCTGAAAGACATACTCCAGAGACAGGGACAGCAAAGTATGGCATAAGAAACATGCATGGAGCTCTACTTGAACGTATGAACATCAGCAACAGCCGAGGCCAAGCATGCAGTGTGCATGCAGCAATAGAAAACAAAGGAATGGGTTCCAAAACCCGAAATTTGCATAACACGACAGTGACCACGCGGGTAAGTGCCTAAACTCGTTCTTCAATTGCATAAATTATATTTTAAATCTACATGACTATGGGAATGGTTTGGATTGAGTGGAATCAATGGCCAATCAACTGGCCACCCTCAGCCAGTTACATATCCTCGTGCAATTCAAACGAGCCCCGTTACATTCAAAACTACTGATTAGATGCATAGCTAGCACGTGTGGAGTGTCCATTCAAGGAGAAATTGTCGGGACTGGTAGTGGTGGTGACAGATAACGGGAGAAAGGAGGTGATGGTGGTCAGAAACATGTGGAAACATTATGGCTATGACGTCGGATCAACAGTCTGGTCCGACCACCTCATCCCCTCACCATGAATCATGTCGCAGTTAAAAGATGCTCAGTTGAAACATGCACCACCCTCTGTTCATTCTGCACTCGCGACATTCTCGACTGGAGTACGCATCCACAGATTCTAGAATAGTTAACCAATCATCCTCCACCATTTTTTCTGCCTATTTTCAAAAATATCCTGCCTATCGGGCTCTGTCGGGAGCCCTGTTTCATTCTATAGGAACCGGGAGCCATCTACAGGAAGGGTTCTACAGCAAAGGCAGAGAACAACTCTGCAAAGAGGAAATTCAGGATTTTCGTCAGAATTCAAGCCCAAAACGAGGTAGGCTTAGGAAAACTCCTCTGTGCATGATTTTTTTGAGTAAGGTGGTAAATTGAACACGACAGTAGATTGAAAAAAGAAAGTGGAAGTCTGCTTGTGCATGGAAAAAGTGAAAGTCTACCTGCATATTTCACCGAGTTCACCCAGTTCTTTCTCTGCATCCGAAATCTCCTCATCATTTTTAAATTCTCCTGTAAGGAAGATACATGCAGCAGTAGAGGCCCACTTGTGTGAGTGTTAAAAAAAACCTGAATTTACCTATCCATCTATGTGCTGAGAAAAGAACCTGTGTCCTTATGCTCTGTTCTGTAAAAACAAAATTCTTCTTTTCATAAATAGATAGTAAAATTCTGGGTGACAGCAGTTTTAAAATAGGAGAATTATTTCCATTTGATATTGCAAAGAAGCACCTGGGACATTCCTTCTTGGGTTCATAAGACATCGAATTCAGTTATCCTCTATTTCAATGATTCACTATTTTTTCCACCTGAGCATTTTCCTTTCTAGTTAAAACATAAAAAGAGCACTCAACACCATGCCAGGAGGATTCATAAGGAAAGAACCCTCAGAATCTAGCAAGTTGCACGAGCTCCCTGAGGTGGTGGACCTTTTCACTCGGGAAAATTGGATATCCTTCTTTGACAAAATTCAGGGTTATGATGAGGAAATAACTGAAGAGTTTTTAATGTCCTTGAGACCACATTCAAAGACACATGCCACAGTGAGTTTTAGGGGTTTGACCCTAGAAATTACCCCTAAGCTCATTAGTAGAATTACTGGTCTACCATTGGGGCTCCCTTGGAGCAAAGAAGAGAGATCATTAGGCCAAGTTGCTAAGAAACATTTTTTCTGCCCGAGGAGCATCCTGTAGAAGACAAAAACGGAGTTAGAAGGACAAGCTTGCCTCCTCTTTAGAGTGAAGTTAGTTATCAAATTATGAAGTATATCACATGTGAAGGGAGGTTTAACATCATCTATGGATATCATTTCAGGTTGTTACATGAATTAGGGCATGGGATGGACTTGCCTCCAGCCAAGAAACTGAGCATCCCATATTTCCTTCTTCAGTCCTTAATTGAATGTGGTACAAAGCTAAATGAAGGGATTCCAGATTAGTTGGCTGACCATGGCCTCATCAAACTGTTGGTGGAAGATTCTTTACACACCTATACTATCCCCATAGCTTGGGAAACCTTTAGAAATATGTCCAGGGATGATAACATTAGAACTTTGGCTGAGAACACCACCCGATCCAGTAGTGAGGAGGGGGAGCAAACTAAAGAAATTCAGAAGAACAATGATGAGGGAGCACAGGATATTCAAGCAGAGGGCAAAACAGAGGAAGAACAGAAAGAGAAAGAAGAATTTGGCAAGACTGCTGAGCCTGAAATAGAGGAAGAAACAATAGCAAAAACAACAAGGGAAAAGAGGACCCAGATTAGAAGGGAAAAGGCCGAGAAAGCTCAAATGAAGGTTGCCACAGCCAAAGCTGGCACCCAGAAAGAAAATGGAAAGACACACCCTAAGATATCAGTCGTATAGACAGAAATAGTGGACACAGAGTTTTCTACAAGAAGTGAAGGGAAAGAATAGCAGGAAGAGAAATCCCCTGAAATGTTGGCAAGAGAGGTAGCAACTGTGCTTGTTGCATTAAGCAACCCTTCAAAACAAAAATGAAAGAGAAAAAGGACCTCCATGTACTTCAAAGCCAGAAAAAGCACAAGGATTAAAGTAGGCAAACCTCAACCACTGTCTAAGGAACCGATTGTCATTGAGGAATCACCCACTAAACAGAAGGACAAGTCTCCTTCCAAGATATCCATCACCTATGAAAGAGGAAGCCCAAAAACCTCTACATGGAAAGTGAAAATTAAGTTTATGGACTCAAAGGCAGTTCTACAGTGTTAGGCCCCTATACTACTAGTGTAACCCCTTATTGTTATTAGTACAACGCCCTTATTATATTGTTGTACCCTTGTAGTTCCCATAGAAGCCCCTTATTGTTATTAGTGTGCCCCATAGAAGCCCACTATTGTTATTATTGTGCCCTTACATTATTATTGTTATGTCGTCTTTGAATATATTATGACCCCTTAGACTCTTATATATAGAAATGAGGTCTTTTCATTTGTATCATCGAAGAATTATTCATTTGTGTAATGTAAAGGAGGTTTTCGCCTCGAAGAGGCTGAATTCTAAGGCATTGATCTATCTTTTCTATCTTTTTGTGAGCTATTTTCATAAGATTTGGTATCAGAGCTTTGGATTCTAGGGTTTCACTACTCCAAATAGGTCATCATGGAATTTGCACTATAACTTTTTTCTGTGACATTTCAGAAGCACAAGAAAAAAACCATTTGAGACAAAATTGCACTAAACCTCGGGTTCGAATTTCAGAGCATTTCATGCTATATTTGCAGAGATATGATCTGAGGAAGTTGGTGTTTTTGCAGACTCCTGAATTACATTCTAAACAGGTGACCTGGGGAAAATCGTCATAACTTTCTCTCTGAGCATCAGATTGAAATTTCATAAGAAATTACAGAAAGAATACGGACTATAGTTTCTTTTATGTATTTTTTAGAGCCAAAGGTTGAAACAAGGACACGTGGCACGTCATACAAGTTCACTCTACTGAACTAGTCTATAATCAGATCACGTGGGAGATTTTGCATAAATCTTCCTTGGAGAATCTAATTTGGATCAGACTAGTGCCATTGGAAAAAGGACACAGAGGGATACTTTAGCTTGTGATTTCAGAACTAGAAGATCTGAAATGACAAAGTTACAATCGTTTCAATATCGAGCTCCTAAAATCAAGAAAAAGAGAGATGAGTAAGTTTGATGGCAAGGATCTGGTAAATTGGATACTATAGATGGAGAAATAGTTTGATCTACATGGTGTACCATTGTTACAAAAGGTGTGTATTGCATCTAATTATTTAGAACCGAATCAATTTTTATGGTATAAAGGGCTTTGTTCTCATAAACCACTTTTCACGTGGTCAATTTTCACGGAGGAAATGATAGCACATTATGAGGATACAAAGAGAAACTCCTTCTTTAGCCAATTGATAAATCTCAAACAAAAGGGTTCAATGGAAAAGCACATTGAGGACTTTCAAAAATTGAATAGAAGGGTAAATTATATTCCAGAGAAGCAAAGGATTGATGTCCTCATAGGGACTTTAAAGGATAACATTCAACATGAGGTTCATTTTTGGGAACCTGATTCTTTGGAGGAGGCATTCGAGTTGGAAAGAAAAATTGAAAGCGAAATTATGGAAACAAGGAATCCCACCACTCATGACTATAATTATGGAAGTGTTTCTTCTCGTATCCTTCCACAACCTACAAGGCTTACACCACAACAATTGGAAGAAAAAGGACAAAAAGGGCTTTGTTACAATTGTGATAGAAAATGCACTAAAGGTCATAAGTGTGTTGAGAAGAAATTATTTTACACAAAGTATGAAGAGGGGGGAGAAAAGGATCAAGAAACATCAAGAGAAGAGGATATATGCCAGGAGCCAACCCCAGAGAAAGAAGAAATGAATCTGACCATATCTTGTAAAGAATTGGCAAGAATTACCACTCAAACTCTCATGATCGAAGGACATATCAAGAAGAAAAAGGTTCAAGAAGTGAAAGATCACATCGAGAAAGAAGAAATGAATCCAATCATATCTTGTAATGCATTGGCTAGAATTACTACTCCTCAAGCTATTAAGATAGAAGGACATATCAAGAAGAAAAATGTTCAAGAAGTGAAAGATCACATCGAGCATCAAGAAATGAATCCGACCATATCTTGTAAAGCATTGGAAGAAATTACCACCCCTCAAACTCTCAAGATAGAAGGAAATATCAAGAAGAAAAAGGTTCAAGCAGTTGAAGATCGCATCGAGTATCAACAACAAGTTATCCAACTTTTAAAGGATAATGCCACTTTGGTGTAGAATCGAATGAAGAAACAGGTAGATCAACATTGTAGTGAAAATTGTTTTGATGTAGGTGATTGGTTATTTTTACAGTTACATCTCAAGCAAGCTATTTATGAGAAGGAAATGTTGGCAATACTACATGCACTAAAGAAATGGCGACCTTACCTAATGGGAAGACGCTTCAAGCTAAAAATGGATCACGACAGTCTTAAATACATTTTAGAACAAATATTATCTTTATAAGAACATAAAAAATGGGTCACAAATATGTTGGGTTATGACTTTGACATCATCTACAAAAAAGGGAAGAAATTTTTTATTGCAGATGCACTCTCAAGAAAGGATGAGAATGTGGAAGCATTGTTTTGTGCTATTTCAATTATCCAACCAGATTGGGTAAACGAAGCAAGGGATGAATGGAAGAAGGACAAAGAAGTGTGGCCACTCATTCAAAAGTTGCAAAATATCCTTGTTCAAACAATATTTTCATAACTTGACGAGGAAGCAGAAATCATATTAGAACATGGAGCAATCACAGAAATAAGAACTCGACAGCTACGAAATCAATCAATTTTAGAGTATCTCATCAAGTGGAAGAACTTACCTGTTGAAAATTACACATGGAAGGATAAGAATTTTATACAGAAGCATCAAGAACTACTCAAGCGTTGAGGACAACACTTTTTGAAGGAGAGGGGCATGTTAGGCCCCTATACTACTAGTGTAACCCCTTATTGTTATTAGTACAACCCCCTTATTATATTGTTGTACCCATGTAGTCCCCATAGAAGCCCCCTATTGTTATTAGTGTGCCCCATAGAAGCCCACTATTGTTATTATTGTGCCCTTACATTATTATTTTTATGTCAGCTTTGATTATATTATGACCCCTTAGACTCCTATATATAGAAATGAGGTCTTTTCATTTGTATCATCGAAGAATTGTTCATTTGTGTAATGTAAAGGAGGTTGTCTCCTCGAAGAGGCTAAATTCTAAGGCGTTGATCTATCTTTTCTATCTTTTTGTGAGATGGTTTCATAACATACAGGAAGCTGCAACATCTTTATAGGAAACTCTAGCCAAGTTCAAAGAGACTGAGAAAGAGAGGATCAGAACACACACATGGATGAAAATCGCCAAATCTAATGGAGTTGAGGACATAGGCAACATGGAGAACAAGTTAAAAGAATTAAGGGGAGAATTGGCCATGGTAAAGCATGTAGAAAGCTACAAAAGAGCCCAGTTGCAGGAGGAGAATGAGCTGCTGAAAAAATAGTTGCAGCTACATGAAGTCTACAAGGAAGATAGGCTGTCCATTTTGGGAGGGCAACAACAGCAAGAAGGACCTCCAGCAGACAAGGACACAACTAAGAAACAACAGAAAGAGGAAGAGCTACAAGCTAATGTGGAAATGATAACAAAACTGCTGCAAGAACAGGAATCTCAGGCAACAAAAGAAATACAGGTTTTGAAACAGCAGTTGCAAGAGAAAGAGGCCCAATTGGCCTGCATGGCCAGTTGGGCAATAGAAGCCTTACAATGTAGGCAACCTGCTAAATCTTATGCCTTATATCTTAAATATCAATGGTTGCAATTTCAAATTAACACATTGGCCCAAAAGGGCACCATTCCATTTCAGAATTACAATCAGTTTATGTATTTGTGTGACAATAGCTCAGCTGAAGATAAGGCCAAGTTAGCATAATTCTATTTACAAAACTTGGCACTTCCAAACATGAATCTATGGGACCCTAATGTTGCATTGGGAGATGTGCAACTCATGGCCATGGCTTCTTGGTTAAGCCATGAGGAAAAGAGGGCAGTAAAAATTCGGAAAGTTATGGACAGGTAGCTAAGCGAGCCACTCATGATCAGGGCAGAACTAGGAGATCAATCAGCTTTAGTATATGCCCGTTAGCACCTCGTCAACAACCCTCAGGTTCTCCTAGACTACGTTGAAAGGAAAGCTCAGGCCATTGCTCACTTTGAGGACATGGATAGATTTCTTGGTGATAATTGCATTCATGCTTGCACAAGGAGATGGAACACATTCCCTCATAGTCTGAAAATAAGAGAGTACCACTCCCTAACCAAAATGAGGGAGGCATTGGCAAGAGTGCCACTTTACAACCAGTCAATGAAAAATCTGAAGGCCAATTGGATTGGCCTAAAGTTCAGTCCACCATTGCTTTTAGGATTGCTGGAAGGGGTCAAAGAAGAAGAAGAACACAGGCAATGGGAGGAAGTAGAGAGAAAGGCAGGGTTTCATGACCGAGAAGAGGACATCACCTCAAAAGCCTGGGATGTCAGAGAGGCAATCAAAGTAATCAAAGATGATGAGCTGGATTAGTTGCTCAGAGGATGAGCAACACATTCAACAGGGGGGTGATGATTAGCCCCAAAAATGGGTAAATTTATGGGCTCATTTTACCTACTATTCTCGATTAATCCACGATTCTCCATAGTTTTATGCATGATTTTGAATATATTTATGTTAATTGAATGAATGAGAATAGTCACTTGACCACAATGTCTAATACGTGCTTATTGCAGATTTTTGGACATCTTTTGGACCAAGGTCAGGCATTTATGAGCAAGTTGACAACCAAATATGAAGGAACAAGGTTGAGGATTTGTAGGAGGGGTGTCTCCTGCACTAAATGACCCCTTCCTTGAGTTCTCCACCATCATCTTGGAGTTCAACAGCCCACCAAAGATGATTTCAAGGGGCAGCCGAGTAGGTTTTGTGAAGTGGCTGATTAACTACAATTTTGAACAGCCAAGCTCCTAAATTTAAGGAGGACTGTTGGGAGTCCTTGTGTTGCATAAGTAGGAAGGCTTCAAGCCTTGGTAGTTTAGCTATTGAATAGTTGTTTTTCGCACTTTAGTGCAGCTATGCATTTCAACTCATTTTCAAGCTCTTGCTGTAAACAATTTTTTGACATGACTATTATTTTTTGAATAATGGAGATGAATTTCGCTTTGCACCAGATTTGAGCTTTCCTAGGAGGTTGTATCTCTTGGGGTTGGGCCCAACCCAAGTGCCAGTACCTCCTTTGTGTACTTTTATGTGTCTTCCTTGCATTCATAGAATAATTTCTGTTATTTAGGTTAAGATCTTGCTTTGTTACTTAGGTTGTTTTTGATGATTAAGATAGCTTTTCATGCTTCAGGTTGATTTGATAGTTTGGTAACAGAAAAAATCCACAAAAAGGCTACCAAGCAGCCCTTGATCTCAGTTCTCCCTCCTTGGGATCATGAATTGAGACCAAGGTACACTTGCTGCCACAAAACACTATTTTTTCCTTCCAATGCAATTACTAGTGTTAGATTTGGAATTGGCGAAGTTGATACCAGTTTTGTCTTCATGTTTAGATCTATTCTTGCTTAGTTCCCATAGCTATCTTGCATGATTTCCTGTCGATAAACTTTTGTTCATCATGTTTCTGGTTTTTAGGTCAGATTAGGTCAAAATAGATAGATCTCTGGTTTTTCTAGTCTTTGTTCGATCAGTTTTGGAAAATAGTGTGCAGAGTACCTGTAATACATTCCTACCTACCCTTCCTCCATCACTCAACCTCTTGCAATCCCTAATCCAATATTCCTTCCCTTCATTCACCACACTTTCCCAATTTTCCCTAATTTCCATATTTTTGTGCAACATTGCTTTCTCCATCCTTGAACAAATCCAACCATCTTCATCACTCCTGAGCTTCATTTACCAAGTCCCACACCTCTTAACAACCTTATCCATCCTTCATTTCCACTTCCCCACCATTTTTCCTCCATCAATCCTCTAAAATCCTCTCTCGGCCTATTCCTGTAGAATTTACTGTAGAACATCTTGTAGAACCCGTGCAGACTTCCTGTAGAAGTTCACGTGAGCAGTTTTTCGAGATATGATCACTATGAAAGACTCTGGAAGGGTGCTAGGGACCCCTTAGGCCCTCTTCTCACCTTACCAACTTCCTGTAAGCGCCCACTCCATTTCCGTTCGCCAATCAACCTCTGCATAGTCAAAAATAGTTAACACACATGCATAATAATTCTGCAAAATTACTCAAAAATACAAAAAGATGTTTTTTCCATATTTTCCTCCAGAAGTAGCTTAGGCACATGCATTTTACCTTTCCAAGAGTCAATGGCATCCATTTCAGCAACTTTCATCTCTTTTCTTGCACTAGTAGGGTTAGTCAGTAAAACTAGGGTTGGCTAGGGTTTGCATTTATTTTCAGTTTTCAGCTTCTTTCTACAAGTAGATTAGCCTCTCTTGAGTTAGCTTTCGTCCATCACAGTTAAAATCTTCTTCTAAGAGCTCATAGAAGTTGGCTTAAGCTCCTAGCAGACTTGTGCCAGTTGATCAAGTGACAGCCTACAGCAAGAGCTAGTACTTGTGCATATAGCACTATCGCTTCCAAGTTTGTTACGAACAACCGGGTTGATAAAAGTAAATAAGGGAGTCCCAGGAGTTGCAGCATCATTTCTAAAATACTAGAGCCCACCAGTGCCCACAATCATTTTCTTAGTTTTCCCGCATAACATGACTGGAGAAGTTGGGTCATTACAAGAGAAGAAAGGAAAATCTTATGCAGATGAGTGGGAGTGACCAAGAGGAGCATGTTGTAGTAAAACATTTGTTGTGAGACTGGGACATCACTTGCTATATTCTGGTGATAATTTATATGTCTATTGGTGTTAGTTTGATCAAGAGTGTTTAGGGAAATATTAATTCACTCAATTCTTTCCTTTTGGGTGAGAAAACACCCTTTAGAACAAGATAAAGTTATTGGAATGAGAAAACCTTCCCTAAAACTTGGTTGGGTTCTGTGATCATTTTTGGAGAGATAGAGTAAGTCCTTATGGTATTTACTACTTGGAAGCAGTTGATAAACCAGCTGAGCAGTGGAATCCTCCTCTTGGCTACATGTTTTACTAGTTGATGGTGTGAATACACTTGAGCACTTAACTCCTTATACTCTAAATTTGTTTTATGGGTGGGTACCTGGAAGAAATATTGCAATGCAACTAGCCTATGGTTGGGTGGAGAGTTGAAGTATGTCCTCTAGTCTCTAGCCATTTAAAAATTAATAAAGTAAGTTCTTCTTATTGTACATTTTTTCATCATGGATGACTAATTAGTATTCCTATAATATACAAGTAAGAATTTTTTATTTATTATATAGCCATGGTTGAGTAACTATTTAGTGTATTTATGGTGCATATGAGCTATATGAGCCATGTGGTTGCAACCTTATTAACTATGTTGCATATTTCCAAATGTGTCCATGACTAATGACTAGAAATAATCCAAATTAACTTATTTGTTAACATGTTTTAGTCATCTTTTATGTTTATGAGTTTGAGGAAATCCCTTTTTATAATGATGTTTATGGGTTGTCTCTTGAACAACTTGTTTTATATGGGGTGTGAGTGGGCATACTCTACCTCTTAGGGGACTGTTGATATCCATGTATGTCCATGATGAGTTCTTTCTACTACGTTCTAATGGTTATTTCATGCTCATAGACCTTTATATTTGTTGTTAGTTTCAAGAGATACAAAGTTATTTACATGAAGATGCATGGTTTTCCAAAATGCTTCATCAAATATGTTATGCATTATTAATGAATAAATAAGTATTCCTATGTATTTTCATTGAGATGGATTGTATGATTATTCGCATGATTTGAGGAGCTTATTGATCCCTATAGTTATTGACATATTTTCCTGATTTGTAGAGCTATTACATGATTATGTATGATAGTTTTATGAACCTGGTCAAACTATTATGGTGTGTTTTTATAAATATAGGGTTTGGGTATTATAACTATCCAGAAGAATATATGTTTAATAATCAATGAAGTTATGTTGTTAAAGTGTTGTACACGTTGTGTTAGGTATCAACATGGAATCTAGTGGTGCATGACTGATTAGTTTCCTTCTTTTTTCATGGTCTAATAATGCGTTAATGCATGATATATCAAGTCATTTGATAGTAATGTGCTCAAATCCATTCTACAGAAGGATATGGTGGATGTTTTAATTGAGTTCATAAATATTTTATAGTCATGAATCAGTTTGTTATGATACTTGTTAATAGGAAAATTCACATATTTGTGAATGTATTTTATTAATGGTTAGCAATTGAATTTATTGTGTTTAATGTAAGGATGCATGCCAATGAATATGGACGTTTGGACAAGAATAGGCTCCCAAGAGAACCTTGGCCAATTCCCTGAAAAAAGAAATACTTTAAATTCTTCTAAGTTTGAATATGGAAAAAATCACCTTTGTATCTAAGTTAGATTTAGGTAGTCCAAAAATATCTAAGAATTTGGATATCTAGAAGAGATGCTATAGTGAAACATCATGGAAAAATCGAATTTCAAATTAGTTAGATGCATTCACTAATGGCTTGAGTTAGATATTCACGGTGGGGCACTACTTGGGTAAACCCCGTGAGGGTTGGATTAGTGGAAAATCCAGATATATGAGGGAGGAAGAAATGGCTTGAGCAGCAAAGGAACTAGATGTATTATACATCCTAATGTTTGTTGGTAGGCTAGATGCATTCAAGGATCCAAAACCCTTTCCAGGCATCAAAATATGGGAACACCACATTTCTTTATAATTTAGATATAATGTAAATTAAATAATTTACTCATGTTGGTTGGACTTAGTGGGGTGTGCATAGGATTGTCTACGTGGAAAGGGTTACATGGACATAGCCATAGCCATCTTGGTTCCAAGAATGATGTGGAACCACCATGGTGAGGTGGAGTTGCCACGTGGCGAGTCCTTGCCTATGTGGCATGCCTTAAATGAATAAACTTTAAATGGGAATAAATTTTAATCTAGGCATCAGATCGACATAAAATTTATATCACCAGAAAGCTCTCAATGACCCCAATCCAATTGTATAATTATAAATTGATTGTGAGAAATTTTTTGATTGAGGATTTTTTCTTTAAAGCCATCTTCATAATGAGACCATGGAGTTCAGGTTAATTAAAAGTAACACCTTTAAATCATCATAGAAAACATAAAGGGGTGTGAGGAAGTGTTACATATACCTAATTTTATACAATGCATTTGATAATGCTTTCAAGTGTCAAAAATGTATCAGGATGCCTATTTTCATGTTTAAATTTTTCACACTATATAATTACAAATGGATATCTATTTAATGTAGCCTTGTATTCAATTCACAATACGATAATCTAGGTATGCATTTCACAATGGTGAATTAGAATTTCTAAGAAGCACATAGACGCATCATCTACACGATTCCTGATCCAAATGGATATTGGTGCCCACCCACCTGTTCAAATGGCTTACAACATGATTTTCCTATTTTGGTAGTTTTCTATTTTTGGCAATTTTAAGGTTTTGAATTTCTAGAGCTATTTTGAAGCCCTAGGCAATGTTTTTTTAGTGAAATAGGAAAAGTTGAGTCTTTGATTAATTTTTTTAGTCCAAATTTGTTCTCCTTAGATAGACCTTTCTAATTAGCTATCATGTGTTCCAAAGGGAGACTGTATTCCAAAGTTACGACCCTGGGAAGTTGATGTTCCAACTAATCCCATTGGAGCCCATAAACCTTTGGTATTCATCTCCTAAGGTTAGGGTTTTGGATGTTTAGATTTAGATTTTTTTTATTGCTTCCTCATGATAAAAATACCTTTAAGTCTCTTTGTAAAACAGTTCAGGAAGGAGAGTAGTCAACACATCTCTTCTTAGAGATAAGCTACCACTGCTCAAGTCAGTTTCCTTTCATTTTGCATCTAAACGGTTTCAAGATTTTCTATTTATTAATTGAAGTTCAGTTTCACTATATATTTGTGTTTTTTTTAATTTATATTTCATTTCATCCCTTCATAAATATGTATCACTTGCCTACTAAATTCTAAAATTTGGATCTCCTCATTTTCATCCCAAACACAACACCCAAGACTATAATCCTTCTGTGCTCTAATTCGTTGGAAAATGATTGCATCCCAAAATATCAATTAATTGTAGGGACACCATTGGATATTTTTGTAATGTTATAGTTGTTTTGTATCGATCTCCATTATGTCTTCAAAATAGCTAGCATTCATTTCTACACCACGATTACATATCTAGGATTGGCTTGGTTATCATGCATAACTAACATAAACTACATTCCATCCATTAAATCATGAATACATTTAAGAATTAACAAATTATCTGTATATGCAAGGCCCCTTTCATTTACCACACCAAGCGATATATCATTCAAACTCAGTATGTCAATCCGCGTGAGTGAGACGGTCATTATAGAAAGTTTACATGAAAGGTTTTGTCTGATGTCTGGGGAGGTAACCAACACTGGAAGGACAACTTTAACAACTTATACAACACATTTTCATAAATATATGTATTAGAATAGTTGAATGAGTTCAATTGTTTAACACAAATTAAAGCAACATGTATTACAAGTGTTCAAGATAAATCTTACAAATGGTTACAACACATGTGTGAAAACATGTTGGCCTATTAGCAGGCTTCTAAATTAATTGAAAGTTCCAAGACACATCAAGACACCATTACTTCACTAGCCCCATGGGTGAGGCATTGAAGCCACTGCTCACTCCTCAAGGAAAAGATTACAAACTCTCAAGGCTATGTGGGAGGTTCAAGCCCTCCTTCTAGCACCAAAATGTTGACTATAATGGACCCGCCAACATGTCAAGGGATCTCCCTGATAAGAAGTCCCAACTAGAGCTCAAACTGTTTGGTGTAGGAGTCCCAACAGTGGGTCATACAATATCGCCTTGACCGCGGTTGCACACAGAGGTAAGTAAGATGTCCTCGTTGGTAGTAAGGGTGTGACATGCGCAGCAAGCCAAGGAAGGTGTATGAATAGTTCTAACTCACAAAAAGTGGGGTGAGTGTGCCCCTTGGAAACCTGTGGAAACATGTGGCTTGGAAGGGAACACACGAGAAAATATGCATCACAAAATGGAAGGCAGGTGAACCAAAAATCCAAAGTGATGGTTAAACCAACAACACATCTCAGTGAGATTCATACATACATATAAAGAAAGAGTCTATACATACATGCATAAGAAAACATATATATATATATATATATATATATATATATATATATATATATATATATATATATATATATATATATATATATATATATATATATATATATATCATTAGAGTAACCAAGATAACTGAAATACAATAACAACATATGCATGAAACGTGTTGGATCTATTATATTAAGAAGTGAAATTTCTAATCATATAGTACAACCATGACCAACCACTAGTCCCGATAATGGAACATTATAGTCACTACTGCCTACTCCTCTAAAGAGATGTACTGGCTCTGCACTATGCAGAAGTCAAGGCTCATTACAATACACTCCAAGCTTTCTCTAAGATACTCCTATCTGAAGCTTGGCTGCCCAAAAGCCCTTACAATGAGTTATGAGGTTCTATAAATAGAAAAAGGTGAGGTGAACCTTCACATTCCCCTTTGTGACTCTTCACCTACCCTCATGACTCTTCAACTACTACATGACTGTTATATTCAACCATCGACACTTGGAATTTCACTTTACAAGATGTTACATACAATCTAGACATATACCATGTGAGAAAAAATAGGCTTGAGCAGGCCATGCAAGACATTACTAAGACTCAGATAGTTGTGGGAAGACCAATTCTTCCACATCCTCGCGATGATCGATGGTGGTGAACTAATACCAAGCTTGGTCATCCGTGATGGTGTCTGTGCGCTCAATGGTGACATCCTGCTAAAAGCGAACTCTTGCCTCCATTGCATCTGGGTACACTGATATGGCTCGTCTGTCCAACTCGTCTAATTAACATGTGCATCATTGTCTTGAGTGTAGATGGACCAGAAACATACTGACGCATAGTGTCTATGTTGATATTCAAGGGTGTGTTGGTGACTTATGCGCAACAACCTGTCAAAATACATGTTCAGCTCTGGTTAGACTTGGTTCTTGTCTTCGCCTCAGTGAGTGTGCCAATGGGTGGGATTACATGCGTGCGCATAATGACATTCATGCTCCTGAACACCCTTGCATGTGATCGATGACATTGTTCACCCTATCTACTCTGTGCCAGCTACTAGGCTAAGTCTATAACCTTTATGGGTGGAGTTTCATTAATATGTGCATGTTGCACCTCCTGTTGTACCTGTTCTTGCAGCAACTCAATTCCATGCATTAATTAATATTTCCTCGTATATGAACTTTATTTGAGTAAACTATTTTCTAAAATTTCTTAATGTTTCATGCATTATAAGCATACTGAAATCATACATGTCTAGATTATATTAATTATTGGGTTTCTACGTGACTTCTTGTCTCTTGAAGAAGTTCATATTCTTCCTTAATTAGCATTCTTACCATGTCCATATTCTTTAGATATATGGTTTTCATATGCAACAATAACTTCACATTTAGTCCATGTCATAGCCTTATCTTCCCTATGCACAAAAATCTATCATTAGTCACTTGCTATCATGACATTATAACAATTTTACTTGATGCATAAAAATAAACTATCCTTTGTATACAAGATGTTACATGCATGCTTATCCATTTCCACATGTTCTAATTCACATCTACATGTGACAAACATACATCCTTTTTGTGTAACTATCCTAATTCATATTTAGTCCAACTTTTGTGCTTTCTCTGGCTATCCATATATTCTCTTTAATCCCTGCAGTGTTTATACTATATTTTTGTTCTCTCTCTCTCTCTCTCTCTCCTAAAGTTGGTATAGCTCCTATATGGGCCATATATATATATATATATATATATATATATATATATATATATATATATATATATATATATATATATATATATATATATATATATATAGGAATTACTTCCCTTGGACTATCATTTTTTTATGGCGAGGATATGGCCCATATAGGAGTTATACCAACTTTATGAGTTTATAAGTCACTCTTGTAGTCATTATGGACAATTCTTGAGTGCTTCGTGCATTTTTGCACTATGTCATTATTATTTTTTTAGTCAATGCTACCAAGTCATTAGAATGTCATGCTAGTACATATTTAAGGGAAGTTAAGCTTGAGACATTCATTCTGCAAGATTGTTGACTTTTCATATTGATCATCCCTATCTTAGTCGTACTTGATGATTTATCTCTTCCTAGACATATCTTAATGATTATTTCATTTTGATTTATTAGATAAACAAGATGAAAAAAAAAGTAGCATTTACCAAGGATAGATGAATTTTGTGATTGATGGGTCTTCCATATGACAACATTTTGTTTACAGAAAATACTTATGCTTTCCTATAAACTTTCCATCTTTTTCCCCTGAACATTTCTGATCTCACCAATTATTACCACAAGTGTGTGTGTGTTTAAATTATTTAGTACTCTAACTATTTTGTTTGAATCAAATAATTAAAGGATTGTTGGAAGAATTTATACATGTGTTTGGTTAAATGGAGGTGCAAGCATTATGTATTGCACCATAGTTTGCATAAATATATATAATGGCTTATAATAAATAAGGTTCAAACTACTGATCACCATCCTCGAAGGTGTTTTGTAAACAAGGAAGATTTTAGTTTCACATGTTGCAACCATGTGTTAATAGGATTGACTCTACACTCTTTTTGTGATAGGAATATATTTCCACCTTGTGTTAGGTAAACTTGACTCAGGATAGAGTCAAAGTTGACCAAGTTAAACAGTGATGGTTTTGGGGAACATGGTATTGTGCACCCATAGTATTCTACCCATGGTATTATATGTAATGGAGCTTATAAAAGGCTGGAAGGACTTCATTGTAATGCAAGACCTGGAGGTGAGTGGTGAAGTCTCACTTGGTTGGATTGGCCAGGGTTTTGGCCAATGCTAATGAGATCTTATTAGGTTGGGTTTTTCCCCGGATTTGGGGTTTTCCCGGATAAACATTTGTATGCTTGTTGCTGGTTATTTCTTATATATATTCCTCTCGGTAATTATTAATGTTATGCAGTAAATTTCTTAACAAATGGTATCAGAGCCAGAGATTGGCTTCAAAGGGATTCTTTGATGCCAGGGGTTTATAGTGCCTGATGAGATCAATGCAGCACAAATCTGGGTCTAAAAATAATGGTGGAACAATCGTATAGGGAAGCAGAAGAAAATTGTTCATGTGGCTTCGAAAATTGTTCATTTTCTGCTATGTGAGGTCACCGGTGCTGGAATCTATGAGGTTGTCGGGCTCGCAGTTCGAGCAGTTTGATAGAAGTTTTTGAGCAAATCAAATCGAGAGAGGATGGATCAGAATTGCAGTAGCAATAAACAAACAAACAAAAGAATTAATGAAGTCAAAATTATTGCATGTAAATGGGCATACTACTGTAAGACCTGGTAAGGCATGTGTACCCCTCGATGATCATTGGTAAAGTCTGGGTTAGACCCAGGTGGTAGGGGGGATGTCAGGTTAACAATAGCCTGGGTAAAAACTCTAAGGGCGGTAAGAGCTAGAGTGAGAGGGATTGTCTCACTTAGCAGGTTTGGCTGGAGTTAGTCAAGGAACCCCAATTCAAGTTTAAGGGGGGAATTGTTAGGTAAACTTGACTCAGGATAGAGTCAAAGTTGACCAAGTTAAATAGTGATGGTTTTGGGGCACATGGTATTGTGCACCCATAGTATTCTGCCCGTGGTATTATATGTAATGGAACTTATAAAAGGCTGGAAGGACTTCATTGTAATGCAAGACCTGGAGGTGAGTGGTGGACGGTCACTTGGTCGGATTGGCCAGGGTTTTGGCCAATGCTAATGAGATCTTATTAGGTTGGGATTTTCCCCGGATTTGGGGTTTTACCTAATAAACATTTGTGTTTATGTGTTTATGCTTGTTGCTGGTTATTTCTTAGATATATTCCTCTCGGTAATTATTAATGTTATGCAGTAAATTTCTTAACACCTTGATCAATTCTACATTCTTCAAGACTGAGTATGCATGCCAAATGAATAAAGTCTATGTTTATAAGAGGCATGTTTGAAATATAATATGGACAGAGGAAGGTTGTTTATGGACTTCTAAAGGATCTAATTTGTTAACCCAACCACCTAAGCATGTGGAAATTCTATACATAGAATTGGCTCTAAATATAAAGTTCTATTGTGAATATTTTTGATACTTTGACTCATAGCTCGTATCTTGGGAATTTGTAGTCAAACCTTGTGTGCATTTTTTATTACACGTTTTTTCTTAGAAACATATAGGTCTATGACAAGATATTGATCCACTTAATACAATTAAGCTTCGAGTATCAACAAAACTGTCGAGAAAAATATATCCATCTAAGGTCAAAAATAGTAGAATTAGTTTAGATTATGACCAGACCTAATAAATAATTGTTAACAAATTTCTATTTTTTGGGTGATGAGTTTGATCAGTGGACCAAGACCCTTATGTGTGTTTAATTTTAGACTCCATGAATTCCCTATATATATGTAAGTGCTTTGAGCATTGAACAATGATAATATTTTGATACTTTTCCTGCATAATATATTCTTATTGTTTTGTGTATGAATGCCCATGTCCTTACTCTGTACTATATGATATGTTATGCATTTCTAGGATCATTAGTGTATTTGTGTTAGTTTTTAATATTTTAAAGGCATAGATTGATCCTTGAGCACGACCTTTTCATGGCACAGTCTAGTGCCCATAGTTCTTTGTTGTTTATTTATGAGTAGGACAATATTATTGCTTGATGTGATTGATATTTAGTTTAATGCGTGTGTAGTCTAGTTTTAATATTATGCACTTTCATTTCCAACCTATGTAAATTTTCTTTTGGTATTTTTGTGTGGCTTCCTTTAGTTGTTGTTCAAGAGATTTAACCACATCTCATGTGTAATAATTATAGGAATACTTACTATAGAATTAAGTGAGTAAAAAGAAAGTACCTCATTAACATCCGTTGATGCTAAGCTCGCCCATTGCAAATTTAGGTGATTGAAATTTCATGTAACTGAGTTGTGTTGATAGGTAGAACCTTTCATGAGACCCCAAACTCCTATGGATTTATTATAGGCCAATGTAATAAGTGTGAGGGATTTCCTACTGTGCATATAACAATAAGGGTCTTGCAAGCTTACTAGCTCATGTTGACAATTAAATAGACTGTGTAGCAGAACCCAGTATTAAAACATACTAACACATTGTCATTTTTGGTTCCATTGTTAGGGAGGCACTCTAGGAGTCAAGATTTCCCACACAAATAGTACAAAGGATTTTAGGGTTAGAATTTACCAAAGGGGTCGTAATTACCCCTTTCAATAACCTTAATCCCATTCATCTTCCACACTATATTATAGTAAATGCATTTAAAACATCATAGGAAGGAAAAGAAAAAAGTCCTTTAAAACCCCAACACGTGGTGCGGTAGGAACCAATTACATTAACCATATGGAAAGAGAAAAGGGAGATCCCTTGAAGGAAAACTTTGTTAAAAATAGCGTAGTAGGGAAACCTCCAGAAAGGGTGTTATCAACAAAAAACGATCACCAAGCCATTTCTAACTAGTTGGATTGAAATACACCATGTAGGATTAAATTTACCATAGTAAAATCACTTTCACCTTGGGAAATAATTTAGTAAACCTTTTTTACTAAATTATTTCTGATTAAAAAAAACCATAAGAATAATTAAATATAACATTATTTATTTCATTTTCTCTAGGAATAATTATTAAATCAATGTTTGATAATTATTCCTTGTCACATTTGACTAAAACACATAGGAAAAATTAAATAAATCACTATTTATTAATTATTCCTTAATTCTATTATTGGATTAATTGTTAAATCACTATTTAATAATTATTTCAATTTCACACCATTCTTAATCCTCGCAAAATAATTTATAAATCATTTTTTTTGTTAATTATTTCTAAATAAAGATATTTGACCATTTTGAATGTCTTTTCCCTCTCCAAAAGATAAAATAAAGTGTTCTTAAGGGTTAGATATTGATTTGGTCAATATTATTTTATTATTTTCCATTTTTGAGATCAACTCAATACTTTGTTATAAATAAGAGGGTTTTCCATTCAATCTTCACCATTATCGTCTTCTTGCACTTGAGATCCCACTTGAGTTTTACACATTGTTTTGGGTTTTTCACACTTTAAGAGGGAGAATGAATTACTGAATCATCAAATTTATCAAAGGACCCATCCAACGGAGGGGGTTTTGTAGACCCCTTTGCTGTTTTGGATCACATTTGTTGTTTTGTTGTAGGTTTTTCTCATTTATTATTGCATATCTAAAGCATAAGTAGCCACAAATTGTTGTTAGGGTAATGTGTCACTAGTGACTTAAGTGGAATGTTTTTGGTACACCTTCCAAGAAATTTCATACTAATAAATGACGACACCACTGGGTTCTTAGCTACACATTTTCATCAACAAATGGCAACTTCACTGGTGTGGTAATTCAATTATGGGGTGACTGAAGTTTTAGTAAATTTCAAGGTTTTCTACATCTATTTATAGCCTCTCAATTTCTATTTATAGCTTTCTTTCCTTTTTTTGTCAACTTTTCAGATTTTGGTGGTTTTCTGGTTCTTTCCTCAGGTCACGGGTACCAACCAAGCAGGAGATGAAAAAATCTATATGCGATATTTCAACTGAGAGTCAGGAGAAAAGTGCATTTTTCAGCCCGAGATATGCATTCTAAAGAACAATTTTTGACCCAATAACTGTGTTTTCCACTGTTTCCAGGTCAGTACTTGCATTTTGAAATTTTTTCAAGAATTTTTAAGAACTTTTTTCAGACTTTTCGAGAGTGTTGTGTGTAGACTGAGAAGGGTTTCTTATCTCTCTTTCAGTCTCCCCTAAGCCTATATTCTCTTAGTTTTTCTTGTTGAGGAAGGAAAAATCCCCATAAGGTTTAGATTACACCTCCACATTTTTAGGAAGAGATTGGTTGGGTGAGGAGTCTAGGGTTTCAACATTTTTATCCATTGATTTTCACTGTCTGATCCATTACTTTATCACACTTGTGATTAGGTTTATTTCACCTTTTCTCCCTTTAGAGTTTGGGTTTTTCCTTTCCCCCTTAGGATCCCCTTGAGCATCCCATGTTTTATAATTTCATACCTATCCTTTGCAATATTTTTCACCTCTGATTTTTTTTGCGTGTCTATGCCATTTACAAAAGATAAATGCATCTAGATCTAATTCCCTTTGACATTAGGTTGTTTAGGTATTTTATGTGTCTTTTACTAGCTTGTTTTCCTTCTCTTGCTTGTCTTCTTGATACCTTTTTGGGTGGGGTTTTGTGTGCTTGATTCGCTGTTTATTTTTTTGTCATTTTCAACATTATTTATAGTATTTCAGAACTTTATTAACAAAACATGGCATCATAAAACATGCTCAATTAACTCATCCTCTTGACACATTATTTTCACACATTCACACCCTAAGCAAACATGAGCTTGGTTAACACCACCAAGCCATGACTTGAAACACTACACCTTAATAATAACATAGATTAAGCCCACTTGGACACTAGGGCCAAATAATCTTTGTAGTTTAGGTGTAGGATCGGTGGGATAGGCTTCCAATAACACCCATCGATCGCTTACATTGAGACATATAAGTTCACATATTAGGGAGCTTAAAATCCTTCATCGTGCAATGGTCCAAATCCAGAGTGCATCAAACCTAATTCAGAGGGGGTTAGGATAGG
Source organism: Pinus tabuliformis (assembly GCA_031772625.1). NCBI lineage: Eukaryota > Viridiplantae > Streptophyta > Pinopsida > Pinales > Pinaceae > Pinus > Pinus tabuliformis. The sequence goes on along the minus strand of CM062805.1, from coordinate 599,872,959 downwards.
CCATCACGTGAGCAATTCTCCTCGGGGTTACCCAACCTGTGGCAGGGAATCTCATGTGGTGGTTGATCATGAAGAAGCTCAAGACTTGACCACCCCCATGGGATGAAGGTAACTATAGTGACCAATCTTAGGAAAACACCCTATAGGACTAGACGTGAGAAGTAGTTGGTTCTTTACCCTACCTTTCTCTAGACAACTTTGCTTGTAGGGATTAGATTTCTTCATGTAAGAAGTTCTTTGTAAGGTCCTTTGAAGTAATAGATTTAGGATTGTTTGAGGATTTAGGCAACCTATATGCTAGAGGTATTTTTATTTGATAGGATGTGCTTTCTTGTATTAGAGTAGAATCATTAATATAGTTAGTTTACACTTGGCACCACTACACTAGGTGTTTTCTTGTTATTTGTTCCTCTTTTACTCCTATCATCACCCTTTAGTCCTTAGAGGCATAATTGTCTTGACATCATTGTGCCCCATAGGTGTTTGTAGTGGAGAATTTGAGGCCTTTGCCTTCAGTTTCCATTAGGACATATTACTCCTCCATGTTGAGTTAGAGTACATCCTCCCAGTCCTCCACCAGGTCATCATTTTGACTCTAGTTCTACTAATTCTTCCAATTATTCCTTTACTTCCACGTCTTCTCAACCCCATACCATCACCATGTCAGGTACCAACATGGGTGCGGAAAACTAAAGTGGTAACCCAGGTACTAACCAGGGTAAACCCAGAAGCCAAACCCACACCAGTATGCTCACTCCTACTCCATTTCTTCCTTTTATGGTTGGTTTGAATTTCCTTGATTTCAGCCAGCTCATCAACGATCCTCTTCTCCATGATCTTAATTGGCCATCTATGCCTACTAAACTTCCTTCTGACATCCCAAAATTTGAAGGTAATCCTCGATAGGATCCCACAAATCATGTTCGCTCATTCTGTATGTGGTGTTCATCCAATTCTATCACTGAAGACTCCATCTGTCTTCACTTGTTCCAAAGCACCCTTACTCACGCTACTTCTAACTAGTATATTGATCAACCCAGAGCCGCTCATTCCACTTTCATGACTCTTGCCAAATATTTTCTTGCCTATTTCTAGTTACCTCTCTGTTATGACACTGATACTGAACTATTGAAATTTTTTCATCAAAGTTCTACCACTCCCATATCCGACCATGTTTAGGAATGGCGTAGAAGGAGGAGCATATGTAAAGATCCTGAATTCGAAGGCTATGTCTATATGGATTATTTCTTTAGATCGCTTTTGACCCCCATTTCTAAATATATCACTTCTCACTTCCCTCAATCTAAGGAAGATGCACTCCAATTGGCTTTGAGATTTTACCTTATCTACGCCTAGTCTTGTTATCATTATACTGTCATTCATGATCTACCTCGACCTAGCGTTGTTAATGTATTGGGGGCATCTCATGCTACTGATTATATTGTTGTAACCCTTTCACACCCTAAAATTCAACCATATGCTCCACCTCCAATGAGTTATGGTCAACCCCTGAGAGGGACCAGTTCCTCTTACACCTATCCCTCCCCTAGTATTCCACATGGAAACTCTTATATAGGTCCCATAATGTCATATGCATATCCCCATTTGCATAAACATATTCCAGGGCCAGCTATTTCCCCACCTGTTTATCCTAATGTTTCCCCATCTCCTTATTATCTGTATGCACTACCTAGCGCCCCAGCCCTGCCAACACAAGTGCCCCAGTACCCCATGCCTCATCCACCTCTGCCATAACAACAACCTCCTCCATAAGTTTAAGTGTATGCTCAAAAGAGTGCAACCAATCACCCTAACCTTAAGAAAAGTAATAAGGGGAAAGGTAAATAGAACATGCAATCTTAAGGTAGTCATGGTAGCCATGGTCCACCACCTAATTCGCCTCAGGGAAACTATCCTAATCCCGCAACCCAGCAACAGGACATAAATCCCAAGCAAAATAAGGGTCTTCACATAGATAGACCTTGTGCCTATTGTGATGTATATGGCTACTATACTCATGAGTGTCCCCTTTTACATTAGAACTGTCAAGCATGAGAATCTCAAGCAACTGCTTCTAGAGGAATGCAACCCATCGCTCATCCTCCTTCTCCTACTTCATCTCAATCAGTTGTACTTACAAATCATTTTCCTCACCAAGGATATCTTGCTGCTCAACCTACATAAGGTCATGCAGTGCCCCCAACTCCATCATCTGGTCACAATGCTTATCAAATTCTAATGAGGAATTCTAATGAGGTCAATATCGAACAAGTCGACCTTTGGACTCGATTGCACCAATATGACAAGCCACCCGTTAAGTCAGCAACTGAGTCCCAACCCCAAGTTTCCACCAATCCTCTATCATCATCCAATGGTACCTTACATATCCCTCTGCCTAAGGTATAGGTTATCCCAAAGATCCCAAAAGGTCCATTACGTCGAAACACTACTTCTACTAAAGACACCCATATCTATAGCATAGTATATGACTTGGCGCAATCTCCTACTGCCATGTTAATGATAGAAGTCCTCTAAACGTTCCCATCCCAATGGAAATCTCTACTCTCTTCTTTGGGTGTTTTGGGTCCTCATGACAATCGTATGATTGTCTTTGACATTGACAAGTCATAACATCCTCCCCTACCTTCACCTGTTGCATTTCAAATACCAGTCTCCATAAGAAATGCCATTGTTCTATTGTGTATCATAGATGAAGGTGCCTCCACCTATGTGATGGCTTCTAATGTTTGGAATCAAATTGGTTCACTTAACCTATCTCCTTCCACTATCATTATCTATGCTTTGGATGGTCATCCCTCTCAGCCCCTTGGCTTATATCGCAACTATCCTATCACTATTGCCGGCAAGATTGTCTCTATTGATATTGAAGACATTGATACCCCATTAGATTATAATATCATTTTGGGTCGTAGTTATACCTATGCTATGTCATCTATCACATTTGATTCACTGTAATATGTGCTACCCTCATAATGGAAATATCGTCACTATCGATCACCTGACGTACTATGATCCGAAGTCTCAGACTTCAACTCAGTCCACTATCTCATCAATGAATTGAAATAAGACTGTCTCATCCCTCACCAATGTATCTCCTACAGTCTACAAAGATTCCACCTTGTTTGGTGCTTATTGCAGTCCACCACCTACCCCCTTAGAACCAAGCTCATCTAGTGTTTGCATGCTTCAAGTGTCATGGGATGTTCATAAGCGGTCTGGTATGCCTTCACAATAGCCATCACCTCCAGAACCTATTGTTCCCAACTCAACCTAACCTTCTGGTACTAATCCTCAAGGTCCTCTTCGTTGTTCTGGTATCTCTCCTAGTACTTTTAAGCCCGAAATATTCCCCCAGGTCATTACCCATCTAGTCAGATACCATTCTTATTTCCAACCTTGGGAGTTTATTCTACACCTATCACGGCTACATTGAGTTTACCCAACATTACCTTGGGGATACCATTCTAGTACATTGATCCTCCTACAAACACTCCACCTGATCAACTCAAACCTTACACTACTTTGACCCCATTTCAACTAGTTGTTCCTACCCCTTCTTTTGCTCCAATTTGACAACAACCTCAATAGTAACTCACTCCTATTGTGAAAGAATTTGGTGAGGCGGGGAAGGCCCCAGAAAAGGGAACCAAAGACAAGGCACCGCTACCAACTCCATCTCCTCCTAAGCTACCAAATCCTACTCCTCCATGTGCTTTGTGTGATGTTGTTGGTCATGCCACCAATAATTATCCTAAACTCCCTCATATCAAGAATGTATTCTTTGATACCTTCCCTGATTCTAAAATTCCTGAGGTACATGTCACCTTACCTGAGTCAGCTAAGAAGAACATATCATTATGCATGAATCACCCATGTTCTTTGTGTGAAAATTACAGCCATTATTCTCATCGTTGACCTCGTCTTGAAGACTTTCGTGATACACTTAAAATGCTTTTTAAATTAAAGGCCACTCGTAGTGATTCCACCTCTCCTCTACCTGTGCGTTCTGGTCCCACTCCTATGCCAGAGCATGAGGTCTCTAAACCACCCATTGTGATCCCTCCCCCTGATATCAAGACGATGGATAGTACCGCCCCTATTCTCTACCTGTTGTCATGCATGGGCTTGATATATTGTGAATCTCTATAGTATCCTATTTTGATTTTTTTGAACCTACTTGAACGAACAGTTTAGTATCAACATCAGTAAATATCACATCTACTCTTCACATGTATCCCAGCCTTGATGGTGTGTATGTGAACCTTGTCTCTCATGAAGATACCTCAGGTAGCTCCTCTTCATCACGTGGTCTCCCTTCCTATAGTCCCCCCATCTTCCATTCTGATGAGGACATCATGGAAGCCATGACCACCCATGATTATCATTGGGATAATATGCACCATCGTGCATACTTCCCTCCATAGCAAACCCATGACCAATATGTTGTGCAATCAAAATACTCATTCACGGTGAAGTTGATTGGTTTAAAAACCCCATTGCTGCACCATATGATTTTAAAGAAGGAAATATGGCTAAAATTTTCCCTACCATCAAAATCAACATTTTGAATAAACTAGTGATCGAAGAAAATATCATCTTGGGGGCGCAATGCACCCTAGAAGAAATTGATGCTTACATAGATTTATTCAAAGAATTTCATGATGTTTTCACCTGGTGTTATTTTAAAATGCCTAGACTTGATTTTGTCATTGTTGAACATTACATCGACACTTGGCCTGATGCCATCCATGTCTACCAAAAGCAAAGGCCTATCCATCCTTCCAAGTGTGAAGCTATCAAATCTGAAATTGATAAGCTCAAGTAGGTTGGTTTCATCTATCCTATCGAATACACCACATGGGTGTCCAATCCTGTTCTTGTTCTTAAGAAACAAGGCACCATTCATGTTTGCACAGACTTTTGTGATCTAAACAAATCTTGTCCCAAAGAAAACTTTCCCACACCATTCATAGATGAAATCATTGATGAGTGTGTGGGGAATGAGGTTCTTTCCTTTATGGATGGATTCTCCAGATATAACTAGACAAGTATTCGTTACACCAACCAACTTAAAACAACCTTAACTAGTCCATGAAGAGATTTCACTGACAAGGTCATTCCTTTCAGTTTAAACAATTATGGGGCCACTTTTTAGCATGCCATCTCTTACTGTTTCCATGACTTGGCTCATATTATCCTTGCATATCTAGACGATCTCACCACCCGTTCTAAACTTCTGTCGCAACACCTTCATGATTTGAGTACCATCCCTCTCCAATGTCGCAAGTATAATATTCACCTCAACCCCCTTAAGTGTGTCTTTTGTGTTCCTATCATCCAAATTTTGGGATTCATTGTTTCCAAAGACAATATCACTCTTGACCCGCTCAAAGTTCATGCCATTCTCAAAATTCCTCCTCCTCCTACCCTTTGCTAATTGCAAAGCCAACTTCCTTCATAGGTTTGTCCCTGACTATGTCACCATGGTGCTTGGGTTTCTTAGACTCCTTCAATCTAACATTCCATTTGTTTGGAATTACCAAGCTCAGTAGTGTTTTGATAATCTAAAACATGCTCTCATTTCTACTCCCTTTATTATTCCACCTAACTTTGAGAAGGATTTCATCTTGTATATCTATGCGTCTTCCTATTTGGTCACTGGGGTCCTAGTCCAAGAAGATTCTACTGGAAATAAGCACATCAATTATTATGTCAGTAAAAAACTTCATGGTCCCCCTGTGTCCTATTCACATGAAAAAAATTTGGCACTAGTTGTCTTTTCTTTGTTCAAAATATTCATCATTATATCCTTACGCATACCACCAATGTTGTGACCATTTCCAAACCCATGGCCTTCGTGTTGAGTCGACAGATTGATGTAGGAGCATCCTGCTCAGAATATTATTGTACATTTGGTTGAATTAGGGGGGTGATGTTTTTAGTTATTTTTAGGAATTTGTATAGATTGAGTGAAATATCTATGTATGAGCCTTTCAGTTGTGAAATATTCTCAGCTATGTGAGAATATCAGGGATAATTAATGTGTGTAGATCACGTAGAAATCTTAGGGATTATGAGATCTTTAAATAGGAATTAGTTGAGTGATTTATGGAGAAGATTATGGATTTAGAATAATCCATAACTATGTACTTATTTCTATAAATGTGAGCCTGTGATGAGAGTGGGATATAGGTTTTTAGATCGAGTGTTAAAGTGGTAGAGAAAGCTAAGTAAAAGAGAGAACAGATCAGAGCACGAGATGTTCTATACATATATGTAAATACTGCTATGAATGAAATGAGTGTTGTGTACAATGCTTGTTTTTGCATGATTTTATTATGTGATTGGATCCTTTAATCGTAGGCTGAATCCTTTGTTAAATACTAGTTTTTGTTGATCACCGGTTGAATGTAGACAGAGATTGAATGAAGAAATGAATCATCATTGATCACAGGATGGATCAATGATGATCTATTACGAGAAGATTGACGGTGTTCACTGGTGAATGCACACACAACTTAACACATGAAACAAACCCAAAATGTTATAAGATCGAGTTAGTTGATAAATTCGTGGAGAATTACTGAAGAAGATCTAAGCCGTCCAATCAACAGATCCATAGATCTAATGGATATCGCGCACTAACAAGCACTGAAGTTTAACTCTGAAATCAGATGTGGTCATTTATATAACTCAGATAATAACTCAATTAATTTGGGCCGTTCATTTAAAAGAGTCAGATCCAACGATAGTCGGATTGAAAAATGCATGCGGGTTAATATAAATTTCAGACCTGATGAGTTATTGACTGTGGTTTAATCCAGTTGGAGTCCTGTTTGATCATAGTCGTTCATTGTGAAGGGACACGATCTGACGGTGATCACATGGTGAAGACGCATGCGAGTTAATTCAAGAATCGGACCCGAGAAAGTTATGAACTGGGGTTTTATTTCTTTTCGGTTCCGTGGGTATTGAAGTTTTGGCCATATTTCGGGTAAATTGAATAGTTCGGCTATTTTAACATAAGAATGAAATTTGAAGGTTTAAATGAGAATTTTTATTGTTTTGAGTTCCGTTAAAGAGATGTGGGGTCTGATAATTTAATTAAACAGGGTTTAATTAATTTAATTCCAAATTTATGTGTTAGCGCAGTAACACCCCGTCATTTTGGTATCAGAGCTTAAGAAGATTTTGTGTGAAGTATGATAATATTGTAGAATTGTCAATGTTAGTCTTTATAATTTTTGTGCTGAGTAATAGCAAAGGAAGGTGAGAATATTTGCAGTAGCCTAGAGCAAGGAGTGCTCATATGGTTCCAGAGAAGAGAACCAGAGAAATGCTAACAAACTAAGCTCAGAGGAGAGAAGCTTAATGAGGCATGTGTAACAGGAAGGCGACTTGTTACTGCAGAGGCTGATTGCAGCTCACAAGTTGAAGCTGTTAGAAAGACAAGAAAACATATGACAAGGAAAATTAGAGGTGCGGCAAAAGCAAAGGAAAAAACAGAGGAGTCAGTTTTAGAATTTGATTGAGGTAAATATTTTCTTTTAATTGAGTTTGAAGAATTAGTGGAAATGAACATGGAGAAACTTAGGAAAGGTTCAAATAAATTTTAGATGAGTGATGAAGAGCGTAGGAAAAGTATTGCAGATATGAAAGCAGAATTGGATATACTACATGAATGGTGTCAAGAGAAAGAGAATGAAGACTGAAGACATGGATGGAGAATAAGGAAACGAGTCAAGTGGAATCTATTGCAACAGAAATGGAATGCTATGTTGATGAAAAAACTTGAACAAATAAATATTTCTTTGTTGGAGAAGGATAGACTCATAGGAATTGACTCACAACAAAGAGGATTTGTTGAAAACCAGAAATTCCATGGTGGGAATTTGGTGCTTGAAGCATCAAAAGAGACCGAAAGGTCTGATATTTTTAAAATTGATAGTTTGTCTGTGAATGTAGGTATGGAATTTGTTGCTATAGAGATAGCTAATGACCATTGTTATGATCAAGAAGTCTTTTGTGAAACTGAAGGAAATTGGGATGATTGTTCTTCATTCCATGAAGTTGAGTTTGCAGCTCAACTAGAGAAAGAAGCAGTAGACAAAGAGACAGAAGCAAAAGAAGTTGAAACGAGAGAAACCATAAAAAATGAAGGAAAGGACCCTTAGAGAACATCAACTATGTTGATGTGAATAACAAAGAGGAATTCCTCCTAGAGCATGGTGGAGAAAATTGTTTTACAGATATATAGAATTTGGTTGATATTTCAAGTGATGATGATGGTGAACTTTCAGATTTAATTCTTACTAATCTCAGCATGACAGAGTTACCTAGCAAAGCTACTGATGTATGAGGTGAACCAGTTCGAGACTCATTCAAAATTTGGAGACTAGGAGAAAGAAAGATGACAGGAACAAAAACACAATAGCATGATGAAGTTAATCCTTTGAAGGACCATTAGCAAAACATAGTTTGGAATCCTAGAGGTAACAAGTCATTCAGACTTGTAGTTGTCACATTACTACAGAAAAGTGACAGACCTCATAGATAGGAGTCTATGACTTTTTTCTACATCGGGAGTCTGATGCAGGAGCATCCTACTCAGAATATTATTGTACATTTGGTTGAATTAGGGGGGTGATGTTTTTAGTTATTTTTAGGAATTTGTATAGATTGAGTGAAAAATCTATGTATGAGGCTTTCAGTTGTGAAATATTCTCAACTATGTGAGAATATTAGGGATAATTAATGTGTGTAGATCTCATAGAAATCTTAGGGATTACAAGATATTTAAATAGGAATTAGTTGAGTGATTTATGGAGAAGATTATGGATTTAGAATAATCCATAACTATGTACTTATTTTTATAAATGTGAGCTTGCGGGGAGAGTGAGATATAGGTTTTGAGATAGAGTGTTAAAGTGGTAGAGAAAGTTAAGTAGAGGAGACAATAGATCAAAGCACGAGATGTTCTGTATATATATGTAAATGTTGTTATAAATGCAAGGAGTGTTGTGTACAAAGCCTGTTTTTGCATGATTTTATTATGTGATTGGATCCTTTAATCGTAGGTTGAATCCTCTATTAAATACTAGCTTTTGTTGATCACCGATTCAACGCAGACAGAGATTGAATGAAGAAATGAATCATCATTGATCACAGTATGGATCAATGATGATCTATTACTAGAAGATTGACGATGTTCGCTGGTGAATGCGCACACGTCTTAACACAGGAAACATACCCAAAATGTTATAAGATCGAGTTAGTTGATAAATTCATGGAGAAACACCGAAGAAGATCTGAGCTGTCCGATCAACAGATCCATAGATCTAACAGATATTGCGCGCTAACAAGCGCTGAAGTTTAACTCTGAAATCAGACTCAATCATTTATATAATTGAGTTAGTAAATCAGTTAATCTGGGCCATTTGTTTAAAAGAGTTAGATCCGACGATAGTTGCGTCGAAAAATGCATGCGGGTTAATATAAATTTTGGACCCGATGAGTTATCGACAGTGGTTTAATCTAGTTGGAGTTCGAGTTTATCGTAGCCATACATTATGAAGGGACACGATCCGACGGTGATCGCGTGGTGAATATGCGCATGAGTTAATTCAAGAATCAGACCCAAGAATGTTATAAACTAGGGTTTTATTTTTTTCGGTTTCGTGAGTATTGAAGTTTTGGCCATATTTCGAGTAAATTGAATAGTTTGGCTATTTTAACAGAAGAATGAAATTTAAAGGTTTAAACGAGAATTTATATTGTTTTGAGTTCCATTAAAGAGATGTGGGGTTTTATAATTTATTTAAACAGGGTTTAATTAATTTAATTTTGACTTTATGTGTCATCACAGTAACACCCCATCACAGATCGTTAACAAGAAGTACGCATGTTGGATCGTTATCCTTCAAGAATTTCATATTGAATTTGTCACACCCAAGAGTAAGAAATATTTAGCCTGATCCACCAGTAAATGATGATCTTCTAGATGAACACCTGTTTTCCATTACCTCAGATGATCCTTGCTATGGTGGCATCCTTACTTATCTATTAACCCAGAAATTAGCCCCCTGTCTCACTCATGATGATCAACGATGTATTGAACATCAATCCCCTCACTACCTCTTCATCGGTGACAATATTTATCATCTTGGTGTCGAAACTTTCCTTTGTCGTTGTCTCACCCATGCTAAAGATGAGCAAGTGCTCAATGCCTTCCATGGTGGCGCTTGTGGTGGTCACCTCTCTGGAATGGCCACTGCCTAGAAAATCATGAGCACCAGTTATTTTTTACCTTATCTATTTATCGATTGCATTGAGGCAGTAAAACATTATCGCAATTTCGAGTTATATTTCCCTAAGGCAGGAACTCTACCTACTCCCCTCCATCCTTTCATTATAGTCGGTCCTTTCTTCAAACGGGCTATTGAATTTATGGAAGCCGACCCTCATCTGCTAATAACCAGAAGTGTATTATCATGGTCGTTGCATATTTCACCAAATGGGATGAAGCCATGCCAATGTTCAAAAACATCGTGACTACTGTAGCATTTGTTTTCTTTAACCATGTTATCGCTCAATTTGGGATTCTAGAACAATTGATCTTCGACCATGGCTGACACTTTGAAGATGAGATAAGGCATGAGTTATCTTCTCTGTTGGGCTCAAACACCAATATTCATCACCTTACTACCCACAAGGCAATGACCAAGTTGAATTTGTCAACAAAATCCTCAAAATCATACTTCAGTGGATGGTGAACAAGCACAAAACCAACTGGAATCTAATGATCTTCCCTGCTTTGTGAGCATATAGAACTTCTATCAAAACTTCCACTAGGTTCACTCCTTTCCACCTCATTTTCGAAGAGGAGGTAGTCTTACCAATCGAGTGTGAAATCCCCTCCCTCCACCTTGCCATCAAACTCCTACCATATACCCAACCTCTAGAAAAATGACTTATCATGCTTGAGCACACCAATGAAGGCCATTATGTTTCCTTACAAACCATCGAAGCGACCAAAATGTGCACCAAATCTTATTATGACCAGAAAGTCCACCCTCGTACCTTCCACGAGTGTAACCTTGTTCTTGTTTATGACCAAGCTCATGATGTCCTGGGGCACAAAAAGTTTGAACCATTATGGCTAGGACCTTACATCATTCATAAATGTTTTGGAAAAGGGGCATACCTTTTAGAGGGTCTAGAAGGAGAAATATTTCCTAACCCTAGCAATGCACTCTACCTTGAGAAAATTTATCCATAGAATTTCCTATTGAAATGCATGTATCCTTTTCTTTTTCTTGCATTTGGGTAGATTTCATCTCCCCTTCCATATTATTCATTTTCTTCTGGAATCTTTTAGATGGATCCATCATCCACACCTCATATTGGTTATGTTGATGGTGTGAGTCACTTCTCGAGGAATCTAGCCTCAATAGCTTAGGCCATTTTCACCCCCTTGCAATTGTTAGTTCACTGCAATGGCATCTGCATTAGATCTATTTCAAATAACGAGGCTGAATATGATGTTGTGATATGTTTGTTAGTCAATTCCCTTGATCGTCACATCCTTCACCTTCATGTTTGTCTTGATTCCTTGCTACTTGGCATGCAATTGAACGATGTTTATCATGTGCATAATCTTATCCTATTTAGGAAATCTACAACTTAAGCTTTTGGCACATGAATCACATTTAGTCGTGTTCCTAGAGACCATAATCACTATGTAGATATCATTGCAAATAATATTATAGATTGGAGCTTATTACATGCATATACAAGAAGACATCCATAGCATAAACAAATGGCAGACCATAATATTCACAAAAAGATACATAACCATACTTATGTATCATAATATCCAACATACAGTGTTTTCAATCCACTACTCTAAATACATCTAACATGCTCATTCACATGTTATCACAAAACAAAAATGGGGACCCACATGTCCCTATGCCTAATCACTATCATTTGGAGGCTCCCGAGCCAATGGATCCATCCCACCATCCCATAGGTCTCGTACTACCTGACCGGCCATAGAAATGCACCATGTGATTCCTCACCACTCTCAGGGAAGACCAATGCACTCATCTGTATACCTATCTCCTAAATGATGGCACTCGCACTCTATCACCCCGGTCAGTAGCACATTGAATCTACGTCAGAGATCCTCCAGTAGAGCATCACTACCTAATCTCTATTGTGATGTGGACCCACCCTAATCTATAGCCCCAGGCACTACATCTCCTCCCGTGTATCTTGCCAGCCTCACTGGTGCTATATTTACATCCCACAAAGTTTATAAATCAATATCACATACACATATTTCTTAAACTATAAATGCATCAAATATGTAACAACTTTCACTTACCATCTAGACCCCATGCTCGTCTCAATGGAAGTGGTAAGTCGGGACCCCCTTGATAGTTCATTACACTATATGGATAATCATCTATGTACAGTGGCATCTGGTCCTAATAAGAAAAAAACTCAGGTCGGAACACTTGTCTGACTCCACCTCGTCCACCTTGTCATAGTAGCCGCCCCCAGCGACACATCTTGTGCTCCTGTGGGCCCCCATCTTGGATCTGTACATGAGGACAGATACTTGGGACCTTCTCAAAGAAGAATGAGCGTAACATTGTCCCAAAAGAAAAAATATCATTTATCTTCTGCCTACATAGTGTCAATTGTTGTTTCAATGATGATGACATCATTTGGTCCCACCCAAAGTAGGTCCCTGCCAACACACTCTCCACCAACATCCTCTGTGCCCTAGTGATGTGATGGAAGACATGACTACCCAAGGTCCGCAACATTATTGTGGTTGTAGCCCATGTCTCAAGCCTCTCTAGGTCACTAATTTGAATTCTTGTGCACTTTTCACGAACCCCTAGTACACAGTGATGATAAAAAAACTCTTCTATATGCCTCATATGAGGCAACACTAGATGTATCTCCCCTACCACCCCCAAGGGGGTATAATCATGTCAGAAAATATATGTCCTAGATCGTGATCTCAATCATATGCCCCTGTACTACAAAGGCTTCTTGATCTGGGTCCCAATAGCTCACAATCCTCGATAGCAAGGGGAACCAACCCTCATCAAAGGGTTCTCCAAGAACTTTAGCACACCATATCATGCCAAAATCCCTCTCACTACTTGATTCTCCTGAATCTCAGCATGAAGGGTCTCCAAATCTCTTTCTTTCCATGACACCTTTAGTTTTTCCATAACTATAGCATGCCATCATGTTTTGTCAATTTAGAGTCAAAATCACACATCATAGGTACAAAGCTTCAACACAACAGAGATCCCCCATCCTGCTCTTCCTCTGAGTCTAAAATGCAATTTTTTCCTTCAAAACTAAGTTGGATGCACTTCTTGAGCCATTTTTTGCATTCCAGAACATAGATCAGGACCCAATAAGTGAACTCTGGTCATGAATAAGAGCAGGGGTTTCCCCTAGAGAGATGAAGCCCTAATATCAAAACCTAATCCACCAAAAATGATGAATAAGGTTGGGCCACCTACCTCCAACTTGCAAACCATGATTCTGACAGTCGGTTTGTCCACTACGGTCTCCACAAGATTTAGGGCCTTCTCCTCCTCTCCAAATTCTCCAACATCTCGCTATGGAAATTAATTGGATTTGGGGGCACAAAGCCCTTTTATAGGAAAAACCCTAGTTTTTCAGTCACCCATTGCGACCACACCATAAATTCGTTTGATGATTCGTCAACACCATTGGAAATATCTCACCAACTTCTATAATTTATATCCCTTTGTTTTTGGTAATTTGAAACCTCACTGAGAAACCATTTTTTCCATGGGGTCTCACTTTGCTGCCTATTAAAATCAAACTTATTCATTTAAGTAATCTATACTTTGGTACCATTTTACCCGCGCATTAGTTGACTCGTGTGTCAATTTTTTTCATGAGTAACCATCTTTTACTCATGATTTTAATGTCCCCTCCGCACCTCCCCCATGTGGCAACATCATTGAGTTACCCTTGTTCAAAGCATCCAAGATGAGTGACCCTTACATCTATGGAGTTTGTTTCGAGTCCCTTGGAGTCCAATTATAGTATTCCATACATCTTCATGTCACATCCATACCATTGTATTCATATTTTGCCTCTAGCTATACTTCTACGTCTTTGAAAAGCCCCCATCTATGTAATTGACCATCCCCTCTGGAATCAAGTCAGTCATTGCTTGGTCAACTATACATATCATGCTTTGACAATGGAAGTCGTCAGTATACAACTCATATTGTTTCCTTCCACCATCATCCCTAGTGCCAGTCCATCAGTCACTCTATTATGATACCTCGTGCCTTTTTTAAGGATTCCTCGTTGCATTAAATTTGGCGGGCCCTTTTCTATTGACTTCAACACATTTTTTATATAAGTTTGGTCTAGATTTCTGCATACCTTGGTTTCATCCTTCATCTTTTTTTGGTGCATTGGATCAAGCAAAGGGAACCATCATTACCCTTTAACTTGGTTGTTTCTCACGTACTTGACGCAGCTCATTATTGCACGATTGAGAATCATACACTTGATGGTTTGGTGATGCCGATGATTGTCCCAATGATTCCCGGGTGTGTGTGAGATGTTCCAGACCTCATGAGGGGGTGGCCCTTTAGGTAGCCCCCCACATGCCTACATGTCTGTAGATGTTGATCCAACCTTAGATGTAGTTTCGTAGATGTCATGGTTTCCATTTTAGCTTATTGTTACGCCCACAACATGCATGTCTCCTTTTGATGATCCATTCAGATCTTCAAATCCCTTTCCTGTTCAACAAGGCTTCTTTGGTTCTGATCCCCCCTCACCATGTTAGCTTCAGACGCATTATGTATCATGTACTTAGATATTACTATATTTAGTCTTGGCCTATGTCCTTCTAGGAATATTATGTATATGAGATCCATTGTATTATTTTCTAGCCCATTGATGCCAGCATATCATATATCATGTACTTTGTAGCTTAGTCCCACATTGTTGGGCTCACCATTATTCTTTTTCCTCAGTTATCTCAGTGGGTATGGGTATGAATCCCCTGCCTCATTTGCGATAATGTACTTCCACATAAAAGGAGAGTTCTATCAGTTTAGTAGGTCTCACCCCCTCCACTTTTGTCCTTCCTTACATTGCTTCAGTTGTCTCTCTCTCTCTCTCTATGACTCCCCTTTGCTGTCTTGTGGAAGTGTAACCTACAACGTATTTCGACGATACGATTTCCTCCTAACACTCATATGTTGGGGAGAAATATGTTATCACCCAAAAATGATTGCCTAGCCATTTCTAACTAGGTGGATCGAAATACACCATGTAGTATTAATTTTACCATGGTAAAATTACTTTCACCATGGGAAATAATTTAGTAAACCATTTTTATTAAATTATTTCTGATTAAAATTAAAAAACCCCATGAGAATAATTGAATAAATCATTATTTATTTAATTTTCTTTAGGAATAATTATTAAATCATTATTTGATAATTATTCCTTGTCACATTTGACTAAAACACCTAGGCATAATTAAATAAAACACAATTTATTTATTATTGCTTAATTCTATTATTGGAATAATTGTTAAATCATGATTTAATAATTATTTCAATTTCACACCATTCTTAATTCTCGCGAAATAATTAATAAATCATTTTATTTGTTAATTATTTCTAAATAAATATATTTGACCATTTTGAATATCTTTTCCCTCTCCAAAAAATATAATAAAGTATTCCTAACGGTTAGATCTTGATTTGGTCAATATTATTTTATTATTTTCTATGTTTGAGATCAACCCAATACATTGTTATAAATAAGAGGGTTTTCCATTCATTCTTCCCCATGATCATTATCATCGTCACCATTATCATATTCCTACACTTGAGCTCCCACTTGAGTTCTACAAAATGTTGTGGGTTTTTCACACATTGAGAGAGAGAATCGATTACTAAAGCATCAAAGGACCCATCCCATGGAGGGTGATTTTCAGACCTTTTTGTAGATCTCCTTCACAAGGTGTTATCAATAAATATTTATTATTATTTTTTTTAAAGTCATTCCATTTGGGTTATTGCATTGGATATATATTTTTGTTTGTTGTTTTGGATCAAATATGTTGTTTTGTAGGTTTTTCTAGTTTTATTATTGTAGATGTGAGGCATAAGGAACCACTAATTGTTTTTAGGGTCACATGTCACTAGCGAATTAAGTGGAATTTTTTTGTTACACCTTCCAAGAAATTTCATACTAAAAAAGAGAAATACCAAAGAGGGAAGAAACTTTGTTTGGGGAAGAACCAAAAAGTTTTGAAGGGTCTAATAAAATTCAAGACCTTGAGTCTCCAAGAATGGTAAAGATGGTTAATGAATAAGTCAATGGGCCCAAACAACAAGGACATGTTACTTTTTAATTCCCCATCCAAGAACCTAATGTTATAGTTCAAATGAAAAATATTCCTCTCTCTTCCCTTCTAAACTTTTAGGGCATATCTAAGGAATGCCCTGATACTTTCCTATTTGGGTTTAATGTCCTTTATGAAAGTTATGACTACTCTATGGATGCTCAAGAAAGTTGATTTCCCGAAACATTAAAGGATGTAGCTCTCCGTTGGTTTACAAGATTAGGGGGAATTATATTCGGTCATTAGATGATATGATGAAGAAATTATTAAATAATTACTAGTACTATTGCAAGGTTAGGGACATCAAGGAACACATATTTAAGATGTCACAATTAGATGATGAGAGTCTCCAAGATTGTGTAGAAAGATTCCAATATATTTTTCAAAGAAAAAAGAAAGATACCATGGACCACAAAACATTACATATCCTTTTTCTCAAAGGTATACAAGAAGACTTTTTAGAAACCTCAAAACCTAATGGGAGTAGGGGATGTCTCTAAATTGTCCTTTGAAGATATTTGTGACTTATGTAAATAGTATTTAAGAGGAAGTGCACAATATGGGAAGAACTCTTAAGATAAAATATCTTGAATTGGTAGGTAAAATGGGGTAGGGTAACTAAGGTTGATCTAGGGAATTTATTAGATAATCTTAAGGCTGATATTCTTAGCACACTTAGCTCAAATCTAGACACCCTTCTTACCAAAGGGAAGAAACAGGAAGTTCAAATAGCCCTAGCCATATTTTGTACCAAATGTCGAAAGAAACACACACATAGGGAATTCCCTTTGAATAATATAGAAGTATCCAGAATGTTTCAACAAAAAAATTTCACTTAGGAATGTCCCTCTTTACCAAGGCTCAGAGCCATGTTTCATGAATCTGATGGGGAAATTGAAGAAATTTGTTTCGTGACTCAAGAGAAACCATGGCCACTAGAAACATCTAGACCTACATGTCCTAAACCTTCCTAATATATGACTCCTCCATTTGGATGGTGTCCTTTGATACCCTGGCCACAATACCCCCTTAGGTACAAGGCCAAGGATGGACCCCAGGTTGGAGAGACCCTCCTCTTTTGGGAACATGATGCCATGAATTACACCTCAACCACATCTATAGTAGTTTCAGTTACCTACCAATCAATCTACTCAAACTCAACAGAGGCCTCAATTTCGTACTCAATCCATTCATAATCTAAATAAGAATAAATTAGTCCAACCCAACTACCTTGTTGAACTATCTCATTTCCCTACCTATCCTCTTTCATTTGTGGATTGTAAAAACATTCATTTATGTTTCGGAAGGTAATTAAAAATAAAATTTCTACTACAAAAACAAGACGAGCTGGATAAATCACCAAAACTAGTATTTCCTTCTCCAAAAATCCAATCACATTCTCCTAAAAAAGAACTTGATCCCATTCCTTATCCTGAAAGGCTATGCCTTAAGAAGCCTCTTGCATAGGCTAAATTTGATTTCTTAGGGGAATTAAGGAATGTATGTTTAAAGAATTTTATTCCAAGCTATTAAGTATGTCCTCATCTATTGAAGGAAATCCAAGAACTTTTCTTAAAGTATCTAGGAAGCAAGAAAATACATCCTAATATACTACAAGTAATTGGGAAATTGGTAGACCTAATGTTGGGTAAATTTTTTATAGAAAAGTATGGGGATCCTGGGATCCCCTTCGTTACTGTAAATATTAATAATACCCCTATAACCAAAAATTTTATATATTGAGGAGAAGGTATAAATGTTATGACCAAGGAGACTATGGAAAAACTTAATTTTCCTAGCCTTTCGCTGACCCCAACTATTCTTCAAATGGATGACACATCTACTATAAATCCAAAAGGAGTAGTAGAAGAAATTGTTGTTTCCATAGACTCATGGGAATACCTAGTTTATTTTATGATCCTGGGAATACCTAGTTTATTTTATGATCCTCCAACCTAAGGCCAATCTTGGAGGGTACCCCTTAATCCTCAGAAGGTCTTAGTTAGCCATAATAAATGACTACATCAGTTGTAGGTTTAGGGACATGACTATTTCCCATGGGAATTCCACTAGAAATCTTACTCTTAACCTCCTACTAAACATTTTCTAGACCTCGAGGACCTCATTTGGTTCAAATATAATGATTAAGAATCTAACTGACTCCTCTTGACGCTCAACCAAGCCTTAATTTTCAAATACCATAGTAAGGATGATTTAATTTGCACCTTTTTAACACACACTCATATCAACAACGATGCATCCCTTGACATAGCTTTGAGCAAACAATCCCAAGAAAAATTTCGCGCATTGAGCAAAAAAATCAATCGAAATCAATAACTTCATCTGATTTCATGGATGATTGAACTAAAGTTATTGAGATTTTCACTTGAAAGACTAAATATTAATGCCCGGCTGGAACTTTCACAACAAAATATATTGGTTGAAATGCTTAAGAATAATAATAAATATTTTGCATGGGATTATATTGATATGAAAGTGATATATCCTAACTTGTGTGCTCATCACATTTACATAAAAGAGGATTCTCAACCTATTAGGAAACCCCAAAATAGGATGTACCCTGCTCTCAGGGACATAGTTAAAGAAAAGTTACATAAATTGTTAAATGTAGGTTTTATTTATCCTATTCTTGATAGAAAATGTGTCTATCCCCTAGTTATTTTTCCTAAGAATAACAAAAAGTTGCGAGTGTGTCTTGATTATCAAGAGTTAAACAAGGCTACCCTAAAATACTAATTCCCTATACCCTTCATCGATCAAGTATTAGATACCTTGCAAGTGAAGAATTTCTTCTCCTTTCTTGATGGACTCAATGGCTACAACCTAATTCAATGAGCCCCCAAAGATCAAGAGAAAACAACCTTCACCTATCCCTTGCAAACTTATGCTTACCAAGTGCTCCCATTTGAACTATGTAATGCTCTAGCAACTTTTCAACGGGTTGTTCTTGAAATATTTTCCAACTTGACTAATGATTTTGTTGAGATATCTATGGATGATTTTATAGTGTACAAGGAGACCTTTGAAGAATCTATAAAGAATCTTGAGAAGGTGATAATCTGGTGTCAAGAAACCAATATTTCTCTTATTAATGAGAACTTTTAAAGGCTTCTCATAGAAGGGATCATCTTACGGAACCATATTCCTCATGAAGGAATCGGGGTGGACCTTTCCAAAATAAAGGTAATCCTTAAATTATTAGATCCATCTACACAAAATGATGTCTGCATGTTTTTGGGTTATGCAGGATACTACCGGAGGTTTATAGAAAAATTTACAAACGTAACTTCCCCATAGTTTTGTTTCTTAACAAAAATTGAAGAGTTTCATTTGGATGATCAATGGAAATTAGCATTTAATGCTCTTAAAGAGAAGCTATCCTCTACCCCTATTTTGCAATGCCCTAACTTGTCCTTGCCCTTCCATATTCACAGTGATTCCTTAGATACAACCATTGTAGTTATACTGGGTAAAAAGGAGGGACAAAAATCGTATGCCATTTATTACATCAGTAAAAATTTGACCCCAACTGAATTAAATTAAACAGTATTTGAAAAGTAACTCCTCATTGTGGTTGATGCCATAAATAAGTTCCATCATTATTCTACTGGGTATCCTAATTTTATACATACTAATCACTTTTCCATATGGTATATCATGAATAAATTTATTACACATGGTAGAGTGACCATGTGGCTTCTCCTCCTAAAATAATTTGATATTACCACCATTAATAAACCAAGAAATGAGAACATTGTTGTTGATTTCTTATCTCAACTTCATCATACTAACAAATCTAACCTTATAGAATATGTTTTCCCTTATGAGAATTTGTTTTCCTTGTCTACTAATAAACCTTGGTTTGTAGATATTGCTAATTATTTGGCTATAGGTAAACACTCACAACACTTATCACCAAGAGAATGATAAAAGGTTGTTAAAAATAGTGCTTTGTACTCTTGGATTCAAGGTTACTTGTTTTGAACTAGGTCTAATTATATTATTCGATGATACATTCGAGAGGATGAAATCTACGACATCTTGAAAGAATCTCATGACAACCCTTGTGAGGGACACTTCGCAGATTAGAGGACTACAAACAAAGTTTTATGACAAGGGTATTATTGGTTGACAGTTTTCAGGGATGCTAAAAATTATGTTTTAAGCTATGATAATTGTTAGAAAATGGGAAGGCCAATACAGATTGAGAAACTATCATTGCAACCCCAAGTTTTGATTGAGCCTTTTGAGAAATAGGATCTTCAATTTGTAGGGCCCATCAACCCACCATCAAGAAAAAATACATATATCTTAGTATGTATTGATTATGTGACCAAGTGAGTTGAAGCTAAAACTTTACCAAGGACTACATAATAGGCAGTGGCTAATTTCTTATATTAAGAAATATTTGCTTGATTTGGCATAACACAAGAGATTTTCATTGATCAAGGGACTCAATTTACTTCTAAATTGGTCCAATATATCACTAAGAAGTTTAAAATCAAACATTATATGTCCACTCCATACCACCCTCAAGTGAATGGAAAGGTGGAGATTACTAACAAAGTTCGGGAAGCTATCTTAAGAAATATAGTACAACACCATCATAATGAATAGGTTGAAAAAATTTCAGAAGCTTTCTGGGCATATAGAGTTACATGTAAGAATTCCATCGGTTTCATGCCTTACAAATTAGTATATGGAAAATCGGATATCCTTCCTATTGAATTCGCAATTAAGACATTAAGGAAAACCCTACAAGCTAGAATGGACCTCTCTGAGGCTCAAAGGCATTGATTAGATTAACTTAACGAGCTTGATTAAATATACCAAGATTCCATTCAACAAACAAATATCATTCAACAACATCGATTGAAATGGAATGATAATTTTATCAAGAAGAAGTAGTTCAAAGAAGGAAACCAGACCCTCTTATTTGATTCAAGACATAAAGACTTCAAACTAAAATTACATACCCAATGGTTGGGGACATACAAAATCAAAACTACATTCAAGAATTGATACATAAATATTCACACTATCAACAAGAGCTGGAGATCATTGATGGAAAATTGACATCGATTAAACCTATACCAAAACCCCATATCAAAGGAGGAATTTATTGAGGAATTGGTGAAGCCATCTGATTGAAAATTCATAGATAAGATGGATAGATGCATTTGACTATCTAATTTATAGGCCCATTTGACTATCCATACCTATTTTTTATTAAATCACCTAATGATGTGAATATTATCACTCTAAGGCAAACCAGGGATTACATCTAGAGAGTGCGGACATGAAAATCAAGAAAATTTGGTGTCATCGAGATTCCTCCAACTACGAGGTGTTTTATTTCTTAATGTTTTTTCATTTTTAAGAGGAGTTTAGATTTACTTACAAAATAATAAAATATACATAAATATCTATTACATTACCTAATTTTCCAAAAACAATTCGCTAATTATAAATCCATTTATCTACACTAGCTTAATCCTATAAATCTCTTATCATGATCCCTAAGAAGTCACATAAAGGCCTTAACCTTTCCTCACTACCTTGAAATGGAAAAAAGTTATGAAGGCCCTTTTCCTAACCTATACTTTTGCATATATTTGAAACCGACTTTTCCCATTACATATGTTATCAACATATTTAACCTATACCCTTGTATGTATCTCAACCCTTTTATATACATTATAAACATATACCATATGTGTATTGTCATATGTGAAAATGGGGGAAATGTTAGGCTTTCAAACTATACGGATTTCCAGGAGTAACCCGTCATTATTCAACTCAGCATTATGACAAGGACCTCATTCAATTTTCATTAAGGTGGCGTCATACATCATGCGTGGTAATGGAAGTTGTCAACTCACGTTATTCCATAACAAGTAGACCTCCATTTCCATAGCCCAAGAAATATAAAGAAATTTGGTTCATTGCACAAATCAATCACTAAATTTTTTTTCATTCTCAGATTCGGTTATAGAGGTAGTGGTGCGAGGATTTTATAATCATAAGACAGGAGGAAGGAGCCATGGGAGTTTTTTTGAACCGCATTGAGCCTAAGAATGTTGAGACTTTCTAAACTAAGCTCGTAGTGTGGAATATTTTTTCGTGGAAGTAGGGTGGGCTAAGTTTCTCGGATGGTTTCAAGGGCACGATGCGGCTATCACATTATAATTTTCCCAAACCTTCAGTGGGGTACAAGCCCTCATTAGAAAACTCACCATAGTGGTAGATGAAAAAATGATCACAGTAGTGACACTACTCTCCCAAGAATGGGAAAATTGGTTGAATAACTTCAAGATCAATGGGGAATGTTGGTACCCTTTTCTACAGGTTTCATTGCCCCTTCTACACACGAAAAAATGCCTCTGTAGAGTGTCATTTCTTCCCTTGTGGTAGGATGGTGTATACGTAATTCCAAATTTTTTTACATGTGAAGGTAGGCTCATTTTAGTCTACCATTACCATATTAAAATTCTAATGCATCTTGCACAATAGAAACCACTCAATATGCCTTATTTTGTTTTGAAAAATTTAACTGAAATGTCTTCTTTAGTCTAACAAAAGAAGAAATACTTGGATCACATGTTATATCACCAAGGGTTGATCAAAATGTTGATAGTAATGGAGTTACGTAGATTGGATATTCCTTGGGAGGTTTTATTTATGGAATTAAAAATAAACCAAGGGCAAGGGTTTTGAAGAAGTAAATACAATTAAATCTAGGGATTCCCTTATTTACTTAGTGTCAGTACTCCACTAGAACCTATTTGCAATCTTAGAAAAGGAATGATTTGTCTCATGGCTCCAAGATTTCTGGTTCAGATGAAGAAACAAAATCATCCAAGGAGACAAGTTAAAAGACTATCATTGTAGAGCCTCCTAATTCGTGACAGAAAAAAATTACTAAAGTAGTAGACCCTATCGAAAGTACTATGGAGGAAGCACCATTGTTCTTTGAAATTGGATTTAGCAATGACAAATCAGAGAAATGCAAGCATTAAAAATGTAAGGAATTAGCCCTAAACCCTTTTAATTCTGCAATGCTAGCTACGAAGTGTTTCTTACGTAGAAGAAAACTTAATCTTGACAAATGAGAAGATATGGGCCACACTAAGGAAGAAAAAGCTTATGTTAAATAGTTTAGGAAGTGTACTCCAAGCCATAGAATAGGAAGAGGACTCTAAAAGTAAAACTAAAACCTTTGTTTAAGGTTATACTAAGGAAGCCCAACAAGTCATCAATGCCATCTTAGATCACATTTTGACTAACACTTATGCATTCCTTCAGCTTAAGCCCGACATGCCATAGTGGCAAACAAAAGATGATTGATTTTATTTGGGGATTATTAATAAACAAAGTCACATGAAGGTGATTGAAAAGCTAAAAAAACGTTGGTTTTTGGTATACCTAAATCAAGAAGAGAAATGGAAAATCCAAAATACTAAATGGAAAGATATTTATAAGAAGGAAAAAATATTAAGAGTCCCTTCCAGAGTTTATCCCATATTTCTACATGACCATGGGCATCTTTCTGACTAAAACAAACCTAGGACAACCAATCACATGAGATAGATTAGCCAATTTTTTTTTTTTTTTATAGAAGTCTAACATAATTCAGATGCCTTAGATTAGAATATATTAGGTGAACATTATCTATTCAACTTTGTTCTACTAAATAATTCTCAATGGAATCCAATCCTTTTGTTTAAGATGTCCAACTTTGGGCATTTATGTCCTATATGGCAAATTTTATCAAATGGAAGAGAAACTAATATTTTTAAGGTAAAACATAGTCGGAAGCTCGGTCAATGGTACAAGAAGAATACCCATTGCCTGGTTTAGTGGTTAATGATTTGACATGGTTAAAAGAGGATCCTGGGGATTCTACAACCATTAGGCACAATCAACGCTATGTTGTTACTGAATATCATGAGGTGGCATGAACCTACTCTCTAGAGGCTCTTATGGTGGCCTAAGACATGTGGGAAGGACTACCAACATTCCTTCGGGACAAACACCCTATGGGATATCCATATTTTAGTTTAGCTCTTAACTGAGCATCATTCTACACTTGTTCATTACTCAGGCAACTATCAATATGGGTAGTAATTTTGTTCCAGTATCCCCTCATCTAGTGTCCTCCCAAATTTTATAGGTCCCCTACTCAATGGGATGAGGAGAAGAAGCATTCTAATTTGACATTTAAGGACAAAACTCTAGGATACTACAACATAGGGGAGTTTGGTCACCCACCCTATAACTGGGCTGACATTCATGTTGGATTACCCAAGATAGAGTAAGGTTGCATGAGGACATGCATCTAGAAAGGGTGGGGGGAAGTGTTGGGTCCTCCATATGGAAGCCTTTCGTTTACCAAAAATACTCATTTTTGCATATAAAGCTTATATCATTTGCCCATAAACATATATAAACTCACTCATTATTACCACAAGTGTGTGTGTGTGTGTGTATATATATATATATATATATATATATATATATATATATATATATATATATATAGATATATATGTTTAATTGCTTCAGTACTCTACCTCGTTTTTCTGACTCAAATAATTAAAGGATTGTTGGAATAATATATATGTGTGTTTGGTTAAATGGAGGTGCAAGAATTATAGCTTTCGCCATAGTTTGAATATATATATATATATAATGGCTTGCAATAAATAAGGTTTGGAGTATTTATTACCATCCAGGGCATTTTGTCTACAAGGAAGCTTTTGGTTTTACATGTCACAACTATGAGTAAATGGGACCAGCTCTATGCTCTTTTTGTGATGGGAAGATATTTCCACTTCAATCAAGTCTACAAGCCATTCATGACCGAGTATGGATGCCAAATGGATGACGTCTATGTATATAAGAGGAACTCCTATAATATGATATGGATAAAGGAAATTTGTTTATGGACTTCTAAAGGATATGGTTTGTTAACCTATCCATCTAAGAACATGGAAATTTTATACATAGGATTGGCTCTAACTTTAAATTTCTATTCTTTCAAATTGGATGGAATATTTTTTATACTTCGACCGATAACTCATATCTCGAGTAGTTGTAGTCAAATATTGTGTGCATTTTTAATTATGTTACTTATTCTTGCGCACTTATAGGTTTGTGAGAACAAATTGATCCACTTGATATAATTAAGCTCTAAGTATCCATAGAACTATCAGGAAAAATATATCCATCTGAGGTTGAAAATAGTATAATTATTTTAGATTATGACTAGACCTAATAAATAATTGTTTACAAATTGTTATTTTGTGGTTGATTAGTTCGGTCAACTCACCAAGACTCTTATGTGTGCTTAATTTTAGATTCTATGAATTCTCTCTATATATGTAACCACACATATTTTAGAAAAATGATGATATTTTGATATTGTTCCTGCATAATATATTCACACTTTTTCTTGTGTGAACCCCTGTGTCATTTCTCTCTACTTTATGATCTGGTATGTGTTTATGGGCTCATTAGTATATTTGTGTTTAATATTTAATAGTTTGAAGGCCTGGATTAAGCCTTGAGTAGGGCCCACTGAAGGCATAGTCTAGTGACCATAGTTATTTGTTGTTTATTTATGAGTAGCATAATATTATTACTTAATGTAATTGATATCTACTTTTGTGTGTGTAGTCTTGTTTTAATATTATGCACTTTAATTTCTAGATTATGTAAAAAAAATTGGGTATGTTTGTGTGGCATCCTTTAATTGTAGTTCAAGGTATGTCAATACATCTCATGTGTAAGGATTATAAGAATATTTATTGTGCAATTAAGTGATTAGAAAGAAACTACCTATTACACAATATTTTGTCACACCTCCTATTCACTTCGTGTTCCATATCCCGAAGTACCAAAATGTTGACAACTATGAAATATATCCATCATGATACACAAACAAAAACATCCCTGAAAAACCAAAGGAAATCTTCCCTTAGTCAATTATGAAGAAGGTTAGCTAAAACCATAATTTTTAGGGCCAACGCTCTTTCCTCCACTACCTTCCTGTGCTCATGGCAAGTTGCACTGCTTTACCCTAGTGCTACTAGCACGGGTTTTGATATGAAAACCCATGCTTAAACTCTTCTGGCAGGCTTTCCCAAAATGGCGGAGAAGCTCCATATGCTAGAAACTTCGAGAACGACGAGGTGGATATTAGTTGTTGTTGATATGGTCGAGCTCTCCCAATTGGATCTCTTGATCTTATCATTATGGGCCTTCCCATTGAGATGTGGACATTCCTCCCTCTTTTGTGGATCCCTAACTCCCTCTCCCTTCCTATCAATCAACTCCCTTCCATCCCCAAGTGGTTGGTCATTTATTGCTTGCATTCCTATGCTAAGATTATGCCTAAATGTTGCCCATCTAACTCGGAGAAGGACCTGGAAATCCACCAAAAGGATGTCTCAAACATCAGGGGATTAGTTGTATGCTTCCCCTTTTAGTTTATTAATATATACATATGATGTTCACTTTTCCCAAATGTGTACATGTTTATGCATTTAGCTTAGTACTCCTTGATCTATTAAGTAGTTTATGTTTAATATATGCCATGTATGATCTTGCATCTTGTATTGTCTTTTGATCTCTATTGTAGGTATTCAGATGTAAAGAACAAGAAAGGAGAGAGCCTGGAAGCTAGGGAATCAAAGTCATCTCCAAAGGCTTGAGCGATTAGAATCAAAGCAAGGTTGGTGACTCTCTCTCTACATTTGTTAATCATAAGCTAGGAAAGTGTATGTTAGTTTGTTTAGTTTGTTGCTAGAACCATTCATTGGGCTAGATAAACCACCTCTATCCGCAGAGGGAATTTCCTTCACAACAAAATGGTGACTTCGATGGGGAAGTTATAGCCTCTTCAATCTCTTTTTCGATATGATCTCTTAATCACTTTAACTGACCATTGAGTTCTCATTTAGTTTGAACCTTGTGGATAGGGCTGCATAGTCACTGATTACTACCTTAGAGTGTTGTATCTAGAGTGTTTTTTGAAATATTTTTTTGTATTTTTCCTTATTCCTCGCCCAACGCATTTTTGACTCAAACAGTTGCGTTGTCGGTGTGCTTTCCTTTAGAAAAGTTGCGTTCAACCCCTATTCAACACGATTTTGGTCATTACAGCTATGCTGATCTCAAAGATTGGTGAAAATTAGGGTGTCTCTAACAAAATCCAATGTGTCTTAGCCCCTGAGGTCCTTTTTCTGGTCCATTGTGATTGGATTTGTTGGTGTTTTGTCTGATTATGTTATTTTATTAGCCGATTATTGTCTCTTGAGCTTTCAAGTGGTTGGAGTGAAATTGGATTGATTCTAGGGTTTTTAGGTCATTTGATTGTCACTTGCCGCTTGTAAGTGTCACTGAGTTTGTAGTTTGTTGATTGATTAGATCTGGTTATCTATTAAAATCATTCAAAACGTCAATTTGCATTAGTTTTGGCTTGTCTTTTGCAAAGTTTCTTTTTGATTGCATTAGGTCATCTTGCACTTGAAAAATCATATTTGTTATTTATTGAACATAGATTACATTGTTTGGTTTACAAGTTGAAAAGGGTGCATTGTTTATTCATTCAAAAGAGAAAAGTGAAAGACATTTTCATTTAAGTGCTTTTGGATTTGAGTTGGTGTTGCTTTGATTGGTGCATTATTTGCATTGGAATCATTTGAATCAAAATCTCATTTTTGGTTTAATTAAAGCTTTGATTTCATTAGAGAATCTAAAAATCAAAGAGAACATCATTTATATAAAGTGCATCTTAGTGAAGTAAACATCATTTTTCTTTCGATAGATTGCATATAAGATAGTGAAGATTGTTTTTTCTTTTGCATATTGCATTTGGAAAGAAAAATTAGTGGAGGCATGTTCTTTGATGAATTCTCTTGCTTGATGCATTAATTGATTGAATTATCTTCCCTTCTTGGTTTACCTTTCATTGAAGTGGAAAGTTTCCTTTTCTCATATAGTTGCATTTTAGGATTTAGGTGACATTGTTTGAGCCAAAAATTGAAACATAATTCAAGAACAATGTTAACATTTACTCAATTAACCTAAGTAGCATTTGGAACTTAACGCAAACATTTAGAGGTCTAGGATAGAGATGTGTTCTAGCATCTATAAACCTAGCAGCTGTCGTTATTTTCCAACATTGTATCATGGGGGTGAAATCACATTCCATTTACAAAAGCATATAGGATCGTTCTCTAGTACTCTTAGGTATATTAGAGGCGCTCCATGTATGGAAAGTGTATGGCAACACTCTTATCGAACGGTTATTCATTAGGTGGCGCTAACACAAACTTGTGCTCCCATAGCCACAAGTAACAGAGTCAGACACCTTGTAGACGTGATACATCAAACACAACATTCGTGGAGATCGGTCATCGTATGTTAAGTCCTTGGTTTCCACTAGGGTCTATATAGCGGTTCAAAGATACTTCGTAAGCCTTCTTGCCTAGCTTACCCCTTTTTTTATTTTGTTTTGTTAATTTCTAAAATCAATTAATTGACTGAGTTAAAACATCATTCCTATCGAAATACTCCTTAGTAGATCTTAGGTTGATACCAATGGAAACGTTTATCGAGTCTACCAACCAAGGAAACCCTCCTGACAGAAATTCTAGTCCCTTTCCTTATTTTGGAAATGTTGGTGCTCCCTATATGGTAATGTTGCCTCTTCCTGGTTTTACCATTGGTTTTCCAGTTTGGTTATTTTCGGCCTCGGTGATTCCGAGTGTCCAATCTACTTTTCAACCAAGTTCTCCTCCACTTGAACAACATCAACATCATGTTGATCCTAAAGTTGACACCTCACCTTCTTCGCCTTTTTCTTCACCCCGCTCTTCCTCTTTGCCTGGTGAAAGTCTGGATTCTAGTAACCAGGAAGCTGAGAAGAAGAATAAGAAGCCAAATAAGCAAGGGGAAAACCAAACAATTATTTTTACTGATTAAAGTGACGTAGAAAAATCTTCCAATCAGCCCCGGAAAGTGAAATTCCCTGGAAAGCTTTGTAAGGGTGACTACCTTCTTCGATAGTGTCTTGGTATTCCCAAGATATTAGAAGTGTGGTCCATAAGCTCACATCAACATTTTCCATCAACCTCTGGAGATCATGTTGGTGATAAACCTTCAACTAGTAACACTAAAGCTCATGGGAAAAAGGGAAAAGTCAAATTTCCGTATAAGTTGTGTGAAGGTAATCATCTCATTCACCTTTGTCCTCTTATGGATGAGGCTTCCAAAGAGTTGGGAAACCTTACAACTTCTGAAACTTGTGTTTCAGATGGTTATCGAAAGCTTTCCCTTGATCCTTCGCTATTTGATCAAGTGATTTATCAAGAGTCATATTTGGTCAACCCCATGCTCACTAAAAGTGAGTCATGTGAGTCCATTCTCGACTAACCATTGGTTAAGAAAATGGTAGACCTAGCTCCACCTTCATTTAACCGTACCTTTCCAGTAGAATGTGCACCTCATACTGTTTAGGATCTTCTGGCTTCTTCATTTTCGAATGAACTCGAGGGAAATAATCTTGTTCCCAAGGTGCATGAGAGAATTTCTCATATTCCCATAGCACAAGAGGGAAGATCTCTTACACCCCCTTTGAGTAGTTTAGTTAGTTCTTTGATTGGAGTCGACTGGCAGGATATTGCCTTTCGTCTTATGTGCCTTTCCATATTACAGTACAGGGTTATAATATGGCCATACTGAGCACAGTCATAGATGAGGGTGCATCTGTTAGTGTTCTGTCCTCAGTTGCATGGAAAGCTTTAGGTTTTCCGCAACTTGTCCCTGTCACCTAGAATCTATTAAATTTTAACAAAGGAACCAGTCAACCATTAAGGATCCTTCCTAAGTTGCCTATTACTTTGGGAGGAAAGATTGTCTATATAGATGTGGTGTTCTTCCAAGGCTCATTGGATTTTAATCTACTCCTTGGCTGTGACTACGTTTACATCATGGGAGCTTTTGTATCTTCCCTCTTTCAAGTGATTTGTTTCCCACATGAAGGAATCATTGTGATCATTGATCAACTTACATTAATTGGTCCTTAATCAACTCCCAATAAACCATCATCCATAAATGGTTCTTATGTGCAGGCAGTATCACCCCCAACAAAGGTTAATTTTGTGGCTACCTATTCCATGCCCACATCTACTGATGATCTAGTAGGTGATGTAGTATTCCATGTACTAAGAACATTGGAGCCCAATTTTTCAATTGAATCTATTGGTAGCAGGAACCCCCAAGGGTAGTTTTGGGGCTAAAAGTCCATGTTTAAGTCAATTTTTGTAATATAATTGTAAAGACTCCGCATTTTGTCGTCGCGGAGTGCAAAGGTATTATGGGTCAAAAGGCTATTTTGCCCTTAGTTTTGTAAAGTAAAGTCGGCTACAAGAGACCTACCCATGGTCCACTGACAATGGGATTGTATAAAAAGAACTAAGCTCTAAGTAGTTTAAGGAGATAATAAAATGGCAGATCATGTAATAGAGTGATAGCGCTAAAGAAGAAGTCTAAGTCTTGGGTCGTAGCATAAGTAGAGGCTCTACAGATGAGTGTGCAGAGACCTAGGGTAGAATTTTGTAGCTGAGTGCGCGGACCCCTGTAGCTGTGTGTGCAGGGTGGACATAAGTTGTAACACTTGGAAGATATTAATAAAAGGAGATATTTTGCAATTTTTGTGTCTTTGTTCTGTTGATGCATTTGGATATTTTATGTATGAATTTCCTTTATTATGTTTATATGATGTGTGAATGAATGCGATTACATTGAATAATTGAACGAAATTACGAATATCTGCTTACGCAGTGTTAAATTTAAGTATTTGATGAGATAAGCAAATCACTTAGACTAATTGGGGAATTTGCATGGCACGCTGCCATAGCAACACGAAAGTACTTGAGCAATAGGCTAGGGCTGCGTGAAGGTTGATCGTATACTTTTGTGAAGGTATTGAAGGCTGGAATACAGGGTTTGTCTTGCAAGCCCTAGAGTGAAGCGACCTGCGTGAAGGCAGGGATAGAAGGAATCAAACGACGTCACAACCATCTCAGGGTGCAGAAACTTGGTTACAACATCCCCACATACTGCTTTGGGTGAGACTTCAGTCCACGCTCTGTGGGCTAATGCCGAAAGGGAAAGTAGTGTAGGGATTTTTTTGGCTAGTTAACACTGAACATGGGTCAGGCCCCCTCAAGCCAACAAATGGTTCCGTTCTTGGGATCGGAATCTGCATAAGAGATGTGTGATGTCGTATCATTGGAATCCAACGAAAAAGGACATTGGAGACTGGTTGGATAGAAAGATCCACGAATTCGTGGCACAGGAGAACAGAAACCTGAAACTGATAAAGGAACAGTAGTTGGACAGATACCTGTATACATAAATCCATGAGATCTTTTTCTGCTTCTTCCTTATTGAGCTATACGAGTGGATCGCGACGCTAGCAGATAGCCAAGGGAGGTGGAAACTTAACAGTCCTATTGTGTGGACCCCTGAGCTACTGCAAAGGTTGGAAGCATCAGAGGATAAGATCGTCCGCGCTTTCGATCATTGGATCGATCGCGTCATAGGAGGATTTGTGACTGAATTTGTGGTTGACACCTCAGTCAACTATAGCGAGGCGGAGCACTGCTTTTTCAAAGGATTGTCAGGTAAGTACGTAAAATCTTTGAATACCTGGATTAAAATGCTATTTTGTGAGAAACGGGTTATGCAGCTACGTTGATGTTTGGGACTACATGAAGTGGAAAAACTTACAGGAACGACGGAAAAAAGGGCTCGGAGTATAGTCCATTGATTTCACCTCCGCGAGGTGACGAGGAAGATATAGCAAAGGTTTCTCCATGAAGTGCTATTTAGTTAATAGGACAAGGGTTCCCATGAATACCACCTCTTCCCACACCACCTCGGACTTCACCACCCTCACCTCCAACTTCACCCATACCACCTCCACCTCCACCACAGTTTAGTATGGCAAATACAGTGAAGTTGCCTTTGTTCAAAGGCTTAGGAAATGAAGACCCGGACTAATTCTAGTTCGTTGTGAGGGCTATATGGGAAGCTCAAGGTGTTACAGATGATCATATAAAGAAGGCAACACTGGTTAATGCTCTGCAAGATCACGCGCTAACCTGGTATATTAAGTACTCTAGCAATAACCTAAATGCTAAAGTGGTATACATCCAGGCAGCACTGAATAGAGAATTCAGTAGGCCTAAATCTGAGGTGCAGTCAATTGTGGGCTTCAAAGAGATCGCGATGCAACCAAGTGAGATGCCTTGGGAACTAGATCAAAGGTTGAAGTATACAATCCATGAAGCTAGTATGAATTTGATAGATGGACAGCATCGCGAGTGGTTTGTAGCTTCACTACTACCACACTTAAGGAGTGCATTGTTGCAGCATAAGATAACAACTCATGCAGATGCCTTGGAGATTGCCATGAGGCTACATGATAACCCGATGCAAGATCCAAACCTGGGGGTTCAGCAAATTCATGTGCAGCTAAAGAACCTATGCCTTGAGATGCAAAATCTGAAGCAGGATAGGACATTCGACTAGAGATGTGCGAGGAGGTATGGTGCTTGAAATGCAAGAGTCAGGATCATGACAAAGACCATTGCCCGGTCTTTGAAAACTATATTGTGGGAGGAGGACTAATGCCTTTAAGGCCAAAAGCTCAAGCAGGACCTAGCATGGGGCCTACATTATGGTGTGCTATCTGTCAGGTAGCCAGAAAACATGCTACAGATAACTGTCACTTGGTACAAAAGTTTGTACAGGCACTGCAATAGCTGTTCTGCAACTTTTGTAGGTCGGTAAGGCATGATGAGCATACTTGTAGGAGCTATAAATTGATGATGGATAGAACTCCTACCTATAAGGTTCAGGATGAAATGTGGCCCCTTGGCAATAGCATAGGGCTGGCACAGATAGCATTTCAGGGGCACAGACAAGGCCGAGGTGGAGGAGGACTTGGTAGAGGTCAAGGATAGTTGATTTTCTATAACTGCGGAGAACCAGGACTTTATGCCCATGATTGCACTAATCCAATGCTTCCATCATGCAAGTATTGCACGTTGTTTGATCATGAAATGGAATATTGTCCTATGCTGATAGCTAGGATATGTGACAAAGGGGCAATACCACCTCCACTGACTCAGAACCTACAAATTGATAGGTCTAAACCGTGTGAGGAAGATCCAAATGTAAATATAGTGCTCAGAAGTGGAATCACGACAAGAGATGACAAGGGGAAGCAACTAGAAGACAGTACATGGGTTCGCAAAGCTTCGACGAAGGAAGCTGAGTTCGATTATTAGCATGCACGTGAAACCTTCATGGAAGCTAAGAAGAGATTCACTGAGGCCTCCACCTCAGGAAGCAAGGATAAGCCTGAGTAGGAGATGGACCCCTCTATGCTCACAACTTTCCTGAAGACCTGTATGAAGTTACCGTGTGATAGTAAGGTTGTGAAAGGGTTACAAGAACTCATCAATAGATGCGCTAGAACCGCGCCAAGTGAGCCGCGCATAGTACAAAATATTGGCAAGCATAAAACAAGGACAGGACGGGAGATGAGACTGACTGCGCAAATAGGAGAGTATGAGATGGATCAGGTTATTTTGGACCTGGGATGAGACGCGAACGTCCTACTGAAACAGACTTGGGAGCAAATGGGGAGACCTGAACTGCAATGGTCTCTGATTCAGCTAAGGATGGTGAATCAGTAGAAGATCATTCCCATGGGGCGGCTGCAGTGGGTGACTGTGGATATTGAGGGAGCGAGTGCACTGGATGAATTTGAATTAATAGAGATAGTGGATGACAACAATCCCTATCTTTCAATCCTGAGAATTGACTGGGTTACTAATATGAATGAGGTAATCAATCTAAAGAAGTGAAAGACGATCTTGGAGAAGAAATCGTTGCGCGTAGTAGTACCCCTAGATCTAGTTGAAGGATCATGCTATACTAAACCATTTCGCGATTATAAGAGTGATGACAACCTAGACTGTATCTATAAGATAATAGCGTGAGGCCAAGATTGGGTGAATCCTACTGTGGATGGATGAATTACATGGGATTGTGAGAGTTCCTACACTTTGGACTTTGATGAAAAGATAGAATGCTTGTAGAATAGGTTACATGAAGTAACTATGCTGAATTGCAACATTATGACCCGATTGCTGCGCTGCGTGTCATCAAAGGTAAGAAGTATGCCTACTTATGATGGTCTGAATGAGGTAGATATATTTTTGGATGCATTTGAAAGGGAGGTACCAAAAAAGCAGTGCTTCCAAGCATTGGACTAGGCACTGCGCGCTACGCCCGCAAGATGGTTGGGTACACATAAGGGGAGCTTTGATGATTGGCGTTGTTAGTTCCAGTCTTCGTAGCCTATCACCAGGGATCAACATGAGCTCTTACTAGGTTTGGTTTGGTTAGATTTTTTGCACATGGTCTTTAGCAAAAAAAAAAAAAAAAAAACATGTCATAAGTGTGTCCATCAGGAGCAGCTTTCCAACGATATATCACACTCTAAAAACTGGCTCCCGGATCAAAAGATATGACCGAATGAATGGTTGACTCAAAGGCCTCCCATGCAGTAGTTCAAGTATTGAATGATCCAGAGGAAGCTAGGAGATGTCAGTGGTTGGTCTTGTGGCTGGATTGTGATAGAGAAGAAGAGAACATAGCATTTGAAGTCTATTACCGTGCTGCTAATCCTCATCTCAACATATGGCGAGCTCGTTTCTCTACTTTGATTGAAAGAGATATCATGTGCAGAGGGCATTGTACATTGCTAATAGGGATATTGCTAGTGAAAGGCTTACAGTTGCTGGTCTCATGGTCCCTGATGTACCAGCAAGGGTGACAAATATTTCTAATATGGATATTATTGTTTTTGTTAAAAGTTGTTTCTCTCTCATCATATTCTCTGCATTCTAATTAGATAGGGGAAAAAGATGTTTCAGCTAGAATGATCCATGATATATACAGCAAGTTGTTATTACATCCAAGGATCTCTGGTTTTGCAAACACTATGGGATTGATCTAAACAACAAAAAGAGGTTACTTCTAGTAGTATTGATATTATTTTGACAAAAGATCTATCGGGGAAGCATTGATTACTTTAGTTGTGAATAAATTGTTCTCAGAGGGCCAAGCTTCTTATCATATTGAGCACTTTAAAAGCTTTCAGTTGGCATTTCATCTGGTGATCAATTATGGGTTGCACACTACATTCTAAGAGAATTTCATAAATGGATGGTGTTGATGCTCACACTAACTACAGTACTAAAATCATTGAGACAGATCCTGGTGAGTTTTGTGTTGTTTCTCCAGATACTGAAATTTTTTGTGAGGGAGAGTGCACCAAGTCACACAGGTAGTGATTATCTTCTACCATATGGGAATGGCATTTCAACCACCAGCTGTCATCAATTCCACGAGTCTTTCAGCCTTTCATCCAATAGTTAATATGGGATTCAAAATATGATAGAAGAGGCATGCTGATCATCGATTTCAACAATAATAGCCAAAGCTTTATTCTGCCAAGGAGGATGAAGATTTTGTAGTTGTTAGCAGTGGCAATTTAAGTCAAGTAATTCCAGATTGGTCACCATGTTTTGCTATCACATATAGCTGCTATGGAGCTGTACAGGAAAACCTATCAGGCAAAGCAGAAGGGCTGGTTATATCAAGAGACTATGCTCAAGATATTTCCATTGGAATTGAAGTGGAACGAGATGGAATTCCCTTCAGCGGCAATGTATCATTTTTTTTTTGGTATGCCAGCTGTACCACAAAGCATGCAGGCAGTGCTTGAATATATTGAGGACCGTTCCCATTATATTCCTATTATTGTGCATGAAAATGGATTTTCAGAGCCTAATAATTCTTCTATTCCCCTTTCTAAGGCTTTGAATGACCAATTCAGGATGGATCTCCATCAAAATGTCCTTCAGTATGTGCTGGCAGCAATAAAGAAGGGGTGGTGGCGGCGGTCATGATCCATTCGACATATTCCAGTCGTTCTTCAGTGGAAATCCTTTTGAAGGAGGTGGTGCTGCATTCCTAGAAGTGTGGCGCTGCACTTCTAGCCATGGCGCTGCTCTCCTAGGTTTGGCATAGCGCTTACACCTGGGAAAGTAACAAAAACAACAATCGCAAGTTAGTTTCTAAACAAAATTATTATCATGAAATTCAACACATTAAGGGTCAAGGGGATTAGTTCCCATAGCATGCACTGATGGATGAAATGGTTGTTGTCGCTACAAAGGAGTACAGATCAATTGTTTTCCACAACCCAAAATTCGTTGAATATTTTTGTTCTGCAACACCAGAATTAGAGTATGGTCTAATGAACATCTTGAGTCGCCCCTCAAAAAGGAAGCCAAGAGGAGGAATTGAGTCACTCTGTGCCATCCCATGGATATTAGCTTGGACACAAATTCGATTTATCTTCCTATTTGGCTAGGATTGGTGGAGCCTTCAAGCATGTTATGAAAAAGGATTGTTGATTTTTAATTGAATGCTGAAAGTATATAAGCCCAGAGGGATAGCAATTTGATTCATGCTGTTAGATTTCTGCATATATGTTTTCAAGCAGTATGCATTGCCCTGGTGTTGGACTTGTTCAAGAACCATCTAGCAACTCAACAAGCCCAGTCGATGATAGTGGAGAATGTTTTAAACAGCAGACTACCCATTTGAATGACATTTCCTTACTTAATAATGAACAGCAACAAACATCTTCAAATATGACAGTGGGTAAGGTTGAAGATAATTCAAGAAAGGATAATTGTGTTACTGCTTCAGATACATCAAACTTCAGTAACAGAAGTAATTTCATGGCACATTTGACTGATCAACACACCGAGAAGGTGAAGAAAACAAGCACTTCTAAGTCAATTGTGGATGGTGTAGTTATAAGAAATGGTAAATATGAATGTCAAATATGCCATAAAGTTTTCAATGAGAGAAATCATTACACTGGCCATGTTGGTGTTCATGTGAGAAATGAAAAAAGGCTTCATGATCCACCGGGTGAAATCTCAAGTGCAGGCAAAGTAGACATTGATCCTCCTAAAACTTTTGGTAACAAGTTTATAGATGATGCCAATGTTGATTCTACTATGGCAACCTCAGTTACTAAACCCTGTGATCAGTAGGAGCAAAATGGAAATACGGCTTTAGAAACAATGCCAGATTCATCATCACCTTCAGGAGAAAATGACTTTACATCTTCACATGATGAGGGGATCCTCAGTACATTAGACATATCAACAAAGGATGAGATTGATTTTAATTCTGAAACTCAGAAGCTTGATAATTTGAAAGGCTTTGAAGAGTTCCAAATGGAGTAAAAGAGGAAAATTAGTGGTGAAAACTGAAGTGTCAGAGTTACCAGGCACAAATCCAGCAGTGGTTAAGGAAAATCTTAGATTTCAAGGCTTAATATCAGTAGTCAAAGATTGAAACAACAGTAAAAGGGCAGATTTTGTGGAATTCCACCATTAAAGGAAGTAGAGCTTAACCAAAATTCACTAATTTTGGTTTTCAAAACAACTCTATTTTCCATAGCTCATGAGAGTTTTATTGAATATTGTTTAGTTTTGATATTGTTTCATGATAGGATTTTAATATTAATTGTATTTTTTATTTTTTATTTTCCTATGTTGAGGAAATAAAAATAAATTTGTAATTTAGTATATACAGGATTAGTATGAAGATGTAGAGGTTCGAATTTGGCAGTAGAGAGGCTGCTTGGCATTATGTAAAATTTTCCTGAATATCATTTTAATAAAGCAGTTTTCTGCCCTTTGGACCTGGGATTCATCTTGGTGTTGATGTTTAGTATGTTTTTCCTGCAATTCACTTAAATATTTTGTTTTTCTGCTTTTTTTCAGCATTATCTAAGAGATATGTTAGGAATTCATCCGTAATGATGCTCCTTTCATGATGATTTTGTTGTTAGTTGTAATGGTTGTCTTAACAAAATTCATCCTTTGCTAGATGCTTTGTTGAGCAACCTCATGAATCTCTTTCATCTAAAGTTGTTGCTACAAATCCATCCTTTGTTTGATTTCTGCAAGGCAGTGGACTTTCTCCCCTATTCTTCTCACATTCACAATCTTTATCTGGCTAAACATGGTGCTTAATTTGCCCCAAGTTTGCCAGCAGAAACTAGCATCGACTCCATAGTCCAATCATCCTTTCTCTTGCTGTTTCGACCCAAAACCTTTCAAACAAAATCCCCACACTCCATAGCTAGCCTAAAATTTCTTTATTGTAGCCACATCTTGTTGGTAAAGAGAGAGCCCTCTCTGGTCTAGCAGGGCTATGCCAGACCTAAAGCTTGGTCTGTGGTCACCTCAGAGTTGCCTTTTCTCA
This sequence comes from Pinus tabuliformis, assembly GCA_031772625.1. Lineage (NCBI taxonomy): Eukaryota > Viridiplantae > Streptophyta > Pinopsida > Pinales > Pinaceae > Pinus > Pinus tabuliformis. The sequence continues at coordinate 599,834,030 of CM062805.1, read as the reverse complement.
GCCTTGAGGCTAATTCTAAGTGATAATAGGCACGAATGTAGGAGAATGATGAGAAATCGCTTCGAGAAGCCTAAGATGCGAATGACAGACAAGTATGATGGGTAGGATGATCCGTGCGTGCATTTAGCCAAATGGACCTAGGCTTATGGAGAAAAGCCCCAACCTGAGTGGGTGCACTTGTTCTGTCATACCCTAGATGTGGTCTTGATGAATTAGTACGTAAAAATAGAGCTCCACCATGGGACAAGTGAATGGGATATCCTGCGCGAAGGATTCATGATGACATTCAGTTTTGAGGATGGGTTTTTCAGTATTGATGAAGCGCTACAAGAGGTGAAAGCAAAAATATTTAGGATACCACAGGATCCTTTAGACCTGATTCAGCCTGAGTGGGCTACTTAGCTGAATCGCGTGCTAGAATGCTACAATGTAACTGCTGAAGAAGAGAACGAGGATCTATGGAATATTATCATTCCAGAAACAGAAGGTCACCGCGCAGTTCAAGGACCACAGATTGAGAACTCTGATATAACCGCGTCATTGAAAACGAAACAAGTAAACATTGGTACTAAGGAAAAACCCAAATTTGTGAAGATTGGAGACTAGTGGGATGACATGATGGTGGAGAAGGTCGCTAAATTTCTCTGCGAATACTAGGATTTATTCCCTACCAAGTTTACTGATCTAAAAGGGATAATCGGGGAACTAGGAATGATGAAGATGACGTTAAAGCCTAATAGTAAGCGAGTTAAGCAAAGGCCTTAACGTCTCAATCCGAAATATAAGGAGAAGGTCCGCTTAGAGCTAGACAAGATGCTCGTGGTAGGCATCATTGAGCCTATGGAAGAATATAACTGGGTAAGTCCAATGGTGGTATAAGAAAAGAAGCAGAAGGATGAAATAAGGATATGCGTGGATCTCAGGAAGCTAAATGAAGCTTGTGTACATGATCCTTTCTTGACTCCATTCATTGATGAAGTGTTGGACAATGTAGGGGGTCGGGAAGCATATTCCTTCACCAATGGGTTCTTTTGGTACCACCAGATCAAAATTGTACCGGAGGATAGGAGCAAGACGACCTTCACAACTGAGTGGGGTTGCTTTCAGTACACTGTAATGCTGTTTGGATTAAAGAATGAGCCTGTGATCTTCTCGCATGTAGTTGTTGCTACGTTTAAAGAATTTATTCATAAGTTCCTGGAGGTATATTTTGATGACTGGACTATGTTTGGGCTAGTTAAGCACCATGTAGCAAGCTTGCGCCTGATGCTGGATACTTGCTGAAGATACCAGATCGCGTTCAATCTCAAGAAGTGTTTGTTTTGTGTTCCTTTTGGGAACATGTTGGGCATGTGGTTTGTATACATGTACTGATGGTAGACCCTGCAAAGATCGCAGTGATATTGAACTTGGAAGCACCGAGGAGTGTGAAACAACTGCGCGCTACTCTGGGACATATGGGATATTACAGAAAGTTTATCAAAGGCTATGCCCAGATCACCACGCCTATGGAGAAATTGTTGAAGAAGGACATCACGTTCTGCTGGAATGATGACTATAAGAAGAGCTTGGATATATTGAAAGAAAAGATGGTTACCGCGTCGATTCTAGTCTTCCCAGACTGGAAGAAAGAGTTTCATGTACATTTCGACGTGTCATGTATAGCATTGGGAGCAATACTAACATAGGCTGGTGGATAAGGCTTGGATTATCCTATCGCGTTCACAAGTCAAAGATTATCCAAAGCAGAGAAGAACTATTCCACCACTGAGCGTGAGGGGCTAGCTATGGTGTATGTGCTCCAGAAGTATAGGCACTACTTGCTAGGAGGCCATTTTAAGATGTATACAGATCACTCCATGCTGAAGTACCTAGTTAAAAATCCTGTGTTGGAGGGGAGAATCTACATGTGGCTCTTATTGTTCCAGGAGTATGATTTTGAAGTTGTTGTGAAGCCTGGACAACTGAACATGGGACCAGACCATCTGTCGCACATCAAAATAGGGGAGGAACCTACTAACTTAGAAGCAAGATTGCCTGACATGCAGGTATTTGTAGTGCATGTTACAGATGGCCATTTTGAGGATATAATACACTTCCTAACAACATGAACTACTCCGGAAGGATACACTGTCCAACAAAAGAAGGAATTAGTGATGCACATGACAGATTTCTCTGCCATTGTTGGGCATATGTACAAGATGGGTACTGATGAGATATTGCAACTATATGTACCTGAGTTCAAAAGAAGAAACATCCTTGTGGACGCTCACGGGGGCATCCTGGGAGGCCATTATGTAGGGAGAGCAACTACGTAGAATATTCTACATGTAGGGTTGTGGTGGCCAACCCTTCATCATGACTCAAAGGCATATTTCAAGGCATGCGATGTGTGTCAAAGGACTAGTAGGCCATCATGGAGGGATAAAATGCCTTTGAATCCACAAATGACATTGCAACCCTTCGAGAAGTGGGCAATAGATTTTGTAGGACCCATTCAGCCATAAGGAAAGATGGGAGCAAGGTACATTATCACCACAACAGAGTATTTGACTTGTTTGGTAGAAGTGTAGCTGGTGAAGGATTGCACAGGTGCGACTGCCATGGAGTTCCTATTTGAGCATGTACTGACACAATTTGGCTATCCGAAGATCTTGATGAGTGATCATGGTACGCACTTCCTGAATGAGATGATCAACGCACTGACGGAGGAATTTCACGTATACCACCAGAAGAGTATGCCTTATCACCTACAGGCTAACAGGATGGTGGAAGCATTCAACAAAGTGCTTGAAAAATTGCTGGCAGGGTTTACAATGCTCAGCGAAGTGATTGGGACCTACGCATACCTACAGTACTGTGGGATTATCAAACGACATGCAAGAAGCTGACTAGACAAACCCATTTTAGGCTTGTTTATGGTGTTGAAGGGGTAATGCCTATGCAGTATATTCTGCCTAGCCTGAGCATAGCAATGCTCACAGGAATGATAGATCGCAAAGCCCTGGAGGAGAGGCTCACACAGCTGGATGAACTCGAGGAAGAAATATTTTTGGTTGGATTTCACCAACAGGTCCAAAAGCAGCGCGAAAAGGCATGGCATGATCGACACATTACGCTATGCACATTTATAGTAAATGACTTGGTTTTGCTATATGATAGTAAGTTTGATAAATTTCTAGGGAAATTGAGGATGCACTGGTTAGGGCCTTATGTTATTAAGGATATTACCAACAAAGGAGAGGTACAGCTAGTCAAATTAAATGTAGAACCCTTCCCAAGAAAGGTGAATGGAAGTTGCTTAAAGCCATACACTGGCGGTCTGGCCATGTGACTAAATGAAGGTAGCACAGTCTTAGCACTCTAGGCAGCTGAAAGGAGGCGCGGGACTATAAACTACACTGCCCGAGTTGGGGAGCTGCGTGATTGGAAGATGGTGCAAAGAAAGGACGTGTCGCTCAGTCCATAGCAGCATAGAGGGAGCTCCGCTACCTAGGGAGAAATTGTGCAATTTGGCCGGAAAGTGATCGGTAAAGTCACTGTTCATGAAAAGACGCCAGAAGTGAGGCCAAATGGAGTGGGTGGTCAGCATTTAAGATGAAATGTATGGCTTAGATCCTTGAAAATCTTTTGCCAATCCCACATTAATGAACCAATTTTGGGGGGAACACTCGGATTTGAATTCAAAATGCCCTATAAATTACAAGTAGCTGCCTAGTGAAAAACACTTGCCATTTTGAGTATTCATCTGTTGAGCTCTCAAGCACCTATGAATCATGAGCAATATGAGATTCTAATAGTTTCTACGGTATTTGTAAATTTTCCAGTGAACACACAGGAATTCTTGTAGAAGATCATGTCAGCGCCCCCAGAAGCTATCAATACATAGAAAGTAGTAGAGGAGTCGGCACAAGAAATGGAGAGAGAGGTAGAAGTAGCTGCTCCAAAAGTAGTTGAAGTATTGGCAGAGGTCCCTAAATCACCGAGAACACCAAGACTGAAGCCAACCCCAACCAAGGAGACCATGAAGGACAAGAAGGGCAAGCAACCAGACATACGGGTGTGCACGTCACCAAGGAGAAACTCACCAAAGCCCACTGCCCAGGAGAAAGGCAAGGCTATAAACCTAGAAGTAGAGGAGGAGGATATCGAAGACATCTCGATGGACGATGAGGATGTGGGAGTGGAAGTAGAGGAGGTTGAAGCCCAGGGTGTGGACCCTATTACACGGTTGCTGGAGTATGTCCCTCCATGCAAGCCTAAGTCCAAGGTCCCAAAGGACATTGATGAGAGTAAGACTCCCCTGCAAACCCCTCTATTATCAGATGAAATTACTTTTGATGGTCCACACTTGGCCTGAGTGGTGATACTGAATCTTGAAGACTAGGACTTGGTGGACCACGAGAAGTTCCCACACCTGGCGACCGAATAGCTGATGCACCGCATCATAGGTGCAAATACGGGAATGACAACGTTGGAGCCATGGAGGTGGCTCAAGGGGGTAGAGAAGGTAGGATTGTTGAACCTTCTCTAGGTGCCGCACTATAACCACACCCCAGTGATAGTTTTGGTCATCAAGCAACTATTGTGCTTGGTGCATGACAGGTTTATGTGGCTGGAGGAGCCAATACCCATCACAGATATGCTAATCCACCGAATAACATGCCTTCTGTATACAAGCAAGAATCCAGCAATGATCTTTGGCAACAAGTGTGGCGAGTAGGCTCTCACAGAGTCAATGAAGGAGAAATTCAAGCTGGTGAAGAAGCTTCGCAGGTATGCTATCTCCAGCATCTGTGACCCCGTTGTGAAGGCATTAGCATAGATCCTTGCAGGGAAGGTGATGCAGAAGTGTCGCATCGACAAGGTGCCATCACTTGTCGTCGTGCTCACACAGCAGTGCACAGAAGAAGTCCAGTTTAACTGGTTGGACTACCTTCGAGAAGAGTTCCTGGCAAACTGCCATAAAGTGCAAGAGAAAAGTAAGACCTTCCACTACGCGTGGCTCTTGCTGCTGATTGTGCTGGTAGCATGGGAGCTACTAGAGGAGAGTTAGTTCCCTTCAGTCGCACCAGACCTTCCTGAAGTAATGAAGTATGCTTCGTTGTGGGTAACCAAGGACGCGAAGCAATTTCGGGACAGTAAGATCTTCAGGATCTTGATGGAAATGAATATCAGGATGGCCAGCAATCGCAAGCCGCGATTTTTGCCCATGGTATACACTAACTTGCAGTCCTATGCCGCTTTTAAAGCTGATTTCCATCGAATATCAATCAGGGCATGGAAGGACCTTGCACAGAAGTTGTACAATTTTTCGTACCTGGCCACAGATGATGCCATCGATGTAGTGCTTGATAAATGGCTGATGGAGTGGCACACTAACATGGACCTGGCAGTGGGTGGAAGCAAGTCTACCACACAGAAGAAGGAGGAATAGGCCAAGTTGAAGATGGTGCAACTGGTTGAAAAGAGGAAAAAGGAGGCCACTAAGAAGGCCCAGGTAGAATAGCCAGGAAAGGAGGCAGGAAAATAGACAGGTGGCACAGAGCGGGGCTCTGACAAAGATGCATGATTGCCTTCACCTGAGATCGAAGAGGAGGACACAGAGCAGCACGACGCAGACCCTTAGGAGATGTTCGCTTGCATTAAGCGCCCAAGAGAGTTGGGGAAGGGAGGATCCAGAGAGAAATCCAAGGTGACCAAAACCTCGCTAGACCCTATCACATTGACAGAGGGCGACTTATATGACATCGGTGACACAGTCAGAGATGTCACCATGGAGGCCTTGTAGCAATTTGAAAAGTAGCAGCAGATCATCCTAGGGGTCATCTAGACTGGGATGCAGGAATTGCAGACCCACGCATCGCAAGTTGGTATGGTGTCTACCAGCTTGGCTATCGGCACGTCAAAGGCTACCGATGTGCTGCACATGAAGGCTTCTAGTGCGATAGTGCTGCCAGATGGAGCACTGACCATGGAAAATGAGGGTGACAAGCCCACTGTCAGTGCCTTGAAGGGAGTTGGACTAAACCTAGTAGCGCTTCTGCACAAAGCACTCCACCTCTTGTAGGATGGAGTAACTACAGAGATGAGGGCCCGTGAGCACTGCGTCCTCCGACTGATCAACGAACAGAGGATAAACAACGAATATATGGCCCTACAGAGAAGTTTTTCCATTACCACTGAGGCCAAGGTGACCAACTAGAGCAAGAAGATCATGCAAGTCATGGAGGAGGCATGTAGAATGGTCCCAGAGTTGGCCATTCCGAAGGAGGAGCCATTCAAGGTCCACATCCGTAAATTGGCCACAGGAGTGCATGACACTCGGACAGAGATGGTGTAGGTTCAGTTGGAGCTGAACCTACAAATTACAAAGCTCTAGTTGAGGGCCGAGCCTTCAACACTACCAGAGGTAAAGGAACAACAGGTGGCCATTGTCACAGAACAAATCGCGGCAGTGGAGAGTGCAGTAGCAGACTGCACATAGTTGTTCAAGAAATCATTTGAGGTCCTAACAAGCTTGTAGGAGGACCCAAACATCCAGAGGCTAGTGATGGAAGTGTGCGAAATCCAACAGTGCTATGACAAAGTTAAGGGCACAATGCAAACAGTCGCGTTGACACAGAGGTTAACCAAGTAGCTGAAGCAACAGGTGGATGCAGTGCTGCACAAGGAAGCAGTGTTGAAGAAGCAACTAAAGCCCTAGCTGGAGGAAGCTTACGCAGTCACAGGAAACATTGAAGGAAAGCTTGCGACTCTGCAAGCAACGTAACAAAAGCTTTAGGCTGAAAACACAAGAGCAGTAACCAAGAAGACAGTTGAAGATGTGAAGTAGGCAGCAGCTCAGTGCACGGTCGAAGTTGCGGTCATCCGAGTCGAGCTAGACAAAATTCGCACAAGGATCTCTGCACCTACTGAGTGACTCGAGGGTGAGTCATGATGTTTGTGTTGGGTGCTTGATGGGAGAGGGATTCCCCAAGGGTAGTTTTGGGGCTAAAAGCCCATGTTTAAGTCAATTTTTGTAATATAATTGTAAAAACTCCGCATTTTATGGTCGCAGAGCACAAAGGTATTACGGGTCTAAAAGGGTAGTCTGCCCTTAGTTTTGTAAAGTAAATTCAATTGTAAGAGACCTACCCATGGTCTGCGGATCATGGGATTGTATAAAAAGAGCTAAGCTCTAAGTAGTTTAAGGAGATAAGAAAATGGTAGATCATGTAATAGAGTGATAGCTCTGAAGAAGAATTCTAAGTCTTGGGTCGTAGCATAGGTAGAGGCTCTGCAGCTGAGTGCACAAAGGCCTAGGGTAGAAGTCTACAGCTGAGTGCGCAGACCCCTGCAGCTGTGTGCGCAGGGCGGACAGAAGTTGTAACACTTGGAAGATATTAATAAAAGGAGATATTATGCAATTTATGTGTCTTTGTTCTGTTGATGCGTTTGGATATTTTATGTATGAATTTCCTTTCTTATGATTATATAATGCGTGAATGAATGCAATTACATTGAATAATTGAATGCAATTATGAATATCTACTTACGCAGTGTTAACTTTAAGTATTTGATGAGATAAGAAAATCACTTAGACTAATTAGGGAACCTGCATGACATGCTACCATAGGAGCACGAAAGTACCTGAGTAGCAGGCTAGGGCTGTGCGAAGGTCAATTGTATACTTTTGCGAAGGTATTGAAGGCCAGAATAGAGGGTTTGTCTTGCAGACCCTAGAGCGAAGTGACCTACATGAAGACAGGGATAGAAGGAATCAAACAACATCACAACCATCTCAGGGTGCAGAAACTTGTTTCCAGCATCCCCCCATACTGCTTTGGATGAGACTTCGGTTCGCACTCCGCGAGTTGATGCCGAAATGGCCAGTAGCGAAGGATTTGTTTGGATAATTAATGTTGAACTTGGGTCAGGCCCCCTCAAGCCAACAGAATCCCTTCTAGATTGTTGTTCTCCCATCTGATGAGTACCTCTTGGAAGCCATGGCCTCTTTTGTTCTATGATAAAAGGTGTTGGAGCACAGTTCCTTTTCTTGCGTCAAGCTCATTAAAAAATGAAAAAGGACCATGAGGATAGTTCTTTTACTATGTCAACCTCATTAAAAAATGAAATAAGTCTCCATGATAAGCGTTCTTTTACTTGTGTCAAGCTTGTTAAAAAATGAAACAAGGTGTCATGATCATGGTTATTTTCTTGTGTCAAGCTCGTTAAGAAATGAAATAGATCCCCTTCCAATTCGAGTCTTTGATTAGATCTCATAATATGCTAGTCAAGTCTTTCACTTAATCTTGTAATTAAACCTTCATTCCATCCACTTGTTAGTAACCAGTAGTCTACTAAGGTGAATGAAATGAAGCTTCGGGGGCATGTACCTCAAATTGAGTCATTATGTTGGGGGCATGCAAACTTATCTCAAGCATAGTTTATCGTTGTTTCAAGCTTGTGTAAAAATGAAACCAAACCCAAAAATAACGTGTTTCTATTTTAAGCTTGTGAAAAAATTAAACCATCTTCAAGTATCCTCAACCATAGTTTTCCATGTTTCAAGCTTGTGTAAAAATGGAACCATTCCCACTTTACCTCTCATGATTTCCATCTTTATCAGCTTATTTTGCCAGATGAACCTTGTTTTTTTCATTCCATCGTCACCATCTCTTTGTCCAATCATATACTTTCACTTGGTTGTTTTACCCTTGCCTAAGGAACATCTACAATGAGTGGTATTATTAGCCAACATGTTAACCTTAATTACATGTTTTGAGCAGTTCATCATGACCGAAACTAGTTTCTATCCTTTTATACCACTCGGAGTCATCTTTCAACTCTTTTCTGACTCCTAAAATATGAAAATATTGTCGAGCACTTGTCTTTTAGAACTCGTAAAAGGAAATGAAAAGACATATTGTTATGAAAACAGCTCACAAAAAGATAGAAAAGATAGATCAATGCCTTAGAATTCAGCCTCTTTGAGGGGGCAACCTCCTTTACATTACACAAATGATCAATTCTTGGATGATACAAATGACAAAACCTCCTTTCTATATATAGGAGTCTAAGGAATATAACCAAGCCGACCTAACAATAATAATATAAAGGCACAAAAATAACAACAGTGGGATTTTATGGGGCACAATAATAACAATAAGGGATAAAATGACAATAGTAATGGGGGGATCACTAGTATTATAGGGACCAAACATGCCCCTCTCCTTCAAAAAAGTGTTGTCCTCAATGCTTGAGTAGTTTTGGATGCTTCTATATAAAATTCTCATCCTCCCATGTGGAATCTTCAACGGGTAAGTTCTTCCACTTGATGAGATACTCTGAAATTGATTGATTTCGTAGCTGTTGAGTTCTTATTTCTTTGACTGCTTCAGGTTCCAATATGACTTTTCCTTCCTCATCAAGTTCTAGCAATATTGTTTGAACTAGAATCTTCTCACCTATAACCTTATTAAAGCATGAAACATGGAAAACTAGGTGCACTCGGGAAGCTGCAAGAAGCTCCAATTTGTATGCCATAGAACCTATCTTTTGCAATACCTTGTATGGACCATAATACTTTGGTGATAATTTACTGTCCTTCTTAGATTGCTTGAGGGACATTTGTTGATATGGTTGTAGTAGTAGGAATACCCAATCACCTACATCAAAACTTCTTTCGCTGCGATGTTGATCTACCTGTTGTTTTATTCTATTTTGCGCCAAGGTGAGGTTATCCTTTAAGAGTTGGAGAACTTGTTGCTGATGCTCGATGTGATCTTCTATTGCTTGAACCTCAGAATTTCCTCTTAAATATGATGTGATGGATGGTGGATGATATCCATAAAGTGCCATAAATGGGGTCATTTTTGTTGCAGTATGGAAGGAAGTTTTATACCACCATTCAGCCAGAGGCAACCATTTAACACATTGTGTCTGTTTATCAGATACAAAGCAACGAAGATATCCTTCCAAACATTTGTTTACTATCTCAGTTTGCCCATCATATTGAGGATGATAAGATGAGCTATGAGATAACTGAGTACCAATATAAGAAAATAATTTTGTCCAAAAATTTCCAGTGAAAATGGGATCTCTGTCACTTACAATAATCTTTGGGTTTCCATATAGCTTTTGAATTGTTTCCATAAATGAAGTAGAAACTGTACTCACTTTAAGTGGATGAGATAATGCACAAAAGTGTGCATACTTGTTAATTCTGTCAACTACCACCATGATAACACTCTTTCCTTCAGACTTGGGTAAACCTGTGATAAAATCCATTGAAACCTCCTCCCAAAGTTGGCTTGGAATCAATAAAGGTTGTAATAGTCCTGGGGTCTTAATTGTTTCAACTTTATTTTGTTGGCAAACCAAACATTCCACCACAAACTTTTCAATATTTTATTTAAGGCCATCACAAAAAAAATCCTTCTTAACCCTGTGGTAGGTTTTTAGAAATCTTGAGTGCCCTCCTAAGGGAGAGGTGTGCAATTCCCTAAGAATATTTTGTTTGAGTCGGGAATTCTTACATAGGTATAACTGATCCTTGTACCATAAAAAATCATTTTTCCAGCTAAATGTATCAGATGTACTGGGATCTTGTTGTATCTTTTGAATGAGTTCCCACACTTCCTCTGTTGGCATTATGATATAGGTGTTGTCCTTGATGGCAACTCACTCAGATGACAGTTCATGGTATAGCAGCAAAGGATTATAGATCAGCCTCCAAGGAATGAAGAAAGAGAGGTATACGCAGGTTCACTTTGTCCAAGAAGCATATGCATGTGGGTTAACAAAACTAAAAGGTGCATATAATGTATACATCCACTTTCACAGGAGGAAAAGAGCGTACATGTTGGAAAACCAAGTTTTTGGTTTGAGGTATTTGGTCCAAGGTATTTTGATCCAAGGTATTGGTCCAAGGTATTTGGTCTGAGATATTTGGGCCAACGTATTGACCCTAGGTATTTGGTCCAAGGTATTGGTCCTAAGTAGTTTTGGTCCAAGGTATTGAGAAAGGCCTAAGAGTATATGAGTAGAAGATCATTAGGCCAGGTGTGCAACTATTGAATATCTAATGAAGTGTGAGATCAAGTATTCAGGTCATGGGTTTTCGATGCTTTGCTTAATCTAAACTAAGGATGCACCTATGTGGTTGATGATGGATGATGGATCGGGATCGTAAGACCTAAAATGTATTATCATTATGTGGTTTTATCATGGATAGTATAGATCTGAATACTGACACATGTTTTATTCTACAAATGTTATGATCTGGGTATGATTGGATTCTGAAAGAGCTGTGAAGTTTTTAAGTTAGTATTTGCAGATATGTATGCTGGTTCACATTGGTAAAAGCACGTATACATGTTGGTTCGGCTCATTAGAGTATCGTATACATTATGAAATATGATATTTGAATTTGTAGTTGGTTCTAGTGGTTGTTGCAGAGTTCTGGGTTCTGCTCTGTGATTATGTTTTGATGACAGTATTCTGAATATTCAGATTGGTTGATTGTGATTTGCTTCAGTGATGATGGGCCTTCAGTGATTAAGTTGTGGGTGATTCATATATTGATGATTGAGTTTCAATGATTGGTTAATGTAGATTTATTTGATGGTTGTATTGTAGTGGTGATTGATTTTGAGCTTCAATGTTGTTGATGGGTCCAGTATGAAAATTGGATGAAACGTGGCCTTCAGATTATGGTGTTGTGTTCCAGGAGTATCCAGTCTGAAAATTTATGAAACGTGGTCCTTGGAGGAAGAGAGAAGGTCGTAGCCTTCTGTAGGTCAGTGCCTACGTACTGGTAAACATATCGGCCAGTACAAGAGCCAAGAGGTTGGAGCTGCCTTCCAGTAACAGCTGGAAAATGAGTGAAGGTTGGAGCCTTCAGTAGGCTGGTGCCTACGTACTAGTAAATGGATCGGCTAGTATAAGAGCTAGGGGGTTGTAGCTCCCCTCCAGTAGAAGCTAGAGAATGAGAAAAGGTTGTAGCCTTCTGCAGGTGGGTGCCTGTGTACTGGTATGAGTTTGCACTAGCACAAGATTGTAAACAGGTTTTTCTTATATTAAAAGAAGACAGCAACAAGTGGTTTTTGTCCCGCATTGGGTTTCCACCTTAAATCTTGGTGTTCATGTGTGTCTCTTATGTGTGATGGTTTGTTCTGATATTACTGCACATGGTTACTATTTATATGGTTAATGAAGTACTGATGCACTGATTAAAGATCAACATATGATGAATTAACAGAATCATAAGTTTGTTGGATATACGTTGATTTCCTTAAACACAGTTGTGTGTACACACGAGCTACCTTTATTGAAGTAGCGTATATACATTTGAGCATGAAAAGAAAAAGTTATAGATTGTAAATACTAATTCACCCCCACTCTCAGTATTATTTCCAACAATTGGTATCAGAGCAGGTCCTTTGGTAGAAGCTTGATTGCTTGAAGGAGATCCATAGAACAATGGGAAAGAAGCTAAAGAAGAAAGTGCCTCAGAAGAAGAAGACAGCTCAAAGGAACAGCGACAGTAGGAGAGACAATTGGCCGTTAGGTGGAAGCAAGTATTCAGATTCTGAATCACCTCAAATTGAAGATGGACAAGCAAATGAAGCATCAGGTACAAATTTTTGGTCTTCTAGTGATACTTTTATTTGTTCATGCAATATTGGAGTTATTGGAAGTGATCGTGAAAGAAAAATAGAGACAGAAGTTAAAAGACTCAATAAAATCAGAAATCAACAAGATCTATTTAACAAAAGGGAGTGTGCCTTCAAAGAAGAAGTTACCAAATTAAAAGCTCAGCTAGAGGAAGGAAACAAAGTAAGGAAGCAGTACAAGGAAAAGGAAGATCAATGTCAAAAGCTGTAGGATGAAGTGGCATCATTAAGCAATGAAATAAATGATCAGAGTATAACAATCAAGAGACTTAAAGACAGATCCAGTTACTATGTAAGTCTTGAATCTAAGATCCTCTCTCTAAAAGAAGATATAGAAAATAAGCAGAATGAAGAACTACCTCAAGCAAATGAAGAATAATAAAATGAGATTCTCAAATTAAAGCAACAAGTGGAAGAAGGAAGAAAGGCTAAAGAAATCTTGAAGAAGAGATATCTAGAAAAGGAAGAGAAATATTAGGTTGAGGTAAATATCTTAAAAGGTAAATTAGAAGAAAAGGATAAATTGTTACGATTTCAAGACAGTACTAAGATTTTGGATAATATTCTTAGTAGTCAAAGGTCTCCTACCATCAAAACTGGTCTTGGTTTTCATGAATCTGTTGAAGGTGAATCTAGCTCACAAGGTGAGGCAAGGAACTCTAATGCAAAATCTGAAATGCTCAACAAGGAGATGATAGGTCAACCCCATCAACAACCAAGGAAAGAAAGTCTTCAAAGAAAATCTTTTACTCCTAACTGTGGAAGTGATAGTTGGTTATTTCCTCTGATGAATAATGTTGAATGTTTTATATGTCATAATTTTGGACATGTTGCACTGAGATGCAAAAGTAGAATGGTTCAAAACCGTCACATAGAAAGATCATCAGCTTCCAGGTACTTTAAGGGATATTGTTTTTCCTGCAATATGTTTGGTCACAAAACCATTGACTGTTATAGAAGGAATATGAAACATGTAAGATGTTATGCTTGTAACAAGTTTGGACATATAGAAAAGGAATGCATGAGCAAATTTTGGCCACCATACTAAAGGGAGAAAAAATCATCACACTCGAAGATATGGAAGAAAAAGGAAGTACAGTCAGAAAGATGTGGCATAGCAGAGTATACAGAAATAATAGACTCAGAGGGAGCTGAAAGAGTGAAACTTTAGAATTTCAATTCTCATACGTAGTTAGCATGAGGACAAGTTGTGTATATACATGAGTTCGAAGTTGTACAGTCGCGTATATGGGGTTTTGAGGAAAAATGCAATGGGACAGACTCAAAAAAACTTATTTGATATGATTCAGAAAATTATCAGTTATCTTTTCTATAATGATGATGGATGACTACAGTCTGTGGATGTTATTTAAAAGTGTTTTTTATTCTCACAAGCTGTTGATAACTTGATGATGATGCCTTGATACTTCTTACTGATATATGCAATGATCAGATCTGACAGTGAATAGGTGGAACAGGTTTAGTGGGAGAACATGCTACGTTGACATTATGTTCAGAAGTCTTTGGTACCTAATCAATGATGATGATGATTATGTGGCTAAAGTGTTTAAATGATACGCCTTTCTATGTGACGGTTATCAGTTTCCCATCATGAAATCTCAGATGATACTTGTATTGCTTGGGGTTACATAGTTGTTATTCAGATCAAATTTATGGATGATTGTGGATGACTTTTTGATGATGATGCATATCGTACATATATGTTGCTTACATGGTGATCTTCATAAGGACAAGTATAAATCTTGAGTACACAACTTCATTATTTGATGATGAGCCACTCATTTTCTTATGATGTTGTCATCATGCCTTCAAAGATGTAGTTATGATGCAGGATTCTTATAGTTCTTGGCTCTCACATGGTTGGGGATTGTCGTTGTTGATGATATTGAGAAATCTTGACAAATGACCATGAGCTCATGATTTTCTAGATACATATTGCTATCTCTTTGATGGATATACAGTATGTTGGATACATGGATGATTACTTAAGTTGCATATTGATAAATATTGTTGGTTGGCCAAGAGAATGGCGTTATTGCAGGTTGCATAAAGACATAGCTATTTGAAGACATGGATATTCGAAGACATGGCTTACTTAGACACATAATGATGATGACTTCTTACCTTATGATGATAGTTTGATACTCACATATGTTGATTGTCATGGTTGATGCTTATCAGATGTGGGATGTTCCCTAGTGATGATACGTGGTTGATATATTAAGGGTTCCTGTGAAAGATCATGCAGTTCTTGATGATGATGTGATGACTATGGTGTTTGGAGATATGACATATGCTTAGTTGATTTATGGAAGGTTATGATAAGGTTCTTTCTCTTAAGGAAATGAAGCAAGTTTATCTTGATGAGATCAAGAGGATGAGTTGATATCTATATATGTCATACTTAGTCATGGTTTGATGATATTTACTTTGTCATATCTTCGGAACTGATAATGGACATATTCAGGTTACAGGTCTAGATGTTGTTGACAGATGCTTATGGTGCTGATCGTACATGGCGTATGATAGTTGCTGATGACTATCATGGTCTTCTTTAGATTATTGGTCCTTGTTATAAATGTCATCATTTGATGTAAAGTTCATGAAAAGACCTAATTTGTAACCCCACTATGCATGGGAAGGATGATGTAATAATTTCTATTTCAGTCATGTATAAACAATTGGTATATCCCCACTTGGTTGGGTGGATGAGTCAAATTTGGTATATCCCCACTTGGTTGGGAGATGAATGTATGTATGAGTCATTGGTGATAGGAAGGTCATACTCACATAGTTGAGTTATAGAGTCATGTTATTCTTTTAGAGAATATTTTTGCAGACTCTGCATGTGCTCAGGGGGAGCATGGACAGTTTCAGTGCATCTCAGTAGGAGCTCAATCAGAGAATTCAACATGTACTCAGGGGGAGCATGGACATCATAATGTATATCAAATGGGGAGGATATCTTGGTCCGCCCTTTGCCCTTGATCTCAAAGGGGGAGAGTGTCTTGGTGTTGTTGTTACCATCAAGTCCAAAGGGGGAGATTGTTGGCATTATGATACAGGTGTTGTCCTTGATGGCATCTCACTTAGATGACAGTTCATAGTACAACAACAAAGGATTAAAGATTAGCTACCAAAGCATGAAGAAAGAGAGGTATATGCAAGTTCACTTTGTCCAAGAAGCATATACATGTGGGTTAACAGAACAAAAGGAGCATATAATGTATACACGCACTTTCGCAGGAGAAAAAGTGCGCACATGTTGGAAAACCAAGTTTTTGGTTCAAGGTAATTGGTCCAAGGTATTTTGATCCAAGGTATTGGTCCAAGGTATTTGGTCCGAGGTATTTGGTCCAAGGTATTGACCTTAGGTATTTGGTCCAAGGTATTGGTCCTAAGTAGTTTTGGTCCAAGGTATTGAGAAAGGCATAAGAGTATATAAGGAGGAGAAGATCATTAGGCCAGGTGTGCAAGTATTGAATATCTGATGAAGTGTGAGATAAAGTATGCAGGTTATGGGTTTCTGATGCTTTGCTTGATCTGAACTGAGGGTGCACCTATGTGGTTGATGATGGATGATGGATCAGGATCGTAAGACCTGAAATGTATTATCATTATGTGGTTTGATCATGGATAGTATAGATCTGAATACTGACGCATGTTTTATTCTGTAAGTGTTATGATCTGGGTATGACTGGATTCTGAAAGAGCTTTGAAGTTTTTAAGTTAGTATTTGTAGATCTGTATGCTGGTTCGCTTTGGTAAAAGCATGTATACACGCTGGTTTGGCTCATCAGAGTTGCGTATACATTATGAAATATGATATTTGAATTTGCAGTTGGTTCTAGTGGTTGTTGTAGAGTTCTGGGTTCTGCTCTGTGACTGTGTTTTGATGACGGTATTCTGAATTTTCAGATTGGTTGATTGTGATTTGCTTCAGTGATGATGGGCCTTCAGTGATTCAGTTGTGGCTGATTCATAGATTGGTGATTTAGTTTCAATGATTGGATAATGCAAATGTATTTGATGGTTGTATTGCAGTGGTGATTGATTTTGAGCTTCAATGTTGTTAATGGGTCCAGTATGAAAATTGGATGAAACGTGGCCTTCAGATTATGGTGTTGTGTTCCAGGAGTATCCAATCTGAAAATTTATGAAATGTGGTCCCTAGAGGAAGAGAGAAGGTCGTAGCCTTCTGTAGATTGGCGCTGACATACTAGTAAACATATCGGCCAATACAAGAGCTAGGGTGTTGGATCTCCCTTCCAGTAACAACTGGAAAACGAGTGAAAGTTGGAGCCTTCAGTAGGTCGGTGCCTACGTACTAGTAAACGAATCGACTAGTACAAGAACTAGGGGGTTGTAGCTCCCTTCCAGTAGAAGCTGGAGAATGAGAGAAGGTTGTAGCATTCTGCAGGTGGGTGCCTGTGTACTGGTATGAGTCTACACCAGTACAAGATTGTAAACAGTTTTTTCTTATATTAAAAGAAGACAGAAGCAGGTGGTTTTTGTCTCGCATTGGGTTTCCACCTTAAATCTTGGTGTTCATGTGTGTCTCTTATGTGTGATGGTTTGTTCTGATATTACTGCACATGGTTACTGTTTATAAGGTTAATGAAGTACTGATGCACTGATTAAAGATCAACATATGATGAATTAACTGAATCATAAGTTTGCTGGATATACGCTGATTGCCTTAAACATAGTTGCGTGTACATGCAAGTTACCTTCATTGAAGTAGCGTATATAAATTTGAGCATGAAAAGAAAAAGTTATAGATTGTAAATACTAATTCACCCCCCCTCTCAATATTATTTCCAACATCCTTGTCATTCTTCCATTCATCCCTTGCTTCATTTATCCAATCTAATTGGATAATAGAAATGGCGCAAAGAAATGCTTCCACATCCTCATCCTTTCTTGAGAGTGCACCTACCACAACATTTTTTTTCCCTTTTTTGTAGATGATTTCAAAGTCATAGCCCAACATGTTTGTGAGCAATTTTTGTTGCTCTTCTGAAGATAATCTTTGTTCTAAAAAGTATTTAAGACTATCATGATCTGCTTTTTACCTTGAAGTGTCTTCCCATTAGGTAGGGTCGCCATTTCTTAAGTGCATGTAGTATTTCCAGCATTTCCTTCTCATAAATAGCTTTGTGTAAATACTTTCCTTTGAGTGGATGACTTTCGAAAGCAATGGGTCTTTCTTCTTGCATTAAAATAACACCAATTCCATTTCATGAGGCATCACATTCCAAAATAAAGGTTTTTGTGAAGTCCGGTGTAGCTAATACTAGTGCTTGGCACATTACCTCTTTAACATGTTCAAAGGCCTTTGTTTCTTTCGAATCCATGAGAATGCATCTTTCTTCAATAATGTTGTTAGAGGTGCTGCTATTCTCCCATAACTCTTAACAAAATTGTGAATAATACCCAGTCAATCCGAGAAATCCTCGTAGATGCTTTATGGATGTGGGGATTTTCCATTCCTTAATGGTTTTAATTTTGCTAGGGTATACCTTAACACCTTCATGAGATACAATATGACACAAATATTCCACCTCTTGTACTCCAAAGAAACATTTGGAGATTTTTGCATATAATTGTTTCTCCTCCAATAGTTTGAGCACCATGTCAACATGTTGGACATGATCCTTCCAAGACTTGCTGTAGATTAGTATATCATCAAAAAATACTAACACAAATTTTCTAAGGAAGGGTTTGAAAATGGAATTCATCAAACCTTGAAATGTAGAAGGTGCATTAGTAAGGCCAAAAGGCATGACCAAAAATTCATAATGACCCTCATGAGTTCTAAATGTTGTTTTTGGAATGTCTTTAGTCTTCATTATGATTTGATGATATCCTAAACGAATATCCAACTTGGTGAAGTAAATTGATCCATGCAATTCATCCAATAATTCGTCAATTATAGGAATGGGAAAGTTATCTTTAATAGTGAGCTTGTTGAGCTCCATATAATCTGGACACATGCGCCATCATCCATCCTTCTTGTGAACCAATACTACTGGAGCAGAGAAAGAACTTTGACTAGGTTGAATTATACCAGCCTCTAGCATTTCTGCAACCATACTTTCAATTTCACTCTTTTGGACATAGGGATATTTTTAAGGCCTGTTGTTTGGAGGAACACTTCCTAGAATCAAATTGGTAGCATGATCATGATCACGAATAGGTGGGAGGCCTTTGGGAGTCTCAAATACCTTGGAATGATTGTCTAAGACTTTTTTGAGATCTGGAGAAATGGATGGTTTCGATGTGGGAACCTCTACTGAACATAATTGTGCAATTATGCCTCGTTGTTCTTTCTTTAGAAGCTTTGTCATTTCGTTAGAGTTGATTATCTTTCCTAGTTTCCCTGTGATATCCCTTAATTCAACTTCCTTTCTTTCTATAGAGAATTTGATGAAAAGTTCTTGAAAATTAAAAGCTATTGTACCCAAGGATTATAGTCATTGGACTCCTAGTACAACATCAGCACCACCCATTGGAATGGAAAGCATTGGGCTATTCAATACATATTCTCCCATGGATAGCTTGATATTATGGCACTTTCCTGAGCAATTTATGGTTCCTCCACTTGCAACCATCACCTGACACTCTAGTGCTGGATATAGGAAGCAATCCAATTCCTTGGCTATCTTACAATGAATAAAATTATGGGTACTTCCCGAATCAATCAACACTATTACCTTTTTCTTCTTGATATTGTTAAGACTCTGTACACCACATATCTCCACATTGGTATGATATTGTCCACTTTGGGCCTAAGCCCTCATGGATTTGCTTTTAGGCTTTACCCCCAAAATACCTCATACCAACGAAGATATTTTTCCATCCTTATATACCCATGATCCTCCCCACTTCTAGTCAATGTGGGACTTTGGTCGTATACCCAACAATCCTCCCCTCGAACAAAGGACCATCGAGCCTCCCCTCAAATGATTATCCATCCATCCACTCTCTACCAACCAGGATTCTCCACTCCAATGCGTTGGAAGCACACACCTTACATGGAGCACCACCTGACTCGAGAGCTTGCTCTATCCCAGGTCAACTCCTCTTCACCGTGTTGGGACCAGGACACATCCATGAATAATTCGGAGCACATCGCCTGTTTAACCGAGCTCATCCACGGATCCCATCATGATATTACCGGGGCCCACCACCTTTGTTCGGCATTCCGAGGATTCATCCCCTTGGCTAACTTCGAACTTGGCTCTGATACCACTTGTTAAGACTCTGGACACCACATATCTCCACAATGGTATGATATTGTCCACTTTGGGCCTAAGCCCTCAAGGATTTGCTTTTAGGCTTTACCCCCAAAAGGCCTCATACCAATGGAGATATTTTTCCATCCTTATATACCCATGATCCTCCCCACTTCTAGTCAATGTGGGACTTTGGTCGTATACCCAACAATCCTCCCCTCAAACGATTATCCATCCATCCACTCTCTACCAACCAGGATTATCTGCTCCAATGCGTTGGAAGCACACACCTTACATGGAGCACCACCTGCCTCGAGAGCTTGCTCTATCCTAGGTCAACTCCTCTTCACCGTGTTGGGACCAAGACATATCCATGAAGAATCTGGAGCACACTGCCTGTTTAACCGAGCTCATCCACGGATCCCATCGTGATACTACCGGGGCCCACCAACTTCATTTGGCATTCCGAGGATTCATAAATTTACTACATAACATAAATAATTACTAAAAGGAATAAATATAAAAATAACCATAAACAACCATAAACACATAAACACAAATGTTTTCCGGGAAAACCCCAAATCTGGGGAAAAACTCAACCTAATAAGATCTCATTATCATTGGCCAAAACCCTGACCAATCCAACTAAGTTAGCCTTCACCGCTCACCTCCAGGTCTTGCATTACAATGAAGTCCTTCCAGCCTTTTATAAGCTCCATTATATATAATACCACGGGCAGAATACTATAGGTGCACAGTACCATGTACCCCAAAACCATCACTGTTTAACCTGGTCAACTTTGACTCCATCCTGAGTCAAGTTTACCTAAGCACGAATAGGTGGGAGGCCTTTAGGAGTCTCAAATACCTTGGAATGATTGTCCAAGACTTTTTTGAGATCTGGAGAAATGGATGGTTTCGATGTGGGAACCTCTACTGAACATAATTGTGCAATTATGCCTCATTGTTCTTTCTTTAGAAGCTTCGTCATTTCGTTAGAGTTGATTATCTTTCCCGGTTTCCCTGTGATATCCCTTAATTCAACTTCCTTTCCTTCTATAGAGAATTTGATGAAAAGTTCTTGAAAATTAAAAGCTATTGTACCCAAGGATTATAACCATTGGACTCCTAGTACAACATCAGCACCACCCATTGGAATGGAAAGCATTGGGCTATTCAATACATATTCTCCCATGGATAGCTTGGTATTATGGCACTTTCCTGAGCAATTTATGGTTCCTCCACTTGCAACCATCACTTGACACTCTGGTGCTAGATATAGGAAGCAATCCAATTCCTTGGCTATCTTACAATGAATAAAATTATGGGTACTTCCCGAATCAATCAACACTATTACCTTTTTCTTTTTGATATGCCCTTCTATCTTGATAGTTTGAGGAGTGGTAATTCTAGCCAATGCATTACAAGATATGGTCGGATTCATTTCTTCCTTTTCTAGGGTTTGTTCCTGGTATATATCCTCTTCTTTTGATGTTTCTTGTTCCTTTTCTTCCTCCTCTTCACAATCTATGTAAAATAATTTCTTCTTGGCACACTTATGACCTTTAGTATATTTGTTATCACAACTGTAACAAAGCCCCTTTTTCTCTTTTTTCTTCCAATTGTTGTGGTGTCAAACTTGTAGGTTGTGGATGGCTAGGGGCAGCAACACTTCCATCTTTATGATTGTGAGTGGTAGACTTCCTTGTTGCCATAATTTTGCTTTCCGTTTTTCTTGCCAACCTAAATGCCTTCTCCAATGAATCTGGTTCCCAAAGGCAAACCTCATGTTGGATGTTATCTTTTAAAGTCCCTATGAACACATCAATCCTATGCTCCTCTGGAATATATTTTTCCCTTATATTCAACTTTTGGAAGTCCTCAATGTGCTCCACCATTGAACCCTTTTGTTTGAGATTTATTAATTGTCTAAAAAAAGTGTTTCTTTTTGTATCCTCATAATGTGCTATCATTTCATCCGTAAAAATAGCACAAGTGACAATTTGTTTACGAGAGCAAAGCCATCGATACCATACAAACTGATTTGGTTCCAAATATAAAGTTGCAATGCATACCCTTTGTGTGTTTTTACACATTATGGAGATCGAAAAATTGCTCCATCTATAGTATCCATGTTCTGGGATCCTTTCCATCAAACTTACTCATATCGATCTTTGGAACATGGTGGTTATTCGATCCAACATTAGAGTCTATCAAATCATGATTAACATTTATTTTGTTCTCATCATGAGTTTCATTTACTACCCTTTCGCCATTAGTAAGCATTTCTTGTAGAAACTTTGTCAAATCTGTCTTCAAATTGTCCCTCTTAGCTTCCACGTCATCCATCTTAGCTTCCACGCCATCCATCTTAGCTTCCACGTCATTCATCTTAGCTTCTACGCCTTTCTTTAAACCATCCATCTTAGCTTCCACGCCTTTCTTTAAACCATCCATCTTAGCTTCCACACCATACATCTTAGCTTCTATGTATTTCTTTAAACCCTCCATATTAGATTCTTTTACTTTTTGTGTGAGTGACATTTGTTGCACTTGGTCTCATAATTTTGATATATCATGTTGCATTTCTTCCTCTTATTCATGAGTCATGCCAGAGCTTTCAGGTTGCTTACTAGGTGTTTCCATTTTCTTTCTTTGAGGCATTAATTACCGATAATAATACTTCACTATGCCCTTTGAATTCCTTCAAACTAATTTTTCAAACCAAGCTTATGCAAAAATTTAAAAAAAATTACACACCTTTTTTTTCACTTTGTAGGAGCTTGATATTGAATCTGATGTATTTTTGTAATTTTGGATCTCCAAGGTTTGAAACTTCTTCCTACGGTAACCCTCTAAGCAATATTTCTAACTCCACAAGTCTGATCAAGATTAGATTCTCCAATGAAGAGTTATGCCAATTCTCCCACGATGACCTGAGTATAGACTTGTTCAGTAGAGCGAACTTGTACGATGCACCATGGGTCACTATTCCAACCTTAGGTTCTAAAAATAGTACCCAAGAAACTACAGTCCGTCGTCTTTTTGCAAATTCTTACGAAAATTCAATCTGATGCTCAGAGAGAAAGTTATGACAATTTTCCCAAGGTGACTTGTTTGGAATGTAATTCGGGGGTCTGCAAAAACCTTAACTTCCTCAGATTATATCTCTGCAACTGTAGCATGACAAGATCTGAAATTCGGAGCCAAGGTTCAGACCGATCTTTTCTCAAATGGGTTTTTTTTTCAGCTTCTGAAACTTCATAGAGAAAGCGTTATAGTGAACATTCCACGATGACCTGTTTTAGATGAAATTATGGAACTTGCAAAAACCATAACTACCTTAGATCATATCTCTGAAAATATAGTGAGACAAGATATGAAATTCAGACACGAAGTTTAGCAAGATGTTTTCTCAAATGGGTTTTTTTTTTTTGCTTCTGAAACATCGCATAATTTTTTTTATAGTGAAAATACCTCAATGACCTGTTTGGAACAGTGAAACCCTAGAATCCAAAGCTCTGATACCTAATGTTATGAAACTAGCTCACAAAAATATAGAAAAGATAGATCAACGCCTTAGAATTCAGCCTCTTCGAAGGGGTAACCTCCTTTACATTACACAAATGATCAATTCTTGGATGATACAGATGACAAAACCTCCTTTCTATATATAGGAGTCTAAGGGGTCAGAATATAACCAAGTCGACCTAACAATAATAATATAAAGGCACAAAAATAACAATAGTGTGATTCTATAGGGCACAATAATAACAATAAGGGATAAAATGACAATAGTAATGGGGGAAGCATTAGTATTATAGGGACCTAACACATATAGTATTTATAATCTTAACCCTTTTGCAAACTAAGATAGATTATTGTACGAAAAAGGAATACCTTAGTCAAACATAGGTGAAAGGTTCTCTTGGATATTGTTTTCTACCTTTTCAGGTTCAAGTGACAATTTATGAAAAGGGACCTTTGGAGCTTTATTTTTCACTTCTTTTTCAAACTCTCTAAACATGAAAAATATGTTGAGTTGCCCATCTATCGGAATCATAAAACTTAAACGATGCAAGACTTGTCACCATGATGAGACCGAGTTTCTCCTTCCTAAGACTCGTTAAACTTACTAGGATGGATTCATCCGAAGGATGAACTTACATGACAAGCATATGCTATCCTCTTCAAGCTTGTGTAAACATTAAGAGGTACTCACTAGAAAAGGTGGGGGGGAAGTGAAAGCAATCATCTCTTGTATTTTGTAAACGCAGCATGTTGCTCTTGAACATGACACTCATTTGTTGCTCGTGTCAGGTTTGGGACATCCTCACTTAGTCACTTGCCTTCCTAGGCTTTTGAAATTCATTTTTCCTCTCATCTGATTATACCACTTCATCATCAAGACCTGTGATCCTATGTTGATTCAAAATTCTACAAAACGCCAGTTCAAAATTCTGCAAAACTCCATAATCGTGTCAATGATATGTTCAAGAGAAGTCCTATCTGTAGTTCTTTACCGCTTATACATTGTCTGACTTTCTGCCACAGTCTTGGATCACACTTATCTACTCTACCATATCCTTTGTTTAGAGTCAATGATGTGGGATTCATTATGGCCCTCCTTCGACAAATCACTTCCTATCGAATTCAGCTCATTATCCAAGAAGATGATCTAGAAACTCCCTTCTAGTACCTTAGAACTTGCATGCCTCAATGGTAAGTTATTCGCATTCAATGATAGGTTTACATCATTGAACTTTGATCAAAGGATTCCATGGGTTTTCAACTTCATTATTCACATTTGTGGATTTTGTTAATTGTACCTTGAGATCCATTGTCATTATTGGTGGTTTCTATCATGCCTGTTAATGGTTTACATCATTGACCAGTAATCAGGTGAGTTTCTATCATATTCGACTTTGACACATGCATTCACATGTTAGAATTCGTACATTGATCGGGTCGATACGAGCGCAAGACCTTGGATTCTTTCTGATAAAATCTGGGTTGCGTGGAGGTATGAGTTATTCATGATTGTACACATGTTTTCTTTGTACGGATGGCTGTGACCATACCGTGGGTCCATATATATGATCCTCTTTATTCGGTTGGCTTCGACCATACACATGATCCCTTCTATTCAGATGGTTGCATCCATACTGTGGATTCATGTATCTTTAGATGTATATTCATGTATCACTAGGTATGTTTATCAGAGATGTCAGAAATGTATATGTATATGCTTGATTTACAGGTCTCCTGAAGATGTTGTTCTAGTCCTTGCCTTGGCTTGTAAAGAATCTCATCCATCACTCCCTATTTTGCCTTCATGCTTTAGGGGGCATATGTTACATAATATTTTGTCACACCTCCTATTAACTTCCTATTCCAAATCTTGAAGTGCCAAAATGTTGACAACTGTGAAATATATCCATCATGATACACAAACACAAACATCCCTGAAAAACCAAAGGAAATATTCCCTAAGTCAATTCTGAGGAAGGTTAGCTAAAAACCCAATGTTTAGGGCCATTTCACTTTTATCCACTCCCTGGCCATGCTGATGGTAGGTTTCACTGCTTTACCCTAGCATTGCCAATGCAGGTTTTGATATGAAAACATGCGCTGAACCTCTTCTGGTAGGTTTTCCCAAAATGGGGGAGAAGCTTTGTATGCTAGAAACTTCAAGAACAATGAGTTGGATATTGGTTGTTCTAGATATGGTCGAGCTCTCCCATTTGGAGCTCTTGATATTATAATTATGGGCCTTCCCCTTGAGACGTGTACCTTCCTCCCTCTTTTGTGGATGCCTAACTCCATCTTCTTTCCTATAAATCAACTCCCTACCATCCCCAAATGGTTGGTCATTGATTGTCTGCATTACTATGTTGAGATTATGCCTAAATGCTACCCATCCAACTAGGAGGAGTGCTTTAAGAGTCTTGGCTTGGACCTAGACATCCACCAAAAGGAGGTCTCCAACATCAAGGCATTGGTTGTATGCTTCCCTTTTTAGTTTATTAATATATACATATAATGTTCACTTTTCATAAATGTGTAAATGTTTATGCATTTATGTCAATACTCCTTGATCTATTAAATAGTTTATGTCTAATATATGTCATGTATGCTCTTTCACTTTGTATTGTCTTATGATCTCTCTTGCAGGTATTCAGATGTAAAGAACAAGAAAGGAGTGATCCTAGAAGCAAGGGAATTGTTGACAATGCTGGACCTGTGAACATGTCAACGGGATCTCCCCAGAAAGAAGACCCCATTAGACCTTAGACTGTTTGGTGTAGGAGACCCAGAAGTGGGTCGTAAGGTAATGCCTTGACCATGATGTCGCACAGAGGCAAGTAAGATAACTATGTCAGTGGCACGGGTGTGACCGCTGTAGTGAGTTAAGGAAGGTGAATGAGAGGTTCTAACACATGGGGGGGAGTTGAGTGCACCCCTTAGCAACCTGTAGCAATACTCATATAAAAAGGGAACGCACGAGCAAAGATGCATCACAAGCTGGAAATCAGATCAGTCGACAATCCAAAGTGATGGTTAAACCAACAACACATCTGCAACAAGATTCATATAATTGCATATGAAGTAGTTCATACACAAATACGTAAGTTAAAAATCATATATTGCTAAGCAACCGGAGCAATCCAACTACAAGAACAGCATATGCATGAAAATATGTTGGCTCTTATTATATAAATAAGTGTAATTCCCAATCATACAATACATCCATGTAAATCTTCTAGCCCTAATAGTGAAGCTTTACAGCCATATCCGCCTGCTCCTCCAAAGAGATGAACTAGCTCCATGTAGTCGAGAATCCAAGGAGCGTTAGAATACTGTCCAAGCTTTCTGTTAGAGTCGGTCTAGTCAGTCCTCCGTCAGAGATCAAAACTCTTTATGCATTTCATTTTTAGGTGTCCCACTCCATTCATTCAGCTACATTCCGCTAGGGGCATGCCATGATCTAACAGAGAAAGTCATGCTAGTCATTTCCCCTCATGTCTGGCTCCTGTTGGCTTATGTCTTTGTGTCAAATAATCAAAAAGTCCATAACAGTCAAGGTCTGGTCCTTTAATGGACAAAAGTAATTTTTGGTCATTAGGTCTACGGATTGATTAATTTGGTCTTTAATATGTCCAGTAAAGCCATGCAGGCCAGAGGGATGCTCTTGCAAAGCAATGATCCGCAGAGTTTCACCATCATATTGATAGACTTCGACTATTCTTCAAAACTCTGTTTTGAAGAAAAGTCAAATAGTGTCATTTGTGACAAAATTTTCAAAAAGAGTCGATAGTTGATTTCTTCAGGTGCAGTCATGGATCCCGTGACTAGTGCTCTGTCATGCAATCCCTGCAAAAAAGTGTCGAAAATTTCATCGTTTGAGCCAAAATTTCAGAGAAAAAGTGAAAATCAGGGTTATATTAAAATCAGTGAAAGTGTTGAACAAGACATTAGAAAAGTGGGTTTTTAAAAAAAGTAAATTTAAACATGACCTCCAAAGCTATATATACACGTTTTCATCAAAATCAAAGGCATTGTGCTAATCCAAGCCTTGGAGAAACGTTGCAAAGGGTGGGAGTGTGCATCGTGAGTGTTTGAGGGAGTTGGAGGAGGTTTGAAGGCACGCGGCGCACACAGACAGGGGCGCGGCGCACACACCGGGCACAGCGCACATAGAGCCTGCCCATAGTTCAAACTTTACAGAGGCGCGACGCATACCCAGTGCGCGGCGCACTGGGGTTTGCGCTCGGCGTACAGGGATAAAGCGCCCAGAACCTACCAAATCTACTCAAATTTTTTGTGGAGCTCTTCTATTTGCAAGGTAGGCTACCTAAATTCAATTGTGCACTAATTTTTATGGCTAATATGATGATTTTATGCCTGTAATAAAATGCAAAAAAATTTCATAAAGCAAACACAAAGAAGACACCAAAGAAAACCATTATGCGAGGGTTTGTGCTACAGTGATATTGCTGCCAAGGTTATTCTTCCTACCCTACCCCTGTTCCTTATTCCCCTATTTTATTGTCCCCATAATCTCTACCCTAACACTACCGAAATCATACTCCCTTTCCCCTCTTCCTATTGCTAAATAAATCCCAAACCCTACCTTACAAACCCTAAAACCTTACCTTGCCAAAAACACAAAACATACCCTATCAAAATACCCAAAAACCCCCTGTATATCCCTAAACAAAATTCTCCTATAGATCCCTATTCCCATTATATTATCCCCCTCCCAATACTCCCTTTTTAATTGTCCCCTTGGTGGCATATTGTCAAAGCAACCTCCAGCCTCACTATAATCAAAGGGCAACCTAAATTCAGTTTACAAAACAGCAGTCATGGCATCCGAGGTGTCATCGGAATATGAGGAGGAGACCCACAGTGATACAGCTTCAGGAGAACAGGCCCCCAGGAGACATCACCAGAGAGGCAGACATGTTAGAGATGAGCCAAACACCCTCACCGAGTTGCAGGCATGCCCTCTCGCTATGTCATGTTTCCAGCATTTAGCATGTTTTGAATTTTGTCAAAGGGTGGCAAATGTCAGAGTTCATCATGAGTTGGCCCATCTTTTTGCACTTCACCTACATGGAGGACAGTCTATCTTGGCTGGGGTCATTTTCACATTGACACCCGAAACCATATCAGTGGCAACAGGCATTCCAAACATTGGAGAACAATGGCATAAGAAGAAGAAAGTGGAGAGGCATCATTATGAGCCTTACATTAAGGTCAGTTGTTTGAGTCAGCTTACAAGAGTCTTCCTGTTCAGATTTTTGAGAGATGAGTATGCTCCACTCATGAAATTGATCATGAAATACTTCAGTTGTGAGGGGAGGTTTTCTCGCCTTTATGCCTATCTCATCAGGTTGCTCATGCACTTTACCAGAGTGAGAATGATGAACCTCCCATTTTTCATTTGCGGGAACATAGAGAGGATGAAAAATTTCATGCAGCATAAGACCCCTCGGCAGCAGCTCAACAATGTTTATCACTTTGCTCTTATCTGGATTTTGGTGGACCATCAGTTGGGATTGCAGGGTATTGCTTGGGAGGACTTCATCTCCTGTGACTTCTTCAGCACTCCACAGGTAGTATCAGAGGCAGAGCATGAGATAGGTGGTCCATCTCATCAGTATGAGCGACATGAGACTGCTACTATGCCAGTATACATCACCTATCAGAAAGGCAGTAGACCTTTGTTTGCAGCAGCAAAGCGAGTGTTATCTCCACCCAGGGTGGAAGGGGCCTTGCTTCCGACATCAGCATCACATGAGCAGGGCAGAGGTAAGGAGCCAGTGCAGGAGGAAGGGCCATCAGGTGAATGAGAGATCGAATTCATTCTCCTCCATGATGATGAGACAGATACAGAACCAACAAATGCAAAGCTTACAGAGATCATCTAGGAGCAGCAATCAATGATTGAGTTCTTAACCCTTGACGTGGAGAGGGCCAAGTGGAACATGAAGTACCTGGAGTAGAGAAACAAGCAGCTTGAGGATCAGCAGGCGATTATGTAGCTGCAAAACATTCGTGAACATCGCCAAGCTGCTCAAAGGAGAAGAGTTGAGCTCACATCATTGGAGCAAGAAATCAATGAGGATCGGGAGGCCCATATCGAGAGCGTGAACATGCACTTGGAGAGGCTATTGGACAAAGCTGATCAAGACCTTGCCTTACTAAGACACATGGCTTATCGTTATAGGACACGAAATATCAGTGCAAGGGCCCGGATAAGGAGTTTGAAAGTGAAATTGAGGAAAAGCAAGAAGAAAGGCAAAAGAGGAAAAAGAGAAAGATCGGCTTCGAATCTTGGCTGAGGCTTCCTTGGCCCATCATAACACCCCATAGGGAACCTCCAGCCCAAATTTCAAAAAATTTGGGGAATTTTTGGTCACTTCACAAATTTTTGGCCAAAAAACAGGGTTTTTTCGCTAAAATTCTAGAGCTCCAAATGAGGAATGGTTTGCATTTTTGGATTCATCATGGAAAATCACGATTATTGGTGTCTGGACAAGAAATTTGGGCAAGATATAAGTCTCCAAAAGGTAAAAAAACACCCAAAAATGGCCTCTCTTCCCCTTTTCTGACACACAGGAAGCAGTCTTGGGAGAATGAAGATTTGGATGGGAAAATGAGCACCAAATTCAACAATTCTAGTTGGGTTAGAAAGTAGACAAGACAAGCTTTCCAAAAAGCCCACTTGGGCACATTTTGGACACCTACAAGTGCCCCAAAACAAGCCCCAAAGTAGCATGGCGCACAGAGAAAAAGTTGCCAAATTTGCTTCCGTTTCGCAAAATTTCGATTCGCGACTTCTCCAAGTGGGCCCGCTCATCTACACTTCGGTTTTTTGGCACCAAAGGTGGCATTTAAAGCATTTTCTCTCCAGATGGGCTTCTATCCAAGTGGCGAAGGAAGGCAAACAGTCACGCAAGCCAAATGTCATGTTTGTAGCGCTGCACCTGTAGCTGATGGTTGGCTCTTCATCTCCATTTTGTAATGATTCGAGTAACTCCCCAACCCTTGGGCGTTCTATCTCTTCCTTACACATTCTATATATTGTTTACAAGCTATTTTCAAAGGGTTGGTTGGCTTGTAACTTCTGGGAGACTGTGGGAAAGAAACTCTGTTTCTTCACTGTATATTTTTGACAGAGAATTAATGAAAGGCAACGGCTCTGTTTCATGAGATTCTTATGGTTGTGAGTGTAGCAAATGTGTCTCTTATGTTTTCATATGTATTTTGTTATGTTTCATAATTCAATTCATGTTCATTTCCTGTGAAATTTTCTAAGTGAGATTAGGTATAATTCAATTTTATTTCTCTGTCTGTGGGAAAATTTCATGTTCAGTGTTTTTCTTCTGTTGAAAAGGATTCATGTAACTATGCCCTTTTCACACTCCTCAGCAATCTATCCGTTTCGCGTTATTCCAAACTAAATTGCTACACTTTTCACCTACCTTGCCTCACGAAGTAATCTGTGCCTTTGTATTAAATTCTCTGTTCTTTGTTGATCGTTGATCCCATACCATCCCAGAAGCTCGGTCATTCATAAAAATTGTTTCTTGTATCCATATTCACTTACTAGCCTAAGATCAATATTCCACTGTAAGTCATCTCAGACCATTTTTTGCTTATCTATTCACTGAGCGTGACTCGGAGAGAGCCCTCTCCTGTTCTGGTAGGGCTAGCTACCAGACTGAGTGTGGTTTGTGGTTACCCTGAATTTTGCCCTCCTTCAGCCTAGGGTAGATTTAGGTGCTAACATAGTGGCGACTCCACTGGGGATGCAAAACTGAAATCAAATCCCCTTGTTTCATAATAATTCTAAACTTCCGGATGATGAGCTTAGGATTGGATAGGCTGAGTAAATTTGTTGTGTCCTGTGATTTTTCTCAATAGCACACTGGCTTCTAGACGATATAATAGAGCCAATCCAGACCCGGATCCTCCTCATATCTACGAAAATCCCAATTTGATTCTAAGACTCCTTCATCAAGAAAGCACCATAACTCCCGTGTTCAAGTCGCATTCATGTCCTGATATTTTTGAGTATCTTGAAGAGCTTGAGTTTGACGAGCGGTTTGAAATATCATTGTTTGAGTCCAAGTCCGAAAGGGCTGTTGACTATACTACCCCCAATCCTCAATTTCTTGTAGACCTCGAAACAGAAAGAACTAATCGGTTAATTGATAATTATATTGCAACACAGCCCCAAACTCTAATTGCCAGCCCCTTACAAACTATGCACACTCCTCCAACACCTCCAAGGCCAAATCCACCAAGAGTGATGGCTGCCCGTTTTGCACCCCTTGTTTTGCCCCAAGTTCTAGATGATATGCCAATGGATTATCAAAGTAAAATCCCATTTTTTGATGGCACTCCTAACAGCGTTACTGCTCAACAACATGTGGACAAAATGGCAGACATCTATGAACTCCATGAGATCGATGCGGAGAACGTGGCAATGAGACTCTTTGTACAGACATTTGCAGGTGATGTGAGGAAATGGTTCAGAGGTTTGTCGGCAGCAAGTATCACTACCTTGGCCGAACTACAAAGACAATTTTTAAATCGATGGGAAGTGAAAAATAATCCCCTTCAAACTCTGGCTGAATATGAACAAATCAAATGAAACGCTGGTGAGTCAGTCCAAGATTATTTTGTTAGATTCAATACAGTTTACAATGAGATTCTAGATCATCTAAAGCCACCTGTGGGACTGGCTATGATGAAATTTCCAGATGGTTTTGACGCTGATATGGCCTACCAATTAAGAGAGAGAGAACTGCCACAATGGAAGACATGCAGAAAATCGCGGTCAGTGTTGAAGCAAATCTGTTGTCCAAAAGAGCTAGAGTGAAAGGAAAAAAGAAAGTCACTGTTAAGGAAGAGTATTCTTCAATGGATCAACTACTCAAAAAGGTAGAGTAGATGCTTGAAAGGGTGAAGCTTGACAAGCCTGAGCCACAAGTTAGAAATCCTAACTTCCGTGGCCAGCAACAGCCACAATATAGAATAAGACAGAGAGATCAGCGAACCCAAGAGCAGACAGCACAATAGCCGGTACAAACACCTTTGCAGCAGAATTTTGTGCATGGACCGGAGTCAGATGAGGACGGGAACGTAATAGGTGAAGAAAACCACCTCTTTACCCTAGATGAGCTTCCTACTTACATTACTGAAGAAGAAGAGTGTGCGGTGAGTTCAGCTGCGCACAAAGACACGGATTTCATTCTAGCTAGTGACCCTGTTTTAGAAGAAGAATCAGAGGAGTATCAAAGGGGGTATATGAATGCTCTGTCCGCACAGTAGCAGCGATATTCACTTAGAAACAGAGATGTGCCAGACAAACCAATGCAAAAAAAGAAGGAGGTTGAAGCAGCAAAGAATGATTCATCAGCCACACAAAGAAAAGGAAAAGAGGTAGTTGGTCCGGAGAGCAGCAAATCAAAATCAGCAGAACAATCACAGCAACAAGCTACATCAAAAGAAAAAGAAAAGAAAGAGATCCCAGTCAAAGAGGTAGAAAAGACTCCAGCTTTTAGCTTAGAGAATGAGATTTCTAAGTTAAAGGTATCCATCCCCTTGACTGAAATAATGAAGAACAGCAGTTATAGAGGACAAATATCTAAGATGTTGAATTTGGACCCAATGTCCGACATGGTAAATGTAGAAGATGATCAACCTGAAATGATTTTTGGACCAGCATCAAATGGTGAGTCTCCTGACAGTGATGTGCCACCCTTCTACATCAGTTTAAGACTACATGATTTTGTGTTGCATAATGCCATGTTCGATTCCGGAGTTTCTCACAATCTCATGCCCAAGGCTATCATGGATAAGCTTGGTCTGGACATCACCCGACAGTACCACGATCTCTATTCATTTGATTCCAGCAGAGTGAGATGTATAGGACTCATCAAAGACTTGGTTGTGAGTCTAGATCAGCTTCCCATGAAAAATGTTTTGATGGATGTGGTGGTAGCAGATATTACTCCAAGGTTTGGCATGCTTCTTTCCAGGTCTTGGGTAGCGAAATTGAAAGGGACACTACAGCTAGATTTCTCCTATGCAACGATCCCAGTGTTTGGACAAATGAGGAAATTATATCGGGAACAAAAAATGAAATATATGATCACAAGCAAGGAGAAACCTATAAATCATCCAATTAACTATGTACATACAGATTTAGAGTCTTTTGTTTTGTTTTCAGATAGTTTAAATGATATAGATAGTCAAATAGTAGAAGCAGATGATATTTCGGAAATAACAGAAAATGTCAGAGAAATTTTGAAGAAAGAAGGACAAGAAAAGCAGAAAAATGTTGGGCAATCAGCTGAAAGCAATGGGCAGCAAACAAGCAAGGCACGACAAACATATTTCCAGCACTTACAAGAGGAGGAAGAAAGCTTGTGGACCATGGATTTTGATGGAGCAGTAGGAAATGATGGCGCTGGAATTGGAATTTGGGTACGCAGTCCTTTCTCCGCCCCAAACAAAGTGCCTAGCAGCGTGAGGGTTTGCTCTTACAAGCTGGCCTTTGAGTGTTCAAACAATGAAGCTAAGTATGAAGCTCTGATTGCTGGCCTGAAGATTCTTAGAAAGCTGAATGCTAAAAGGATTTCGGTATATGGCAACTCCGAATTGGTAATAAAGCAGGTCAGAGGTGAGTATCAAGCAAAGCATCCTAGGATGCGGGCCTATCATAATGCAGTTTTAGACATCTTAAAATTATTTTCA
This sequence comes from Pinus tabuliformis, assembly GCA_031772625.1. Classification (NCBI taxonomy): domain Eukaryota; kingdom Viridiplantae; phylum Streptophyta; class Pinopsida; order Pinales; family Pinaceae; genus Pinus; species Pinus tabuliformis. The sequence continues at coordinate 599,799,835 of CM062805.1, read as the reverse complement.
GAATACACCTTGACATGTGTGCCTCGTATACAAAATAGTATTGCTGATGCTCTTGCCAAGGCAACAAGTAGTTTGAAGATCCCCATGAACTCCAGCAATAAATTTGAAATCCATGTCAAGCATCGTCCAACCATTCCAGACAATCAGAGATATTGGCAAGTGTTTCAAGATGATGAGGAGATTAAGGATTTTCTGCAAAACAAAGGCAAGTTCAAAGAAACCTCAATTGATGTAGAAAATGATGATGGTAAAGGGAATGGTACAGATGACGTGCAGATCAATGAAATGGATGTGTTGCAGCTGAAGAATAACATTATTCCTAAAGGCTTGATACCTCTAGAAGAACTTTTTGATCAGGATGATGTAGCCCGCAAGCCAACATTGCAGCCAACAGAGAAGGGTGTAGAAGAGGTCAACATAGGAACAACTGCCAATCCTAAGTTGGTAAAATTGTCTAAAGCATTGCCGCCAAAGATCAAGGACAAATACATCAGTTTGATGGCTTCATTTGCAGATGTGTTTGCTTGGGACTATTCTGATTTAAAGACCTATGATACCAATATTATTCAGCACACGATACCCATCAAGCCCAATAAAAAACCATTTAGACAGAAGTTGAGAAGGATAAATCCAAAGTTGCTGCCATCTATTGAAAAAGAGGTAAACAGGTTGTACAAGTCAATTATCATTGTGCCCATCATATTTTCAGATTGGATCTCTAACTTGGTGCCTGTACGCAAGAAGACCGGTGAGATCCGCCTATGCATTGATTTCAGAAATATAAATAAAGTCTCACTAAAGGACAACTATCCACTGCCCAAAATGGACCATATACTTCAGCGAGTAGTGGGGGCATCTCATATGTCACTGCTTGATGGTTATTCCGGATATAACCAAATTTCTATCCATGAAGATGACAGAGACAAGACAGCATTCACCACTCCATGGGGAACCTTTCATTATGCCAAAATGCCTTTCGGTTTAAAGAATGCAGGTGCCACATTTCAGCGTGCAATGGACTTGGCTTTTGCAAATGAGAAGGATGTGTTTTTGGTGGTGTACCTGGATTATTTGACGGTGTTTTCTAAATCTGATGAAGAGCACATGCATCATCTAAAAACTGTCTTTCAAAAGTGCAGAAAATATGGTTTATCGCTGAATCCTAAGAAGAGCTTGTTCGCCATGGAGGAAGGCAAATTACTTGGGCACATTATTTCAAAGGATGGCATTCGTATTGACCCAGCACGTGTGCAAGCAATTCAGCAAATCGATCTGCCCCAGAATAAAAAAGAGATACAATCATTCAATGGTAAAATAAATTTTCTGCGTCGCTTTGTGCCTAATCTTGTTGAACACTTAAGAGAGATGACCAACATGCTCAAGAAGGACAACCAAGTGAAGTGGACAGAGGAGGCTGTAAAATCTTTCAATTTGGTCAAATTGACCCTTTCTTCAGCTCCAGTTCTAGTCAGCCCGGACTACACTCAGGATTTCATATTGTTTTCATTTGCTTCGGAGCACACTATGGCAGCAGTATTATTGCAGAAAAGAGATGATCATGAAAGACCCATTGCATTCTTCAGTAGGGCTATAAGAGATGCAGCTTTAAAGTACAACATCATTGAGAAGCAAGCCCTGGCACTGGTGAAGGCATTGAAGGATTTCCGGGTATATATTCTACATTCTCACATTTTGGCCTATGTTCCTAACGCTGTTGTAAAAGATTTTTTAGTGCAGACCGATCTGGAAGGAAGAAGAGGAAAATGGATTGCAGCCTTGCTGGAATATGATGTGGAAATAAAGCCCACAAAGCTGGTCAAAGGACAGGGATTGGCAAAGTTAATGGCTGAATCAAACTTGCATGCCTTGGACATAAATCTGATCACTGCCATGTCCGATGAGAATGAGGAAATATCATCCATTCAGATATCTGAAATGTTTGCTCTGTCCCCATGGTATTCAGATATAATATATGTGCTAAAAAATCAATCACCACCCCCCGGCATGACTAGAAATAAAGCGAGAACACTCAAGCTGAAGGCTGCCAAGTTTTGCATTCTAAATTTTGCGCTGTATTGGAAAGATCCCGGTGGAGTTTTGTTGAATTGTTTGGTGGAAGAGGAGGCAAAGAAAGTCATGGAGGATTTCCACGGAGGAGAGTGTGATGGTCACTTTTTTTGGAAGTCAACAACGAACAAAATTTTGAGAGCAGGGTATTATTGGCCTACATTGTTTGCTGATGTGTACAAGATGGTCAAGCGCTGTCATAAATGTCAGATTTTTGAAGGAAAACGGAAATTATAGCCTTTTCCACTTAAGCCTATTGAGGTGAGCGCTCCTTTCCAGTAGTGGGGGTTGGATTTCATTGGGGAAATTCATCCCGCTTCTTTCGGACAACATAGATGGATCCTTACAGCGACAGACTATTTCACAAAATGGATTGAGGCAGCTCCCACCAGACAAGTTACAGATACGGTAATCATTTCATTTCTTGAAAATAACATCTTGTCTCACTTTGGTTGTCTGAATAAGTTAATCACTGATAATGCAGCAGCTTTCAAATCAAAGAGGATGGTAGAATTTTGTCGTAAATATCACATCATTTTGGGTCACTCAACTGCCTATCATCCACAAGGCAATGGATTGGCGGAATCTTCAAATAAATCATTGGTCAACATCATCAAGAAGCTACTGGAAATAAATAAAAAGAGCTGGAATAAGAGGTTGGTCCATGCGCTTTGGGCAGATCGGATCAGTCAGAAAAAATCCATTGGTATGTCACCGTTTGAGCTTGTTTATGGAGTTGACACAGTATTTCCCACCTCTCTTGCTGCCCTGGTAGTCAGACTTCTTCAGGAGGTAGGAAGTGAAGAAGATCCCATGCAGAGAAGGTTGAATCAAATGGTCCACTTGCAGCAGACAAGAGAAGAAGTTTTCAAGAACACATCCAAATTGCAGGAGAAAATAAAGAAAATCTATGACAGAAAAGCAAAGGCCGATAGATTTCAATTAGATGATGTGGTGCTGAAGTGGGATGCAAGGAATGAAGAGAAAGGTAAGCACGGAAGGTTCGAGAATCTTTGGAAAGGTCCTTTCAAGATTGCAGCATATAAGGGTCAGAATGCCTTTCTTCTGAAGGAAATGAACGGGGAAGATTGTCCAGGAGGGCCGATCAATGATCAGCTGCTCAAGCGGTACCACTGCTGAGTTATTAATGTTGCTTCCACTATCATTGTAAATACCATTTTTATTTCAGTTTTGGTTTCAGTCTGTCAAGATTAGTTTTTGAGTCATTCCAATGTCAAGTTTGAGTCAATTTCTTGGTCATTTCAGTATCATAAATAAGTCAGAGTCCTGTGTTGTAGTCAAAATGATGACTCCATAGCCCAATGGACAAAAGGCACTGTCTAGCTCCTCCAGAGATCTGCTGTTCTTGGCACCTCCAAGGAGCTACCATCCCCCATTGGAGCCAATGTTAGAGTAGGTCTGGTTAGTCCTCCGTCAGAGATCAAAACTCTTTATGCATTTCATTTTTAGGTGTCCCGCTCCATTCATTCAGCTACATTCCGCTAGGGGCATGCCATGATCTGATGGAGAAAGTCATGCTAGTCATTTCCCCTCATGTTTGGCTCCTGCTGGCTTATGTCTTTGTGTCAAATAATCAAAAAGTCCATAACAGTCAAGGTCTGGTCCTTTAATGGACAAAAGTCATTTTTGGTCATTAGGTCTAGGGATTGATCAATTTGGTCTTTAATATGTCCAGTAAAGCCATGCAGGCCAGAGGGATGCTCTTGCAAAGTAATGATCCACAGAGTTTCACCATCATATTGATAGACTTCGACTATTCTTCAAAACTCTGTTTTGAAGAAAAGTCAAATAGTGTCATTTGTGACAAAATTTTCAAAAAGAGTCGACAGTTGATTTCTTTAGGTGCAGTCATGGTTCCCATGACCAGATGCTCTGTCATGCAATCCCTGCAAAAAGTGTCGAAAATTTCATCGTTTGAGCCAAAATTTCAGAGAAAAAGTGAAAATCAGGGTTATATTAAAATCAGTGAAAAAGTGTTGAACAGGACATTAGAAAAGTGGGTTTTTAAAAAAAGTAAATTTAAACATGACCTCCAAAGCTATATATACACGTTTTCATCAAAATCAAAGGCATTGTGCTAATCCAAGCCTTGGAGAAACGTTGCAAAGGGTGGGAGTGTGCATCGTGAGTGTTTGAGGGAGTTGGAGGCAGTTTGAAGGCACGCGGCGCACACAGACAGGGGCGCGGCGCACACACCGGGCGCGGTGCACACGGAGCCTACCCGTAGTTCAAACTTTACACAGGCACATCACATACCTAGCGCGCGGCGCACTGGGCTTTGCGCGCAGCGCACAGGGATAAAGCACCCAGAACCTACCAAATCTACTCAAATTTTTTGTGGAGCTCTTCTATTTGCAAGGTAGGCTACCTAAATTCAATTGTGCACCAATTTTTATGGGTAATATGATGATTTTATGCTTGTAATAAAATGCAAAAAAAATTCATAAAGCAAACACAAAGAAGACACCAAAGAAAACCATTATGCTAGGGTTTGTGATACAGTGATATTGCTGCCAAGGTTATTCTTCCTACCCTACCCCTGTTCCTTATTCCCCTATGCCATTGTCCCCATAATCACTACCCTAACACTACCGAAATCATACTCCCTTTCCCCTCTTCCTATTGCTAAATAAATCCCAAACCCTACCTTACAAACCCTAAAACCTTACCTTGCCAAAAACACAAAACATACCCCATCAAAATACCCCAAAACCCCCTGTATATCCCTAAACAAAAGTCTCCTATAAAACCCTATTCCCATTATATTATCCCCCTCCTAATACTCCCTTTTTAATTGTCCCCTTGGTGGCAGATTGTCAAAGCAACCTCCAGCCTCACTATAATCAAAGGGCAGCCTAAATTTAGTTTACAAAACAACAGTCATGGCATCCAAGGTGTCATCAGAATATGAGGAGGAGACCCACAGTGATACAGCTTCAGGAGAATAGGCCCCCAGGAGACATCACCGAAGTGGTAGACATGTTAGAGATGAGCCAAACACCCTCACCGAGTTGCAGGCATGCCCTCTCGCTATGTCATGTTTCCAGCATTTAGCATGTTTTGAATTTTGTCAAAGGGTGGCAAATGTCAGAGTTCATCATGAGTTGGCCCATCTTTTCGCACTTCACCTACATGGAGGACAGTCTATCTTGGCTGGGGTCACTTTCACATTGACACCCGAAACCATTTCAGTGGCAACAGGCATACCAAACATTGGAGAACAGTGGCATAAGAAGAAGAAAGTGGAGAGGCATCATTATGAGCCTTACATTAAGGCCAGTTGTTTGAGTCAGCTTACAAGAGTCTTCCCGTTCAGATTTTTGAGAGATGAGTATGCTCCACTCATGAAATTGATCATGAAATACTTCAGTTGTGAGGGGAGGTTTTCTCACCTTTATGCCTATCACATCAAGTTGCTCATGCACTTTACTAGACTGCGAATGATGAACCTCCCATTTTTCATTTGCGGGAACATAGAGAGGATGAAAAATTTCATGCAGCATAAGACCCCTCAGCAGCAGCTCAATGGTGTTTATCACTTTGCTCTTATCCAGATTTTGGTGGACCATCAGTTGGGATTGCAGGGTATTGCTTGGGAGGACTTCATCTCCAGTGACTTCTTCAGCGCTCCACAGGTAGTATCAGAGGTAGAGCATGAGATAGGTGGTCCATCTCATCAGTATGAGCGACATGAGACTACTACTATGCCAATATACATCACCTATCAGAAAGGCAGTAGACCTTTGTTTGCAGCAGCAAAACGATTGTTATCTCCACCCGGGGTGGAAGGGGCCTCACTTCCGACATCAGCATCACATGAGCAGGGCAGAGGTAAGGAGCTAGTGTAGGAGGAAGGGCCATCAAGTGAATGAGAGACTGAATTCATTCTCCTCCATGATGATGAGATAGATACAGAACCAACAAATGCAGAGCTTACAGAGATCATCTAGGAGCAGCAATCAGTGATTGAGTCCTTATCCCTTGACTTGGAGAGGGCCAAGTGGAACATGAAGTACCTGGAGCAAAGAAACAAGCAGCTTGAGGATCAGCAGGCGATTATGGAGCTGCAAAACATTCGTGAACATCACTAAGCTACTCAAAGGAGAAGAGTTAAGCTCACATCATTGGAGCAAGAAATCAATGAGGATCGGGAGGCCCATCTTGAGAGCGTGAACATGCACTTGGAGAGGCTCCTAGACAAAGCTGATCAGGACCTTGCCTTACTGAGACACTGTTGGCATTATGATACATATGTTGTACTTGATGGTAACCCACTCATCTCAGATGATAAATTATAGTGTAGCAAAGTTCACGCACTTTCATGAAGATAAAAGTTTCTTTCATGTAGAGAAAAGTTCACGCACTTTCATGAGGATAAAAGTTTCTTTCATGTAGAGAAAAGTTCACACACTTTGATGAAGATAAAAGGTTCTTTCATGTAAAGAAAAGTTCACTCACTTTCATGCAGAGAAAAGTTTCTTTCATGTAGAGAAAAGTTCACGCACTTTCATGCAGAGAAACGTTTCTTTCATATAGAGAAAAGTTCATGCACTTTCATGCAGAGAAAAGTTCACGCACTTTCATAGTTGGCTCATGGTATTAGTCCGACGGTTTTTGATCCTATGGTTTTGGTCCGTGGTATTGCATCCAAAAGTGTTGACCCCAAGTATTGGGTTCATGGTATTGTGTTATTATGGTTTTGGACCGTGGTATTGTGAAAGGCCTAAGACTATAAAAGAGGAAGGAGATCATTTGGCAAGGCAATCAATTTGAATGAATTGAATATCTAATAAGTGCTATATCTGAAATATTTGTGATTGGGGTTATGGTGCAGATCTAGATCTGAATGAAGGAGGAACATTAGCGCATAAAGAAGGATAAGTTCTATTGATGGGTCATAATCTTTAAGCTTGAATAATAGTATCTTTGTATGATTTTGATCTGTTATATGAGGCGCATGCTTGATTTATAAATCTAACAATCTGGGTTAATTAGTGTCTGAATATTTGAAAGAATGAATTATCCTTTATAGATCTGTACGTAGGTTTAGTGAAGTGAAAGAGCGTATACACACTGGTTCAGTGAATGAAAACGGCGTATACGCAGGTTGGTCCAAACACAGGAGCGTATGCACGCAGGTTTCAGGTTGTTGAAGTAGCATATATCTTTTAAATTATGATCTAGCTGCCTCTGTTTATTGCTACAGTATTCTGGGTTCAGAATTTGGTGTGTGGTTACTGTTACTGTGTTCTGGGTACAGCTGTCAGAGAAGTGTTTACTTGATTCAGTGCTAATTGGAAAAAGGAGATTGTTTGATGCAGATATACTTGATGATTGATTGATGTTCATGGAGTCAGTCTGAAAATTTATGAAATGAGGTCCCTGGAAGAAAGAGAAGGTTGTAGCCTTCAGTAGGCCAGCACCTACGTACTAGTATCTTGGCTTGTAAAAGAGCTAAGGGGGTTGTAGCTCCCTTCTAGGAGAAGCTAGAAAATGAGAGAGGGTTGTAGCTCTCTGCAGGTTGCAGCCTGCATACTGGTAAATGACTGCACCAGTACAAAATCATTGTAAAAGAAGTTTCTAATTGAAAGAAGATAGAGACATATTGCAGCAGGTGGTTTTCACCCACATTGGGTTTCCACCTTATATCTGGTGTTCCTTGGTGTGATTATTTGTTTTTCTTGTTCTTGCTCATTATTATATGGTACTGACATACAAACTAATGATCAATATCTGAAGAATAAATTAAAGTATAAATCTGGAAGATATATTGAAAAGAATTTGATAATACTGATTCACCCCCCCTCTCAGTATTATTTCCAACAATTGGTATCAGAGCAGGTCCTTCTGAAGAAGCTTGATCGCTTGGAGGAAGATCCATCATCATGAGCAACTATGAGAGAGAAGCATCTATCAGGCCACCAATTTTTGATGGGACAAACTTCGTATATTGGAAGGTAAGAGTTACTGCCTATCTTCAATCACTTGGTACAGAAGTCTGGGATATCATAGATACAGGGTACACTTTTCCTTCAGCAACTCCTACAGATCCGGCTGAGAAGAATAAATATGAAACAAATGCAAAAGTAGTCAATACCCTATTAGGATGTCTATCTCAATTAGAATTTGTCAAGGTAATGCAGTATAAATCTGCAAAAGAGATATGGGACAAGATTGTTCTGAGCTATGAAGGAGATGAACAGGTAAAACGAGCAAAACTTCAAACCCTCAGGATTCAGTATGAAAATCTCAGAATGCACAATGATGAAAGTGTGGCTAACTATTTCCTTCATGTAGATGAGATTGTTAATTGTATGAAAAACTTGGGTGAAGAAATAAAAGAGGCTGTTGTGGTTGAAAAAGTTCTAAGATCTTTGTCCCCTAGGTTTGAATCTAAGGTTTCTGCAATAGAAGAAAAGGAGAATCTTCAAAACCTTACCATGTCATAGCTACACGGGATTCTAACTGCTTATGAAATGAGGAAAGGAGGACCATCAGACAGGAGAGAAGCAGCTTTCAAGGCTTCAGGCAAAGGAGACTACTATGAGTCAGAAGAGGAAGAAGAATCAAATTTTGTCAAAAACCTTCAACAGGGTACTGGAAGATTCAGAGGTAAGTTACCTTTCAAATGTTTTGCTTGTGGAAGAGTCAGTCACTATGCTGCCAAATGTCCTCATAAGGATAAAATTGACAAAGGGAAGGAACTGGTTAGATGGAACACGAAACAAAATGTAACTAAGAAAAGTTACTACACTCATGAAGATAGTGATGGTCTTTCAAATAGTGATGAAGATGAACGAGGTAATGACTATAAACTTTTAATGGCTTTTGAAGATGATGATTACATGGATTCTATAGATGTGGATGGCTTTTATGAAGAGATTTATAGACTCAAAACATGTTTAGAAGAAAAGAATGTGATCATTGATACTCTGCAATCCAACTTGATGAAAAAGAAAAATTTCTTGAGAAGTTAGAATGTGAAATTGTTGGCCTTAGAAAAGAAATTGAGAAAACAAAAGCTCTTAATCTTAAATTTGTTAAAGGATCTGAAAATCTGGATGAGATTATCAATGTACAGCGTTCTCCACTAATCAAGACAGGTCTGGGGTATAATGGAGAAGCATCTCAAGCATCCACCTCAAAGAGTTATCTCAATGCAGCAAGGAGGAATGAGCAAAAGCCCAATGAAGATCACCATGTAAGACAAGGACGAATTACATCAAGAATAAACAAAGACTACCAGGTAAATCAAGGCAATCCACCTTAGGGATGAACAAAAGCTACAACCAGCCACAGGTAAAATCTTCTCAATTTGCCTCAAGAATGGATGACAATAGAAACTACAATCATTTGGTAGGTAGATTTGATAATCACAGAAGTTTCTTCAATGGCCAATGTTTCTCTTTCCATAACTTTGGCCACAAAGCAGCTCAATGTGTTGCCTATAAAACAATCATGACTAGAGAAGCTCAAAAACAAAGAAGTATGACTGGGATCACGAAAAGAACCTATAACAACTTTTCGGCTCTTGAAAATGAAATTGAATGTTCTATTTGTAATAACTTTGGTCATGAAGATTCTGAATGCAGAAGCAGGTTTTGGCAGACAAAGGAACAAGCCTCAAATACCAAAACATGGAGAATAAAGGAACCACAACCAGAAAGATGTGGGATAGCTTTTTATGCAGAAGGACAAGAAAATCAATGGTACATCGACAGTGGATGCTCGAAGCATATGACAGGTGATAAAGAAAAACTTGAATCATATAGTGCTTTAGAAAAGGGAAAGAAAGTTTCTTTTGGAAATGATACCCCTGCAGTCATAAAAGGAAGATGCACTGCTTAGTTGAAAGAAAAGGTCAAAGCTGGAAATGTTTTGTATGTTGATGGCTTGAAGCATAATCTGCTGAGTGTCAGTCAGATGTGCGATCAAGGAACCAAGGTAATATTTCGATCAAATGGATGTAGTGTTCGTGATCTTGATACAGGAAAAACAATGATCAAAGGCAGAAGAACTCCAAATAATTTATACATATTTGAAGAAGGACAACAACAATGCTATTTGAGCAAGGATGATGAACACTGGTTATGGCACTGGAGGTTGGGCATCTAAGCTTTTCACAAATAAGGAAAGCATGCAAATACTAGGCAGTTCGTGGTCTTCCAGATATCAAAATTCCAGACAACACCATATGCAAATCATGTCAGTTTGGTAAGCAAACCAGAACTAACTTCCCTGAGAAGGAAGGATCAGCCAGCAAGCTTCTTGAACTAGTCCATACAGATGTATGTGGTCCATTTAGGACAAGGTCACCTCGAGGAGAAGAATACTTTATATTATTCATTGACGACTTCTCCAGGATGGTTTGGTTAGGACTCATGAAACACAAGGACACAACATTCGAAAAATTCAAATCTTTCAAAGCCTTAGCTGAAAACGAATCAGATCACAAAATTAAGTGCCTCAGGTCTGACAGAGGTGGGGAGTTTACCTCAAATGAATTTTTCGATTTCTATGAAGAACATGGAATAAGAAGGGAATTCTCTACAGCTAGGACTCCTCAACAAGATGGAGTGGTGGAAAGGATGAACAGAACGGTTCAACAAATGGCTCGTGCTATGCTTGATGAGTCTGGAACTCTCGCAACCTTCTGGGGTGAAGCTGCATTTGCTGCAATTGTTATTCTCAACAAAACAAATGTCCGAGTGAAAAACACTCAAACTCCTCATGAACTCTGGTATGGTGAGACTCCTTCGGTAAAGCATTTCAAAATCTTTGGAAGCAAATGCTATATTAAGAATAATGATGAACAACTTGGCAAACTTGAACCAAGAGCAGATGAAGGCATTCTCCTTGGTTATTCTCCCCACAACAAAGCATATAAGTGTTACAATAAAAGACTTGGAAGAATTGTTGACAGCATTGATGTGGTGGTTGATGAAAAAGGATACATTCCTAGGCAAGTAAATTATGAAAATATCGAAGAGGATGAAGACTACCCTCCAAATCAGACTGAAGACGAAGAAGAACCTCAAGAGGCACCAGAGGAGCAGACAAGGATAGAAGAGAAGACTCCATCCAGGTATGTTCAAAAGAATCATCCAGAATCTCAAATGTTGGGGCAAAAGGAGGTAGGCGTACAAACAAGAAGAACAATTGCAGAAGCTTCAAGCTATTTGGCATTACTCTCCTCCACTAAACCACAAAATGTAAGAGAGGCATGCAAAGATGAATGTTGGGTCAAGGCAATGGATGAAGAACTTGAGCAGATTGAAAAGAACAACACTTGGGAGTTGGTTCCTAGACCAAAAGACAAGAATGTCATAGGGACAAAATGGATCTTCAAAAATAAGTTGAATGAAAATGGGGAGGTAATTAGAAACAAGGCCAGACTTGTTTGTAAAGGGTATGCTCAACAAGAAGGAATAGACTTTGAAGAAACTTTTGCTCCAGTTGCTAGACTTGAGGCCATCTGAATGTTCCTTGCTCTCTCAATCTTTCAGAATTTCAAAGTATTTCAAATGGACGTAAAATCAGCCTTTCTGAATGGAGACTTAGAAGAAGAAGTGTACATTGAGCAACCAGATGGTTTCATTCTTGGGAATGATCCAAATCTTGTATGCAGACTAAAGAAGGCTCTCTATGGTCTTAAACAGGCTCCAAGGGCTTGGTACTACCGTTTGGACAAATATCTTCATCAGCAAGGTTTTTCAAAAGGATCAGCAGATAGCAATCTTTATATAAAAATTGAAAATGACAAATTGCTAATACTTGTTGTGTATGTAGATGATATTATCTTTGGCAGCAATGAAGAAGCTATGAGTCAAAGCTTTGCCTTGGTGATGCAGAAAGAATTTGAAATGTCTTTGCTTGGAGAACTGACATATTTTCTTGGATTGCAAATCCAACAAAATGAAGGCGGTATCTTTTTGTCTCAAACCAAGTATCTCAAGCAGATCTTGAAGAAATATGGCATGGAAGATGCAAAACTAGTATGTACCCCTATGGTTACAGGATGCAGCCTCAGTGCAAATGATGAATCAGCAGCAGTGCATCAACCAACCTATAGATCCATGATTGGAAGTCTTCTTTATTTGACAGGTACTCGACCAGACATCATGCATGCAGTGGGAATAGTTGGAAGATTTCAGGCAAATCCTAAGGAAACCCATCTTCAGGCAGTAAAGAGAATTTTCAAGTATCTTCAAGGAACTCAAAACTATGGCTTATGGTATCCTAGAGATACAGATCTCACTCTACATGCTTATACAGATGCAGATTGGGCTGGAAGCGTGGATGACAGGAAGAGCACAAGTGGTGGAGCATTCTTTATGGGTTCCAGATTAGTATCTTGGTTCAGCAAGAAACAGAGTTCAAGTGCTTTATCTACAGCTGAAGTGGAATATGTGGCTGCTGCATCTTGTTGCACTCAACTCCTTTGGATGATGCAAACCTTGCAAGATTTTCAAATCACCTGTACACCACCTATCTCCATCTTATGTGATAATACAAGTGCAATCAACATTTCAAAGAACCCAGTTATGCATTCAAAGACCAAGCACATACCTATCAAATATCATTTCCTCTGGGAACAAGTGCTGGAACAAAAAGCTGGAGTATGTTCCCTCTAAGGAACAAGTTGCTGATATACTCACCAAACCACTGCCCAGGGAAACTTTTGAATACCTCAGACAGAAGCTGGGTGTAGTTGATACATCATCTTGCTGTTAAATCTTATCTGTTTCAGAGAAAAATGGGGGTACGCGAGTTGCCTAAGGAGGATCCGTGTACATACGCAGGTTTGTGCAGAGACAGTCACGTATATGGAGGTTTGATGGATATCAATAGGGACAGGCTCTGGTTGAAGATAATCTGGTATGGGTCTGACAGAGACCATCTGGCACAGGTTCAGGGGGAGCAGATAAACTTCTAATGATGCATTGTTGGCATTATCTTAGAAGCTTTTGGTTCTAGTTCACAGCTGTTGTTGGTTTCAGGTGGAACAAATGCAGAGGGAGAACAGAAGGAAATCAGGGTTGCTAATCTGAATGGTGATTGTCAGATGCTGTTGCTATCAGTTATTGATGACTTTCATAAATCTTGCTCTAGATATTTCGTCTCTATGTCATGTATCTCTTTTATGGTGTCAAGGTCATTTAACAGCCTATCTTGGTTTCCCCACTATGCCTGGGATGAAGATGTAATGTTCTTGTTTTATCATGTGTAAACTTTTGACGTATTCCCACTTGGTTGGGTGGATGAGTCAATTCTAGTATATCCCCACTTGGTTGGGAAATGGATGTATGTATGAGTCCTTGGTGATAGGAAGGTCATTTATGATAGAGTCATGTTCTTCTTGTAAAATATCTTTTTTTGACCTTGCTTATAGTCAGGGGGAGCATGAACAACACACTTCAGCAGAGCAGAGACTTCAGCATGTACTCAGAGGAAGCATGGACAGAGTGGTACACCTTGGCATATACAAAGGGGGAGCTCATTTAGAGATTTTAGCAGGTACTCAGGGGGAGTATGGGCAGCGGAATGTTTATCTAGGAAAGAGATTATCTTGGTCTGCCCTTTGCCCTTGATGTCAAAGGGAGAGAGTGATTGGTTGTTGTTGCCATCAAGTCCAAAGGGGGAGATTGTTGGCATTATGATACATATGTTGTACTTGATGGCAACCCACTCATCTCAAATGATAAATTATAGTGCAGCAAAGTTCACGCACTTTCATGAAGATAAAAGTTTCTTTCATGTAGAGAAAAGTTCACGCACTTTCATGAAGATAAAAGTTTCTTTCATGTAGAGAAAAGTTCACACACTTTCATGAAGATAAAAGGTTCTTTCATGTAAAGAAAAGTTCACGCACTTTCATGCAGAGAAAAGTTTCTTTCATGTAGAGAAAACTTCACGCACTTTCATGCAGAGAAAAGTTTCTTTCATATAGAGAAAAGTTCACGCACTTTCATGTAGAGAAAAGTTCCTTTCATGAAGAGAAAAGTTCACGCACTTTCATAGTTGGCTCATGGTATTAGTCCGACAGTTTTTGATCCTATGGTTTTGGTCCGTGGTATTGCATCCAAAAGTGTTGACCCCAAGTATTGGGTTCATGGTATTGTGTTATTATGGTTTTGGACCGTGGTATTGTGAAAGGCCTAAGACTATAAAAGAGGAAGGAGATCATTTGGCAAGGTAATCAATCTGAATGAATTGAATATCTAATAAGTGCTAGATCTGAAATATTTGTGATTGGGGTTATGGTGCAGATCTAGGTCTGAATGAAGGAGGAACCTTAGCGCATAAAGAAGGATAAGTTCTATTGATGGGTCATAATCTTTAAGCTTGAATAATAGTATCTTTGTATGATTTTGATCTGTTATATGAGGCGCATGCTTGATCTATAAATCTGAAAATCTAGGTTAATTAGTGTCTGAATATTTGAAAGAATGAATTATCCTTTATAGATCTGTATGCAGGTTTAGTGAAGTGAAAGAGTGTATACACGCTGGTTCAGTGAATGAAAACAGCATATACGCAGGTTGGTCCAAACACAGGAGTGTATGCATGCAGGTTTCAGGTTGTTGAAGTAGCGTATATCTTTTAAATTATGATCTAGCTACCTCTGTTTATTGCTGCGGTATTCTGGGTTCAGAATTTGGTGTGTGGTTACTGTTACTATGTTCTGGGTACAACTGTCAGAGAAGTGTTTACTTGATTCAGTGCTAATTGGGAAAAGGAGATTGTTTGATGCAGATATACTCGATGATTGATTGATGTTCATGGATCCAGTCTGAAAATTTATGAAACGAGGTCCCTGGAAGAAAGAGAAGGTTGTAGCCTTCAGTAGGCCAGCACCTACGTACTAGTATCTTGGCTTGTACAAGAGCTAAGGGGGTTGTAGCTCCCTTCCAGGAGAAGCTGGAAAACGAGAGAGGGTTGTAGCTCTCTGCAGGTTGCAGCCTGCGTACTGGTAAAGGACTACACCAGTATAAAATCATTGTAAAAGAAGTTTCTAATTGAAAGAATATAGAGACATATTGCAGCAGGTGGTTTTCACCCACATTGGGTTTCCACCTTATATCTAGTGTTCGTTGGTGTGATTATCTATTTTTCTTGTTCTTGCTCATTATTATATGGTACTGACACACAAACTAATGATCAATATCTGAAGAATAAATTAAAGTATAAATCTGGAAGATATATTGAAAAGAATTTGATAATACTGATTCACCCCCCCCCCTCTCAGTATTATTTCCAACAGTCACATGGCTTATCGTTACAGGACACGAAATATGAGTGCAAGGGCCCGAATAAGGAGTTTGAAAGGGAAATTGAGGAAAAGCAACAAGAAAGGCAAAAGAGGCAAAAGAGCAAGATCGGCTTCAAATCAAGGTTGAGGCTTCCTTGGCCCATCATAACACCCCATAGGGAACCTCCAACCCAAATTTCAAAAAATTTGGGGAATTTTTGGTCACTTCACAAATTTTTGGCCAAAAAACATGGTTTTTCTCCCTATGGCGCGGCGCAAAAATTATAGAGCTCCAAATGAGGAATGGTTTGCATTTTTGGATTCAGCATGGAAAATCACAACTACTGGTGTTCGGACAAGAAATTTGGGCAAGATATAAGTCTCCAAAAGGTCAAAAAACACCCAAAAATGGCCTCTCTGCCCCCTTTTTGACACACAGGAAGCAGTCTTGGGAGAATGAAGATTTGGATGGGCAAATGAGCACCAAATTTAGAAATTCTAGCTGGGTTAGAAAGTAGACAGGACAGGATTTCCAACAAGCCCACTTGGGCACATTTTGGACACCTACAAGTGCCCCAAAATAGGCCCCAAAGTAGCATAGTGCACAGAGAAAAAATTGCCAAATTTGCTTCTGTTTCACGAAATTTCGGTTCACGACTTTTCCAAGTGGGCCCGCTCATCTACACTTTGGTTTTTTGGCACCAAAGGCGGCATTTAAAGCATTTTCTCTCTAGATGGGCTTCTATCCAAGTGGCGAAGGAAGGCAAACGATCACCCAAGCCAAATGTCATGTCTATAGCGCTGCACCTCTAGCTGATGGTTGGCTCTTCATCTCCATTTTGTAATGATTCGAGTAACTCCCCAACCCTTGGGCATTCTATCTCTTCCTTACACATTCTATATATTGTATGCAAGCTATTTGCAAAGGGTTGGTTGGCTTGTAACTTCTGGGAGACTGTGGGAAAGAAACTTTGTTTCTTCACTGTATATTTTTGACAGAGAATTAATGAAAGGCAGTGGCTCTGTTTCATGAGATTCTTGTGGTTGTGAGTGTAGCAAATGTGTCTCTTATGTTTTCATATGTATTTCGTTATGTTTCATAATTCAATTCATGTTCATTTCCTATGAAATTTTCTGAGTGAGATTAGGTAGAATTCAATTTTATTGCTCTGCTTGTGGGAAAATTTCATGTTCAGTGTTTTTCTTCTGTTGAAAAGGATTCATGTAACTATGCCCTTTTCACACTCCTCAGCAATCTCTCTGTTCCGCATTATTCCAAACTAAATTGCTACACTTTTCGCCTACCTTGCCTCACGAAGTAATCTGTGCCTTTGTATTAAATTCTCTTTTCTTTGCTAATCGTTGGTCCCATACCATCCCAGAAGCTCGGTCATTCATACAAATTGTTTCTTGTATCCATATTCACTTACTAGCCTAAGATCAATATTCCACTGTAAGTCATCTTAGACCGTTTTTTGCTTATCTATTCACTGAGCATGACTCAGAGAGAGCCCTTTCCTGTTCTGGTAGGGCTAGCTACCAGACTGAGCGTGGTTTGTGGTTACCCTGAATTTTTTCCCTCCTTTAGCCTAGGGCAGATTTAGATGCTAACACTTTCTTCAAGATAGTCTTAACAAAATCTTTGCTGACCAAAATCCCATACAATGAGTTATGAGGTATTATTTATAGCAAAGGGTTGGGTGGCCCTTGACATTCCCCTTTGTGAATGTTCAACTACCCTCATGATTCTTCACCTACTCTATGATTGTTACATTCACTATTGACACTTGACTTACACTTGACATGACTCAACATTACAATGCACATGTACCCATGTGAACACAATGGCCTGAGCAATCCAAACTAGACATCACTTTGACTTAAACAACTATATAAGTCCAACTGTTCAACATCATCATGCTGATCAATGGTAACATATTGATGCCAAGCTTTGTAGTCTCTTATAGTGTCATGTGTTCCGTGGTGAAATCCGTCTGAAGCCTAACCTTCACCTCCATAGCATCTAGGTACATTGCCTGGGCTCCTCTGTCCAAATCATCTGAAAGCATGCTCATCATTGTCTTCAATGTAGCCAAACCAAAAACATACTTGTGCATGATGTCTGCACTGATAGGAAAGTCTGGGCTAGTGGTGATGCGCATCAACTCGTTGAAGTACGAGTCAATCTCTAGTCGGACTTTCTTCTTGGTCATCTCCTAGCTGAGAGTCCAAAGTGATGGGATCACATGTGTGTGCACCACAACATCCATGCTCTTGAATACTCATGCATGAGAAGCATGTATGCTAGTGATGAGTTGCAAGAGGTCCTCATAGTTCCAGATCTGACTTCAGGTACGTGCTTTCAGCTTGATCGTATTTGGCCTCATCATATTTGGCAAGTGAACTGGGGATCCCTAGTACTTCATTGTCCATGTTTTCATGTCATCAAAAACATCATGTATGTTCGCCAAGATGCATGCTCTCCTAGCACATCACCACTACCATCTGTTGAGATAGATGACCGCCTTGTGCACAGTACCAAACTTGGAGTACAATGCTCGCATGACTGTGTCAAGGGACAATACTTCATCTAGTATTGCCTTCTTTGATTCAACTCGGGCGGAAATTGTGACCAAGTCTCCTCCTTTCTTGGCCACCTATAGTTCCTTCGCCATTCGCTCATTCTCAGCTATAAGAAAATGAAAACTTCAGCTAGTGGCTTCGACATACACTCTAGTTGCATTGGCCAAAGCAGATGGATGCTTGTGCACATCAGTAACGATCACTCATTCTTCAACTTGCATAAGGGATGTTTGATCCTCCCGAGTTGATACTCTGCAAGACTACACAACTCTATGTTGGGATTCATGAAACAAGATGTTGTGCATCTCTTCTTCTAGCTAATCACCAAGGGTCTTAGTGCCTCCTTGGTCATCCAAGACTTTCTCTTCTTCTAGATGCATTAAAGCGGGTGAGTCAACTACTTTGTGGTGAGGCATGAGGTTGGTGTCCTGTTCCAACTCCTACTCCTCCATGTCTACATCCAACTGTTGAAGTGCATGTTCCATCTCATGAGCCAAGTCTTTCCCCTACAATGGTTCATTGTGTTCCTCTGATGCCAGCTGTATAGATGAATCAACTACTTGTACGGCGTTGCTTCATCTGTTTGCACATGATGCACCCCATGTTTTATTTGTTTTTGTTGCTCTTCTCTTTTCTATTTGTGCAACTCTTGCTCCTTTGGGAGTTTCTCTCTCAGCTCATGCAACTCCTTCTCTGCTTCTTCCATTCTCTTCTTATCCCTCTCCCTTCGCATGATTTTCTTGTTGCATTGCTACCTCTATGCTTCTATAGCCATAGTTTCTTTCTCTACAAGTGGATCTGCCCGAAACTTGTAGCTTTGTTCCTCCTCCATGCGATCGACAATCTTCCTCTTCCCTTTGTCACGCATTGGTATGCTTGGCTTTGCTGCCACTGCTGCTACTCTCCGATATGTTGCTTCACGCTGCTTCGCTAACCACTCCATATTGAATCTGAACAATTCATTGGGTCTGGAGAAACTGTAGCAATATCTCCATGGGTCCTCCTCAGCCCAATGAAATGCCCCATAGATCCAGTTGAGCTGAACTCTCATGCAGTGATCCTTAACAATGCAATGTGGGTCATATGGATTGTAGCCTTGGAGATCGAACGGGTATTTCTTCATATGTTCTACTTTGACATCCACTTTCTTGATACTCTGGATCTCATATAACCCAATAGGCAATGGAAGAGTGGGCCAAGGTGCCTTCTTTTTCTGTTGCAGTCTAGCTGTCAATCCCATCGAGATGTGATAGGCTACTTCCTTCATGACAAGTACATCTAAGGAAAACTTTGGCAAAACATGTGGAGGCTTCTCCACACTAAACATTAAGATGAAAGTGACAGACGGTGAGGCATACCAATCTGTAATACCTATCAATGCCTCCATTGATTCCTTTGACATGGAGGGTGGATCGTGTTTGAATATCATCTTGTACAAAGGGAAAACAAAATGATCAAACAGTTGTGTGATTACTCCTTTGAAGCTACATTCAAACAATAACTTGAAATATGTGTTCATAGCAATCTCCACCAGTGACCATGCCCACTCCAAGCCCGGAACTCGTGTTGGGAATAGACTGCATCTAAGATGTAGGTGGACATGTAAATCTCTGCATGCATACCTCCGGGTGACTGCCGAGCCTTCGTGACTTGCTCCTTCACCGGATGAGCCAGTATGCTAGACCAGTTACATGGATTTCCTTCTCTAACCACTTGGTCCAGTGCAACCACCCAACTTTGTGGGAAGTTTTCCATGATCACTTGGCCATACAGTCGACAAGAAAATATGATCAAGTATTGGTACACCTTCCTTAGTATCTTTGTCTTGTAGACCTGGTTGGGTGTCATCCTGAAATGAGTTGGCTCCTTTACCCAATCCTTCAGAATGTCTATGGAGTTAGCACTGCTATTGGGTAAGCTGAATGGAGTCTCCATGATAGTCGCGGGCTTTGACATATGATACATCTCATCATAATCCTATTCTAGAAGGTTGCAAGCTTCATCCCACTGACATTGCTCAAGGTCATCGTCTTAGGATCAATGTTAGAGATGATCCAGTGTATCATGTCCGCACATGGGAACATGGGATATCTGCATGCAATCTGGTAGAAGCTAGACTTGTGAATGTTCACGTACACCTGACGGTCTTCAAGGTGTTCCCAAAAAGTGCCTACAATTGTTTCATTAACTTCTTTCCACTTGAGTTTGATGCCCTTATCTAGATACAACTTTGTATCTTCATAGATTGACAGACTAGAGGACATTTGCTCATCTTCATTTCAATTAGTGTCTTGAGATCCTATTCTCTTGGAATCCATTGAGACAGATGAACACCTGAAAGATCTCGAGACAAGCAACATGCATGGCAAGAAATCTACCATTGAAAACAAAGCAAATTCTAGGGAATGACACAGCACATACCTGGGAAACTAATGAGCAAGATTGCGCAATTTCTTCTGGGAGGCTGGGTGACTGGCTGCCAAAACTACGCAAAAGGTAGTCTGGGCTATCTTGGAGGTAAGACTAGCTACTGGATCTGTGCAATTCGTAATCTAGACTTGCTATTGGCTGTTGGGATTATGCAATGTGCAATTCTAGCTGGGAAGGACAGCAGGCCCAGGGACTGATTTGCAAAATTTCCTAGGCCAACAATCAGTGTCCTCCAAAAATGCATAAATAGTCCTAGAGGCTAGTGCTAGGAAAAAAGAAGCAATTCTACAAAGGAAGGCTGAGCCTTCCTTCCCCAGATTGTGCAAAGCAGTCTCAGTGAGGCAGAGTCTGGGCCAAGGTCGGCCTTACTCGCCAATGGGAAACTGAAAGCAAATAAGACAGTGAATGCATAGTGACACTAAGTGATAGTGGAAGTGATTGACAATGCATGAAAAACATGAATTAAATATTTAGCAAACAAATCAACATGCATGTGGGTGAAGCAATTCGCTGGTTGGGCAAACATTCATCGAAAACAGTTTCATGCATGTGACAGTAGTGAGATAGCAAAAAAAACTAAAACACAGCTAGGACAAGCTAGTATACATGTAAATGACAACAAGAATTCAAAGAAATCAAGAAAAGAGCACTCATACAAGCGAATACACAAAAAGTGACAGAAATGTTGAAAGAGACAAGTTGAGCCTACTTACCCATGAATAGTTGAGCCGGATGTGTCAAAAAGTCATGGATGTGTTGTGGGGTGTCAGAGCTCCAAGATCGATGTGAAAGAATGAGCTTTGATGCATTGAATAAATAAGTTTGAGCTCATGATGCGCATGCCACAAATCTAGGAAAAAGCTACACTTGGAGGGAAACTTCTAAAACAACTTTTCATGTAACCCCCGACTACTAAAAATAGCTCCATGAATCATGGGATTCCTTTCTCATGTTTCCCTTTGCTATTTCAGGAAGAACCAGTCATGCATGCATGCAAGTCAAATTTCCTCGGTCCCGGGTGGAATTGGTCAACCAGACTTCTCATGCGTGCAGTTGCTCAATTGCTTGAGAAAAATGTGCATTCCTGGCTGGGATCTTGTTGGCTTGATGGGTGCGGACTGAAGTCTCACTCGAGGTAGTATGGGAGGGTTCTGGAACCAGGATTTTTCACCCTAGGGATGTCTTGATGAGATCTAGAAAGGTCATGAACCGATCCTGCGCACCTGTGCAATTCTGCGCAGCTGTTTGACCTTTGTGTATCTCTGCACAGAGCGCGAAGGGGCAGTGTCTAGATCCTCTAACATTACTGTGCTATTATTATAGATGTAACTTAATTTTGTGGGCCTAGTATCTTTATCAACAGTTATAACCAGTACGCGCAACCATAAACTTGTAAAGAGATGCATAAACATATACCAGAAGCATAAACAAACAAATCTGCGAATAGATGCACAATATTTCAGAATCAACTTAGCTTTTATTATCTTTCTATTCCAGTACAATCCAATTCCACCCTGCCCACTCAGCTGCAAGGATCTATGCACATAGCTATGAACTCTACCAGGCCTCTATGCACACAACTGTAGAGCCTCTTCCTGCTGCTACAACCCAAGACTCGGACTTACAGACTCAAAGTGAATATTGCATTCAAAAACCCATAATACTTAGATCACATCAAAAGCTGCCTTCTAGACTTAGAGCCTTGCTCTATTTATACATTCCCATGGTTCGCGGACCATGGGTAGGCCAACACATTCTATATTAAATTACATTATTGAGGGTGGACAACCCTTTGACTTGACTCATTACAATTCACGCTCCGTGCACTTCGCAGAGCCTTTACAATACCATTACCCAAAATTGTGGGCTTTTAGCCCCAAACCCATTACACGGAGGATCCCCTGCCCAATAGGCCCCCAACACAAACATCGTGACTCGCCCTGAGTCACTCGGCTGGGTGGTGATCTTCACGCAAAGTTCATCCAACAACTGCTGCACTTTGCTTACATCCGTAGCACATTCTTCCGCTGTCTGTTGTACCAGTTGTGCATGTATCTCCGATCCTTCATTGGCAGGTGCAATTCCTTGTTTGAGTGCATATACGCCCTACATCTGTGCCAGCTTTCCCTTGATCTTGCTAGTGACCGTGAATGCTTCCTCGAGACAAGGCTGGATGCATTCCTTAAGCACTGCTTCTTTCTGCCATGCAGCATCCACCTTTGCCTTGAGAGCCTGGGCCTCCCTCATCTTGTCCAACCGATGAGTGAGGGAAACCGTCTGTGCAGTCCCTAGGACATTTTCATAGGCTTGTTGCAACTCACACACTTCTGTTTCTAACCACTGTAACGTTGGGTCCTACTGCAGTGAAGTGAGCGTGATGAGTGACTGATCTAACAAGCCTGTGCACTCCTGTATGGCGTGCTCTATTGCTGCCAGCCCTGATTGAATGGCGCGGTGCCACTGTTCTCTGTCCTCCATTGGTGTAGAGGGTTGCACCTTCATCCTCAGCTCCATGATCTACAAGTTGAGGTCCAACTAGATCCTCGTTGCTTCCTCCTTCGCCTCATGGAATCCACTAGCAAATTTGTGGATCTATATACCTGCTGGTAAGTCAACTGCAATCTCTAGTTCAGGAACGTGGCGACATGCTTCCTCGAAAATTTGCTCCAACTGTTGAGTCTGTGGTACTGCATCATCACGTTGGAGGCTCAGCTACTCAACGTTGATTTGTTGTTCACTGAGCATCTATATTGCACGTCCTTCCCTATCGCAGAGCTCTGTTGTCGCTCCATCCTACAGCTGGTATGATATCTCTCGCGGAAGGGTAGCCAAGTTTAGTCCAAATCCCTTGAGCTAGCCTATCATGGCTCTGTCCTCTGCGTTGTTTGTTGTTAGTGCCCCTTCCGGTAGCACGACGGTGTTAGCCATTTTGGCCCGTAGCAACTACTCGATTGTTGATGTACCCATAGCCCCATAGGCAGCTACAATTCCTTACTGTGAAGGCCGCACCTGAAGTTCCTAGAGTTGCATCCTGAGCGCCCCCAACACATTCTGCTGCTTCGTCATTTCCTCTTGGAGTGCCTCCCTAGTTACTTCGCGAACTGTGTCACCAATGTCGGATAGGTCACCCTCAGTCAGTGTAATAGGCTCCCCCTCCAACTTGGAAGCCTTGGTCTTCTTCCGTGGCCCAGTTCATTCTGTCGCATGTGACCGCTTCAATTGTGTAGAGGCGGTGCTTGGGTCCATGCCTTCCATCGTATCATTTGTCCCCTACCCTATCATAGCGACCTTGGTTTCTGTTGTCTTTTCAGCGGTGGCTTTTCTGCCTCTCGAGCTGCCCGTACTTCTTCAGCTAGATGTTCGTTTCACTTCTACTATGCTAGGAGCTTGGCGGCAGCCTTCTGTCGTTGAATCTTCATCTCATCACACACCCCCAGATCTGGTGCATGCCATTCTGGTGGCCATGTGTCGAGCACCATGAAAACAATGTCATCTATTGTAATGAAGGGGAGTGTGGTCCACTTCTGCTCTGGATCCTTCCACGCCTTGATATACACATTGTGCATATCGGCTTTAAAGTCTGCAAAGCTCTTAAGACTATCGTATACCGAGGTAGATAGGCGTAGCCGGTTTTTGATCCATAAGTGTATGCTCACCTCCATTAGTACCTAGAAGATCATGATTTCCCAGGTTCACGTGACATCCTTCGTTGCCCATAGTGATACATATTTTGCTACCTCGGGCCAGTCCTCATCAAGGGGAGGAAACTGACTATCCTCAGGTAATTCACCTATAATCAACAGGATGGATAAGAGCATCCATGTGTAGTGGAGGGTCTTACCCTGCTCTTGGGCCTCCCTATAGTTCATCAGGAACTCGTCGCAGAGGAACTGCGCCTAGTTGAACCATACCCCTTCTGCACATTGCTCGGCCAATGCGATGACCATTGCTGGTACCTCATTTCCATGAAATTTTTTCATCACTTTTCCTACCAACAACTGGGTAGTGACACAAACCCCTTTGTCCTGAATACTAGTGATAACATAACCCCTCTTCTTTTTCCCAACTTATATTTCTTTTTCATGGCCTCCGCGATCGCCAAGTCTCCACTTGTTCCAGTTATTTTCGTGAGGTCCTGTCCCATGCAGGGAAGCTGAGAAATCCTATGAATGAGTTTTGCCATGATGGGTATGGGCTCCTCCAGCCACAAGCACCCATCATGCACCAGGCAAAGAAGTTGCTTGATGAAAAATATCGTGAGTGGGACCCAATGAAAGTGTGGAATCGATAGGAGTTGGAGTAGCCTGGCCTCCTCCACCCCGCGCAACCATGTCTATCGCTGTAGTGTTGTAATTTCCCCCTCTGTGTTTTGTTCCATCAGCTGGCTAGTTTCCAAATGAGGGAACTTCTCACTATCCATGAGATCCCAGTCTTCAAGCTTCATAGAGGGTATGTGGTCCATAGCCAAACCTTCAAACATAACTCCTTCAGGGAGGAATGGGATGTTGAGTGTGCTTATAATGGCATCCAAATCCTTAGGTACCTTTACCCTCCCTTTCCACAGAGGGACAAACTTGGGCAGCTTTGTTGTGGCGCGTAATGGCTGGATATCTTCTCCCACCTCTTCCTCTAGTTTCATTTCTTCTAAAAAGGTCTGAGGATCCTCCTCCTCATCGTCGCTTTCAATATTAATCATTTTGCCCTTTTCTTCCATTGACAGTTTGCCGAACTGCAGATTTCGTGGAGACATACGAACTGGTCCTACTGCCTGTGGGTCCTTTTTGGGCCTCGGCATCCGAGGTGATTTAGAGATTTCGGGTGCATCACCTACCGGTGGTGTAGAACTGTGTGCGGCTCCCTTGGTTGTTGACATTATTCTGATCATGGACTCTTGTGTATCCTTTAGTAATGCTTTAAACCACGGAATTGCTTTTACAACCTCCAAGTTCATCATTTTCATGCCTGCTTGATAACGCAACAACTTAAAAATGTCATGGTTTGTTCGATGGAGGGCCACCTATGATTTATAGGCCTTTTTGAATTCAAATTCGATCATTCCCCCTGGATTTGGCTCATTAATGCGAGACTGGCAGCAAATAGTCCCAGATCTTGTTCTGACTTTGTGTCTTAGCTGCCCATCGTCCACTCCTCGGTGTCTTAAATTGGCCATCTTGTCATGAACAGTGACACCAACAGTCATTTTCCCGCTTGTCCACACGGTAGCGT
The DNA here is from genome assembly GCA_031772625.1 of Pinus tabuliformis. Taxonomy (NCBI): domain Eukaryota; kingdom Viridiplantae; phylum Streptophyta; class Pinopsida; order Pinales; family Pinaceae; genus Pinus; species Pinus tabuliformis. The sequence goes on along the minus strand of CM062805.1, from coordinate 599,774,256 downwards.
AATGCCCCATGCACAAACGCAACCTATGCATCAGACTGATCCTACCCGCGACTTTCGTGTCACGTAGTTCCCATACAGACTCGTTTATAGTCTTATGCTTTCTTTCAGATTCTTGGAGCGTTGAGACTGCGCTTCCAACAAATAGTCAGGTGGTCGTGCTATTGGTGTGAGGCTTCAAGTCACCTTTCAACCTGGTCCGCGGATCACCCTTAGCTTCCCTTGCACTCGTCAACGCCTCCCGTTCTTCCTTATGCGATGTGCTTCCTTGGTGACTTCATTTGATAAGGTGCCATCGCAGCCCTAGTAGTATAGCCAAGCACTTTCGGTGACAATCTTCTAGTGTGGTGGTAGGGTTACCCATACATGGCCCCATCCTTCTGTTAACGCATAATGCTTGTGAGATTTTGGTTTCCAGCTTTCTGGTATGCTCGTCCATTAATATACATTCCTGCTTCAGTCGTACTCGATTTTGTTTGAGTTCGCGAAGCTCAAGGTTCCCTCACTGAATGGCTTCTTGAATCTGCATCTGTTTGTCATCGCGCGGCTGCATAATTTCTTTGCTTTGGTCCCTGTGTGTTGTTGCAATTGTAGGAATGTGAGGATTCTTTCCCAAAGCTATGGCCTTGACTCTGCTCGTCATCTTCAGAACCATTTCTGCGCTCAGGTTCCTATACATCGCCCCATAGGCCCATCGGACTGCTGGCACACACAGGTCCCAATCAGTTCGTCCCATCTCGTAGACTCTGTTCATGATTCCACATAGCTTTTTGAATGCTTCATCGCGGACAATTTGTGGAGTGTGTTGCCTTCCCTGTTTTCGCGTTGGGTTCTGACTTCCGATCCTTAGTTTGGGAGGTCCTTGCACAGCACATGCCTGCACCCATCGACACAGGTGGGTGCGTAGCCTACTCTGCACTTGTTGCCCGACTCGCGTTCGACGCTGGGGACTTCCAAACCATAAGCGCATCCATTTTCTATAATCGCACCAGTTCCCCATAGCCTTATGATGCATACTCCCCCATCGTGTGAGTGTCACGTGCAATGCCCCTTCCAGCGCATCATACTGCGGCTGCATCGGTACCGCACTTTTGTCTGCGAGTTCATCCACTCCTGTTACCCCATCATAGATTAGCAGTTCCCTTGCTTCGGTTGTCACGCACCGTAGTGATCTGATCATCATGTTGTAATTCAATGTTGTCACTTTGTGCAACCGGTTTTGCCAACGTTCTATTTCTTCGTCTAAATCTGAAGTACAAGAACTATCGCACTCCCATGAGATTCTCCCATCTGCGGTCGGGTTCACCCGATCCTGGTCTTGCGCCGTTATATGGTAAATGCAATCTAGTTCATCTTCACTATCATCGTCGCACACAGGTTCGCTGTAGCGCACTTCTTCAGCTGGATCTAGTGGAATGATTACGCGAAGGGCCTTTTTCTCGAATATCATCTTCTGCTTCTTCAGGTTGATGACTCCACTCATATCAGTGGCCCAATTTATTCCTAGCAACATGGGGTAAGGGTTGTTTTCATCCACAATCTCTATCACCTCAAAGTCCTTTTGCATGCTCGCGCCTTCAATATCCACTGTTACCCCTTGTAACCTCCCCATGGGAAAGATCTTTTGCTGGTTCTCCATCCGTAATTGAATAGGGGACCACTGCAATGCAGGCCTACCCATGCGTTCCCATGTCTTCTTTGGTAATACATTCGCGTTTGACCCTAGGTCTAGAATTACCTAATCCATTTCATGTTCGCCAATCTGCGTCATTAATATCATCTCCCTCCTGCTGCATAATGTATGTTTTCCTAGTTTCTAGACTACGCGCGGTTCCCTTGACCTTGAACACCTAGTTATCAACTCATGTAGTCCTTTAACAACCTTATTATCGTGCAGCAGTATCATTCATGTCTCTAAAAAGGTAGTTAGCATAGAAGGATCCATCCCTATCTCTGGTCGATCCTTACTACCTGAAGTAGAGGCCTTCGCGAAGCTCTTCTTAGCTTCCACAAACATCTCCTTCGCATGTTCCAAGTCAAACTTAGTTTCCTTTGAAGGAGCCTTGCAAACCCATGTATCTTCCTCGGGATACTTCCCCTTATCTTCCCCTGTGGTTGCACCACTTCTGAGCACCATATTCACATTTGGGTCTTCTTCACGCAGTTCAGACCTCATCATTTGAATATTTTGCATCAGAGTAGGCTGAAGTATGCCTTCCTCGCACATCTATGCGATCAACGTCCGACAGTCTACCATTTCATGATCAAACTGCTCACAGTATGAACATGATATTCTCATTGGGTTGGTACAATCACGAGCGTAGTGCCCCGGTCCTCCGCAATTGTAATAGATTAATTGTTCTTTGCCCCTTCTTGGCCCCATTCCTCCTCGTCCTCGACCTCTCCCTTGAAACCCACCACACTCCATCCCCACGGTTGGGTCAAGGCCTCGCGTTTCCATTTGCATTCTATATGCTGGGGTCTGTTCCATCATTAACTCATTGTTGCGACAAGTACGCTCGTCGTGGCCTACCAATCTACAAAAATTGAAAAATAGCTGCTGGGGAGTCTGTGTATACTTCTGCAACAAATGACAGTTGTCCGTCATGTGCTTTCCTCCCACTTGATAGATCGTGCACCAGAGCATGGATGCCGCACTTGGCCCTGCCTGTACCTCTGGTCTCAATGGCATTGGCCCCCCTCTTGCCAAATAGTTCGCGAATACTGGACAGTGATCCTTATCGTGGCCCTGGCCTTTGCACCATACTTCTTTGTGTGCTTCTGGCCGAGATGTCCTATCCTGCTTCAAACTCTGCATCTCCAAGCATAGGTTCTGTAGCTACGTGTGGATTTGTTGGACTCCCAACCCCAGATCTTATATCGGTGTTTCATGTAATCTTATCGCCATTTCCAGCATTTCCGCTTGGGTTGACAACTTCTGCGATGACAATGCCGTCCTCGGGTATGGTGTCAAAGATGCCACAAACCACGCATAGTGCTTCACATCCGTTAGCGTCATATTAGCCTCACGGATCATAGTCTTCAGTCTCTGATCTAGATCCCAGGGGGTCTTACCTGGAAGCATCGTGATCTCTTTAAATTTGATGATTGACTGTGTCTCTGATTTCGGTCGGCTAAATTCTTTGTTCAACGCATCCTAGATCTCCGCTATTCCTGCATTCGGGTGATCATTTGAGTGCTAGATATACGACATCAATGCATGATCCTGCAGCACACTTACCAATGTATCCTTCTTAATGTTATCATCTGTAACCCCTTATGCTTCCCACACTACTCTTACCACGAACCAGAACTAATTCGGGTCCTCATTTCCAACTCCTCTGAATACGGGTAGTTTAATCGTGCTCGCCATGCTAAACCATGGGGGTGGTGGAGGTGGGGTGGGTGAAGATGGAGGTGAAGTGGGTGAAGTGGGTGATGGCGTAAGTGGAGGTGATAGCTGCAGAATGCGATGCCTTATCAAACTGACCGCACTTCTCGGAGAAACTTGAGCGCGCTCTTCCTCATTCTCTCGCGAAGATGAAGTTAAAGGACTATTTCCTAACCCTTTGATACCTTTGTAGATCTTTCCACTTCACGTCATTCCAATCATTAATGTATTCACAACACCTGTTTTTCACATAACAGCATCTTAAGCCAGGTATTCAAAGATTTTATGTACTTACCTCTCAGTCCCTTGAGAAAACGTCTTTCTGCTTCGCTGTAGCTTACAGTCATATCTATCGCAAATTCAGTGATAAACCCTCCTATTATCTGATCAAGCCAATGGTCTATGGCCCATGTGATCTTATCTTCTGATGCCTCTAGCCTGCGCACTAACTCTGGAGTCCACACTATTGGTTGATCTAGCTTATACCTTCCCTGGCTGTCGGCTAACCTCGCAATCCAATCATATAGCTCTGAAGAGAAGGACGCGAAGAAGTTCTCGTGGATTTCCATATATATGTAGTGATCCAACCACCTCTTCTTGGATATCTAAGGAGTTCTGTTTTCTTGTGCCATGAACTCGTGAAGTTTCTGATCCAACCACTCTTCAATTTCTTTCTTTGTAGGGTTCCAGTGTTCCAACATCAGACATCCCTTAGGCAGATCCCGGTCCCGGTAACAGACCATGGGTAGGCCAACACATTCTATATTAAATTACATTATTTGAGGGTGGACAACCCTTTGACTTGACTCATTACAATTCGCACTCCGTGCACTTCATGGAGCCTTTACAATAACATTACCCAAAATTGTGGGCTTTAAGCTCCAACAATCCACTATGGGGGGATCCACTGCTCAACAGGCCCCCAACACAATCATCGTGACTCGTCCCGAGTCACTCGGCTGGTGTGGTGATCTTTGCTCGGAGTCTATCCAGTAACTTCCGCACGTCACGGATGTCTGCCACACATCCCTTCACTATCTATTGTATCAACTATGCACGACTCTCTGATGCCTCATTGTCAGAGGCACCCTCTCGCCTTTGCGCATAGGTGTCCTGCATCTGGGCCAGCTTCCCTTCGATTGTGGCGGTGACCGTGAACGCTTCCTCGAGCCAAGGCTGGATGTGTGCTTTAAGCCCTGCTTCTTTCTGGCATGCGGCGTCCACCTATTCTTTTAGAGCCTGGGCCTCCCTCATCTTATCCAATCACTGATTAAGGGTGACCATCTGTGCGATCCCTCGGACATTGTCATAAGCCTGCTATAACTCCCGCACTTCTGTCTCTAACTGTTGTAGTGTTGGGTCTTCTCATAGTGAAGTGAGCGTAAGAAGGGACTGATCCAACAGTCCCGTGCAGTCCTGTACATCGCGCTCTATCACTTCCAACCAAGATTGAATTGCGTGGTGGCACTGCTCTCTAACTTCTGGGGGTGTAGAGGGCTACGCCTTCAACTTCAACTTTGCGATCTACAAGTTCAGCTCCAACTGAACCTTTGCGGCCTCCTCCTGGGTCTCGTTGACTCCAGCTGCCAGTTGGTGAATATTTTCCACAGTGGGGAGTGTCGTCGGCATGGCCAACTTTGAGATGCTACTACAGGCTTCCTCCACGGCTTGTTCTAATCCTAGGTTTTGTGCGACTAGGTTTTCGCATTGCAGGCTGAGTTGTTCTAAATTTTCCTTTTGATCACTCAAGATTTGGAGAGCACGACCCTCCTTGGCGCGAAGCTCAGTAGTTACCCCATCTTGCAACTAGTATAGGGTTTCTCTGGGAACAGCAGCCAAATTCAACCCCCAACCCCTCACGTCACCTTCGGCCTCTGTTAGGATGGCACCTTCAGGTAACGCCAAAGTGTTCATCGTGCAGCTGCACAACATCTGCTCAGCTGTGGATGCACCTTCCACAAGGGTTGGCGTCATCACTCCTGGGGGTCACACCTATAATGCCTGCAGCTGTGTTCTAAGCTCCCCCAACACAATGGTCTGCTCCATCATTAACTATTCCAGAGCATCCTTGGTGACATCGCAAACTAGTCCGCCACTGTCAGGAAGGGCTCCCTCAGAGGTTTTCATTGTCTTTGTCTTCTTCTATGCAGTTGGCTTCTCCTAACCACGTGGCCTATTGAGTTGGGACGATCTTGTTGTGTGTTCCTCTGTCTCAGCCTCCTTCTGTATGTCCTACTCCATGGAAATTTCCTGACCTTTCTCAGTCTCTTTGGTAGGAGCAGTTGTGGTTTCTGCCATCTATACTGTCGTTGCTGCCTCAGCCGCCTCCTGCTGCGCGGCCACTTCCTGTTCCTGGTGCTTTCTCTCTGCCAGCATTGCAATGCGCAGCTTGGTTTCCTTATTCCTCTGTTGTATAGCAATCTTTTCTAGTTCTGCCAAGTCTAGAGCACGCCACTCCAGAGAGCATGCCACCATTACCTTGAAGATTGCATCGTCCGTTGCAATGAATGGAAGCTTTACCCATGTTCGGGCTGGATCCTTTTGCGCCCGGATATACAAATTCTACATATCTGCCTTGAATTCAGCTGTGCTTTGTAAACTATTATATATTGTCAGGGACAAATGCGGCCTATTCTTGATCCATGTTCAGATGTGAACCTCCATGAACACCCAAAACACCTTGATCTCACGAACCTTCGTCGTGTCTTTCGTCACCCAGAGCGAGGTGTACCTTGTGGCTTTGGGAAGGTTCTTCTCCATGGTGGGGAACTGGCTGTCCTTCGGCAACTCCCCTGCCACCAACAGGATGGATAAGAGCAACCACATGTAGTGGAAGGTCTTATCCTTCTCCTGGGCCTCCCGACAATTCATTAAAAATTCATCGCAGAGAAATTGCGCCCAATTGAACTGGACTCCCTCTGCACACTGCTCTGCCAATGCAATTACAGATGCTAGCACCTCATCTGTGTGGAATTTCCTCATAAACTTGTTGGCCAGTAGATGGGTGGCTACGTGCACCACTTTTTACTTGATGCTCGCTATGACATACCCTCACTTCCTCTTCTCTAACTTATATTTGGCTTTCATAGCTTCTGCGAGGGCCAAGTCGCTACTCTTACCCGCTATGGCTGTGGGGTTGTTTCCTTTGATGGGTAACCACAAAATCCAGTGAATCAAATTAGCTGTGATGGGAATCGACTCCTCTAGCCAGAGATATCCATCATGTACTAGACACAATAGCTGCCGAATGACAAAGATTGTGATGGGCACGCGGTGGTAGTGGGGTATCCACTATAGATTGAGCAACCTAGCCTTCTCTACACTGCGTAACCATTTCTACTACAATAGTTGCTCCGCGGCCAGCTGTGGGAACTTCTCGTTGTCCATGAGGTCCCAGTCTTTGAACTTTATATTCGGTACCTATCCCAACCGCAGACCGTCGAACCTTATCTTGTTCGAAAGAAGTAGAGTCTGGAGCGCACTCTTTGTGGCCTCCAGGTCCTTCGGTATCTTGGCTATCCCTTTCCATGGGGGGATGTAGGGGGGTAACTTTATCGCCGAAGGTATGTGGGAAACATTCGCTACCTCATCATCTTGTGCTTCAATTTGGGTGATCAAGGATTGCAAATTGTCCTCCTCCTCCTCTGTTTCAGTGGCAACAGCTTTGCCCTTCTCTGTCATTGCCAATTGACTAAATCGTGGGTTCCGTGGTGACACCCTGACTGGCCCCATGGGCTGCTTGTTTTTCTGTGGTCCCAGTGTGTGTGGGGACTTGGGAACCTCTGGTGCAACTACTGCCTCTCCATGCTCCTCTTGGGTCACACATGGTTCTGGGGCTACCTCCACAAATCGCACTCTGGTCCTCACAGCCGACATTGTTTCTATACTGGATTTGTTTGGTCGCGTACTTACAGGTGGCAAGGTAGCTTGGTGCTCAATGCTCTGTACTGGCTCAAATATCAAATAGCCAAGTGTTGCCTCGAGGCTATCCCAAGGGATTTCATAGTAAAATTTGAATTTGAATCCGCCCATTCCCTCACTTCTGAGTCATTAATACCCTCTTGGCAGCAGATCGTCCCAAATCTAGCTCTTAATTCCTGTCTTAATGACCCGCTGCCCACTCCTTTCTACCTTAAATTAGACCTCTTAGCATGAACAGTGACATCAACAGTCACCTCCCAACCTACCCGTGCAGCATCGTAGCTCCCTACGTGCAACCACGACCCCTATGACCTACTAGCCTTGCACAGAACCTCCTTTCTGCACAACTCTCCTGCAGACTCGTTTATAGTCCCGCGCCTTCTTTCAACTGCTTGGAGTGTTAAGACTGTGCTTCCTACAGATAGTCAGGTGGTTGCACCCCTGGTGCGAGGCTTCAATTTTTCTACTAGCCGGGCTGGGGTGACCCTTCAAATACCCTTGCATCCGGTAGTGCGTCGCGTTCTTCTTTGTACGGTGCGCTCCCATGGTTAGTAAGGTGCAGTTGCAGCCATGATAGCAGGGTCACAACTCTTTCTAATGCAGTAGCAAGGTCGGTTAGACGTGGTCCCATCATGCTTAGTTTCTCGCAGCCCGCTTGCGTGACTACAGTTTCCAGTTTGATGATTTCCCTGTCCAATGTCATGCTTTTCTTCCTAAGTCGTGCCCACTCTTCATTGAGTTTGCAAAGTTTCAAGCTGCCTCGCCGAATGGCTTCCTGTAACTACCCAATTCCTTTACCCAGGTCCTCGCACCCCATCCCAACTGCGGGAGCTGTGGTCTGGGGATTCTTCTCTATCCTCCTAGTTTCATCTCATCTTGTCAATGTTGGAGTCATTTGCGCTCTCCAGTTTTTGCTTATGGTCCCATAGGCCCATCGAACCACTGGTATGCACAAGTCCCAGTTGGTTCGGCTCACCTAGTGAACTCTGTTCATGACTCCGCATAACATTTTGAATGTTTCGTCACGGACTATTTGTGGAGGGTGTCACCTTCCCTGTTGCCATGTCGGGATCTGACTTCTGATCCTTTGTCTGGGAGGTGTTTGCACAGTACACGCCTACACCCATTGACACAGGTGGGTGCATAGCCTACTCCATATTGGCTGCCTAGCTCGCGTTCGATGCTGGGGACTTCCAAACCGTAAGTGCATCCGTCTTCTACATTCATGCCCATTTCACATAGTCTTCTGGTGTGTACCCCACCATCGTGCGGGTGTTGCGCGCAACGCCCATTCTAGCGCATTGTACTACTATTGTTCCGGTACTGCACTTTTGTCCAAGAATTCATCTACTCCTGTTACCCCATCATAGGTTGGCAGTTCCCTTGCTTCGGTCGACACGTGCCACAGTGATCTAATCATCATGTTGCAATTCAATGTTGTCACTTCGTGCAACCGGTTCTGCTAGCATTCTATTTCTTCATCTGAATCCAAAGTACAGGAACTGTCGTGCTCCCATGAGATTCTCCCATCTGCAATCGGGTTCACCTGATCCTGGTCTTGTGCCATTATCTGGTAAATGCAATCCAGCTCATCTTTACTGTCATCGTCGTGCACAGGTTTGGTGTAGCACGCTCCTTCAACTGGATCTAGTGGAACTACTACGCGTAGAGACTTTTTCTCAAATATCATCTTTCGCTTCTTCAGGTTGATGACTCCATTCATATCAATGGCCCAGTCGATTCCTAGCAACGCGGGGTAAGGGTTGCTTTGATCCACAATCTCTATCATCTCAAAGTCCGTCTGCGTGCTCGCGCCTTCAATATCCACCGTTACCCCCTGCAATCTCCCCATGGGTAAAATTTTTTGTTGGTTCGCCATTTGCAGTTGAATGGGGGACCATTGCAATGCAGGTCTACCCATTCATTCCCACGTTTGCTTTGGTAACACATTCACGTCTGACCCTAGGTCTAGAATTACCTGATCCATTTCATATTCGCCAATCTGCGCCATTAATCTCATCTCCCTCCCACTGTGCAATGTATGCTTTCCTAGTTTCCGGACTACGCATGGTTCCCCTGCCCTGCGCACCTAGTTATCAATTCCTGTAGCCCTTTAACCACCTTGTTGTCGTGCTGCAATCTCATGCATGTCTCTAAAAAGGTAGTAAGCATAGAAGGATCCATCCCTATCTCTAGTTGATCCTTACTTCCTGAACTAGAGGCCTCCGCGAAGCTCTTCTTAGCTTCCATAAACGTCTCCTTTGCACGTTCCAAGTCAAACTCAAGTTCCTTTGTAGGAGCCTTGCGAACCCATGTATCTTTCTCGGGCTACTTCCCCTTATCTTCCCCTGTGGTCGCACCACTTCTGAGCACCATATTCACATTTAGGTCTTCTTCACACGATTTATACCTCATCATTTGAATATTCTACGTCGGAGTAGGCTAAAGTACCCCTTTCTCACGCATCTGTGTGATCAACGTCAGACAGTCTACCATTTCATGATCAAACTACTCATAGTAGGAACAAGATATTTTCATTGTGTTGGTACAATCACGAGTGTAGTGCCCTGGTCCTCCACAATTGTAACAGATTAATTGTCCTCGGCCCCTTCCTGGCCCCATTCCTCCTCATCCTCGACCTCGCCCTTGAAATCCATCGTGAACCATCCCCACGGCTGGGTCAAGGCCTCACGTTTCTATCTGCATTCTATATGCTGGGATTTGTTCCATGATTAACTTGTAGTTGCGACAAGTATGCTCGTCGTGGCCTATCGATCTACAAAAATTGCAAAACAGCTGTTGGGGAGTCTGTGTACACTTCTGCAACAAATGACAGTTGTCCATCATGTGCTTTCCTCCCACTTGATAGATCATACACTAGAGTGCGAGCACTACACTTGGCCTTGCTTGTACCTCTGGTCTCAATGGCATTGCCCTCCCTCCTGCCAAATAGTTCGCGAATACTGGACAGTGATCCTTATCATGGCCCTAGCCTTTACATTTTATGCACCATACTTCTTCATGTGCTTCTGGCTGGGGTGCCCTACCTACTTCAAACTCTGCATCTCCAAGCATAGGTTCTATAGCTACACGTGGATTTGTTGGACTCCCAACCCCGAATCCTGTATCGGAGTTTCATGCAACCTTATCACCATTTCCAGCGCTTCTGCATGGGTTGACAGCTTCTGTTGTGATAACGCCGTCCTCAGGTGTGGTGTCAAAGATGCCACAAACCACGCATAGTGCTACACATCTGTTAGCATCATATTAGCCTCATGGATCATAGTCTTCAGTCTCTGATCCAGGTCCCATGGGATCTCGCCTAGAAGCATCGCGATCTCTTTAAATCCAATGATTGACTGTGTCTCTGATTTCGACCGACTAAATTATTTGTTCAACGCATCCTAGATATTCGTTATTCCTGCATTCGGGTGATCATTTGAGTGCTTGATATACCATGTCAACGCATGATCGTGCAGTGCACTTACCTAGCCTTCTTAATGTTATCGTCTGTAACCCCTTGTGCTTCCCACACTGCTCTTACCACGAACCAGAACTGATCCAGGTCCTCATTTTCGACTCCTTTGAATACATGTAGCTTAATCGCGCTTGTCGTGCTAAACCATGGGGGTGGTGGAGGTGGGGTGGGTGAAGATGGAGGTGAAGTAGGTGAAGCGGGTGATGGCATAAGTGGAGGTGATAATTGTGGAATGCGATGCCTTATCAAACTGACCGCACTTCTTGGAGAAACCCAAGCGTGCTCTTCCTCGCTCTCTCGTGAAGGTGAAATTAAAGGACTGTTTCCTAACCCTTCGATACCTTTGTAGATCTTTCTGCTTCGCGTCGTTCCAATCATTGATGTATTCGTAACACCTGTTTTTCACATAACAACATCTTAATCCAGGTATTCAAAGATTTTATGTACTTACCTCTTGATCCCTTGAGAAAACATCTTTCTGCTTCACTATAGCTTACAGACGTGTCTATCGCAAATTCAGTGATAAACCCTCCTACTATCCGGTTGACCCAATGGTCTACGGCCTGTGCAATCTTATCTTTGGATGCCTCTAGCTTGCGCACTAACTTTGGAGTCCACACTATTAGTTGATCTAGCTTATAACCTCCCTGGCTATCGGCTAACCTCACAATCCAATCATACAACTCTGAAGAGAAGGACATGAAGAAGATCTAATGGATTTCCATATATGTGTAGCGATCCAGCCACCTCTTCTTGGATATCTGCGAAGTTCTGTTTTCTTGTGCCACAAACTCGTGAAGTTTCTAATCCAACCATTCTTCAATTTCTTTCTTTGTAGGGTTCCAGTGTTCCGATATCAGATATCCCTTAGGTAGATCCTGGTTCTAGCAACGAAACCATCTGTTGGCTTCATGGGGCCTGACCCAGGTTTAGAAGTGATTTAGCCAAACAAATCTTGAAACTACTGACCCTTTCGGCAACAGTCCACATAGTGTGGACTGAAGTCTCACCCGAGGTAGTATGGGAGGGTGCTGGAACCATGTTTCCGCACCCTAGGGATGTCTTGATGAGATCTGGAAAGGTTGTGAACCGATCCTCTGCACCTGTGCAATTCCACTCAGTTGTCTGACCTTCGCATAGCTCTGCACAGAGTGTGAAGGGGCACTATCTAGATCCTCTAACCTTACTGTTCTATTATTATAAATCTGACTTAATCTTTATCAATCATTCAATAGTTATAACCAGTGCGCGTAACCATAAACTTGTAAAGAGATGCATAAACATATACCAGAAGCATAAATAAACAGATCTGCGAATAGATGCACAATATTTCAAAATCAACTTAGCTTTTATTATCTTTATGTTCCAGTACAATCAAATTCCACCCTGCGCACTTAGCTGTAAGGGTCCGTGCACACAACTGTGGACTCTACCAGGCCTCTGTGCACACAGCGGCAGAGCCTCTTCCTACTGCTACAACCCAAGACTCGGAGTTACAGACTCAGAGCAAATATCGCATTCGAAAATGCATAATACTTAGATCGCCTCAATAGCTACTTTCTACACTTAGATCCTTGCTCTATTTATACATTCCCATGGTACACGGACCATGGGTAGGCCGACTCATTCTATATTAAATTACATTATTTAAGGGTGGACAATCCTTTGACTTGAATCATTATAATTCACACTCCACGCACTTTGCGGAGCCTTTACAATACCATTACCCAAAATTGTGGGCTTTAAGCCCCAACAATCCGCGATGGGGGGAATCCACTGCCCAACAGATCTGGGCTGAGTGCCTAGGAGGTTTGTGAAATTTCTAGGTAGAGCAGCTGACTTCTGCCCAGATTTGTGCAAATTTTGGGCTAAGCAGCTCTGCTGGGAAATTTGCGCAAATCCTGCTGGGAATGTTGACTGGCAGGATTGCGCAATCTTGGAGCCCAACAAGCTGCCAGAGAGGATTGCGCAATTTTTGGAGGGAAGGTTGGTTTCCCTCCAGAAATGCAGGATTTTCTAAGGGAAGCTGCTCAGCCTACAGCTGGACCAAGTCTGGGTGTACTTGACGAAGTAAGACAAGGTGTTGTGTAAGGTTGGTAGGAAGGCTCCAAAGCAAGCTAAGGAAAAATTTTAGAGGGTGGTTGTAGCCGCTACAATGCTTGGTGACACACTGGTAGAACTCCAACTCTCTAAATAGACCTTGTTCATGAAAATCAAGTCTAACACCTTTTAAATTATTGTTCAGTTCTCATCTCATCTTGGTTTCCCATTGGCCTGATTGCAAGATGTAGCATCTGCCAAACTCTTGGTCGATTGACACACATTCCAAGCCAAGGCAACACAGTTGTTTCAATTGGGTTTGAGGGGTATATAGGTGCACAAGCAATATAGTCGTCTAAGTCTTAGTTTCATCTCTGGTGTTGCTCCACTACCAACAGACCTAGACAGTACCCCGGTGGAGTCACATAGGAATACAAACATGGCTCCACTACCAGCAAGCCTGGTGAGTACCCTGGCAGAGTTACTTACATCACCTCCTTGCGCAGGAAGCCTTTCTCTTCTTTCGCCTTATTCATTTTTCATTTTTCATTTTTTGAATTTCATTTTTTTATTTTTCATTTTTCCAACTATGCATAGTGCTTATTCATTTCATAGGCGGAAGAGGGATCCCAACTTATTGAGAGCAGAAGAGGTTGTTCCAGCAAAAAAGTAGTTTATTGTATCTTTGACATGCCTGTTAAGGTTTTCCCCCTCACCTTACTCTACTTGACTGAGCTAAAAAGGGTTAACCCAAAAACAACTGACTAGAGAAGGTGACACTAGTTAGCATGCAAGCATTGTGTTTTCACCAAGGTTCACTTTGAATAGTACATATATTCCTTCGATGTATCATGGACTAAAAGTAACAAGTTCTTCATAAGTAGGCAAGATGATAGATAACCAAGTACTGATAGTTGTACAAGCCCTCTTGTACTTCACCCAACTCATTTCAAGAGTCATACATGGTTTCATGCAAAACTAACCTATGAATGAAACAAATGAACTAACAAACATCAAAGCAAAGCAAAAGCAGAAGAAAAAGTGAAAGCAAAGCAAGTAAGAAAACAAGCAAGCAAACAAACAAGCAAAGAAAGTGAATAAGCAAACAAGCATGCAAGCAAACTGACTGAAAGAAAACACTACTCCTACTCCTACACTAATGGTGCATGGGCCTAATCACGTGAATTGATATTTCCAATGCAGCCACTAGCGCATTGGTAGACCCATGTTGGTGAAGACTTGGGCCACAAGAAACCTAGTTGTGCAAACCAGCAAGCAAGAGAGATATAACAATGAAGACAACCACACTTCGTGTTCGATAGTGCCCACAGGACATAAGTGATTGCAAGTGCATGACGAGCAGTGTGTGGACTTCTCATGGTATTGTGTGATACTACGTGCAACTTTGAAGCACAAGCACACTCTTGACTGAGACATGCAAGAAAACTAAAGAAACAAAGATAACTTGCATCATACACATGTGCTTGTAATGTAAGATTCCTCCAATGCATGAGCGATGGGATCGTGCAACTCAAGTGGAGGAGATGTAATCTATGTGTGGGATGGATCTTCATTGCATATAGATGAGTGATGAGGAGCCTTGGGTGATTGAACAGTTTCATGACCGGAAGTGAGATTAACCCTAAGAGAGCGAGGGCCTAACATAACCATCAGCTTGGGCTGAAGTGCCTCGAAAGTCTTGGGTGTTTCAACCTCATCATCAGGTAGATCATCATAAACTGGTGGCTTCATAAGATCAACTGTGATAGAGTCATGATCATGATCAAATATGGAAGCAAATGGATCATGACCGCCATGATCAGAAAAATCAATGATTTCGTCGACATCCTCATGATTAGATGAATCAAATAGAGGGGTAGATGAAAAGTGAGCAAACTCATCCTCTGTGTTTCCGAAAAAGACAGATGAAAGATCAATTGTATTTTCAATGAATAGCTTATCCTCTCCATTGTCGAATGATGGACCAACATCTAGTGAGTCTTGCGAGTGATCAATAATGGGTCCATCTGTGGATGAAGACACACATGCAAAATCATGGATGGTAGGTTCATCAAAGATGTTAGGAAAGAATGGAGGGGGCTCGGATGGAAGGGAGTCCTCCTTCACTGAGTGTTGCTACTCAAGTTCCCACTCATACTCTTCATGAATGACAATACATGTTGGTTGTGCAACACCAACTCTATCAATGGATTGTTCCTCATTCACAACAACTGAAGAGTTTGGAATGGATGAACAAAAGACAACATCATCTGGAGGAACACCGTGGTGCGAATACAGAGGTTGTAGAATAGAATGCATATGAGAACTCGGAGGACTCACAACCAAATCTACGTGAAAATTGAGTGAAGTGATGTTGGGAGAATGTGAAAGATAAATAGGTGTGTGAGCATGATCTTCAACATCACTTGGTAGTGGTGGGGCTGTTGAATGAGAGGGAGGTAGACAGTCAGTCGAGATAGTGCCTACATCCATATGAGATTGCGCAGCTCCATCAATGAAGAATGTTGAGCAAGGCTTGATTTCAAGCTTCTTCTTGGGATGGGCATATTTCATAAGGAAATACTCGAACTGGTCCCAAAGATAAGCAAATTTAATTGGGCTCCGCGGTGCTTGAAACTGTAAGTCACGGAAGCACTGCCAAAAATAAAAAATGATTCATGTGGAGCCTTCCGTTGTTGTAACAGTTTTTAGTCAAGATGGTCTGGATCGAAATGATAGAAGGTGTCTTCAATAAGATCACAGAAGTGTTCAAGTGAGAGCATGCTCTCAGCTGGTAGGCTGAGCAACCATCTACGTGGAGATTCACAAAGTGTGTATGCAAGTAGCAAGTTGGCCTGTTCGTTAGAACACCCATCTTCCTCATGAAGCATGGAAAGAAAGCCATGTAAGTACTCAAGCCAAGCCACTCCTCCTTCACCATCATACGTGAAAGTGGAAAAGATATCAAAAAACTACCCCATGATGGAGACATCTTCATGATTCGAAAAACATCACGAGGGAAGAAGAGTGCAAGAATCCATGAAATGTATGCAAAGGCTCAAAACTGGATGTTGGGAACAGGTTCCCCTAATAGTCATTTTTGGTGCTGAAAGCCTATGTTTTAGGGCAGAAAGCCCAAAATTTGTATAAAGAATGTAAAGTCTCCGCATTTTGTGGTCGCCAAGTGTGAAGATGTCAAGAGTCATTAAGGGTTGTCTGCCCTTGTTTTGTAAATAATCATGTCAGCTGTAAAGATCCACCCATGGTCCACGGACCATGGGATTGTATAGAAATAATCTAAGTCTAAGGAGAAGGGTAGAATGAACTAGAGTTCTAAGTGCTTGGGTCATAGGAGAGCTAAGAGCAAGAGTCTTAGCATAGGTAGAGGCTCTACAGTTGAGTGCGCAGAGGCCTAGGTTAGAAGTCTGCAACTGTGTGCGCAAGGCAGATAGAGTCTGTACTAGGAACTTGAATCATCAATAAAGAGAAGTATTCTGAAATTGCTATGTATTTTGTCTCTGATTATTGCATCTTATTATGTTATGTTAAGTTCTGGGTTTACATTATAATGCTAATTTGATGCGTGAATGTATATGTTTATATCTGTTGTTTGAACACAAGTAAGAATATATGTTTACATGAAGATAACCTTAATTTCATGGTAAAATTGGAAAATACTTAAGGTAATTTTGGAACTTGTAGCCGTACATAGTTACAGAGGTGCGTAAGTGCCTGGATCACTAGTTAGGGTTGCACGAGGGTGAGTCGTATACCTCCGCAAAGCTTCTGAAGGTCAGAAAAGAAGGAACATGGATAAGCCCTAAGGGCTTATCGATCTACGTGAAGATAGGGGTTATGGTATAAGATTGACATCACGACCATCTCAGGGTGCGGAAACTTGGTTCTTGCAACCCCCCATACTGCTTCGAGTGAAACTTCATTCCGCGCTGCACGAATTGATGCCGAAAGGGCCAGTAGTGTAGGGATTTTCTTGGCTACTTAACACTAAGAAAGATATCGAAAACTAGTTGGATAGAAAGATCCATGAATTCGTAGTGCAAGAGAACAAGAATCCGCGATTGATGAAAGAATAGTGGTTGGATAGATATCTATACATAGAAATACACAAAATCTTCTTTTGTTCCTTCCTGGTTGAGTTATACAAGTGGGTCGCGAAGTTGGCAGACGGCCAAGGAAGGTGGAGGCTTGACAATCTGATTGTTTGGACACCAGAGTTAGTAAGGATATTGGAAGCCTCTAAAGATAAGATCATGCACATTGTCGACCATTGGCTCGACCGCATCATAGGAGGATTTGTGACAGAGTTCATGGTCGATACTACTATTGGTTACAGCGAAGCAAGGCACTGCTTCCTAAAATAACCACGAGGTGAGTATTTGAAGTCACTAAATTCTTGGATTAATATGATCTTGTGTGAAAAGTGGGTCATGCAGTTACCTTGATGTTTGGAGCTACGCGAAGTGGAAGGCCTTTCAGGGATAGAGGAAGAAAAGGTCCTATATCCTGCTGATCGAGCCTCCTTTGAGTGACAATGAAGGAGCATTGCAGTATTCTCCAATGAGTGTTGTTCAGCTGATAAGACAAGGGTTCCCGTGAATACCTACACAACCTCCATCCTCGTCCCATCCATCCACACCACCTCCATCCTCACCCCCACCACTCACCCCATCACCTACACCACTGCCACCTCCACCACTGTTCAACATGGTGAACTCCGTAAAGGTACTTGTATTGAAGGGCGTAGGAAATGAAGATCCGGTCCAGTTTTGGTTCGTCACAAAGGCTGTATGGGAAGCTCAGGGTATCACGGATGACATAATGAAGGAAGCCACACTAGTTAGTGCTTTTCAGGACCGCACACTAACGTGGTCCATTAAGTATAGTATTGATAACCCAACATCCATGTTGGCAGGCATCCAGGGTGCGCTGAATAGAGAATTCAGTAGACCTAAGTCTCAAGCGCAATCAATTATGGGATTCAAGGAGATCATGATGAAGCTTGAGGAGATGCCCTGGGATTTGGTCAAATATTGAAGTGTACAATCCATGAAGCCAACATGAACCTAACTAATGGGCAGCACCATGAATGGTTCATGGCATCGCTCCGGCCCCACCTAAGGGTTGCATTGTCACAGCAGAAGATTGAGACCCAGGAATAAGCTCTAGAAATCACAATGAGACTGCATGAGACAATAATGCAGGATGCTAATCTGGGGGTTCAGTAGATTCATGCGTAGTTTCAAAACCTTTTGCCTCAAAATGCAAAGTCTGAAGAATGACAGAGTAGCTCGGCCAGAGGCGCAGGAAGAAGTTTGGTGCCTAAAATGCAAAGGTCAGGGGCATGACAAGGATCACTTCCCAGTCTTCGCGAACTATATTGCAGCAAGGGGGCCAATGACTCTACGACCAGAGGCTGCGGCAGGGCCAAGTGCAGGGCCCACGCTATGGTACGCTATATGCCAGGTGGCTAGGAAACATGCGACCAACAATTTCCATTTGCTACAGAAATTTGTATAGACACCACAATAGCTCTTCTGCAATTTTTGTCAATTAGTAGGTCACGACAAGCGCAATTGTCATAGTTACAAATTAATGATGGACAAGACACCTCCATATAGGGTGCTGGCAGAAACACAACCTCTAGACCAAGGTGTTGGGGGAATGTGAGGTGAGTATTAGGGGCACAGCTGAGGTCGATGTGGGGGGGATCCTAGTAGAGGTCGAGGATAGCTTATTTGCTACAATTACAGAGGACGAGGACACTATGCGAGGGACTGTATGAATCTGACGTGACTGCCATGCCACTACTGTACTCAGTTTAACCATGCAACTGAGGATTTCCCTTTATTGTTGGCTAAGATTCAAAAAAAGGGGGCACAGCCTACATAGCTGATGCAGAACCTCCAGATGATGAGGGCTAAGCCTTGCGAGGAAGACCCTAAGGTAAACATTATTCTGCGAAGCGAAACCATGATTAGGGAGGATAAAGGGAAGTAACCTGCAAAAGGTGAATGGGTCCATAGAGCACTAGAAAAGGAGACTGGATTTGTTTTGGTGTGTGCAAAAGAAATATTTATGGAAGCAAAGAAAAGCTTCGCTGAGGTCTCTACCTCAGGAAGTCAGGAGAAACCAGTTGAAGAAATGGACCCATCCATGATTACCACATTCTTGGAGACCTACATGAAACTGCTCTGGGATAGTAAGGTTGTGAAGGGCCTATAGTAATTGATCAATAGGTGCGCTGGAAAGGATGGTGTTGTTGGTGAACTGTGCGTAGTCAAAAATCTTGGCAAGCATAAGGCAAGGACTAGGCGTGAGATGAGACTCACCGCGCAGATAGGGGAATACGAAATGGACCAAGTTATCTTTGATCTGGGGTCCGACGTGAATGGTTTGAGCAAAGAAAACATTGGAAAGAATGGGGAGACCTACGCTCCAATGGTCTTTGATCTAGTTAAGGATGGCAAATCAACAAATAATTATCCTGATGGGGAGGCTGTAAGGGGTGACAGTTGACATCAAAGGTGCGAGCACACTGGCGGAATTTGAGGTAATAGAGATTGTGGATGATAGAAATCCCTATCCTATGCTCCTTGGATTCGATTGGGCCACTGACATGAATGGGGTAATCAACCTTAAGAGGCACAAGATGATATCTGAAAAGAAGTCACTCTACGTAGTGGTGTCACTGGATCTTGTAGAAGGACTGCGCTATACAGAACCAGCCCGTGATTATGAAAGCAATGACGATTTGGACCATATTTACAAGATAACGGCATGAGAAAAGGATTGGGTAAATCAAATAGTAGACAAACGTATTTCATGGGACCACGAGAGCTCCTGCACATCAGATTCGGACGAAGAATTAGAGCACTGGTAGAACCGATTGCATGAAGTATCTACGCTGCATTGTAATATGATGACCAAGTCATTGCGCTGCGTGTCATTAGAAGTAAGGAGTTTGCCTCACTATGATGGGCTAACTGATGTTGATCACTTTTTGGATGCATTTGAGAGAGAAGTATTGGAGAAGCATCACTTCCAGGCCTTGGACTGGGTACTGCGCACTACATCCGCAAGATGGTGGGGTACACACAAGGATAATTTTAGTGATTGGCACGACTATAGGAGGATGATGAGAATATGTTTTGGGCAGCTGAAAGTATGAATGACAGACAAGTATGATGGAAGGGATGATCTGTGTGATCCCCTAGCCAAATGGACTAAGGCTCATAGAGCGGAGCCCTAACCTGAATGGGTGCATCTATTTTGTCATACCCTGGATGTCATACCAATGAATTGGTACTTGGAAATAGAGCTCCGTTATGGCACTAAAGAATGGGACATCTTGTGCCAGGGGTTTATAATGACATTTAGCCTTGAGGATGGGTTTGAATGTATTGACGAGGCACTACAGGAGGTTAAAGCAGCGATCTTTAGGATACCGCAAGATCCCTTCGACCATATTCAACTTGATTGCTGAACCACGCACTGGAATACTATAACGTGACTACTGAAGAAGAAGATGAGGATCCCAGAAATATTAATATTCCAGAAACCGAGGGTCACCGCAAGGTTGAAGGTCCCCAGATAGAGGATCCAGACATAACTGCATCGTTGAAAACTAGGTAGGTCAACAATGGCACAGAGGCGGAGCTGAAATTTACAAATATTGGGGACTATTGGGACGATGCGACAGTAGACAAGGTCGTTGAGCTCCTCCGCAAATATCAGGATTTGTTCCCTAAGACATTTTCTGCTCTAAAGGGAATCATAGGAGACCTAGGTGTCATGAAGATCACCTTGAAACCAAATGCGAAACCTGTAAAAAAAATACCTTACCACCTTAATTCGAAGTATAAGGAAAGGGTCCACACTGAGTTAGATAAGATGCTCACGGTAGGAATTATTGAACCAGTGGAAGAATCTGATTGGGTAAGCCCAACAGTGGTTTAGGAAAAGAAGCAGAAAGAAGAAATAAGGATATGCATGGATCTCTAGAAATTGAATGACACTTGTGTGCATGATCCTTTCCCGACCTCATTCATTGACGAGGTTCTGGATAATGTAGGCGGCCAAGAAGCATACTCTTTCACTGATGGGTTCTTTGGGTACCATCAGATCAAAATCGCACCTGAGGATAGAAGCTATACAACCTTCGTGACTGAATGGGGATGTTTTGAGTACACCATAATTCCTTTTGGGCTGAAGAATGCGCCAGCAATATTTTTGTGCATAGTCATTATGGCATTCAAAGACTTCATTCATAAATTTCTGGAGGTATACTTTAATGATTAGATAGTGTTTGGATTGGTCAAGCGCCATGTGGAAAGTTTGCGCTTGATGCTGGATACATGTTGGAGATACCAGATTGCGCTCAATATGAATAAGTGTCTATTTTGTGTCCCTCTTGAGGTCCTGCTAGGTCATGTGGTATGCAGACAAGGATTGATGGTAGACACCATGAAGATCACGGTGATAATCAACTTGGAGGCGTAGAGGAATGTGAAACAGCTGTGCGTAACTCTAGAGCATACCATATACTATAGGAAGTTCATCAAGAGCTATGCCCAGATCACCGCGCATATGGAGAATTTTTTGAAAGGATGTTATGTTCTATTGGAATGATGAATGCCATAAGAGCTTGGACATGCTGAAAGAGGAAATGGTCACCGTGCCAATCCTAGTCTTCCCAAACTGGAAGAAGGAATTTCATGTGCACTTGGATGCATCATGTATTTGTAGAAAATCTGGTGTAGGTTAACCCGATAATGCAATATAAATCAAAGAAGAATACTATAACCTACTTCTACTATCTATTTGCAGAAGCTTAAATATCGATCTGAACAATATAACCAGGAGAAGAAGAATCAATGGCACAATACACATGAAAATATTTTAGGGAAAGCCTCAGCTAAAAACCCCACTATCTGTATTATCATACAGGTGGAAAAAAATATGAATTGTACAAAGCCTTAGCTCTCACAGCTATCCAGCTCATCCTCACAGATGCTCACAGGCAATCTTGGCTTCTCTCCAGCCTTCCTATCTACCCTCCAAGCTCCTATTTCCTTGCGTTGTTCCTTGTGGTTGATTCTCCTTTACCAAGTGGAAAAATGATCTCACACCCTTCAAAACCACGCAATCCTCAAGGGTTTATCCTTGACTGCATGCATGAGTTTTCTCTTTAAGAAAACCCACGCAACTGATAGTACACTATCCTTGACTTTAATCTCAACTGGGTCTTTCTCAAAATATACATGCATGAGTTTCTGATGAGGGAATCTTCAATTAACTGGAGTAGCACTAGTTGAGTGCATGCATGCATCAACTGACTGTTAACTAACTTTTAGTTCCTCAAACAGTTTTGAGCTAATTTAACTGGACTTAACTCAGTAAACTGAGTTAACTAATTACAGCTCAAATATAGCTCAATCTTATCTCCTTAATTTAAGGGATAACTCTTTCATGACTTCAGAAAGACTTCTAACTTGAATTTATCTAACTCATTCATTTAAAATAAATTAATTAATTATTTCCAAGTAGTTGTTAAGACTAAATTCGATTTTAATTCACAATTTAATTCAAGGACAAATTAAATTGGAATTTTATTGTTGCCACATTTCAACAGTATTGTGCTAGGGGTCGTGCTGACAAAGGCCGGTGAGGGAGAAATCGATCACCCTATAGTGTTCACAAGTAGGAATATGTCTAAAGAAGAGAAAAATTATTCCATGATAGAGCGCGAAGGATTAGCTATGGTGTACGTGCTCCAGAAGTTCAGGCACTATTTGTTGGGCAGACACTTTAAGATGTATACGGATCATTCTGCATTGAAGTACCCGGTCAACAATCTTGTGTTTGTGGGGGAAATATGTAGGTGGTTGCTATTGTTCTGGGAGTATGACTTTGAAGTTATTGTGAAGCCAGGGCAACTGAACACGGGACCTAATCATTTATCGCACATTGAAATGGGAGAGGAACCTACTTGGAGAAGGGTATGCCTAACACACAGCTCTTTGTAGTGCATGTCACAGACAGTCACTTTGAAGATATCATACATTTCCTGACAACACGAACTGCTCCAAAAGTGTTTACAAGCCAACAGAAGAAGGAGTTAGTGGTGCACGCGATGGACTTCTCTGTCATTGCAGGGCACTTGTACAAAATGGGGTCAGATGAAACATTGCAATGTTATGTACCTAACTTTGAACAAAGCAGTATCCTCATAGAATCTCATGGAGGAGCTGCAAGAGGACATTATGCAAGGAAAGCAACAGCATAGAAGGCTTTAGGTGTTGGGTTGTGGTGGCCAACCCTGCATAAGGATTTGAAAGCATATTGTAGGGCATGTGACACATGTCAAATGACTAGCAGGCCATCGTAGAGGGATGAATTACCTCTGATACCGCAGGTGACATTACAACCATTCAAGAAATGGGTTGTGGGTCCAATTCAGCCTCAAGGAAAGAAGACAGATGCATGGTACATCATCACCACGACTCAGTACTTGACTAGGTGGGCAGAGGCGCAGCCTATGAAGGATTGTATAGGTGCGACATCAGCAAATTTTATTTTTGAATATGTGTTGACAAGATTTGGTTGCGCAAAGATCTTAATGAGCGATCGCAATACGCACTTTCTTAATGAAACAATCAGCACGTTGACAGAAGAATTTCAGGTGTATCATCAGAAAAGTATGCCTTACCATCCACAGGCCAATGGGATGATGGAATCATTCAATAAGATACTGGAGAGCGCACTGATGAAGGTCTGCAATGCTCAGAGAAATGACTGGGATGTGTGCATACCTGTGGTGCTATGGGCCTACAGAACAACTTGCAAGAAGCTAACTAGGCAAACGCCTTTTAGACTTGTGTATGGCGTAGAAGTTCTGATGCCAATGGAATACATTGTACCTAGCCTGTGCATAGCGGCACTCACAGGAATGGCAAACTGCGGAGCCCTGGAAGAGAGGCTCACATAGCTAGCAGAGCTTGAGGAGGACTGATTTCTAGCTGGATTTCATCAACAAGTTCAAAAGGAGCGTGAAAAGGTATGGCATGATCGACACATCAAACTGTGCACCTTAAAGGTAAATGATCTGGCCTTGTTATATGACAGTAAATTTGATAAATTTTCAGGGAAATTTAGGATGCACTGGGTAGGGCCATATGTCATCAAGAAGATTACTGATGCTGGAGCAGTTTAGCTAGTTAAATTGAATGGAGAACCCTTCCTAAGGAAGGTGAATGGCAGTCAATTGAAGCCATACACCGGTGACTCAGCTAGGTGACTATATGAGGGAAGCACAGTCTTAGCACTCCAGGCAGCTGAAAGGAGGCGCGAGACTGTAAACTACACTACCTGGGTTGGAGAGCTGCACTAGGAGAGAACTGCGTGGAATGAGGGTATGTCACATAGTCCACAATAGTGCGTAGAGAGTTTCCCTACCAAGGGAGAAACCGCGCAAAGCAGCTAGAAAACGAACGTTAAAGTAATTGTTCATGATTTGATGATGAAAAAATGGCCATGTTACACTAAAATTTGTCACCATGACTATTTGGAGTTAGTATGGCTCCATCAATAACCATACTATCCTCCTTGGCAAGTCTTATACCTCTCCTCCTCATGTCAAACTCCAAAAAAGAGAGAAAGCCTTTAAAAGTCAATATAACTCTGGTTACGCAGTTTTTCTTACTCTTACCTGCGTGTATGCACCTCAAGTACATAATACCTGCGTACTTGTACGCTCTGTCTGTAAAGGGGTGGGTGCGTACTCCTGTAAAGGTCAAAAGGCGCAAGTTTTACTTCAAAAAACTTACTTGTGGTTGATTCTAGAGCATTCTAGAAGATGGTTTGACGTGGATTGAGCGCCTCCAGATGGTTCATGCATCCCAATGAAAGAGGAACTTATCCCATGAAGAGGGGAGCTATCCCTTTGAAAGAGGGGCTTATCCCATTGATGGTGGACCTGATTAACTTCCTCCAAAGCATTATAAATACAGGCATTGGGCCAGAGGGCGGGGAGGTTGAAAGCTGAACATTCCTAAGGGTAGATGCTGCTGAAATTAGGACTGCCTTATAGAGCTTGAGAGGAGAGATTCCAATCCTTTCTTAGCTTCATTTGGAAGTGGGTGAGCTGATCAAAGTAGAGGAGAACTCTTGCTGGACCCTGGGAGGGACCTGCACAACACCAAGGCACTGGTTGTAATGGTTTCTTTTGTTTCCAATTAATACAATTAAGTTCATTTTTCTCAACAAGTTGTTATATATAATTTGTTTCATAAACTCCTTGGTCTTTATGATGAATATGTTTTACGATATGAGTTATTCAGGTGCTATGTAATCGTTTGCTTGTTAGTGAATGCAGGCTTCAAGGAGAAGGAGCTCATCTGGATCGGAGAGGCTTGGCTGCTACAAACAGCGTTGGACTAGAGGTAAGCCTTAAACACCTGGTTGCTTTTATTTTAAATGCATATTTAGGGAAAGATAGTGCTTGATTGTTTTGTTTGTCACTAGAAAAGCCTTGTTTTCTAGGGAGGTCGGTTTTGTCCGCAAAATTGACTCTTTCCGCATGACAAAATGGCAACTCCACTGGGGAATCCATGGATTTGATTGATTTCTCTTTTGATTGATACTTTGATTTGAGAAACGTTGATTTCTTTCTAGTTTTTGACTGATTGATTGTGAATTTGGGTATAGTAGCTTAGGATTAAGTTAGTTTTTTATTTTTCTTGTTTTTGAGAGCAGTACGCACCCTCTGCGTTAAGCACAGTGCGTACCTGTACGCACTTCTGCTTTGCGCACAGAGCGTGGCCGCACCTGTGCAAACAGGCTGCCTGCGTACCCTGTCAAAAGTTTAGAAAATTCCATTTTTTCCTTGTTTACCTATTAGATTTTGTTTATAGTTTGTTTATTGCTGCCTAGATCCACTGGTTACCTGTCAGAAGTTTTCATCTAAGCTTATTTCATTAGCATCAAGGGTTTTAGTGGAGTTCATAGAAATTCTAGCCCTAGGTTTGATTTTTGTATTGGTCTTGTAGTGACTCTGGCTTTAGAAATTGTAAAAACCTTGGATATCCCTGGTCTTTTCAGTCTTCTTAGGAGTTAGACCATTTGTAAAATCTACCTTTGTTTGAGAAACCTACCGTTGTGTTGTCTCTTTGCGGAATTTCGAGAAGGCTTGTTTGTTAAGCTGTGAATTTCATTCTTAAGAAAAAGAACAAAAGCTTTTTATTTTTGTTTTTGACTGGTTTATGATTCTGCATGAATTAGTCCTTGGTTGAATTGTAACTGAATAAAACAACCTGGAATTATATTTTGTAGGCTTTTACCTCATTAGATTTGCTTTTAGGTAAATTTCTCTTAGATTTTCATAGATCTTAAAATTTATTTTTGTTAAGTAGTTTTATATGCTTTGTTAAAATAGGAAAAATAACAAAATCTCTTTTGAGGAAAGTTTGTTTTAGTAGCGTTTGAAGTCTTTGAAAAGAGAAAGGAAGTTTTCGTGAAATAATTAGTGGTCTTGTGTTGTGTGCTTTGGAAAAGATAAAGAGATTTTTTCTTTGATTTTCATTGCTACGGAAGTTGTCTTTATAAATTTTGCATTCTCCAACTCTCTTAGCTAGGGAATTCATTGAAAAGAAAAGATTGTTTTTTCATCCTAGGTGCATCTTTTTAGTGGATTTGAGTCGAGTCTACACATCATAAGTTTCATCTCCGCTACCTTTTGTCCTAAAGAAAAGCCATAAAAAATTAACGCTTAAAGTAAAATTAACTTAGTAACTTTTTATTTACTAGGGCTCTGATACACCAATATAGATCAGGCTAGTGTCTTGGAGTAGGAGAGTAATTAACTCTCCAAGACAGCAAAACCAAACAAGTAGCTTATCTTGCGGTAGGATAAATCCAACTGTTACATTTATACTCTGGGAAAGCTCCTCTTAAAGGAGAAGCACGAGATCGTGTCCGAACCAGTGAGGTAATCAATCCTCCTTCATTGGGAACGACGCCAGATATGCACATATTACAAACGGTAAACCTCGGATTAACCATTGTCGAGGAGCCTGGGGTCACTTGTCGGTAAACCTTGGATTATTGTCAAGGAGCCGGCAAGGGGATTGAGCTTGTTACTCTGCCCTTGCGTGTGTATCGGATCGTAGACTGTTCCCCCAGGTATATTTGTTGCTGTTGGTGACCTTAGTGACTATTATCTTTAGGATTCTTCCTAAGGTGACGGTGGAGGGAAGATCCCACTGTACCCGGAGCAGACGTCGGCTAGACTCACTTGGATTTTCTGGGGGGTTCACTTCACTCGAGACAGTTAAAGTGGAGGAACTTGGTCTAGTCTATTCATTAAGCAGGTTGCCGGGGTAACTGTTCCACCCGCCACTTCTGTACTGAATTTTGCGATGTTGGATTTCATCACCAACTAGTGTTTTCGGTCCGGAAGGTTACTGTTTGTGTGTGGTTTGACGCCCTAGATTCTTTAGGCGTGTGATTCGAATTTGTTTGGTTCTTTAGAGACTTTAGGCGGTTTGCTTTGAGATTTTACTTTGTTTGCGTGTGCAGTAGTTAAAAGTTTTAACTGTGGCTGAATTACCAAGACAGTCCCGTAGACTTCGGGGCCAGTCTCCTGAGGTTGTAACCGTGGCTGATTTGTTGAGGAAGTCCCGTAGACTTCGGGGCCAACCTCCTGAAGACGTCCTGGGCCATTACGAAGGTTTGAAAGTCCTCCTAACTCCTAGTGGCAGTAAAGTAGGATCACCTGAAGAAAGAGAGTCTTCGTTGGTTGTTCATCCTGATTACCAAACTCTAGAAACAGGTTATAATCCTGAAGCTATTTCGGTTTCCGAACTTGCTGGTAGCTTTTCATCTACTAGTGATATAGGCGAAGAACCTGAGATATCTGAACCTGTTACTCCAACATCGGGGTTTGTCTCTCCAACTTCTAGTGCTCCTGATTCACCTAGGGTAGAAAGAGTCATCACCGAAAATCTTCCTTCTGGTTTGATAGCTATTGAAGAACTTGCTCCAGAAGAAGAAATAGGCATCCCTATCCCTGAAAATCAACCTACTATTGATCTAAGGGAGCGTGAATCAATTTTTTACAGTCCACCTAGAAGTACTACTTGGTATCTTTCTTTAACTAATTATTTGGACAACTCAGGGTTAAGTTTTTCACCACCTCATGCTCCTTATCCACCTAGGGGTTTTTATACTCCCGTAAATATGTCAGGTCAGTCGTCCATGTTTACTCAATCGCCTGAATCTTTTTTGTACGTCGATCCTTCTGTTCCCTCTGGGTATCAGTCACTTGCTGGTGCTTTTTCGGGAGCATCTCCTCAACCCATTGAACAAAGGATATTCACTGGAAGCAATGGTGCAAAGCCGTTGAGCGTAGAAGACATTCTTATGATGTCAGGTTCTATTCCCGATTCTCAACCTCAAGGTGGCCAGTTACCGCCTGGGGGGTAGCCTCAATTAACGCCTGGGGGGCAACCTCAATTAACGCCTAGGGGGCAACCTCAAGGTACACAATTTGCATCTGGGGGGCAACCTCAAGGACAGTACGTGCCTACGGTACAATACATTCCTCAAGGTCAACCCCAGACTCAATATGTACCCCAAGGTCAACCCCAGTATCAATTTATACCTCAAGGTCAACCCCAGTATCAGTACATGCCTCAAGGGTATCTACCCCAAGGTCAGTACTCGAATCAAGGTTTCCAACCACCCCAAGGTCAATCTTATATTCAAGGTACGGGAAATGTACCTTTCAGTTATCAATCCTACCCTCAACCCGGTTATGGATCTCAATATCCTCAACCTGTTATGAGTCAATACCCCGGAATGAACATAGTGTGGGATCCATCGCAAATTCAACAGGTGTTGCAGCCAAATGTACAGTTGTCATCTCAAACTGGACAACCCTTAGTTTCTGGTTCACCCCAGCAACCAGTCCAGTCTAATATTCAAACTTCTGTACCTTCGGTAGTTTCTCAGTCTGGGCCTATTTCGCCTCGTACTCCATCTCAAACGACTGCTGCAACTGCCGCAACATCTATTCAATCTACCCCACTTACTTCTGGAGTATCGACAGCTCCGGTTTCTACTGTCCCTGTATCTACTCCTCAGACATCTTTACCATCGTCTGGATCCACGATTCAAACTACGGTTCAGATGCCTGTAGGACAACCTGGTTTAAGTACAGTTGTCACAAGTCAACCACAATTCATTTATCAACCGTACCAGGGACAGTACCAATTCAGTCCTGCTGTCCAGCAGCCAGTTTACCATTATCAACCGTATCCTGGGTACACTTATCAACAACCGCAGCAACCCCAGTACGGTCCGGTTAATCCTGGTTTTCCAGGAGGATACAATATCCCGAATGCGATTCCCATTCCTAGTTATCCTGGATATCCTCCTCCTGGGGCTGGTATAATGACTCAGAGTTTTAGGGATCCTAATTGGCAGCTACCGTTTATCGCAACTTTGGACTTACCAGACTTGTCGCGCCTAACGAACGATCCAATTAATTATCTTCCGTTTTGGCCGCCAATGCCGAATAAGTTGCCCAGTGACATTCCCAAGTTCGAAGGTAAGTCTGGAGAAGACCCGTCGAATCATGTGATGACTTACCACCTCTGGTGTGCCTCTAATTCCATCTCGGATGATTCAATCCGCTTACGTCTTTTCCAGCGCACTCTCATTGGTCTTGCGGCCAAGTGGTATATTGAGTTACCACGGGCCTCTTTTTATAATTTTAGCCAGTTAGCTACCTCGTTTTTAACTCATTTTCAGTTGCCGATCAGATATGATAATGGCACGGAGTTACTAACTTCATTAAATCAATCGACATCCACTTATATTTCCGATCATATCCATGAATGGAGACGTCGAAGGCGGTTAGTGAAAGTTTTTATCCCGGACCAGATCTTAGTTGAATGGTTTGTTAAATCATTGTTACCGAAGATTACTGAAGACGTAGCTAAGGCCGGAGTAGTTACTGAGGAGCAAGTGATTGCTCAAGCGCAGTACCTTGACTTAGTTTATACTCAGTCAGGTACGTTACACGAAAAGATCCCATATCTTCCAAAGTCAAATCAAATCGCTGCAGCTCCTTCAGGGTCTCATGCTGCTGATGGCATGATTGGTACGGTGAACACTAAAAGCAAGAAGAAATCCTCAAAGAATTCTTCTCCTATTATAACCTTACCAGACTCCCCGACAGGAGATTCTTCTGCTGAACTCTCCGCCGATATTCACGCTGTAGATTCATCTACAACTAAATCAAAATCCGGTGGGAAGAAGAAAGGGAAGAAGAAGAATAAATCAGACAAAACTACAAAGGAGAAAACTGAAAAGGCGGAATCCAATGATGAAAAGCGCAAACCTCGTTATCCATGTCTCATTTGTGAAGAGGAACATTTTACAAGAGACTGCCCTCATCGAGCAGAGGTTGCAAAAATCGTCAAAGGTTCCCAAACTCCTGCTGTCTTGAAGGATCCATTTCCAAAAGATAGCAAAATGATAGGTTCTTCCTCGAGTGCCAATGAAGAACCCATATTGATGATGTCCCATGTAAGGATTGCGACTCGATCGCAAGATTATGGTAGTAAAAGTCATGTTGATGGCAAAGAAGCAGAATCTTCTCATTCTAATCCATCAACCTCAGCTCCCGGTTCCGATCCACTACAGATCGAGAAGCCTAATCCAGACTTAGTAATCAAACCGCCCGCCAAGGGTATACTTCGAAAGTCTGCTTTCAATCCACATGCGAGAGCGGCTCAGAATTATAACATTGTTGAGGACTTAGTTGTTTCACCCTCAGCAATGTCGGCTTTGGAAGTGCTGAAATCGTGCCCAGCACAGCGCAAATTACTTTTGTCGGCTATAGGAGCTGTTGATGTTCAGGACCCGAACCTAATAATCTTTGATCTAGAAAATAGTACACCACATTTACCTCATCAAATGGCTTTCCAGATCCGAGTGATAGTCAAAAACAGGCCTATTCATCGGACTGTAATTGATGAGGGAGCTTCAACGTGTATTATGTCGATACAGTGTTGGAGATCGCTTGGTTCTCCTTCACTAAATCAATCCCTGACAATTCTTAAGGCCTTTGATGGTCGTGGGTTTCATCCTTTTGGCATTCTACAGGATTTGCCTATAGGGGTTGAAGGAAAAACCATTAGTCTAGATGTGGAGGTGGTTGATGCCCCTCTAGACTACAACCTTCTCTTGGGTCGAAGTTGGTCTTACGCTATGACAGCGGTCGTTTCATCGGTCTTCCGAGTAATAAAGTTCCCACATAATGGAAAGATCGTAACAATAGACCACCTGGCTTACTTTTCATCCGACCCAGCCTCTTCAGAGAGTATTCAGCATGTCGGTAAAACGACCATCCCATATAAGGATGTTGGAGTAGGACTAGTTAAAGATTCCGGTTTACTGGGAACTTTTCCTTTTCCACCACTCAACGCATCATCTTCATTTGCAACCATTCATATGATTACATCAGACACTATTTTTTATGACGATCCTTGGATCGTTCCTTCTGAATCTGAAATAGACTCATTTGGTAATTTTATGCCTTTGAGTCCATATGAAATTGCCTATGAAGCTGTGCAGTCTTTTACCGACCCACGTTCAACCAAAATCGACCTAATGAATGTGGTGCGTGAGGAATCACTTTTCACATCAACCTTGGAGTTAATAGAATTTCCCGAAGTTGTTTCATCTGACGAGCAACTTCGTGAAATCCTGTGTATAGATGATTTACCATGGGACGATCTCCATCATAGATCTTCGTTTTTGCCCGAGGATGATTGTTTTGAAAATGATTTCTCATCAATTTTTACAGCTGAATATGTCAAGGAAGCTCAGAATCCCATGAAACATCCTGATTCAGAGCTGAATTTGGGAAACATCTCTCGAACTATTCCCATTGACATTTCGGTTAAGTCTGGAATTATTGAAAACATTGATATAGGTGCCTCGTGTACAGATGACGAAATTCAGACATACAAGGCCCTATTTCAAGAATTCCGCGACGTGTTTGCCTGGTCCTATGAGGAAATGCCAGGAATTGATCCCGCGATTGTTGTTCATGAGATCAAGACTTACCCGGACGCTAAACCCGTCCGGCAATGTTTGCGTCAGATTCACCCACGAAAAGCTGCTGCAATTAAAGCAGAAGTTGAGAAACTATTGAAAGCAGGTTTCATTTATCCGATCCCGTTAACGGATTGGGTATCGAATATTGTTCCGGTTAACAAAAAACAGGGAACAATAAGAATATGCATCGATTATAGGGACATTAATCGAGCTTGTCCAAAGGACAACTACCCAACACCCTATATCGATCAAATAATTGATGATTGTGCCGGCAGCGAAATATTTTCCTTTATGGACGGTTTTTCCGGTTACAATCAAATCAATATTCTACCTGTCGATCAACCAAAAACGGCTTTCATTTGTCCATGGGGGACATTTGCTTATTGCAAATTACCTTTTGGGCTCAAGAATGCCGGAGCAACTTTTCAAAGGGCGATGTCTTATGCATTTCATGACATCAAACACATTGTGCAACCGTATCTCGATGATTTGCCTGCTCATTCATTACATCGAGCTGATCACCTTGTCCATTTACGTGTAATCTTTATGAGGTGTAGGCATTATCGTATTCGGTTGAACCCACACAAATGTGTCTTCTGTATAGAAGCGGGACAATTGCTGGGATTTGTAGTGTCGAAGGCCGGCATTTGCGTCGATCCCTCGAAGGTCGAAGCTATCATCAAATTGCCTCCTCCTTCGAGTCTTCGCCAACTCCAAAGTTTGCAGGGGAAAGCAAACTTTTTACGACGATTCATTCCTAACTACGCCGAGGTTACAAAGGGTTTTACACGGTTGTTGAAACAGAACGCTCAATTCTCTTGGGATGAGATAGCTCAGAAATCTTTTGATGCACTCAAACACGCGTTGACCCATGCACCGTTGTTGCATCCTCCCAACTACAACCAGGATTACTTTTTGTACCTCGCCGCCGCTCATTCCACCATTGGGATGGTCTTAGTTCACGAAGATGAATTCAGAATGGAACATGTGATATATTACCTTAGTCGGACATTAAATCCAATTGAGCTAAAATACTCACATGTGGAGAAATTGGCATTGGCAGCCGTTCAAGCTGTCCAACGTTTTCGTCACTACATTTTACTACGCAAAACTACAGTCATTTCGGATTGCAACCCTATGATCTACATTTTGACCAAACAATTGCTAGGGGGCAAGTACTCTAAATGGATTGTTATCCTACAGGAGTTTGACTTGGAGTTTGAGAAATCTAAGTCTAAGAAATCTTTAGTTTTTGCAGAGTTAGTGTGTGACTTCCCGCGTGCTGACACGGAAACTATGGCAGAGGAGCCCATTGCAGACGAATCTTTGTTTCTAATTAGCACTTTCGATCCGTGGTATGGGGATATCATCGTCTATCTCCAGACCCAATCCTTTCGGCCCGAAGTTTCAAAGTCGGAACGTCGGAAAATTCGATTCCAGTCCCAACAATACAAAATTATTGGAGATACTCTTTATCGCCGTGGGGCAGACTCTATTTTTTGTCGTTGCTTAACTCACGAAGAGGCTGAAAGGGTTCTAAATGACTGTCACTCTGGAGCGTGTGGCGGTAATATGTCTAGGTATGCCACAGCCCAAAAGATATTGCGCGCTGGCTACTTCTGGCCATCCTTATTTAAAGATTGTATTACTGCGGTCCGAAAATGCCACAATTGTCAAGTGTTTGATCGAAAGATGCGCGCTCCACCTGCTCCTCTCCACCCTATAATTTCCGTTGGTCCTTTTGCCAAATGGGGTATCGATTTTATTACATGTAACCCTCACTCGGCCGGGGGGCATGCATATATCATCCTTGCGGTAGATTATTTTACTAAGTGGGCCGAGGCGATGCCTACATTCGAGGCAGACGGCAAGACAGCTGCAATTTTCGTGTTCAATCATATAATTGCTAGGTTTGGTGTCCCACAAGCGATAATCACTGACCATGGGCGCCATTTTCGAAACGTTATGATGACAGAACTTACAGGCCAGCTTGGTTTGCGTCACGATAGTTCAACTCCTTATTATCCACAAGCAAATGGTCTGGTTGAGTCCATCAACAAAGTTTTAGTTATCATGATCCGACGAATCATTGGTATTCATCGGTCGAATTGGCATAACATGTTATTTTCAGCGCTTTGGGCGTACCGAACCTCAGTGAAAACATCAACAGGGTTCACTCCTTTCCAACTAGTTTATGGTTTGAAAGCTGTGCTACCCATTGAATGCGAAATCCCATCACTGCAAATGGCCATCGAGTTACTTCCAGCTACTTCCGAAGAGGAAAAGCGTTTATTATACTTAGCTCAATTAGATGAGAATCGACGTGATGCTGCATTGGCAATCGAGACTCACGCAAAACGTATGAAAGCTCAGTATGATCGAAATGTGACCCCTCGAAATTTTTCGGAAGGAGACCTAGTGTTATTATATGATCAAGCTAATGATAAATTAGGTGTTGGAAAATTCGTTCCTATGTGGCATGGGCCCTATATTGTCAAGCGAAAGCTCGCAAAAGGGGCCTATGAGCTGGTAGACTTTGACAGGGACTCTTTGGGTAAACCCAGAAATGGACTTTACCTAAAGTGGTATTATGCTTAAAATATGGGTATGGAGATTCTTTAGTTAGGTTAGTTTTTCTTTCTAGCTGGTGTGTTTGTTAGTTTAGACAGTGTGCTTAGCTTAGAGATTATTCTGGCTTATCTTGGTTTTACCTTTGATATTGCAGATGTCGATGCCTCTCCAAACATACATTGGTTTCGCTGATGGTGCTTGTCGTAGTACACGGAATATCTCTTCCGCAGCTTGGGTTATCTATTCGCCCTCTGACGAGTTAGTATCTATGCATGGGGTGAGCCTCGGTCAAACAACAAACAACATTGCCGAGTACAGTGCAGTGATTGAGTTATTGTCTGAATCTATTTCATTTGGGATTCGGAGTTTGATAGTGAGGTTAGATTCTGAACTCGTTGTATTACAGCTTAATAGAGTGTATACCATTAGAAATCCAGTGTTATTAAGGTTATTTTTGAGAGTGCGTCTCTTGGAACGTGAGTTTGATTACATTGAATATCAGCATATTCCAAGGTCTTTAAATACATTAGCAGATGCAATTGCTTCTTGAATGTTAAATAGACATTTGCAATAATCATACATGTAAATTTAAAACCATTCCATAACATGATTTACAAGATAAGCCAGTAATAATGATATATATATATATAGGAGTGTGTCAAAAAATACATCGTCTTCGATCATAGGTTGAAAAACACCTTATGATCGGCAAAAATGATAAGTACAAAAAACCAAAATGTCACATGTGTCTACAAAACGACCATCCAATCACTGGTGATGATCTCTATATGACACCACTACACGGGCCACCCTACACAAGAACCTCCTAAAAGGTCCTGGGACCCCGACTACATAGCGCTGAAGCCTGATTGGAATATCATTTATAGTAGTCTCTGGTATATCTGCTGTAAGACGCTCCAAGTCACTTTCCAACTCAGCCAAAGTCTCTGTGGCCTCGTCCTATTGGGCTGGTGCCGCTGCAACTGGTAGTCTCCTCTCATAAGGCCGGAGATTGGCTGGACGTCGTGGGCCTACATCTGCATTTTGAAAATTATTACTATCAGTTTTGAGACGATATAAAACAAACAAAAAAAATAGATAGTTGAAGAAACTTGTGGAAAATGAAGTTACCTGTATCATCCCATTGTTCTCCCGGTGGAAGAACCATGTCCGGATCTCCACGAAAATCAACTCCGGCATAAGGAAAATCCTGTATAGAAAAGACCTGGTCTTTTAACCAGTGAAAGTACTCTAGAGTAAATCGGACAACCTCTGTTCCCTCATCAGGATGACGGGCCATAACCGCAACCCATCGCATCAATTTGGGCTCTCGAGGAATCCCAACACCAACAGTGAGCTGCTGTGGGATCAGCATCGGAACCCTCTCTAAGCCAAAACTCACAACTAAAGGCCCATAACCAAAAGTCTTTAGCTATCCGTTTTTGGCTCTAGTCAGTTGGCCTTTTATATTGGCCAACACAGCATCACACCAGTTGAAAATTGTACCTCGATAGCAATCAATAGCCATCCGCATCTGGGATCCAGTAGCAATGTGTAAAGCGGCAGCCCCGCAAAGTCTGGTAACTGTAAAAGCAATCACCTTAAGTTCAGGACGGGATATAGTTTTGATCTCTATCCCCTTCTCCTGAGTCTGAGTGTTACACCACTCTAGTCGGAGACTAGCGATGGACTGGCCACCCGGCCTAGTCCCGAACAGAGTCAAGTGTTCGCCTCTCTTGGGCAAACCAGTGAGAAAATAGATATCTGCGGGCTCCATCTCGAGCTGGTGCCCTCCAATATAAAAACACTGGTCCTGAACGTTCCATCTTTCTACCAGCCACTCTAGAAAGCTCACTTGGGCCCTCATGCTAGGTATGGCCCAGTATTTATAAAGGCTGTGTTGAGTCTCGAAAATGTCATTCATTTCCATTACACTTTCACTATTATGTCCATTATATCACCTCCATTTCACCTCCATTTCACTACTATGTCACCACATTCATCCCACTTTCATTATCATTGGGGCACCTTTATGTTTTTCCAATCTTTATTATTTCTAAGCCTTTTAAGTGAATTTGTGGTTAAAAATTAGAAAATAATGTGCATATGCTTATACCTAACAAATGGGTTGAGGTTGTTGACATGTGTAGGTTGAAAGGAGACTTCTAGAAGACTCTTATGTGGCACTCTAAGGCCAAATTCGAATTTGGTTGGAAAGAATCATGGGATCATGAGGATATGAGTCACATCTCCTAATTGTATTGTAACTCTAAAAAGACATGTGTCTTATCAGTTCCTATTTTGATTAGGACTCTAGAGGTAGAGGGAGAGATTCATGGATTCTCATTAATGAGATGGCTCTCATCTTTTTGTATAAATAGGAGATCTCTCTCCTTGATTAGTTAGTCTTTTTAGTCCCTAGTTCCTAAGTTTGTAGTTCTTCCTTGATGGCTTTTGAAAGCTTTGGAGAACTTTGTTGTACTTTGTACTTTTGAAGAAATTGAATAAAGCTTTGATGTTCTCAACATGGAAGGAGATGCGAAGTAGATGTCATGGAGCATATTAGAATGTAAGGTAGAGTAGATTTAATTTTGCTTTGTAGAATGTAAGGTAGAGTAGATTTCATTTTGTAAATATTGCTTTGATTTGATTATGTTATTTGATTGCTTTCAAGTTTGATAGATTAGATTTTTCATTCATGCAATTTTAATTCATGCAAGTGTGTTTAATTTTGCTTTGATTTCATAGGTAGTAGGGGGCCCCTGCCTTGTATAGTTGTCACTTTAATTTCTTGCATTTCTTTTTCTTATTTCATGTATATTAATGTACAGATGTCTTTTTAAATTGCTGCATTTTATTTTTAAAAACATGTATATTAGTGTACATAAATTGCTTTCAAGTTGATTGTAGATTAGTGATGCACATAGCCTTTTAATGAACTAATGACGTGATAGAATCGTCTTGTCCTTTTGCTGAAGCAGCAAGGATACTGAGTCACATAGTCATTCTCTCATTATTTGATTATTGCATTTTATTTTGATTGAACTAGTTGTATATTTACACTTTTGATTAAATACTAACTCCATCAATAATATGTTTTAAGTTCCTTTGAAGTGCTAAGTTTTGGAAATTACCATTAGGGACAAAGGCCTTGTCTTGAAATCTTTATCCATACTTGTCATTTAAAAAGTATTCTTAAGACCTTAGAATAGGATTTCCATTTGCATTAAACACTTTAGAAAACCAACAAGAACAAAACCCCAAAAACAACATAAACTATAAAACAACGAAGTAAGAGAAAGGTTAACTAAGCACATATAGTGCACCACACTTCATCAGTTTACGATACCCGGATTGATAATTTATGTAGAGCAATTTAAGACATTAAATTGACTAGACATTTTGGCGCTGTTGTCGGGGAAGTGTAATTAGGAGACCTTATTTCTTACATCTGAAAAAAAAAGGTTAATAATTCTTGAGTATGCTCTCCTCTTGCACTTTGTGTGATCTAGAGGATCAGAAAAAGGATTGTTAAGTAAAAAAAGAAAAATAATAATTCTTGAGTATACTCTCCTCCTGCACTTTGTGTGATCTGGAGGATCAGAAAAAGAATTGTTAAGAAAAAAATAGGAGACAAAATAAACTTCATCACTTCAATTGATTCAAGAAAAAAAAAAAAAAAAAAAAGAGGAGAAAAAAATAAACTTCATTTCATTTCCATTTTCACTCCATGCCATCCATTTCATCAATAAAAGTTATTTCCCCATGATCATTTCCATTAAGATTGCCTAACTATCTCTATTTAGCTAAGTGGTTGTTGTGCCAAGTTTCTGCAGCTGACACTGGTTTCCGCAGCTGTAATCAGTTTCCGCAGCCACCACTCTGTTTTTCACATTTACAGTCAAGATGTTAGTGCAATAAAATGAAAATGCAGGAATGACTAAACAATATAAAAATTCACAATTTCAGAAAAAAAAGAGAGAAAAACAATCTGTAGCTCCTCTCCTTATAAGTCTAAAGGTTCAACGCTCTGACTTCTCTTTTCTTTTCTTTATGTCAGCGAAAGTTCCCAACAAAAAAAAAAAGAATCTAATTCGCTGAAGGAGATGAGCCATGATCATTAAGTAAAAAACACGTGGTAACCAAATCAAATGAGAAGCTACAGTTTTGATTAGCTGATCGAAACCTAACGCATCATGTTCTCGAGTTGCAAGGTGTTTATTCTCTGGGAAGCAAGCCAACTCTGCCCACCCAATTTGATCTATCGTTCTCTCCTATTACTAGTTGGATTGGAGCGGACACAAGGAATTGGTTGATGCAGCCAGATTGAGATGTCGATAATGCTGCATGGCATGAGGTTCAGCAAATAAAACCACAGGAAAAAAACGAATGCAGCAATTCATAAAATGAAGAACAGTAAAAAATGATAACTCAGAAAAAACGTAAACCTGAAAAACGTCATATTTTAAACATTCGATTTTCCCAAATGGAGACGAATTTCAAAAAATAAAACATGGGTTTTTTTTCCAGGTGGGTTAGTTAGATAACCCAGAAACCGTTTGAAGAAATTTGTGGCGGTCTGGGAGAAATCTTCGGTTCTTTGGAGCCCATTTTTGACTGCCGCGCGTGAAAAAAATAAACAGAACTTTCAATTAAATGAGCAGACAGTGATTTAATTCGGCTGTGTGCTGGCACCACCACGTCTTCCACCCTTTGCCACCAGGTCTTCTGCCCTTATGCCACCCGTTTGCAATCCAACACCTGTTTAATAACAATCCGAATTGAAGACGGCACTGTGTAACTCCATTTCGTGAACCAATTACATACGGCTCTTCTCCACCGTATAACTCTTATTTCCGTTGTTTATCTTCTACTCCCTCGTACTCATACCATTTCTACTCTCCATTCCCGCTGCAAACTCCACGACTGTGCTTCAAACCTTGATTACAGTCACCAATACGCCTTGCAATTCGATTACGACCACTCCACTTGCCTCAAGAATCCCGTAATCAGCTCGTTTTTCCCTTGAACGTCCACACACAGTAAAATTTTCAGCTGGAGATGAAAGCTGAGATTGGGAAAGCTTGGCAGAGCTGAACCGTGAATTGCATTAGTTAAGTTAGTTGTCTTGAGGGGGCACTTACACTGTTTCAAAAGATTAGCAGTCAGTAGCATTAATCATGGGAATAGTTTTCCATCTACCATTGTAGTCTCCAGCAATACATAATTGTGTAAATTCCCATCATTTGCAATTGTGTTTTTGCTACAATAGTCTTTTACTGCAATGAGTTTTGAAGCAGAAGAAACATTGCATTTTACAATCTTCACGTGTATGGACTTTGAGTCAAGCACAACATCCTTCAGGTTCACCACTTCTGCAATAAAAAAGGGTGGTTCCTTTGCTATTTCCATGGAAAAGGCTATCATATGGAAGATCAGTTCGTTCACACCTTAACTTTCTTTTGGCTGATGCTATAAATTATTAATGTCACACACAAACAATCTGAATCAGTGTTCAATTGATTTGTACTATATGAATATCAAAAGGCATGCGATGATATAAAATCCGTCAGCACATGAAACAAAATGCAGCAAAAGAGTAAGTACCTTGGTTTGCTCCATATGCCACTGCAATTCACAGGGTTCCTACATGCAAACAATGAAGAATATAAGTTGAAACTGATGATTGACTGTTTCAGCCACT
The DNA here is from genome assembly GCA_031772625.1 of Pinus tabuliformis. NCBI lineage: Eukaryota > Viridiplantae > Streptophyta > Pinopsida > Pinales > Pinaceae > Pinus > Pinus tabuliformis. The sequence continues at coordinate 599,734,008 of CM062805.1, read as the reverse complement.
TTCCGCAGCCAGCCCAACTTTCTACAGCTAGCACAACTTTCCGTAGCCAGCCCAACTTTCCGCAGCCAGCCCAACTTTCCGCAGCTAATTTGTTAAACTCTAGGTTGCAGGTGTCATCAAGCAAAACAAGTCACATGGGTAGCTGGGGGAATGTTGGTACATGGATGGTGTCCTATTCATTCGATCAAATTTGATGAAAAAGACCCCGGTCAAAGGGAAGTCAAATTGTGTGTTATCACAAAGTCGCCACACTGAGTCGCCACACTAAGTCGCTGCATGTCAAGAAAAAATAATAATTTTGAATCAATGAAATGAACAAGTTATTTTCTCACTTTTCTGAAGGTATTGATTAATTTTGGACTGATGATGAAAGATGAATGGCTAACTTTGTATTCAAGATTTTTAGCTATAGAACTGTGCACATTCCGCAGCTAAAGTCCAATTCCGCAGCTGTTCTCCAATTCCACAGCCAGAAAAACCTCATTGTTCAAATCAGCCTAACTTTTTCATACAAAATCAGATTTTGATGATTTAAGTACCATTGGAAAGATCTCAACAAGATCTACACAATGAGAAATCTATCATTAGAGTTTGAAATGGAAAATAATGAAATAAATTGCTGGAAAAAAAGCAACATTCAACTTGGGCACCAATTTCAAAGCAGGTATAAATTCTTTTGATTTTTCCTTTGAGAACTTGTTTCATTAATACAAATTATTAGTTTTGTGTGTAAATATCATAACTAGAGAGATTGATCACCTCTCTCCTTTGATAATCTTACATTCCATTGCAGAAGAAGTATTAGTTTTTTTGCAGGTTCTAGGAGGAAGGAAAAATGACTACAAGATAATGGTGTCTCTCTAAGAGACCAATTTGTTTCATAAGAGGATGATCAACAACAAAGAGGAAATATGCTGATGCAAAATCAGATCCAAGCAATTGAAAAACTTTCAGATACTATTGTCTCCATCACATTCATCCATCACATCCATACTTCATAATAAACCATTCACCTCATTCCACTCCATACTTTCCATTTACATTCACATACACTTTCCATCTCTTTTTGTCCATTCATAACCCACAAATAAAAGCAAGAGGCTCATTCATATGCTTATTGCCCTTTGCCATTTCTACTCTCCATTGCCATCTTCCATTTTCATCTTCCATTTCCTGTCATTTTCATTCAGAAAATAAGCCCTGCTTCAATGCAAATTATTGAGTCCAGTCCTTTGAGTCTAAGTTCTTTGTAAAAACACCTTGAGGCTTGCATGCCTTAATGGCAAGTCCTCATGCTGACAAACAATGGGAATACATTAATGTCCCTTGTTCATCAGATCTTCTAGGTGACTTGACTTCAGCAAATTCATTCGTACCTAGCAAGATGTGTTTGGGCATCTTGACTCTCATTGTCATCAATGGTGAGAGTTCTCGTGTTGACTAGTGGCATCCATTAATGGCCACTAAGCCAATAATTTCCTACTATGTTCGACATCAGAACATCTTTTCACATAGTAGGAATTGTGCCAATGAGTTTTGAAGACATGAAGACTATTATTTTCAGCATTTTGGAGCAGATTCAGCAAGTTTTAGTAGAAACAATAAAAAGTCATCTTATCTCTCTATCCATGACTCCTCTTGATCAGCCACTTGAAGAAGAATATGATCAGAAGTTTTCAGCCACCACACATACAACTCATCCATTCCAAAGGGTAAGTGAAGGTACGTCATTTTTCTAACTTTTGACCATAAAATTCCATAAAAAGCTAGAATGATAATTGTTGGAAAAACATTTCTCTTCCTCATTTCATAAAATTTCCAATACCATCAGTTGCGGGGGGAATACATTCATATTCATATCTTGCCATGTCCATATCATATTCAGGAGCTCACATACTTCCAACATATATATTAATTATTACATTGCTATTATGAGCATACAATGGCTTTTGAAAAAAGTGCTTAAAGGATAAATTGGATACAAACAAAATCATGGTTGTCACACAAGAACCAACCATCATGAAATCCAATAAAGATATACTTTGCAACAATAATCAAAATATCATAATGCAAAGTTCAAAGATCAAAATAGAAGGCAACAAAAAAAAAAAAAAATGGTTGTAACACAAGAACCAACCATGTTGCAATTCAAGTGAAACACTTTGCAGAAATATGAAGTTATCAAATGATATCATGCAAAGTTAAGCCAAAGCTCAATGATCAAAAGAGTTAATATAATATACATTGCATGAGGACATGCAATAGCTTCAGTTGGGGGTTATGTTGGGTCTTGAAAATTTCATTCATTTCCATTACACTTTCACTATTATGTCCATTATATCACCTCCATTTCACCTCCATTTCACTACTATGTCACCACATTCATCCCACTTTCATTATCATTGGGGCACCTTTATGTTTTTCCAATCTTTATTATTTCTAAGCCTTTTAAGTGAATTTGTGGTTAAAAATTAGAAAATAATGTGCATATGCTTATACCTAACAAATGGGTTGAGGTTGTTGACATGTGTAGGTTGAAAGGAGACTTCTAGAAGACTCTTATGTGGCACTCTAAGGCCAAATTCGAATTTGGTTGGAAAGAATCATGGGATCATGAGGATATGTGTCACATCTCCTAATTGTATTGTAACTCTAAAAAGACATGTGTCTTATCAGTTCCTATTTTGATTAGGACTCTAGAGATAGAGGGAGAGATTCATGGATTCTCATTAATGAGATGACTCTCATCTTTTTGTATAAATAGGAGATCTCTCTCCTTCATTAGTTAGTCTTTTTAGTCCCTAGTTCCTAAGTTTGTAGTTCTTCCTTGATGGCTTTTGAAAGCTTTGGAGAACTTTGTTGTACTTTGTACTTTTGAAGAAATTGAATAAAGCTTTGATGTTCTCAACATGGAAGGAGATGTGAAGTAGATGTCATGGAGCATATTAGAATGTAAGGTAGAGTAGATTTAATTTTGCTTTGTAGAATGTAAGGTAGAGTAGATTTCATTTTGTAAATATTGCTTTGATTTGATTATGTTATTTGATTGCTTTCAAGTTTGATAGATTAGATTTTTCATTCATGCAATTTTAATTCATGCAAGTGTGTTTAATTTTTCTTTGATTTCATAGGTAGTAGGGGTCCCCTGCCTTGTATAGTTGTCACTTTAATTTCTTGCATTTCTTTTTCTTATTTCATGTATATTAATGTACAGATGTCTTTTTAAATTGCTGCATTTTATTTTTAAAAACATGTATATTAGTGTACATAAATTGCTTTCAAGTTGATTGTAGATTAGTGATGCACATAGCCTTTTAATGAACTAATGACGTGATAGAATCGTCTTGTCCTTTTGCTGAAGCAGCAAGGATACTGGGTCACATAGTCATTCTCTCATTATTTGATTATTGCATTTTATTTTGATTGAACTAGTTGTATATTTACACTTTTGTTTAAATACTGACTCCATCAATAATATGTTTTAAGTTCTTTTGAAGTGCTAAGTTTTGGAAATTACCATTAGGGACAAAGGCCTTGTCTTGAAATCTTTATTCATACTTGTCATTTAAAAAGTATTCTTAAGACCTTAGAATAGGATTTCCATTTGCATTAAACACTTTAGAAAACCAACAAGAACAAAACCCCAAAAACAACATAAACTATAAAACAACGAAGTAAGAGAAAGGTTAACTAAGCACATATAGTGCACCACACTTCATCAGTTTACGATACCCGGATTGATAATTTATGTAGAGCAATTTAAGACATTAAATTGACTAGACATTTTGGCGTCGTTGCGGGGAAGTGTAATTAGGAGACCTTATTTCTTACATCTGAAAAAAAAAAGGTTAATAATTCTTGAGTATGCTCTCCTCTTGCACTTTGTGTGATCTAGAGGATCAGAAAAAGGATTGTTAAGTAAAAAAAGAAAAATAATAATTCTTGAGTATGCTCTCCTCCTGCACTTTGTGTGATCTGGAGGATCAGAAAAAGAATTGTTAAGAAAAAAATAGGAGACAAAATAAACTTCATCACTTCAATTGATTCAAAAAAAAAAAAAAGAGAAGAGAAAAAAATAAACTTCATTTCATTTCCATTTTCACTCCATGCCATCCATTTCATCAATAAAAGTTATTTCCCCATGATCATTTCCATTAAGATTGCCTAACTATCTCTATTTAGCTAAGTGGTTGCTGTGCCAAGTTTCCGCAGCTGACACTGGTTTCCGCAGCTGTAATCAGTTTCCGCAGCCACCACTCTGTTTTTCACATTTACAGTCAAGATGTTAGTGCAATAAAATGAAAATGCAGGAATGACTAAACAATATAAAAATTCACAATTTCAGAAAAAAAAAAAGAGAGAAAAACAATCTGTAGCTCCTCTCCTTATAAGTCTAAAGGTTCAACGCTCTGACTTCTCTTTTCTTTTCTTTATGCCAGCGAAAGTTCTCAACAAAAAAAAAAAAAAAGAATCTAATTAGCTGAAGGAGATGAGCCATGATCATTAAGTAAAAAACACGTGGTAACCAAATCAAATGAGAAGCTACAGTTTTGATTAGCTGATCGAAACCTAGCGCATCATGTTCTCGAGTTGCAAGGTGTTTATTCTCTGAGAAGCAAGCCAACTCTGCCCACCCAATTTGATCTATCTTTCTCTCCTGTTACTAGTTGGATTGGAGCCGACACAAGGAATTGGTTGATGCAGACAGATTGAGATGTCGATAATGCTGCATGGCATGAGGTTCAGCAAATAAAACCACAGGAAAAAAACGAATGCAGCAATTCATAAAATGAAGAACAGTAAAAAATGATAACTCAGAAAAACGTAAACCTGAAAAATGTCATATTTTAAACATTCGATTTGCCCAAATGGAGATGAATTTCAAAAAAATAAAACATGGGTTTTTTTTCTAGGTGGGTTAATTAGATAACCCAGAAACCGTTTGAAGAAATTTGTGGCGGTCTGGGAGAAATCTTCGATTCTTTGGAGCCCATTTTTGACTGCCGCGCGTGAAAAAAAAAACAGAACTTTCAATTAAATGAGCGGACAGTGATTTAATTCGGCTGTGTGCTGGCACCACCACGTCTTCCACCCTTTGCCACCAGGTCTTATGCCCTTATGCCACCCGTTTGCAATCCAACACCTGTTTAATAACAATCCGAATTGAAGACGGCACTGTGTAACTCCATTTCGTGAACCAATTACATACGGCTCTTCTCCACTGTATAACTCTTATTTCCGTTGTTTATCTTCTACTCCCTCGTACTCATACCATTTCTACTCTCCATTCCCACTGCAAACTCCATGACTGTGCTTCAAACCTTGATTACAGTCACCAATACGCCTTGCAATTCGATTACAACCACTCCACTTGCCTCAAAAATCCCGTAATCAGCTCGTTTTTCCCTTGAACGTCCACACACAGTAAAATTTTCAGCCGGAGTTGAAAGCCGAGAATGGGAAAGCTTGGCAGAGCTGAACCGTGAATTGCATTAGTTAAGATAGTTGTCTTGAGGGGGCACTTACACTGTTTCAAAAGATTAGCAGTCAGTAGCATTAATCATGGGAATAGTTTTCCATCTACCATTGTAGTCTCCAGCAATACATAATTGTGCAAATTCCCATCATTTGCAATTGTGTTTTTGCTACAATAGTCTTTTACTGCAATGAGTTTTGAAGCAGAAGAAACATTGCATTTTACAATCTTCACGTGTATGGACTTTGAGTCAAGCACAACATCCTTCAGGTTCACCACTTCTGCAATCAAAAAGGGTGGTTCCTTTGCTATTTCCATGGAAAAGGCTATCATATGGAAGATCAGTTCGTTCACACCTTAACTTTCTTTTGGCTGATGCTATAAATTATTAATGTCACACACAAACAATCTGAATCAGTGTTCAATTGATTTGTACTATATGAATATCAAAAGGCATGCGATGATATAAAATCTGTTAGCACATGAAACAAAATGCAGCAAAAGAGTAAGTACCTTGGTTTGCTCCATATGCCACTGCAATTCACAGGGTTCCTACATGCAAACAATGAAGAATATAACTTGAAACTGATGATTCACTGTTTCAGCCACTTTCCGCAGCCAGCCCAACTTTCTGCAGCTAGCACAACTTTCCGCAGCCAGCCCAACTTTCCGCAGCTAGCACAACTTTCCGCAGCCAACCCAACTTTCCGCAGCTAATTTGTTAAACTCTAGGTTGCAGGTGTCATCAAGCAAAACAAGTCACATGGGTAGCTGGGGGAATGTTGGTACATGGATGGTGTCCTATTCATTCGATCAAATTTGATGAAAAAGACCCCGGTCAAAGGGAAGTCAAATTGTGTGTTATCACAAAGTCGCCACACTGAGTCGCCACACTAAGTCGCTGCATGTCAAGAAAAAATAATAATTTTGAATCAATGAAATGAACAAGTTATTTTCTCACTTTTCTGAAGGTATTGATTAATTTTGGACTGATGATGAAAGATGAATGGCTAACTTTGTATTCAAGATTTTTAGCTATAGAACTGTGCACATTCCGCAGCTAAAGTCCAATTCCGCAGCCAGAAAAACCTCATTGTTCAAATCAGCCTAACTTTTTCATACAAAATCAGATTTTGATGATTTAAGTACCATTGGAAAGATCTCAACAAGATCTACACAATGAGAAATCTATCATTAGAGTTTGAAATGGAAAATAATAAAATAAATTGCTGGAAAAAACGTAACATTCAACTTGGGCACCAATTTCAAAGCAGGTATAAATTCTTTTGATTTTTCCTTTGAGAACTTGTTTCATTAATACAAATTCTTAGTTTTATGTATAAATATCATAACTAGAGAGATTGATCACCTCTCTCCTTTGATAATCTTACATTCCATTGCAGAAGAAGTATTAGTTTTTTTGCAGGTTCTAGGAGGAAGGACAAACGACTACAAGAGAATGGTGTCTCTCTAAGAGACCAATTTGTTTCATAAGAGGATGATCAACAACAAAGAGGAAATATGCTGATGCAAAATCAGATCCAAACAATTGAAAAACTTTCAGATACCATTGTCTCCATCACATTCATCCATCACATCCATACTTCATAATAAACCATTCACCTCATTCCACTCCATACTTTCCATTTACATTCACATACACTTTCCATCTCTTTTTGTCCATTCATAACCCACAAATAAAAGCAAGAGGCTCATTCATATGATTATTGCCCATTGCCATTTCTACTCTCCATTTCCATCTTCCATTTTCATCTTCCATTTCCTGTCATTTTCATTCAGCTAATAAGCCCTGCTTCAATGCAAATTATTGAGTCCAGTCCTTTGAGTCTAAGTTCTTTGTAAAAACACCTTGAGGCTTGCATGCCTTAATGGCAAGTCCTCATGCTGACAAACAATGGGAATACATTAATGTCCCTTGTTCATCAGATCTTCTAGGTGACTCAACTTCAGCAAATTCATTCGTACCTAGCAAGATGTGTTTGGGCATCTTGACTCTCATTGTCATCAATGGTGAGAATTCTCGTGTTGACTAGTGGCATCCATTAATGGCCACTAAGCCAATAATTTCCTACTATGTTCGACATCAGAACATCTTTTCACATAGTAGGAATTGTGCCAATGAGTTTTGAAGACATGAAGACTATTATTTTCAGCATTTTGGAGCAGATTCAGCAAGTTTTAGTAGAAACAATAAAAAGTCATCTTATCTCTCTATCCATGACTCCTCTTGATCAGCCACTTGAAGAAGAATATGATCAGAAGTTTTCAGCCACCACACATACAACTCATCCATTCCAAAGGGTAAGTGAAGGTACGTCATTTTTCTAACTTTTGACCATAAAATTCCATAAAAAGCTAGAATGATAATTGTTGGAAAAACATTTCTCTTCCTCATTTCATAAAATTTCCAATACCATCAGTTGGGGGGGGAATACATTCATATTCATATCTTGCCATGTCCATATCATATTCAGGAGCTCACATACTTCCAACATATATATTAATTATTACATTGCTATTATGAGCATACAATGGCTTTTGAAAAAAGTGCTTAAAGGATAAATTGGATACAAACAAAATCATGGTTGTCACACAAGAACCAACCATCATGCAATCCAATAAAGATATACTTTGCAACAATAATCAAAATATCATAATGCAAAGTTCAAAGATCAAAATAGAAGGCAACCAAAAAAAAAAAAATGGTTGTAACACAAGAACCAACCATGTTGCAATTCAAGTGAAACACTTTGCAGAAATATGAAGTTATCAAATGATATCATGCAAAGTTAAGCCAAAGCTCAAGGATCAAAAGAGTTAATATAATATACATTGCATGAGGACATGCAATAGCTTCAGTTGGGGGGTATGTTGAGTCTTGAAAATTTCATTCATTTCCATTACACTTTCACTATTAAGTCCATTATATCACCTCCATTTCACCTCCATTTCACTACTATGTCACCACATTCATCCCACTTTCATTATCATTGGGGCACCTTTATGTTTTTCCAATCTTTATTATTTCTAAGCCTTTTAAGTGAATTTGTGGTTAAAAATTAGAAAATAATGTGCATATGCTTATACCTAACAAATGGGTTGAGGTTGTTGACATGTGTAGGTTGAAAGGAGACTTCCAGAAGACTCTTATGTGGCACTCTAAGGCCAAATTCGAATTTGGTTGGAAAGAATCATGGGATCATGAGGATATGTGTCACATCTCCTAATTGTATTGTAACTCTAAAAAGACATGTGTCTTATCAGTTCCTATTTTGATTAGGACTCTAGAGGTAGAGGGAGAGATTCATGGATTCTCATTAATGAGATGGCTCTCATCTTTTTGTATAAATAGGAGATCTCTCTCCTTCATTAGTTAGTCTTTTTAGTCCCTAGTTCCTAAGTTTGTAGTTCTTCCTTGATGGCTTTTGAAAGCTTTGGAGAACTTTGTTGTACTTTGTACTTTTGAAGAAATTGAATAAAGCTTTGATGTTCTCAACATGGAAGGAGATGTGAAGTAGATGTCATGGAGAATATTAGAATGTAAGGTAGAGTAGATTTAATTTTGCTTTGTAGAATGTAAGGTAGAGTAGATTTCATTTTGTAAATATTGCTTTGATTTGATTATGTTATTTGATTGCTTTCAAGTTTGATAGATTAGATTTTTCATTCATGCAATTTTAATTCATGCAAGTGTGTTTAATTTTGCTTTGATTTCATAGGTAGTAGGGGGCCCCTGCCTTGTATAGTTGTCACTTTAATTTCTTGCATTTCTTTTTCTTATTTCATGTATATTAATGTACAAATGTCTTTTTAAATTGCTGCATTTTATTTTTAAAAACATGTATATTAGTGTACATAAATTGCTTTCAAGTTGATTGTAGATTAGTGATGCACATAGCCTTTTAATGAACTAATGACGTGATAGAATCGTCTTGTCTTTTTGCTGAAGCAGCAAGGATACTGGGTCACATAGTCATTCTCTCATTATTTGATTATTGCATTTTATTTTGATTGAACTAGTTGTATATTTACACTTTTGTTTAAATATTAACTCCATCAATAATATGTTTTAAGTTCTTTTGAAGTGCTAAGTTTTGGAAATTACCATTAGGGACAAAGGCCTTGTCTTGAAATCTTTATCCATACTTATCATTTAAAAAGTATTCTTAAGACCTTAGAATAGGATTTCCATTTGCATTAAACACTTTAGAAAACCAACAAGAACAAATCCCCAAAAACAACATAAACTATAAAACAACGAAGTAAGAGAAAGGTTAACTAAGCACATATAGTGCACCACACTTCATCAGTTTATGATACCCGGATTGATAATTTATGTAGAGCAATTTAAGACATTAAATTGACTAGACAGGCTGCATGCCTTCAAAGCATCAATTGACGGTTGATGATTAATGGCGGCCAAATCAACATCTTCGTGCTCTCTCTCGCGCCAATCAAGCATGGTGAACAATCTACACACCAGAAAACATCCATTAGATTCCATAAAATCAAAAAAATTTGGTCCATTTTGGAGAATTTGGGGTTTAAAACTTGTTGCGCGGAGTACGCACCCCGCCTTTACGAACAGAGCGTGGGTACGCAGGTTCCCTGAAGGCAAGGTGCGTACTCCTGACATTTTTCCAACTGAGAAAATGTCGGGGTACGCGGGTCCCTAGTGTGGTGCCTGCGTACCCTGAGAGGCGGTCTTTGAAACCCCAAAACCTCCAAAAAATGAAATTTGGGGTCTTAAAAAGAATTCTAAATGGATGAAATTAAAGAGGAGGATGTGGAAAATTACCTGGAAGAGACGGCGTTCGGTTTCGACGGTCGGATTCTCCGCAATGTCGACGGGAATTTTCTTGCCAAAAGCCCTTTTTCTCTCCTCAACAGTAAAATGGTACAAATGAATTGGTAAAAACCCTTTTTATAGGTTTTTTGGGTAAATAAATGGTAAATTTGTTTATTTTTCACCATGAAAAGGTATTTTTCAAAGTATTTTTATCTATCTTCAACAGGTATGAGTAATGTGTTGGTTTTTGTGCAGGATAAAGGATTTTCAAGGAAAATTGTCCTTTTTTACAAACAAAAACATCAGAGTCATCTTTAAGCCATTTTCTGACTCCTAAAACATGAAAAGATTGCCGAGCGTTTCTTTTACACTCGTTAAAACGGAATTAAAAGATGGTCCTCTTACAGCCCTTTTCTGACCGTAAAAACATGAAAAGATTGCCGGATTTTTGTCGTTTCAAATTCGATATTGGAAATAAAACAACGTGTCCTTGATCGCTTTTTACTTTTCAGATCAGAGACACTAATCATGAAAGTACTCCTTGGTCGTAAAGATCAAGCGGTTCTCTCAAGTATTATTTTATACTTTTTCGGGCTTGGGAGACACAAATTTACGAAAAAGGTCAACCCTGGAGTCTTCTTAAGTTTTTCAGACTCTCTAAAATTGAAAAACGCCGAGTTTCTCATATACTGGACTCATTAAAATTTCACAGTAAAGGACCTGTTCGATTACAAACAGGAATGGACCACTCCTTCTTAGGGTTCGAATCTAAACTAAGTTGGACTCATCCGAAGGATGAGCTTATAATCAAGCAAATGTTATCCTCCTCAAGCTTGTAAAAATTAAAGAGGTACTTGCCAGAAATGGTGGGGGAAAAGAGAGAAAAATGAGCCTATTTGTTATCCTTTGTCTCGAAGAAACCTTATCACCACTCTTGAACACGACACTTTTCATTCACCTGGGTTGGGAAATCCTTTGCCTAACAGTTGATCAAACCACATTGAAAGTCTTCAGCCGGTTTCCGGGTATTAACTTTGGGTCAATTGTCACCAAGCCATCTGTTGTGTCATTATGTGTTCAAGAGGTCACTGCAAATAAAACATTCATCTGCAAAATACCTGTCATCCATCTTGACCATCCCTGAGTCAGTCCTTACAGCTACATTTCTTCAACTTGATCTATGATTTCGTGTTGTGGGCTTGCCTGCAACGGATCGCTTTCTATCGACATCAGCACATTATCTAGAAAGATGATCTAGGAATCGTCAGTACCTTGAAATCTGCATGCCTCAATGGCAGGTTTCTCGCCTTTGACGACGGGTTACATCATTGACTTTCGATTGAAGGATTCTGTGACATGTTCGACATCAACACATTCATTCATATCTCACAGATTGTACTGGGTACTTTGAGAACCATTGACATCACTGGTGGTCTCTCTCACACTTCTTAACAGTTTACATCATTGATTGGTAATCAAGTGGTTTCTACCATGTTTGACATCAACTCATTTATTCGCATGGATAGAATCGTACTATTTTGGGAAGCAGAAATGAAGACCCTGGATCTAGTTTCCGCCATCCAGGCTGCGAGGAGTTTTGTATTCATTATATAGTAGACTAATTATAAACAGATGGCTGCGTCCATACTGTGTCTACAGATGTCTATGAATATGATGTATTGCGAAATCATTCCTATATCAGAGCAGTAGTTAGTTTGTTAGTTAAGTTTTTGATCTGAGTATGGGAATGCCTACCTCAGCGATGATATGATCTCATATATGTATTTTGTGTTGAATATTTGTAGGTTCCAACTAGGCTCCCCACAAGATAATCCTCGAAATGATAAAGTGCTTCACCCTTCCTAGATGATATGAAACCCTAATCTACTACAGACCTCGCACTTTAGGGGGCAATCTGTTACACTAAAATTTGTCACCATGACTATTTGCAGTCAGTATGGCTCCATCAATAACCATACTGTCCTCCTTAGCAAGTCTTATACCTCTGCTCCTCATTTCAAACTCCAAAAAAGAGAGAAAGCCTTTAAAAGTCAATATAACTCTGGTTACGCAGTTTCTCTTACTCTTACCTGCGTGTACGCACCTCAAGTACATAATACCTACGTACTTGTACGCTCTGTCTGTAAAGGGGTGGGTGCGTACTCCTGTAAAGGTCAAAAGGCGCAAGTTTTACTTCAAAAAACTTACTTGTGGTCGATTCTAGAGCATTCTAGAAGATGGTTTGACGTGGATTGAGCGCCTCCAGATGGTTCATGCATCCCAATGAAAGAGGAACTTATCCCATGAAGAGGGGAGCTATCCCTTTGAAAGAGGGGCTTATCCCATTGATGGTGGACCTAATTAACTTCCTCCAAAGCATTATAAATACAGGCATTGGGCCAGAGGGAGGGGAGGTTGAAAGCTGAACATTCCTAAGGGTAGATGCTGCTGAAATTAGGACTCCCTTATAGAGCTTGAGAGGAGAGATTCCAATCCTTTCTTAGCTTCATTTGGAAGTGGGTGAGCTGATCAAAGTAGAGGAGAACTCTTGCTAGACCCTAGGAGGGACCTGCACAACACCAAGGCACTGGTTGTAATGGTTTATTTTGTTTCCAATTAATACAAATAAGTTCATTTTTCTCAACAAGTTGTTATATATAATTTGTTTCATAAACTCCTTGGTCTTTATGATGAATATGTTTTATGATATGAGTTATTCAGGTGCTATGTAATCGTTTTCTTGTTAATGAATGAAGGCTTCAAGTAGAAGGAGCTCATCTGGATCGGAGAGGCTTGGCTGCTACAAACAGCGTTGGACTAGAGGTAAGCCTTAAACACCTGGTTGCTTTTATTTTAAATGCATATTTAGGGAAAGATAGTGCTTGATTGTTTTGTTTGTCACTAGAAAAGCCTTGTTTTTTAGGGAGGTCGGTTTTGTCCGCAAAATTGACTCTTTCCGCATGACAGGCCAAATGGAGCAAGGGGGCGGAATTTATGTCATAATTTATGGGAAATATCTTTGAGAATCCGCTGCAAATCTAGCATTAATGAACCGATTTTGGGGGGAACGGTCAGATTTGAATTCAAAATTGCATACTGAGAAATTGAGTTGTGTTGTGTGATTTCCATGAACTGAGCATTTTTCGAAGAGCTAGTTGATTGCCCAATATTCGATCAATTTCCATAAACTGACTGTAAAATCATATATGACATTATTCTAGGAGCAGCAACTATGGATGCTAAAGCAATGAGAGCTGAGGGAGTTGTTTCAGAGGTCGCTATGGCAATAGAAGGAGTTACCTCGGAGGTTACACTTATGAAGATTCCAGATGAAGTACTGAAGTCTCCAAGGACACCTAGACCAAGGCCTACCCCAAACAAGGAGGGTCCCAAGAAAAAGAAGGACAAGCTGGTGCTCGCATCTCCCAGAAAACACCCATAGAAGGATAAGCCCACCACATAGGAAAAGGGCAAGATGATTAAACTAGAGCTGGAAGAAGAAGAGATTGAGCATATCCCCATGAATAATGAGGATGTTTGGGTGGAAACGAAGGATGTCGAAATTGAGGGGTCTGACCCCATCACTAAGTTGCCTGAGTACGTTCCTTCGCGCAGGGGAAATACCAAGGTGCCCAAAGACATTGATGAAAGTAAGGTCACCCTACACACACCCCTCTTGCTAGACCAAATTATGTTCGAAGGACTATGCTTGGGGCGTGTCCCCATTTTGAAATTAGAAGACTGGGATTTAGCGAACATAGAGTAGTTCCCTCATTTAGCAATAGACCAACTCATGCACTGCGTTTTCCACAAAACCACTAGAATGACTGCGTTGGAGCCGAGGAAGTGGCTGAGAGGCGTGGATAAGGCGGGACTGCTCAACCTCCTATGGGTGTTGCATTACAACCGTGCGCCCATCACAATGGTGGCAATCAAGCAGCTGCTATGCTTGGTGCACGATGGGTGTCTATGGCTGGAGGAGCCAATACCCATCACATATATGTTGATCCATAGAATCACGTGCCTATCGTACATAGGGGGAAATCCGGCCATGGAATTTGGTGGAAAGGCCATGAAGGAAAAGTTCAAGCTGGTAAAGAGGTTGCATGGCTACGCCATTTCGAGCATCTATGACGCTGCGGTAAAAGTGGCAATCAACTCTTATCAGGGAAGGTCATGCAGAAGTCTTGCGAAGATGAAGTGCCAGCACCAGTCGTAACTTTGCAGCCCAATGCATGGATGGAGTTCAATTTAATTAGGCGCACTACCTCTACAATGAGTTCCTCATGAACTACCACGAGGCGCAAGATCTTAGCAAGCCATTCCACTATGCATGGCTCTTGTTGTCCATAGTCCTGGTAGCATGGGAGCTACCCGAAGACAGTTAGTTTCCTCTGGTCTCATCGTAGAGGCAGCAAGGTACGCTTCACTATGGGCGACTAAGGATCCTCAGTGGGTAAATGATAGCAAGATCTTTTGGATATTGATGGAGATGAATGTGCATATGGAAATCAACCACAAGCTGTGGTTGTTGCCTTACTAATTTTGACAGATTGCAGGAGTACGTACAATCAAAGGCTGACTTCCACCATGTCTCAATATGGGCATAGAAGGACCCTGAGTAGAAGTGGCACGACTTCCCCTACTTGGCAACATATGACGTGATTGACACAGTCCTTGACCGCTGGCCAGTAGAGTGGCACATTGCCTCGGACTTGGCTGCGGGATCTAGTAAGACCACCGCACAGCAGAAGAAGGAAGAACCCAAGCTGAAGGTGGAACAGCTAGCCATGAAAAGGAGAAAGGAGGCCGATGACATGGCCAAGGTGGAGCACGCTACTATGGAGTAGTCAAGTGGGCAGGCAGGAGAAGAGGAGCGCAGCTTTGACGGAGGTTAGAAGTCACCTTCACCAGAAATAGAGGATGAAGAGGATGAACAGACGGAGCAGGGAGGAGCGGATCTAGAGATGACTCCATTCCATATCAAGCACACCAGAGGATCAAAAAAAGTAGGGCCACGGAATAAATCTAAGGTTACCAAGACATCTCTGGATCTAATCACCCTAATAAAGCGGGATCTGAATGATATAGGGGATACGGTGCGGGATGCCACTGTAGAACTACTGCGACAGTTCAAGTAGCAGCAGCAGTAGGCATTGGGGGTTATTTAGATGCATCTGCATGAGTTGTAGATCAATGCATAACAGATTCAAACTAGTGTGACATCCACCAGTTTGGCCCCTAGCACCTCGGAAGCCATAGGGATGCTATGTGCAATGGACCCCTGAGCCATAGTGCTTTCAAATGGAGCATTGACAATAGAGACTAAAGCTGACAGGCCCACTGTCAGCACCCTCAAGGGAGTGGGACTTAACATGGCAACGCTTCCTAGCTAGGCACTTCACCTTCTACAGGATGGTGTTATTGTGGAACTTTGGGCCCACAATTAGTGTGCTCAAATGACTCTGCAGAGAGACTTCGTTGTTAACCTTGTGATTGACCTGATAGGTAATAATCAATGCATAATCAAGGTTGTGGGTGAGGCATGTAGAACTATCCTGGAGCTGGCCATTCCCAAGGCTAAGCTAGTAGATGTGCGGGTTTGGAAACTTGTTGCGAGAGTGCACGATGCACACACCGAGTTAGCAAAGGTTCAGCTGGAGCTGAACCTAAAAATTGCAGAATTGCAGTTGAAGGCCTAGCCTTCGACTCCAGTGAAAGTTAGGGAGCAACGCGTGATTGCCGTGACAGATGCGCTAGTACAATAGCGAGTGCAATAATGGATTGCATGACACTTTTTGAGCAGTTGCTCGAGGTACTCACCAGCCTGCAAGAAGACCCCAATGTGTAAAGGCTAGAGACAGAAGCATGGCAACTACAATAGCGCTACGACAAGGTTAAAGCGATAACGCTCACTGTCGCCATCACACAGAGACTTGTGAAGCTGCAAGAGGCCAAGGAATTGAAAGCATAGGTCGATACATCTCAGCACAAGGAACCAGTGCTGAAGGCCCGCTTGAATCCTTGGTTGGACAAGGCCTACTTGATCATAGCCTCAATTGAAGGCAAGTTGGCTAGTCTACAAGAGACTCAGCAGAAGCTCCAGGATGATATCACAAGGCCAGCAACCGAGCAGTTGCTCGAGGAGATGAAGTAGGTGGCCACGCAATGCATCGCTAAGGTAGAAGTTGTCTAGGTCAAGCTGGGAGGTCTTTGCGACAAGATCTCCATGCTAGAAAATTTACTCGAGGGTGAGTCACCATGTTTGTGTTGGGAGCCTATTGGGAATAGGTTCCCCTAAGAGTCATTTTTGGTGCTAAAAGCCTATGCTTTGGGGTAGAAAGCCCAAATTTTGTATAAAGAATGTAAATTCTCTACATTTTGTAGTCGCGGAGTGCAACGATGTCAAGAGTCATTAAATGTTGTCTGCCCTTGTTTTTTAAAGAATCATGTCAACTGTAGAGATCCACCCATGGTCCGTGAACCATGGGATTGTATAAAAAGAAGCTAAGTAAGTCTAAGGAGGAGGGTAGAACGAAGTAGAGTTCTAAGTGCTTGGGTAATAAGAGAGCTAAGAGCGAGAGTATTAGCATAGGTAGAGGCTCTGTAGCTGAGCGTGCAGATGCCTAGTGTAGAAGTCCGCAGCTGAGTGCGCGGAACCCTACAGCGGTGTGCGCAGGGTAGATAGAGTCTGTACTGGGAACTTGAATCATCAATAAAGAGAAGTATTCTGAAATTTCTGTGTATTTTGTCTCTGATTATTGCATCTTAAGTTTCAGGTTTACATTATAATGCTAATTTGATGCACAAATGTATCTGTTTCTATCTGTTGTTTGAACACAAGTAAGAATATATGTTTATGCAAAGATAACCTTAATTGCATGGTAAAATTGAGAAATACTTAAGATAATTTGGGAACTTGCAACCGTATGTAGTTACAGGGGTGTGTGAGTGCCTGGATCATTGGTTAGGGTTGCGCCAAGCTCAGTGGTATACCTCCACGAAGGTTCTGAAGGTCGGAAAAGAAGGAACATCGGTAAGCCCTAAGGGCTTATCAATCTGCGCGAAGACAAGGGTTAGGTTATAAGATCAACAACACAACCATCTCAGGGTGTAGAAACTTTGTTCCTGCATCCCCCCATACTACTTCTGGTGAGACTTTAGTTCGCACTCCACGGATTGATGCCAAAAGGGCCAGTAGTGTAGGGATTTTCTTGGTTGCTTAACGCTAAACCTGGGTCAGGGCCCATCAAGACAACACTAGATGAGAGGACACAGCTTGTCATCTGGCCCTCCTTCTAGCACTAGAAATGTTGACGGTGCTAGACCCTCCAACATGTCAAGGGGATATCCCTGGTAGGAAGTCCCAATTAGACCTTAGACTGTTTGGTGTAGAAGTGCCACAAGTGGGTCGTAAGGTAATGCCTTGACTGCGATGTCACACAAAGGCAAGTAAGATAACTATGTCAATAGCAAGGGTGTGACCACTGCAGTGAGTCAAGGAAGGTGAATGAGAGGTTCTAAGACATTGGGGGGAGTTGAGTGTGCCCCTTAGTAACCTGTAGCAGTACTCAGCTGAAAGGGGAACACACGAGCAAAGATGCATCACAAGCTAGAAAGAATATTAGTCGACAATCCAAAGTGATGGTTAAACCAACAGCACATCTGCAACAAGATTCATATAATTGCATACAAATCAGTTCATACACAAATGCGTAAGTTAAACAACATATATTGCTAAGAAACTGGAGCAATCCAACTACAAGAACAACATACGCATGAAAATGTGTTGGCTCTTATTATATAAAGAAGTGTAAGTCCAAATCATACAATACATCCATGTAAACCTACTAGCCCCAATAGTGAAGCGTTACAGCCACATTTGCCTGCTCCTCCAAAGAGATGAACTAGCTCTATGCAATGGAGAAGCCAAGGCGCGTTACAATATGGTCCGAACTTTCTTAAAGATACTCTTAACAGAAGCTTGGCTGACCAAAAGCCCATATAATGAGTTATGAGGTATTATTTATAGCAAAGGGTGTAGTGGCCCTTGACATTCCCCTTTATGACTGTTCAACTACCCTCATGACTCTTCACCTACTCTATGACTATTACATTCACTATTGACACTTGACATGACTCAACATTACAATGCACATGTACCCATGTGAATAGAATGGCTTGAGCAAGCCAAACTAGACATCAGTCTGACTTAAACAACTATAGAAGTCCAACTTCTCAACATCCTCATGTTTATCAATAGTAACATATTGAGGCCAAGCTCTGTAGTATCTGATAGTGTCCATGTGTTCCACGGTGAAATCCATCTGAAACCTTACCTTCACCTCCATAGCATCCGGGTACATTGCTCAGGCTCCTCTGTCCAACTAGTCTGAAAGCATGCGCATCATTGTCTTCAATGTGGTCAGACCAACACCATACTTGTTCATGATGTATGCAATAATAGGCAAGTCTGGGCTGGTGGTGATGCGCATCAACTCATCGAAGTACGAGTCAAACTCTAGTCATACCTGCTTCTTGGTCTTCGCCTAGGTGAGAGTTCCAAGTGATGGGATCACATGTGTGTGCACCACAACATCCATGCTCTTGAATACTCGTGCATGGGAAGCTTGTATGCTAGTGATGAGTTGCGGGAGGTCCTCATAGTTCTGGATCTAACTCTGGGTACGTGCTTTCATCTCAATCGCATTTTGCCTCATCATCTTTGGCAAGTGAACTGGGGCTCCCTTGTACTTCATCGTCCATGTTTGCATGTCATCAACAGTAGCATGTATGTTTGTCAAGATGCGTGCTCTCCTAGCACATCGTTGCTGCCATCCATTGAGATATACAACTGCCTTGTACACAGTACCAAACTTGGATTACAACGCTCACGTGACTATGTCAAGGGACAATACTTCATCTAGTATTGCCTTCTTCAATTCAGCTTGGGTGGACATCGTCACCAAGTCTCCTCCTTGCTTGGCCACCTGTAGTTCCTTCGCCATTCACTCGTTCTCAGCTATAAGAAAATGAAAACTTGAGCTAGTGGATTTGTCTTACACTCTGGTTGCATCGGCCAAAGCAGCTAGATGTTTGTGCACATTAGTAATGATCACTCGTTCTTCAACTTGCATAGGGAATATTTGATCCTCCTGAGTTAACACTCTACGAGACTGCACAACTCTATGTTGGGATTCATCAAACAAGATGTTGTGCATCTCTTCTTCTGGCTAATCACCAAGGATCTCAGTGCCTCCTTGTTCATATGAGACTTTCTCTTCTTCTGGATGCATTGAAGTGGGTGAGTCGACCTCTTTGTGGTGAGGCATGAGGTCAGTGTCATGTTCTAACTCCTGATCCTCCATGTCTGCATCCAGCTATTGAAGTGCATGTTCTATCTCATGAGCCAAGTTGATCCCCTGTGATGGTTCACCCTGTTCATCTGATGCCAGTTATTCAAATGAATCAACTAATTGTACAGGCGTTGCTTCATCTATTTGCACATGATGTGCCCCTTGCTGTGTCTTCTGCTACTGTGCTTCCCTCTCCTATTTGCGTAGCTTTTGTTCCTTTCAAAGTTGCTCTCTCATCTCATGCAACTCCTTCTCTTCTTCTTCCATTCTCTTCTTATCCTTCTACCTTCGCATGATTCACTTGTTGAGGTGCTGCCTCTGCCTCTATAGCCATAGCTACTTTCTCTACAGGTGGATCTGCTCGAAACTTGGAGCTTTGTTCCTCCTCCATGCGATCGAAAATATTCCTCTTCCCTTTGTCGTGCACTGGTATGCTTGGCTCTAATGGCACTGCTACTACTACTCCACAACGAATCCAACTAGTTCATTGGTTCTAGAGAAATTGTAGCTATATCTCCATGGGTCCTCCTCTACCCAATTAAATGCCCCGTAGATCCAGTTGAACTGCAATCTCGTGCAGTGATCCTTCACAATGCAATGTGGGTCATATGGATTGTAGCTTCAGAGGTCAAACATGTATTTATTCATTAGTTATGCTTCGACATCCACTTGCTTGATGCTCCGAAACTCATATAACCCAATGCGCAATGGAAGAGTGGGCCAAGGTGCCTTCTTCTTCCGCTACAGTCTAGCTGTCAATCCTTCTGAGATGTGATAGGCTACTTCCTACATGACAAGTATGTCCAAGGAAAACTTTGGCAAAACATGTGGAGGCTTCTCCACACTGAACATTTAGATGAAAGTGTCGGATGGTGAGGCATACCAATCTGCAATACCTATCAATGCCTCCAATGCTTTCTTTGACATGTAGGGTGGATCTTGTTCGAATATCATCTTGTACAAAGGGACAACAAAATTATCTGACAACTGTGTGATTACTCCTTTGAAGCTGCATTTAGACAACAACTTAAAATGTGTGTTCACGGTAGTCTCTGTCAATGACCATGCCCACTCCAAGCTCGAGAACTCGTTTCAGGCACAGAATGCATCTAGGATGTAGGCAGACATATTAATCTCTACATGCATACCTCCGAGTGACTATCGAGCCTTCGTGAGTTGCTCCTTTAGCTGATGATCCAGTATGCTAGAACAGTTACATGGCTTTCCTTCTCTAGCCACTTGGTCCAGTGCAACCACCCAACTCTATGGGAAGGTTTCCATGCTCACTTGGCCATACAGTCGACAAGAAAATATGATCAAGTATTGGTATGCCTTCCTCAGTATCTTTGTCTTGTACACTTGGATGGGTGTCATCCTAAAACAAGCTAGCTCCTTTACCCAATCCTTCATAATGTCTTTAGAGTTAGCACTATTGTTGGGTAAGCTGAAAGGAGTCTCCATGACAGTCACGGGCTTTGACATCTGATACATCTCATCATAATCCTATTCCCAGAAGGTCGCAAGCTTTGTCCCACTGACACTGCTCAAGGTCATCATCTCGGGATCACTGTGAGGGACGATCCAGTGTATCATGTCCGTGCATGGGAACACGGGATATCTCCATGAAACCCTATACAAGCTGCACTTGTGAATGTTCACGTACACCTTATGGTCTTTGAGGTGTTCCCCAAAAGTGCCTGCAAATGTTTCATTGACATCTTGCCACTATAGATTGATGTCCTTGTGTAGATACAGCTTTGTATCTTCATAAATCGACAGACTAGAGGACATTTTCTTAGCTGCTACTCCAGCTGCATCTCCATTAGTGTCCAGAGATCCTGTTCTCATAGAAGCCATTGAGATAGATGAACACTTGAAAGATCTGGAGACAAGCAACATGCATGGCAAGAAATCTGTTAGTGATAACAAACCAAATTCCGGGGAATGAAACAACACATACCCGGGAAACTGATGAGAAAGATTGTGCAACTTCTTCTGGGAGGCTAGGTGACTGGCTACCAGATCTGCGCAATAGGCAGTCTGGGCTGTTTGGGAGGCAAGACTGGTTGTTGGATCTACGCAATGCGCAATCTAGACTGGCTATTGGGATTGCGTAATGCGTAATCCCAAATGGGAAGGACTGCAGGCCCAGGGACTAATTTGCACAATTTCCTGGGCCAGCAGTCATTATCCTCTAGAAATGCGCAAAACGGTCTTGGAGGCTAGCGCTGGGAAAAAATGTGCATTTCTAGACAGGAAGGCAGAGCCTCCCTTCCCCAGATTACGCGAAGAAATGTTAGTGAGGCAGAGTCTGGGCCAAGGTTGGCCCAACTCACTGACGGGCAACTGAAAGCAAATAAGATAGTGAATGCATGGTGACACTAAGTGATAGTAGAAGTGATTAGCAATGCATGCAAAACATGAATGAAAGATTCATCAAATAGATCAACATGCATGTGGGTGAAGCAGTTCGCCAGCTGGGTGAACGTTCGTGCAAAATAGTTTCATGCATGCGACAACAGTGAGTTAGAAATGAAAACTGAAACAGAGCTAGGACAAGCTAGTATACATGTGAATGATAGCAATCGTTTAAAGAAATCAAGCAAACAACACTCATACAAGCGAATAGACAAAAAGAGATAGAAGTGCTTAAAGAGACAAGTTGAGACCACTTACCCATGAATAGCTGAGCTAGATTTGTCGAAGAGTCCTGGATGTGCTATGGGATGTTAGAGCTCCAAGATCAATGTCACAGAATGAGTTTTGATGTGTCGAATAAATAATTTTGAGCTCATGATGTGCATGCTACAAATCTAGGAAAAAACGACACTTGGAGGGAAACTTCTAAAACAACTTTGCATGTAACCCTCGGCTACTAAAAATATCTCCCTAAATCATGGGATGCCTTTTGCATGTTGCATTTTGCTATTTTGGGAAGAACCAATCATGCATGCATGCAAGTCAAGTTTCCTCAATCCTGGGTGGAAATGGTCAACCAGACTGCTCATGCATGTAGCTGCTCAACTGCTTGAGAAAAATGTGCATTCCTGGCTGGGAGTTAGGCTGACTGCCCAGGAGGTTTGCACAATTTCTGGGTAGAGCAGCTGACTGCTACCCAAATTTGTGAAAATTCTGGGCTGAGTAGCCCTACTGGAGAAATTTGTGCAAATCCTATTGGGAGTGTTGATTGGAAGGATTGCACAAATCCTGGAGCCTAGCAGGCTGCCAGAGAGGATTGCGCAATTTGTGGAGGGAGGGCTACTTTCCCTCCAGAAACACGCAATTTTCTAGGGGAAGCTGCTCAGCCTGCAACTGGACCAAGTCCGTGTGAACTGCCTATGAAGGAAGTGGATCAAGCTATGATTGAAAGGGTGCCTTTGTGCATGAAAAACACTAAAGCTTGTGTACTTGACGAAGCTAGAAAAGGTGTTGTGTAAGGTTGGTAGGGAGGCTCCAAAACGGTCTAAGGCAAAAAAAATTATGGTGGTTATAGCCGCTTTAACAGGAATCAAAGTCATCTCCAAAGGATTGAGCTATTAGCATCAAAGTGAGGTTGGTCACTCTCTTTTCTCATTTGTTAAACATAAGCTAGGAAAGTGTATGTTAATTTGTTTAGTTTGTTGCTAGACCCACTCATTGGGCTAGAGAAATCACTTTTGTCCGCAAAGGGGATTTGCCTTCACAACACTACCTCATTAACATCTAGTGATACTAACCTCACCATTTGATCTGTAATTGAATGCTAGTTTTGTTGTGCTAATTTCATTTATAGATTTGAAAACACATGCTTGTCTATAGCTTCATGTGCGGGGTTCTCTTATGTTGTTTGTGATTGGAAACAGGTAAATTTTATGTCAAGTTTTATGTGAAATCATGAGCGTAATAGCATGAAATTAAGTACTGAACAATAATAGGAAAATGAAAATAAAACCATCAAGAAAAAACACTCAACATAGTGTTTTGATAAAGGAGTTCACCCCTCCTCGACTACATCTCCTTGGTCCACCTTCCATGGCTTGGGCCTCTGTATTTGCTCAAAATGGAAAAAAATGTAGTTTACAATGCTCTTGAGCTCCTAAAATCTACTTCAATGGACTCGAATCATCCCAAAACCCCTAAGTTGACTCTCCAAACTCTAGAAATGGACCATAGGTGTTTTGGACATGACCTCCTCCCTAGTGGCCCTGCACTTCATAAAACTTCAATGTGGAAAAATCACATACATAAGTGCTCCATAGCCTCTGAAACCCACTCCATTATGTTCATAATGTTGAATTCATCTAGGAATGACTATTCATTTTTTAAAATTGGTCAAAAATTGAGCAATCTATGGCTTTCTCTAGTTTGGCTTAGAAATCGTCCGCTAAAATTGGAAAGACTCCAGTTAAGTCCGCCAAGTTTGGTGGCAAGCCCAAATTTGGTGGCTCTGCCATAAATCTCGTGAATTAAACTCCACATTAATTAAACACAAAATGGGTTTAATTATCTTATAATCCATGTTTAGTGCCATAACTACACAATTAGGGCTAACTGTAACCTTAACACCTATCGGTTTCTGTGGGCGTGTTCACATGCTGCATTAAACGCTAATGGTTAGTTGTCATGGTTTTGGACCTGCCAGAGGTTTCGTAACATTAACCGTGTGGTAATTGTGTGATCACATGGGGAGTTTTAGCCTGTGAGCTGGCCCTCCCTAACTGCCAACCTAAAAAACATTACAATTTAAATATATATGGAATGGTTATACAGTTAAGAACCAAAGTGTGGGAGAAATGGTAAAGGCACTAAGTTACAGAGGGGAGATCATGGGGTTGAACCCTGACGCCTCCACAAAATTTTACCACACCAACGTAGGGGCATGTGGCAGCCTTTGGGCTTGCCACGTGTCACCTCCCGATTGGTCCATCTCATCACCAATTGCCCAATGCCCAGATGCCACTTGTCAATGCATGATTCATCCAACTATATAGGAATATTCCATGGAATATTATCCTTGTTGACTGGGCTGTACGGATGCCTAGTCAACTTTTTTTTTCAAAATTTTGCATGTTTAGTGAAACGGTCAGTGGGCTCTAACTTCCTCATACAAGCTCCGCTTTGAATGAAACGAGTTGGGTTGGGATCATTTTGACGAGACTAGTGTGGTCATTTAGGTTTCAAACAATTTTGATTACTTTGGTTTTTGAGCTAATTTTTTCCCCTAATCTAGATTTTGGTCACTCCTTCCCACTGACAGGATTTTGGACCCACAAAAGCTACTTATTTGATGAGATTTGAATACTCTTTTCTTTCCCATGTTCTATCAACTGATTATACTTGAAAAATCCCCATGACAACCACTTGGGTACACTGACATGCCTTACATTGCAAATGGCAATGTCTCTCAACCAATGTTCTCCTTTTTCTACTGACCCAATCCAACACTTGTTGGACACTTTCTAGCTACAAAATACCTTTGTTGTACCACATCAATCCCTCAGTGCTTGGAAAACTGATACAATCTGATAGCCTTCCCACTGACAATCTTGGCATCAATGCACACAACGGTCTACAATGGCTGCAAATTTTTTGCATCTTGTTACAGATCCATTTGGTTACATCACTCCCATCATTCAGATCAGTACCATTAGGGCTCATAAAACCCTAATTCAGTTGTTACATGCCCTAGACAAGTCACCACTTTGAATTCCTCCTTCCCGGAGAGTTTCTTGGCCTGAAGCCCTCCAGAATTGCCTCCTTAAGGGACCAGTGCAGCCTTGGTCAGGGGTAAGTGCACTTTAGTGCAGGTAGGCCCATGTTAAGGTGCTCTGCAGAGCACCTAGGCCCACTTTGACTTGCGTTGGGCGAGTTTGAGTGAAATTCACATAAAGTTCTAGGAATATTCTTATCTCCTGGAGCCATCTAGAAGATTCCCACACTTATCATCTCCTATGAGCTCGAAATTGGATAGGGAATGAATTAACTAACCCCCTATCCTCTCATCCCTTCCTCCATGGAAACTAAATCTAAGTTTGGAAGGTCATTCAATACCCTCATTTATGACCAAACCTCCTCCATTTGCTTATAAATTGAGCACTCATCTAAGTGATCAGGGGCTAGACTTTGAGAATTTATAAGGAGATACTGTTGGTGTGAGGATTGAGATTATAAGCAAGTATTCTTATGCTGTCGGAGTGTTGTGCTATTGATGTGATGTTGGTTGGAACCCAAGCTAGAAGAGTGGCAATGGATCGGACTTCATGGTTGTAATTCTTCCTTCTACTTAATAAAGTTGTTTACACCCTTTTTCATATGCTTATCTTGATATATGATGTTTATATGTGTGAATGTGTCTGATTCCATTTACTTATAGTCGATAGATCTCTTTCTTTGATTGGTTCTATGTCTTCTATTTATGCTTGCATGTACTTTTTGAGCGAGTTAAGTTCGAGAAGGAGCGACAGGAGCCATACAAAGGAGAAAAAAGGAAAGTGAAAGAACAAGTAGGTCCTTTGATTCCCTTTATCTTATTCATCTTCTATAGAAAAAGGATAAGCGCTTTAAATCTATTGTTCTAGGTATAGCTACCTACCTAGGGAATTAGTATTTATCCATAGATGCAAAATTCCTCATAACAAATTGGCAACTCTGCTGGGGAACGATCATTGTTCCAGGTAGTTTACCTTCATCCTAGTACACTCTAGTAGACCTTACTTTCTTCCATTGATCTTGTTTCAGCCTTTTTTGAAGTGTTTTTTGGTAAAAATTGTGCTTACAAGCCCCTAGGATGGCCTCTCTAGCACCAACGCATGTCTGGTCAAGAGACAGAGCACTGCAGAGCACCCCTGGCTTGAGGACAGTGCTCTGAAGCACACTGTCTCCCATTCAAGGCTGTGTTGATCCTCCTTAGGACAAAATTCCCTCCTTTGAGTTGACTTTTTGCCAAATTTCCTTCTGTTTCTGCTTGCTGAAAGGTCAATGATGCTTGTGTCTCTGAAATCAATTTTTGTTTCCTTTTCTAGCCCTACTTTGTCCTTGATTGTTTAGTGTTTCTTAAATGATTTCTTTATCACTACCAATTCATTGTCAAAGTTATTTTATAGTCGATTAATCTTTGTTCAAAAGAAAGTGTCGTAAAAGTCTTCATTTCTTTCAAAACAAAATTGCCGTAAAGTCTTCATTCTTGAAAAAAGATTAATTGATTGTATGTGCATTAGTTTCCTTTTGTTCATCACAACATTAAGGGAATTGAAAAGAAAAACTTGCATTGTGCATTAGAAGAGTTCGTGTGCACTCATAGGAATAGTTTAGGGAAATTGCATTAGATGTGTTATTTGTTCTTTGATTACAAGAATCTGATTGCTCTATCCCTACTAGCTAAGGTTTTCATTCTCAAAATTGAATGAAAAGGATGCTTATCATATTAGTTGCATTCTAGGAATTGAAAATACATCACGTGGTGAACCTTGAAAGCCAAATTCTTAATCAAGATCAACTTAAAATTAACATCAATTAACCTAATGGAGCATTGTCACCTAATGCAAAAAATTTAGAGGTTCTAGGCTAGAGACATGTTCCGATGTCGTAAAACATAGCAGTTGTCGCTAACTTGTCTCCGATACATTCCGAGTGTGATACCTCATTCGACGCACGTGAGTATATCGTAGCTCGTCCACGTACCTTCGGGTATATAGGGTGGTGTTACAGTATGTAAAGTATATGGGAATTCTATCACTGTGCAGTTTCGCATTAGACAATGCTAATATAGATTGGGCCTCCATGTACTTTTGGGTATATATGGGAGGAAAAAACTAGGTTGTTATCCATCCTTAGGTAACCAAGTCAGTTGCCTTATACACTGTGATACACCAAACAAAGCATTCGTGGAGATTGCCTACCCATACTTCTTGGTTCGCCATGAGGTATTCTGCAGTTCATGTTTGCTTGCTAAACCTTGTTATTTAGCTTACCAATTTTTGTTTATTTCTTTTTTGTAATAAAATAAATCAGCAATCATGGAGGAAAATCAACCCTTACCCCATCGTTCACGGAGAGCAGCGAGTAAATCGCCTTTACCGCCTGAAGCTACACCTATCTGGTCGAAGTGGTCTCGTTTGACCAGATCTGTTACTTCACAAGCTTCTGGTTCTTCATCTAAATTACCAAAAACACCTATACCAATAAGTACTGTGACCCCAGTTACTCCTATGGTTACTGGTACATCTATTACTAAAGTGGAATCTCCACAATTACTTGAGGAAACTAGAACTGAATCTAGTGAACTAGTAACCCAAGTTGTTCAACAACAATTTGATTCTCAATCCGAAATTGTTCAGGAAGAAATTACTTATGAACCTAAATCTATTCAACCAGAAGTGAAACTTGAACCCATCACTGTTCAATCAGAAGTTACTTATGAACCAGAAGTTGTTCATGAAGCCCAACCTGAACTTGTTCTTTTACCAGAACATTTGGATCTTGAGGTTGAACAATCAGAGGTTGTTACCTTACCGGAAGAAGATTGACCGGTACATCCTAAAACATCCATAACTATTGAGACTTCCTCTTTACCTCAACAACAAATACCAGAAATCTATTACGGACCAGACAGTGAAATTCTTCCACCTGATTTGATTTCGATAGAAGAGGAACATGAGGTAGAATCACCCAGAACTCCATTTGATTTTGGAACTGGACTTTATTTGTATCCTCATACTCCTCATTTTACTACTCCTTTTGATCCTAATTACTTTCAAACACCCATTGATTCGTTAAGAAACTTATTTGGACATTTGACTATGGCAGAGTCAACATCCCAGACCATACCATCTGTTACTGTTACAACAAAAGCTTCTATCGCAACCTCTTCAATGTTTACTACGACACCTGAGTCACACTTGTATGGTGTTCCGTCCATCCCATCGAGTTACCATTCTTTATCCAGAACCGACTCAGGTGTTGCTTCTATCCCTTGGTCTTCACCAATGTCCTCTACTGGAATTTTATCTGGTTCTTCACTAACGAATATGGAACAACTGGACCCATCAAGTTCATATGAAGCTAGTTCATCTGGTTACCGTCCTATGTATCCGCTTTACATTGGACTACCCCCATACAGAATGCAATATGCACATTCTCCTTATCCTTCATTTTCTGGGGGGCAACCATATGTTGGTATGCCGTCATCTTTAGGTCATCTTGGAATGACTGCCTGTCAGTGGCATCCAACCATGCCCGTTCAACCCAGGCTTGTGTATCCATCACAACCTGTGCAATCTATCTCATCCATACCTACAACACCTATTGTTACAACTTTACCACAATCACAAGAACAGATTATTATATCTCAACCTGTGCAAGCTGGCCCTTCAACCTCAGACCCTCATGTTTCAGATATACAGATCCAACCTTATCAAACAGTTTTACAACAACCACTTATGTCTGGAGTCCAAAAACTTCAGGCTAGTTTACCTTTTACTGTGATGACTCGGACTTACACTGGTTTAGTGTATTCACAACCTGGTCAACCTTACATTGGTGGGAAACAACAACCATTGTATCAACAAAACAACAGTTGATTCAACAACCTTTGTAGGCCCAATATCAATAGCAACGATTTCAGCAATACCAACCTCAACATGGACATGGACAATAAGCTTATGCTGGGTTTGGTCAGCAACAAGTTTATCCAGGTCTTGGTCAGCAAGCCTATACTAGGATTGGACAACAAAAAATGTATCCCGGTGCTCAACAACAACCTTATGCAGGACTTGCTAAACAAACTTACCCTTATCAAGGTTACCAGAAACAAATTCCTTATGCTGGTATACAAAGGCCTATTGCCCAGGAAATCCCATCTTACCCTAGATATGCTCAACATGACCTCAATAGACAGTTTCCTTTCATTACGAAACTTGAATTGCCAGATCTAAACTGGCTCACCAATGACCCAATTCATTATGCACCTTGGTGGCCAGTGATTCCTCATAAGTTACCTTCTGATATTCTGAAATTCAATGGAAACCATGGAGAAGACCCGTCCAACCATGTCATGACTTTTCATTTATGGTGTTCATCAAATTCCTTGAATTATGATTCTATTAGACTACGTCTCTTCCAGAGAATGCTTACTGGTCTAGCTGCAAAGTGGTACATTGAGTTACCACAAGCTTCTTTTGATAACTTCACTGCCTTAGCTACCACGTTTTTAACCCACTTCCAGTTACCCATACGATATGAGACTGGAATGAAACTATTAACCAACTTTAAACAGACTATTGCTACTCATATCTCTGATCATATTCATGAGTGGCATCGTCGTCGTCGAATGGTTAAAACTTATGTTCCTGATCAGCTTCTAGCTGAGTGGTTTATAGAATCCTTACTACCATCTATCACTGAGGATGTGGCAAAAGGTAAGTTGTCACTGAAGAGCAAGTAATTTCTCGTGCCCAATATTTGGACATGATTTATACACAGCCTGGCACGCTCTATGACAAGATCCCAAATGCACCCCGACCAACTTTCATTGTTCCTCCTCCACCATTGAGTAAGG
Source organism: Pinus tabuliformis (assembly GCA_031772625.1). NCBI lineage: Eukaryota > Viridiplantae > Streptophyta > Pinopsida > Pinales > Pinaceae > Pinus > Pinus tabuliformis. Next base: position 599,703,832 of record CM062805.1, on the reverse strand, counting down.
ACTCTCATGTCGGTGATGGTGTGATTGGTTCTTCGAGCATACAAACGGTAGGTAGACCATCTGGTCAAACACTTGCCATTTCCAATCAAACTACAAATCCACCTGATAGCACTCTTACTTCCGAAATAAATTTCATGTCATTTGATAAAGGCAAGAATGAAAAGAAAACAGGAGGTAAGAAGAAGGGGAAAAACAAGAAGAAACAAAATAACTCCCCTCAAGAGAAATCATCTGATTCCTCTCCTTTGGCTAGGAAACCTTGTTACCTGTGTTTGATCTGTAACGATGAGCATTTTACGTAAGATTTTCCTCACCACTCTGAAGTCTCAAAGCTTCTGAAGACTTCTAATACATCCGCGGTATTGACTCATCCTTTTACAAAACCGGAGACAAATATGGTTGCTACAGACCATGCTTCCACTTTCCAAGTGCTTATGCTATCCACCTCTCAACCTAAAATTGAAGTTTTGGTGTCAACATGAAGTAAAGATTATGGAAACCAATCATCATCATCGAATAACCAATTTGATCAACCTAACCCTTCAACTTTGACTTCGAATGATCCTATTCCACCACCTATTGCACCAGAGTTAACAATAAAACCACCTAAGGGAGTTGTACATAAATCGACATTTAACCCTCGAGCTCGAGCTGCACAGAATTATAACATAGTAAAAGATTTGGCTCAATCACCTTCTGTTATGTCTACGCTTGAGGTACTTTAGAATTGTCCCTCCCAAAAGTAGGCTTTGTTGTCAGCAATTGGTGGAATCAATCCAACTGATTCCAATCTTGTGGTTTTCAACCATGCAGGTTATACACCACAGTTACCAGCGCAATTAGCATTTTTGATTCAAGTAAATGCCATGAATAAACTTGTTCATCTAACCATTATTGACAAGGGGGTAGCTACTTGTATTATGTCTATGAATTGTTGAAAAGCACTTAGCTCCCCACCTTTGTCATGTTCACCAAAAATGTTAAAAGCTTTTGACGAATGCACATATATGCCTTGTGGAATATTGAGTAAGCTGCAGATTGAACTAGGAGGCAAAACAATAACTGTTGAAGTTGAGGTTGTTGACAGACCCCTTGACTACAAAATTTTGCTAGGAAGATCGTGGGTTTATGCTATGGCTGTTTTCGTTTCAACATACTTTCATACGATTTCATTCCCTCATAAAGGTGGAATCACATTTATCGACCAACTCGCCTTCTTTTCCTCTAGTTCACAGGCTACTGGAAGCATTTCGTTGTTACACAGACCCTCGCTATCTCTTCAAAACATTGGTGTAGGTCTCTTTAAAGATCCTTCCATAATGGGTACTTTTTCACTACCACCACCATCAAATTTGGCGGAAGTGGAAAAATTTGAGACTTGCAACATGATATCTTCCACTTCATCTGGCTTAAGGAAGATTACCAATAGCTTTGAAGTTGATAGTAGTAATGAAATCATGCCGCTAAGGCCTATTGAGCTAGCATAGAAATCAATCTTTCTGGCTTGCGCGGTGAATCCAAATCCATTTTCGTCAATTGTATGGGTAAATCGTTCATTAGAATATGGTACTTCCTCCGATCCTTTTTCATGTATATTTTCTACTAATGAAGGAATCATCTAATCAATGATGATGGAAAGAGAACCATGGGAAGATTATCATCATCATTCTCATCTTCCATATCACATAGAATATTATTCAAATGAACTTAATCACCCTTCAGTTGTCGATTTTCTTTCGAATTCTGTTTTCATAGATATAGTATATTCCGAGCAAAACCTATGAAATATCGAAGAAACTATTTCTATCAATATTTCGACCAAACCTAACATTGTAGAAAAAATTCATGTTGGCAAATCTCGTTCTCCATCAAAACTTGATATTTACCATGCTCTCTTTCGTGACTTTCAAGATATATTTGCAAGGTCATACAAGAAGTTTGCAGGAATTGACTCTAGTATAGTTGAACATGAAATCAAAATATATCTTGATGTCAAACCAGTGTGACAACACCTCCATCCTGTTCATCCAAAGAAGGTTGCTGCTATTAAAATAGAAGTTGAAAAACTTTTGCATGCTGGTTTCATTTACCTTGTTCCTCTTACTGATTGGGTTTCCAATATTTTTCATGTCATGAAGAAACAAGGGACAATAGGAGTGTGTGTTGATTATAGGGATGTTAATCAGGCTTGTCCAAAAGACAATTATCCTACTCCCTTTATCAACCAAATTATTGATGAATGTGCCGGATGTGAAATATTCTCATTTATGGATGGTTTTTCTGGCTATAATCAGATCAATATCCACCCAGAGGACCAATCTAAAACTGCTTTTATTTGTCTATGGCGCACATTCGCTTACATGAAACATCCTTTTGGTTTGAAGAACGCAGGGGAAACATTCCAAAGGGCAATGAACTATGCCTTCCATGACATCAAACATATTGTTCAATCATACCTTGATGATTTCCCTGCTCATTCATGAAAGTGGACTGATCACCCGCAGCATTTGAGAGCTATATTTTTACAGTGCCGACACTACAAAATAAGACTCAATCCACACAAATGTGTGTTTTGTGTTGGTTCTGGTCATTTGCTTGGATTTGTAGTGTCTAAGGAGGGAATTTGACTCGATCCGCTTAAGGTTTAGGCAATCCTTGACTTGCCTCCTTCTTCCAATCTACTACAGTTACAGAGACTCCAATGGAAGGCTAACTTTTTGAGGAGGTTCATTCCCAATTATGTTGAAATGGCGATAGGATTCACTCATTTATTGAGAAAGGGGATACCCTTCCATTGGGACCAGGTTGCATGAGCTTCCTTTGATTCTCTTAAAGATACCTTGATTAGAGCCTCATTAATGTATTCCCTGAATTATCAAAACGACTACTTCTTGTGTCTCATCACTATAGATACAACCATTGGAATGGTTTTAGTACAAGAAGAAGATGGGATTGAACATCTGATATATCATTTGAGCCACAATCTCAATGATACAAAAGTTAAGTACTCTTACGTCAAGAAGTTGGCTCTAGCTGCTGTTCAAGCTGTACAGATATTTTTCCACTACATCCTGCTCCAAAAGACCATTGTCATTTCATATTGCAACCCTATGACATAAATTTTGTCACGTCAATTGCTAGGGGGAAAATACTCAAAATGGTTCATCATTTTGCAAGATTTTGATTTGGAATTCATCAAATCGAAATCAAAGAAATCTCTAGTCTTCGCCGAGCTTCTTTGCGACCTTTCCTTGAATACCATTGATTCAACATCAGAACCATCAATTCTAGATGAGTCTCTATTCCTGATTTCATCATCTGACACGTGGTATGGAGATATACAGATTTATCTCTAGACCCAAACTTTCCGGCTTGATACCTCTCGCTCGCAACAGTAATGTATCCATTACCAAGCCAAAGATTATCTTATTGTTGGCAACACTCTTTATCATCATGGTATTGATATGATTTTATGAAGGTGCCTCACTCATGAGGAAGCCGAGAAAGTTTTGTATGATTTCCATTCAAGTGCTTGTGGTGGACACTTATCTGGTTATGCTACGGCGTAGAGAATTCTCCGTGTTGGTTACTTATGGGCTTCCATATTCAAAGATTGCATAATTGATGTCAGAAGCTATCACACATGCCAAATTTATGACCGTAAAGCTAGATTATCACCTGCACCATTACATCATGTCATTGTTGTTGGACCATTCACCAAATGGGGCATTGACTTCATGACATGTAACCCCACCTTGGCTGGGGGGCATGGGTACATTATAGTCGTCGTTGAATATTTCAAAAAATGGGCTGAGGCGATGCCAACGTTAAACAACAGTGTCGAGATGACTGCTCATTTATTTTTCAACCACGTGGCTGCCCAGTTTGGTGTACCACAGGCTATAGCTATATATCATGGGTCGCATTTTCGCAATCACATGATAGCTGAGTTAACTGCCAAGTTAGGACTTTTACATGATAGTTCTACTCTTTATTATCCGCAAACGAATGGACAAGTTGAGGCCATCAACAAAGTCCTGAAGCGAATGCTTCAAATAATGATAGGGGTTTATAAATGAAACTGGCATTTAATCCTGTACTCTACCTTGTGGGCATATTGAACCTCGGTGAGAAATGCAACTGGATTCACACCCTTTCAATTGGTGTATGGTCTGGAGGCAATCTTACCAATACAATGCGAAATTTCATCTCTCAAACTCGTAATTGACCTGTTACCCGACTCTTTTGAAGAAGAAGCGTGTTTCTTAGAACTTATCCATCTGGATGAAACCCATCGTGAAGCCGCATTGGCTAACAAATCACATAAGAAACGAATCAAGGTGCAATATGATAGAAATGTCAAGCCTCATGTTTTCTTAAAAGGAGACCCAGTCTTGCTTTATGATCAAGAAGCTAATAAACTAGGAGCAGGAAAATTTGAACTGCTTTGGATAGGTTCTTATAATGTCAAGCGTGTCTTGGAAAAATATGCCTACGAGTCGATGGATTATGATGGAATTCCATTGTCACAGCCCTGAAATGGGCTATATCTCAAATGTTACTATTCTTAATTGAGTGTAGTAAAAATCACTATATATATGCTTTAATTGCATGTGTGTATGTCAGTGTGTATTTTAGAGTTTTTATGTGGTTAAGTAATCTACTTTACATTTGTTGCAGATGTCAAAACCTTTGGAACCATTTGTTGGTTACGCCGATGGTGCTAGTCATAGTACACAGAACCTATCTTCTGCAGCATGGGCCATTTTCGCTCCAAGTGGTGAGTTAGTGAGTTTTCAAGGGATTTGTATCGGTCAATCAATGAACAATATCGCTGAGTATAGCATGTTGATCGAACTTCTCTCTGATGTCATTTCACTTGGCATTCGCTGAATCATCGTCAGGCTGGACTCAGAACTCGTCATATTGCAACTAACAAACGTGTATACCATCCGAAACCCAACAATTCTTCATATGCTCCTTAGAGTTTGTATTTTGGAAATACATTTTGAGTACATTCAATATCAACATATTTCCAGAAACTTTAACAGATTAACTAACTCACTAGCAAACTATGTGTTAAATAGACATTTGCGACACATGTAAAAGTAACTTTTCAATTCACATCATTAGTTGCATAGGATTGCACATAACCATATATATAAAAACTCTAAAAGTAAAATAGATAGATGTTTTAAAAATTTTTACAAAATTTGTGTCCAAGACATGTTTGGTCATCTGACCTAAAAACTCAAAACACATCCAAAAAACATCCTCAGTAGACCTAGTGATGCTCATGATAACAAGTCATAGCTTGAGCTATCATGCGCAAGAGCCGCATCCAATGGCCTGGAACACCAAGAGTATGGCACTGTAGCCTCATAGGTAACTCCTCGATCTGGACATCTGGAATACCAAGGGTCAATCCCTCTACATGATCTTGCAACTCAGCCAGTGTCTCAGCCAAATCCAAATCCTGGAGAACTGCTCTCCCAAAATTTCTCCGCACTGGCCCACCTGCCTCCTGTTGGTGCCTCATAGGTCGAACAGTACCCACATATGCATGCATGAGAACGATTTTAGTTTAGTCTTGGAACATCAAAACACAAAAACATGTAGAAACTTAAAAATCAAAAAACATTTTGGTCAAAAATAATTTACCTATAGCACCCCATTGAGCGCCTACTGGTAGACTCAACTCTGGATCTCCACAAAATCCATCCCTGAGTATGGATGCTCCTCAATGAATATCTGTTGTCGATTAAGCCAACTGAAGAATGCAGTGGAAAATGTAATCGATGACTGACCAACATGCCTAGCCATCAATTCGACCCACCGTTGCATCCGTGGATCTCTAGGACCAGCTACACCCAATGTTACATGCTGGGGTTGCATTAATGGAATTATTTCTAAGTTAAAAGCAATAAAGAGCGATCCATAGCTAAAGTTATTTGTCTTACCACTCTTTACCTTTGTCAGGTGCTCTTTTAGTGAAGAAAGTACTGCCTCACAACAGTTGAATAAAGTTGGCTCAAGACACTCAAGAGCATGTTGCACATATGATTTGTTCACCAAATGAAGTGTCACACTACTTGCCAACTTTGCGATGGTGAAAAGGATTGTTCTCAAAGGCAAATCATAGATATCTTTGATGATTATCTTTCCATCCTTGCTAGGTTGTGTACCTAGCTGACAGAATTGTCGAACATAGTCCTTCACTAACTCCCCTCCACGAGAAGAACCTAAAAGAGATATGGGGGCACCATGTCTCGACAACCTTGTAAGAAAGTAAACATCATCAATCACAATAGGGACAAATTTTTCCCTTATGTGAAAAGCCTGATCTATCGGATCCCATGCCTGAACTAGGAACTGCAATAGTTCTGACTGTTGCCTCATTCCAGACAACCTGAAGTATTTGAGCAACCCACAGCGTTTGAGGGCCTCAACTGTACCCGAATCATTTAGGGCAACCATGTCTTGTTCTTCGTGCTCTCTTTCTTGCCAAGTAATAGACATTCTGATCTGATGAAAGCCTGAAATCAAACCATAAGCTTAGTTATGATCCTTTTCATGCAAAAAACTAGAGAAATTTTGGGTCAATTTGGTGAAACAAGTTTGTGAAACTTGCCCAACGCAGCCCAAGAAAGGAGATATTGTGATGTAGTGTAGAATGCCTTCTATCTGGGTGCTCCCCAGTGTAGTTTTTGACATGCAAACCTGCACTAATCCCAGGACGAAAACTTCAAACCCTAAGGGCCCTAAAAACCCTAAAAACTTGCATGAAATAGTAAAAGAATGACATAAAAAGAAAGAGAAGGGGTAGATCCCCTACCTGGTTAGGATGGCATGAGAAATGATCCGCAGAATCTCTTGCAATTAGCTGATGAAGATTGAGGTAAAAAACAGGGTCAGAGCACAAATTAAATGGTAAATATCAAATGGTGAAAATAACATGGTAAATTCTTGTTTTTATGTTTATTTAATGATCATTAAATGAGTAAACTTTAGTATTTACCTATTTTTACCAATGAAGCAAGTATGTTTATCCATTTGGTGTTGCTTTGAACAGATTTACAACTGACTTACAGAATGTGATGTGCACGATCGTGAATTGTACCTTGACCAGAGAGCATACTTTTATCTCTTTTTTGAGCTATGTTAAACATCGAAAAAGGAGCCCCCTTGGAGTCCCCTTTAAGCTCTTTTCAGACTCTTGAAATATGAAAAGATTGTTGAGAGATTGTCCTTTTCAGCTCGTTAATGGATTGGAAATGACATCTACTCAGGATAAGTTTAACCCTGTTTCGGACTGAGATAGATTATTTACGAAAAAGGAATACGTTGGCCAAACATGGTCAATAGGTTCTCTCTTGTATTGTTTTTAGCTTTTTCGAACTTGAGATACAAATATACAAAAAAAAAATTGTGGAGTTTTCTTTTTGTCCCTTTTCAAGCTCTCTAAACATGAAAAGGACCGAGTTATCATTGTCGTTAGACTCGTTAAAACATCAAATAGCGATAAACTTGTCCATCATGACAAGACCAATTTTCACCTTCGCTAGACTCGTTAAAACATCACATAGCAATGGATTCACCCAAAGGGTGGAATTATACAACAAGCGTATATTATCCTCCTCAAGCTTGATAAAAATAAAGAGGTATTAGCCAGCAATGACTAGGGAAAATGGGAAAAGGGGTAAACCACTTTATGGCAGCAGGTCGCTCTTGAACATGACACTTTCACTTCATCATTGTGACTATTTGGGTTGGGTTATCTGCTTGGTGGTCATCATACCTTGGTCTATCATACCATCCATTACTTTTGTTTTGGGTCAATGCTGCCAATCCATTTAGTGTCATCGACATGTTCAAGAGAAGTCACTTAGTTTGAAATTCATCCTTTGCAATAATCATAAACCTTCATCTTCATGACCACCATTCTTGAACCTTGTGTCATTAGTCAAATTCCCTCTCCAAAATCATTACACTTGTTTTGTGTCATTGATGTGGGATACATCAAGGACCTCCTGCGATGAGTTGCTTCTTGTTGACATCAACACATTATCCAAGAAGTTGACTTAGAAACACCCTTTTAGTACCTTGAGGCTTGCATACATCAATGGTAGGTTTCTTGCTTCCGGCGATAGGTTCACATCACTCGCCTTCGACCGAAAGACTTTGTATGGTGTTTGACGTCAAAACATCCATTCACACCATCCAAATGTACTGCAGTACCTTGAGGATCATTATCATTATCAGTGATTTCTCTCGCATCTGTTAATGGCTTGCATCATTGGCTAGTAATCAAACGGTGTCTTCCCATGTTCGACTTCAGATCGCATATTCGCATGGTTAGACTCGTACTTGAGCGAATGATTGAACGAGATGGAAGACCCTGGATATAGTTTCATCCTTTTGAGCTGTGATTTCAAGAAATGATTTACATTGATGGTCATCCTATCATGGGTCTATATCTGTAGACGACTATCTATGTACTTGTAATGAAATTTTATATGTTGAGCATGGGTATGCCTTCCCTCAACGATTCATGAGAAAAAATCAAAATATCATGATATTATGTATTGTAATCTATGCAGGTCACCATCCACTTTGGAACCTCCTCATCACTTCGTAAAGCATATCACTTGCCATCATTATTTTTGACTTCATGCTTTAGGGGGAAGCTGTTACAGATCCATTTGGGCACATCACTCCCATAATTCAAATCAGTACCATTAGGGCTCATCAAACCCTAATTCAATTGCTACATGCCCTAGACAAGTCACCACTTTGAATGCCTCCTCAGAATTGCCTCCTTGAGGGACCAACACAGCCTTGGTCAAGGGTAAGTGCACTTCAGTGCAGGTAGGCCCATGTCAGGGTGCTCTGTAGAGCACCTAGTCCCACTTTGACCTGCGTTGGGTGGAATTAAGCGAAATTCACATAAGGTTATGGGAATATTCTTATCTTCTGGAGCCATCTAGAAGATTCCCACACTTATCATCTCCTATGAGCTTGAAATTGGATAGGGAATGAGTTAAGTAACCCCCTATCCTCTCATCCATTCCTCCATGGAAACTAACTCTAAGTTTGGAAGGCCATTCAATACCCTGATTTATGACCAAACCTCCTCCATTTGCCTATAAATTGAGCACTCATCTAAGTGATCAGGGGTTGTACTTTGAGAATTTATAAGGAGATACTGTTGGTGTGAGGATTGACATTATAAGCAAGTATTCTTATACTACCAGAGTGTTGTGCTATTGATGTGATGTTGGTTGGAACCCAAGCTAGAAGAGTGGCAATGGATCAGATTTCATGGTTGTAATTCTTCCTTCTACTTAATAAAGTTGTTTACACCTTTTTCCATATGCTTATCTTGATATATGATGTTTATATGTGTGAATGTATCTGATTCCATTTACTTATAGTCGATAGATCTCTTGCTTTGATTGGTTCTCTGTCTTTTGTTTATGCTTGAAGGTACTTTTTGAGCGTGTTAAGTTCTTGAAGGAGCGACAGGAGCCATACAAAGGATAAAAAAGGAAAGTGAAAGAACAATTAGGTCCTTTGATTCCCTTTGTCTTATTTATCGTCTATAGAAAAATGATAAGCGCTTTAAATTTGTTGTTTTAGGTATAGCTACCTACCTACGGAATTAGTATTTATCCATAGATGCAAAATTCCTCATAACACATCTTGTCCACTTTCACTTCTTGCCTCTATCATCCTTCAGTTCAACATGTTGCTCATGTCATGATTTGAGAATGAAGGCTAAGCATGAGCATATTTCTCAAGAATGGATATTCCAAAATCCTGCAACATCTTGTCGCAAGAAACACCATTAAATGGAAAAACACATTATGCAAGAAATGAAAATCGATGACCTCTTCTTTTGCTCCTTCAAATCAATAATTGTCACATCTTGTAACATCACCATGTACTGTTGCATCTTGGTGTACAACCCATCAAGTCGAAAAAACATCATCTTCAAGCAACTGACTTGACTTGAAATCAAAACATAAGCATGTACACAACTTGATGATTCTTTGCATAAACAACAATAATTTCACATCTCATGCAATAAACCATCAACATATCCCTTTCACCTTTGGAGACTAAATCAACTCTTCCAAGTCGATATGACATACATGTGACAACAATCGACACAAGTCGACACTCATGCATGTATCCAAACACAATGAAAATTCTCAAGTTGTCAATCATACCTGTTAACAAAGCAATCAACCAATACAAGTAAATCACTCATGCATATTGCTAGTTTCATTGTTCACACACACACAAACTCTCATGCATGTGTACAATTATTCAACTCTCCCTCAACTAAAAACACAAGTACAATAAGCCCAAAAACATGTATGGGTATATAAGAGCTGAATTGACAAATTTGTTGCAAATGAAGTGAGTAACATACTCTACTTTCACACACCTCCTTAGCGAAATTATGCAACATCAAGAATGCCCAATTTACTGCAAATGATGTGAGTAGCATACACCACTTTCACACACCTTCTTGGCGAAATTATGCAACAACAAGAATGACAAATTTTGCTGCAATTGAAGTGAGTAACATACTCAACTTTCACACACCTTGGCCAAAATATGAAACATCAAGAATGACAAATTTTGTTGCAATTGAAGTGAGTAACATACTCAACCTTCACACACCTTCTTGGCGAAAATATTCAACATCAAGAATGTCAAAGTTTGCTGCAATTGAAGTGAGTAACATACTCAAATTCCACACACCTTCTTGGCGAAAATATGCAACATCAAGAATGACAAATTTTGTTGCAATTGAAGTGAGTAACATACTCAACTTTCACACACCTTCATGGCAAAAATGTGTAACATCAAGAATGACAATTTTTTCTGAAATTGAAGTGAGTAACATACTCAACTTTCACACACCTTCTTGGTGAAAGTATGCAACATTAAGAATGACAAATTTTGCTGCAACTGAAGTGAGTAACATACTACACTTTCAACATCTTGCATCATACAGGTTGCAGCATACTTTCAACATAAAAGTAATACATTCATAAGGCAAAGAAAGGTTTTTTAAGGCAAAGAATTGCATCTATCAACAAAAGAAATGCAAGCCTTATTTGGATAATAAATCAAACCACCTCTTACCAAACCATTTCAATGGTCACTCTTGCAACTGCACATCATCTTGTGAATCATCTTGACCCACATCAATTATGGAATCTCCTTTTCCATCTTTGCCAAGATCTCTCTCCACCATCTTCAAATATCATGGATGAGTTTTTGGATACAAATTCCAACATTTGTCTATGATATGACCTTGCTTATGACAATGAGTGCAAAACATTTGCATCTTCTTTGCAACATGGTTTCCATTATCCAACGGACCTCTAGTTTTCTATCACTTTTGCTTTGAAATTTTCCTATATGTGGTCATTTTCTTCCAACATCTTGAAACATTATGGTTATTCAAACCACAAAAAGTACATGTATTTTCTCTCCCAATATTGTTTGAAGATTTACCATGTTGATCATAATCAAAATAAACTTTATTAAAGGCACATTTATACCTTGCACATTCACCTTTGTCACCTTCTTGAGGAGGTGAATTTGATGAGGTAGTGGCTCTATTCAGAATACCAACAATGGTTTTAAGGACCTTAGAGCTTTCAACATCCTCTTGTTTTCCCTTTCCACTAGTTGCTTGCTTATGAGCATCTTCTTGCAAAATGGGTATACAACTTTTGCATTCCTCATGAACACAAACTTCACAAGCTTGAGGGTGTGAAAATGTAATGAAATTCCCTCTTGGAACACTTTCATGTGCCTCCTTGGCTTTGAATAATTCTCCATCATGTTGTCCATAACCAAGACCCAAATACTTAGGCCTTTCCTCAACAACAATTGGCTCAACTATGCCTTGTGCATGTGTGCCTAACCCATTACCTTCATGGCCCATTTTCATCAATAATTTGGACACTATTCCTCTAGTGTGTCTTTCAAAAGCACCAAAAAATTCATTTTGAGAGGAAATTAAAGATAAACTTGAATTTCATACCTCTTGTTCATGCACATACTTGGTTAGGGTGTCCTTGGCATTATGGAGTAAAATCTCCATCTCATGCATCTTTTCAAGAAGTGCTTGCTTCTCCTCCTTCATGGCCATAGCCTACTCTTGAAGAATAGTGTTGTCCTTCCTATCTTCAACCATCTCTTGCACCATATCTCTCATGATGAAAAAATCTTGCAACATCTCTTCATCAAAGAATCTTGCTAAGGAAGAGATATTAGAGATATCACGTGTTGGAGCTGCCATCACATAAACCTGCATACTGTTAATTCTCCTTGCACAAATATCAAGCAATCGAGCAAATAAACCTTTGCTCTGATACAAAATTAATCTGTAATTGAATGTTAGTTTTGTTGTTCTAATTTCATTTACAAATTTAAAAACACATGCTTGTATATTGCTTCATGTGTAGGGTTGTCTTATGATGTTTGTGATTGGAAACAAGTAAATTTTATGTCAAATTTTATGTGAAATCGTTAGAATAATACAATGAAAGTAAGTACTAAATATTAGTAGGCAAGTGAACAAAAAACCATCAATAAAAAACACACAACACAATGTTTTGATAAAGGGGTTCACCCATCTTGGGCTACATCTCCTTTGTCCAGCTTCCATGGCTTGGGCCTCTGTATTTGCTCAAAATGGAAAAAAGTACAGTTTAAAATTCTCTTGAGCTCTTGAAATTTGCTTCAATGGACTTAGAGCATCCCAAAACCCCTAAGTTGACTCCCCAAACTCTACAAATGGACCATAGTTGTTCTAGGCATGACCTCCTCCCTGGTGGCCCTACACTTCATAAAACTTCAATGTGGAAAAGTCACATATAGAAGTGCTCCATACCCCATGAAACTTGTTCCATTATGTTCATAATGTCGAATTCATCTAGGAATGACTATTCATTTTTTAAAATTGGTCAAAAATTAAGCAATCTATGGCTTCTCCAGTTTGGCCTAGAAAACGCCCGCTAAAACTAGAAAGACTCCAGTTAGGTCCGCAAGTTTGGTGGCAGGCCCAAATTTGGTGGCTCCACCATAAATCCCACTGAATTAAGCTCCAGATTAATTAAATGCAAAATGGCTTTAATTATCTGCTAATCTGTGTTTAGCACCATAACTGCGCAATTAGGGCTAACAGTAACCTTAACACTTGGCAGTTTCTGTGGGTGTGTTCACATTGTGCATTAAACATTAATGGTTAGCTGTCATTGTTTTGGAGCCACCAGCGGTTTCGTAACATTAACCACGTGGTAATGGTGTGATCACATGGGGAGGGTTGGCCCTCTATAACTGCCAACCTCAAAAACATTACAATTTAAATATATATGGAATGCTTATATGGTTAAGAACCAAAGTGTGGGTGGAATGGTAAAGGAATTAAGTTGTGGAGGGGAGGTCACAAGGTCAAACCTCAGCACCTCCACAAAATTTTACCATACCAACGTAGGGGCACGTGGTGGCCTTCGGGCTTGCCACGTGTCACCTACAAATTGGTCCATCTCATCACCAATTGCCCAATGCCCAGATGCCACTTGTCAACACATGACTCGTCCAACTGTACAAAAATATTCCATGGAATATTCTCCTTGCTAACTGGGTTGTACAGATGCCCAGTGAACCTTTTTTTTCAAAATTTTCATGTTTAGTGAAACAATCAACGGGCTCTAACTTCCTCATAGGAGCTTCGTTTTGAACAAAACGATTTGCATTTGGATCTTTTTGACAAGACGGATCCGATTGTTTAGGTTTCACATGATTCTGAGCGATTTGATTTTTGAGCTAATTTTTTCCCCTAATCCAAATTTCAATCACCCTTTACAAATTTAGGAGACCGAAGTGCCATGTAATTAAGTTGTGTTGATAGTTAGAACCTTTCATGAGACCCAAAACCCCTATGAATTTACTCTATGCCATTGTAATAAGTGTGAGGGCTTGATTCCTGTGCATATAGCACTAAGAGTTTAGCAAGCTTACTAGCCCTGATTAACAATTAAACAGACTATGTAGCACAACCCAATATTAAAATGTATTAACACACTATCAGTGATCAGTTGAGAGGAGCTAAGGTATTCTCCCAGATTCATTCGAGGCATGGATATCATCAAGTTATAATTAAATAGGAGGACATTAACAAGCTAGTCTTTAAAACTAGATATGTCACTATGAGTTCGTTGTGGTGCACTTTGGTATATCCGATGTACCAGTTGTGTTCATGTGATTCATGAATAGAGTTTTCAAATAATTCTTGGACAAATTTTGGCACAATATTTTTAGATGTCTTAATTGTGTATTCAAAATTAGATTGGGAACATGAACAACATATGAGGATGGTTTTATAGGCACTAAGAGAACATTATTTCTATGCCAATATGAGTAAGTTCTCCTTATACCAAAAGTAGATGTGTTACTTTGGTAATATCATCTCAAAGGATCGAATAGTTGTGGACAAATAAAATATTAAAGCTATCAATGAGCGGCTGATACCTAGAAATGTGACAAAGGTTAGGCCCTTTATTCGACTAGAAGGTTACTACAAAAGGTTCATTGAGGGTTTCTCAAAGATACCACATCCAATCACTTATTTGCAAAAGAAGGGTACAATATTTAAATGGACTCAAGATTGTGAAGAGGCCTTTCAACTATTGAATAGGACTTTTAAAAGTGCATCAATTCTAAAAATAGTTGACCCTAATGAGGGATTCAATATGTGCACCAACGCATGCAAGGTGGAGCTTGAGGAGTCGTCATGAAAACATGGAATATAATATATTTCCAGTCCATAAAATTAAAATCTCATGAGACAAACTATGTTACTAATGATTTGGAATTGGATATCATAGTTCATGTTCTCAAGAGTTGGAGACATTACATCGTGGGTAAGAGATTTGAACTCAGGATAGACCATAATGGTCTAAGGCAATTATTTTGACATCCACCTTTCAATGCTAGGAAAATTAGGTGGTTGGAACTTCTAACAAAGTATGACTTTTGAATTGAACACATAAAAAAAATGGAGAACAAGTTAGTTGATGCACTTAGTAGAATAATTCTGGTAGTACATGCTATAACCATCAATGTATGCAAGTCTGATCTAAAAACTAGTATTCTAGAGGCTAGAAATAGAGATCAGCATTACATGCAACTTAAAAAGAGCTTACAATAGAATAATTTGCATCCCAAGTACAAAGACACTAAGATGAGTAAGGATGAATTCCTCATGTACAAAACCAAAATTTACATACCAAATTCATAGGAGCTAAAGGGATGGTATTGAATGAGATGCATAATGTAACATATGATGGACATCTAGGGTAAGAAAAAACTATCCTAGGTGTCAAACATCGATAATTTTGGTTGTGTATGGAAAGGGAAGTGGCTTATTATACATAAATATGTTCAAAGTGTCAAATATTTGAGGCTAAGCATACACATTTAACTATGTTTCTAGTGCTAATACCCATCCACGAGTGAAAATGAAAAGTTTTTGTTTCAATTGACTTCATTACCAAACAACTTGGGACTAGGAGGTACGATGATTCCATCATAATGGGGGTGGATAAGCTCACCAAGGCTGCTCATTTTATTCAAGTGAATTAAAAGCATAAGACAACCAACATTGCAATTATATACATAAAACAATTGTTGGGCTACATGGAGTGCCGAAGGTAGTCATTTCAAATAGGGATGCAACTTTTTCTTAGTTTTTTTTAAGAATTTGGGGCTAGTTTAAACATCAACACAATATATCACCTATAATCATATATAAATGCTAAGAGTATCAAGTTATTGAGGATATGCTCATGACGTATGTGATGGAAAAACCATCATAGTGGGAATAATATTTTCATCTTTCCAATTTTGCACACAACAATGGGTATCAAAAATCCTTGAGGATGATACCATTTGAGACAATGTATGGAGGAAGTGTAGTACACCTATGAATTCGTAAAACCAAACCAATAGGTCCATTCTTGGGCTAAACTTGATTAGAAAATGGAATAACAAATGATGAATATCAAACAAAATTTGAAAGCTACATAGAATAGAAAAAAATTTATGTGGAAAAAAACCATAAGAAAGAAATAATTTTTAGTGGGAAACCATGTCTTCTAAAAGTTTAATGTTAAGAAGAGTTTTGTAAATTTGGGAAGCTACTCAAACATCATAGCCAAATATTATGGTCCTTTTGAGATCCTAGAAAGGATCAGGCCAACTACATATAAGTTTGTGTTGCTTGCATCCATGCATATCCATAATGTGATTCATATATCATTACTTAACAAATATGTGGTTGATGCTAACCATGTCATCGATTGGCATGTGATTCAGCTGGATCTAGAGGGTGATTTTTAGGTCCCTCTATCATGTGTATTGGACAATAAGGTCAAATTTCCTAAGAATCAAGCCATTGTAATAGTAAAATATGCAATGGACACATTTCGGTCTTGAGGACATTGCACGGGAGCATGAGGAAGCCATGATGGAGGAATACCCTTAGATGTTTTAGTATTTTTTATTTTACATGTATATATAATTTGTTCAGATAATTCATAAATAAGGGGGAGGGGAATGTAACACCCCTATAAGGACCCATTATATGTATTGTATATATTTTATTAGGGTGTTGTGATGGGCTTGCATTCCCATGTATACATTTATATATAATGATTTTGGGACTTGCATGCCTATGTGTAAATATATTTTTGAGGCCAATGTGATTAAGGTCATAAAGAATATGTGCTAAAATGCTAGCAAGCCTAGCAATGTAAACACTCATGTTAATAAATTACACCATTGTTGTATACTAAGTTAGACATGAAAGATGGGGAGAAAATACATGGTTCCTAAGCAAAGTAAATAATAAAATATTAATAAAATCACCTTAGTAATATATCCCAAAGTGAAAAAGGCATCTATAATCTAAATTCATACCTTGACCTTTTATCTCAAGTCTAAATGTGAATGGATGGATAGTCTATTTTAGCTCCTAAGTGGTGGGGATAATTTCTTTGGGAAACATTTGGAAAAAATATTTGATGCATATTTAAGTCATGTTTTTCATGGTAGCGAGGGGTTATCTCCATGATTTAATCATCATTCTTTCACCATTTTCCCTCAGGTCCTTGTTGGTTCATGCTAGAGATTGAAGGGTAAGTGAGCTTGTATAGCAACTAGGCCTTGTGACCTAGTAAATCCATTTCCAATCCTACATGGGATTATGTGGCCAATTCCCTTTACTTATCTTGGGTAAGAATGGAGCTTGGAGGGGGAACTAGTTGGGTGGGATTTCCTAGTGTGATACCTATGGGGTTCTTGGAAGACTCTTGAGGATAATAGAAACTCACAGAGCTACAATAATTTGAGAATTCATTATCATCCTATGTTAGAAGCCCTTGAAAGGTGGTGGAATAGCTTGATGGATTACAGAGGTAGAGAATGAGTGCATTACCTTGGGTTGTGTAGGTTGGGTGAAGTGGGATTTTAATTATGGAGGGTACTGGAGTGGGTATCTAGTCTAGTACACTTTTGGAATTGACTTTATGACCATAGTTGGTTCTAGGTAAGCCCTTTCCTTGGTGGAATCATAGCACCACGATAGGGGTGACAAACTACTGAGAGATTTACAGAAGTGAAGTCTATGGTTATGTTGAACATCTATGCTCTGCATCCAATTGGTGATTTGGAAAAGTTAACCATTTATATTATCTTCTTAAAAGTTTTTAAATTTAGGTTTTAACCTTGTACAAAAATTCCATGTAGATGAATTCTAAAGAAAAGAAAATAAAAAATGACTAGAATATAAACAAATACATAAATATTTCCCCTAGATCCCAAAAGCTGGACTAACAGATTAATTTTTCATTATGTTCTTGTTGACATTGTTGGACCCGCCAACATGTCAAGGGGATCTCCCCAGTAAGAAGTCCTAATTAGACCTTAGACCATTTGGTGTAGGAGTCCCAGCAATGGGTCGTAAGGTAATGCCTTGACCGCGATGTCGCACAGAGGCAAGTAAGATAACTTTGTCAGTAGCAAGGGTGTGACTGCTGCAGTGAGTCAAGGAAGGTGAATGAGAGGTTCTAACACATGGGGGGTGAGATGAGTATGCCCCTTAGCAACCTGTAGCAATACTCAGCTAAGAAGGGAACACGTGAGTGAAGTTGCATCACAAGCTGGAAAGCATATCAGTCGACAATCCAAAGTGATGGTTAAACCAACAACACATCTACAACAAGATTTATATAATCGCATAGGAAGTAGTTCATACACAAATACGTAAGTTAAACAACATATATTGCTAAGCAACCATAGTAGTCCAACTACAATAACAACATATGCATGAAAATGTGTTGGCTCTTATTATATAAATAAGTGTAAGTCCCAATCATACAATACATCCATGTAAACCTGCTAGCCCTAATAGTGAAGCGTTATAGCCACATCTGCCTACTCCTCCAAAGAGATGTACTAGCTCCATGCAACGGAGAAGCCAAGGCGCATTACAATATTGTCCAAGATTTCTTCAAGATAGTCTTAATAGAAGCTTGGCTAACCAAAAGCCTATACAATGAGTTATGAGGGGCTATTTATAGCTAAGGGTGGGGTGACCCTTGACATTCCCCTTTGTGACAATTCAACTACCCTCATGACTCTTCACCTACTCTATGAATGTTAAATCCAACTATTGACACTTGACATGACTCAACATTACAATGCACATGTACTCATGTGAGACAACATGGCTTGAGTAAGCCATGCAAGACATCACTGACACTCGGTCCGTTGTGATGAGACCAACTCTTTGACATGCTTGTGATGGTGAAGGTGGTGAGATGATGCCAAGCTAGGTCATCAGTGATGGTGTGCATGCACCTCATGGTGACAACTTACTAAAGTGAACTCTTCCCTCCATTGCAACCAGTGCATTGGTTTGGCTCATTCATCCAACATGTCTACTAACATGCGCATGATCTTCTTGGGCATCATTGAACTGACACACACTAATGCATAATGTCTGTGTTGATCTTCAAGTGTGTGCTGGTGGTCATGCATCAACTTTCTAAAGTACATGTTCAGCTCTAGTTGGACTTGCTTCTTGTCTTCGCCTTGGTGAGTGTGCTCAATGGGTTGGATTGCATGCGTGCGCACAATGACATGCATGTTGTTGAATCCCTTGCATGTAATCAACAACATTGCTCACCATGTCTGCTTCGTTCCAGCTGTTGGGATGGATCTTTAACCTGTAAGGGCACAGTTTCATCCATGAGTGCATGTTGCACCCACTGTTGTTCCTGTTCCTGTTGCAACACATTCGTCTATCTATGCAACTTCATTTTCTTCCTTGAGTTGCTTCTTCAGCACATGCAACTCCTTCTTTGTTCCATTCTCTGTCCTCACGTGATCTTCATGTCGCGCCATCACCTCATAGCCTGAGTCTCCCAAGTTGTTTTCATTATCAGTGGATCTGCTTGATCTTGCAACTTTGTTTTGCCTCTATGTTGTCAACAACCTTCCTCTTGCATTCATTGCATCCACTGCATTCGTTGTGTTTGCTACATTTTCTGCATTCATTGCATTCCTTGTGTTCGGTATGTTGCCTTGAGATGTTATTCATGATGTTGCTTGTTGTGATATCTTGATGTTCTTGTCTATGAAAAACTTGATATCTTCATGAGTAGGCAAGCTCATAGACATTTGATTGACTGCATCTCCATGTATTCTCTGAATGGTGTCTTCGACTCTTCTCTCTTGGAAACCATTATACCTGCACCACTGAGAGGTAGTTGAACACTTGCAATACCTAGAGGCATGGCAACACTCATGGAAGGAAATCTGTCAGTTGAAAACCAAAATGAACTTGAGAACTAACTTGCAACAAACTTGTGTGACTGATCATGAAGCTTGTGCAATTTTGGTCGAGAGGTCGGAAGACTGACTGCCAAGACTACACAAGGCACAGTCTAGGCTACTGGGAGACTGATTGACTACTAGAACTGCACAATGCATAGTCCAGTCTAGCTGCTGACTGATGGGATTGAACAATGCGCAATCTCAGCTAGCAATGGTTGCGGGGTCAGTGACTTCATTGCACAGTTTTCTTGGCCAGCAGTCACTCTCCCTCAGGATTATGCAAAGCAAGCCTAGGGAAAAGCAGTTGGGCAGAAATTCGCATTTCTAGGGAGGAAGGGAGAGCCTTCCCTCTCAATATTGTGCAATGCTGTCTTGGTGAGGCTCTTGGTGAGGCAAAGTCGGGGCTCGGCTGGCCAGACTCACCGACGGGAAACTGAAAGTGATTGTGCATTCTGATACTGAGTGTAAGCATAAGTGCATGATCATGCATGCAAATGGTGAACGACAGATTCAAAAAATGGAACAACATGCATGTGGGTGACGTGAGTCACCGAATCGATGACCATTCACGAAAAGAAGTTTCATACATGCGACAGCAGTGAGATGTTGACGAAAAATGAAACAGTGTTAGCACAAGCTAATATACATGAAAATGACAAAAAGCGTTCAAACAAATCAAGAAAACAATACTCACACTAGTGAAAACACAAAAAGCGACAAAAATGCAAGACAAGGCATGGGACGTAGGCTCACCCCAAATCAGTTGAGCTAAATGTGTCGACTGCTCCTAGATGTGATATGGGATGTGAGAGCTACAAGGTTGATGTGAGGAATGAGCTCTACAGCGTACAGTTTATGATTTTTTAGAACATCAAGGTTGTGACACGCATGCCACAAATCTAGGGAAAGCAACACTTGGTGGGAGGTTTCTGAAATGATCCTTGCATGTAATCTCCAACTGCTAAACATAGATCCCTGAAATAAGGGATGCCTTTGCATGCTACCTTGGGAGAAGTAGCCCATGCATGCAAGTCAGTTTTGCTTGGTCCCGAAGGGAACCGATCAACTTAGTTGCACAGGCAAGGGACTTCTTTACTATTGGAAGGAAATGCACATTTCTGGCTGGGAGCTGGGCTGCCTACCCAAGAGATTTGTGTAATTTCTAGGTAGAGCAGCTAACTGCTACACAGATTTGTGAAAATTATGGGTTGAGTAGCCTTGTTGGGGAAAATTGTGCAATTCCTACTGGGAGAGTTGACTGGCAGAATTGTGCAATCTTGGAGCCCAACAGGCTGCCAGACAAGATTGCATAATTTCTGGAGGGAACGCAGGTTTCCCTCCAAAAATGCGTAATTTTCTTGGGAAGCTTCTCAGCCTGCAACTAGAGCAAGTCTGAGTGAACATCCTGTGAGAGTAATGGATCAAGATGTGATTAATAGGCTACCTTTGTGCAAGCAAAAAACTGAAGCTTGTGAACCTGATGAAGTAAGAAAAGTTTTTGAGAAGGTTGGAAGGGAGGCTCCAAAACGAAGCTAAGGAAAAATTTTGGAGGTTGGTTGTAGCCTCTACAAAAATTCCTTTTAATGTTATGATACATATATATACATCCTGAAGAATTCATAAACCCCAATCCATTAACCCTGGATTAGAACATAGCCGTAGTTCCCTTGACTGGATATACAAAATACTATGGGCAGAAAACCATCATGCCCAAAACCATGTGCAAAACCCATGCACAAAACCATAGGTAGGTCCACCCACCTAATATATGGTCCAAAAAAAATAATTCTAGGGCACTCTCCCGATCCCCGTGTAGGGGGGATACTTCCCCCGATGAAACCCCCTAAAAAGGGGGCTTGCACCCACCCTATTTCAACCAGCGCAATGAATAAGGGGGACTCTCACCCCTTCTCATACCCCCACGCATGTGACTAGTCATGGAAAGAATATAACACACACCCAACATTTTCCCACTTGTTGTTTTCTTTTCCACACAAGGGGTCACAGGAGAGCCTAGTGGTGGGCTTCAGTATTGCAGCAATGATGCTGCAACTCCTGGGACTCCCTTCTTTACTTTTATCAACCCGGTAGTTTGTAACAAACTTGGAAGCGACGGTGTTGTATGCACAAGTACTAGCTCTTGCCGCAGGCTGTCACTTGATCAGCTGGCACAAGTCCACTAGGAGCTTAAGCCAACTTCTATGAGATCTTAGAAGAATATTTTAACTGTGATGGATGAAATCTAACTCAAAGAGGGCTAATCTACTTGCAAAAAGAAGCTGAAATCTGAAAGGAAATGCAAACCCTAGCAAACCCTAGTTTTACTGACTAACCCTACTGGTGCAAGAAAAGAGATGAAAGTTGCATAAATGGATGCCATTGACTCTTGGAAAGGTGAAATTCATGTGACTAAGCTACTTCTGAAGGAAAATATTGAAAACACATCTTTTTGTATTTTTGAGTAATTTTGCAGAATTATTATGCATGTGCTTTAACTATTTTTAACTATGCAGGGGTTAATTGGCGAAAGGAAATGGAGTAGGTGTTTGTAGGAGGTTGGGAAGGTGAGAAGATAGCCTAAGCAGTCCCTAGCACCCTTCCAGAGAGTTTCACAACAATTAGATCTCGAAAAAATTCTCACGTGAACTTCTACAAAAAGTCTGCAGGGGTTCTACAAGATGTTCTACAGAAGCTCTACAGGAAGATCCGAAAGAGGATTTTGGAGGGTTCATGGTGGAAAAACAGTGGGAAAGTGGGAATGGAGGATGGATGAGGATGAAAAGGGGTCTAGAACCTAGTAAATGAGGCTAAGGAATGATTAAGGTGGTTGGATTTGTTCAAGGATGGAGGGAGCAATGTTGCACAAGAATGTGGAAATTAGGGAAAATTGGAAAAGTGTGGCAAATGAAGGGGAGGAATCTTGGATTAGGGGTTGGAGTAGGTTGTATGATGGAGGAAGGGTAGGGAGGGAGGTATCACAGGTGTTCTGCACACTATTTTCCAAAACTAATCAACAAAAACTAGGAAAACCAAAGATCTAACTATTTTGACCTAATTTCACCTAAAAACCAGAAACATGATGAATAGAAGTTTATTGGTAGAAAATCATGCAAGAAAACTATGGAAGCTAAGCAAGAATAGATTCTAAACATGCAAGTACAACTGGTATCAACTTCCCTAACTAAAAATCTAACACTAGCAATTGCATGAAGAGGCAAAAACAGTGTTTTTGTGGCAGCAAGTATGCCTTGGTCTCAGCTCATGGTCCCAAGGAGAGAGAGATGAGATCTAGGATTGCTTGATGGCCTTTTTTCAGATATTTTTTGTTACCAAACTATCAAATCAACCTGAAGCATGAAAAGCTATCTTAACCATCGAAAACAACCTAAGTAACAAAGCAAGATCTTAACCTAAATAACAGAAATTATTCTATGTATGCAGCAAAGACACATAAAAGTACACAAAGGAGGTATTGGCACTTGGGTTGGGCCCAACCCCAAGAGCTACAGCCTCCTAAAAAAGATCAGAGCTGGTGCAAAGCTGGATTCATCTTTATTGATCAAGAAATAGTAGTTACATCCCAAAAACTATCTACAAGAAAAAGCTCGAAAATGTGTTGAAATGCAGAGCTAACCTACTGACTAAAATCTAACTAACATCTGACTAAAATCTAACTAACTAAAATGAGGCCCTAAGCCTTCTTATTTAATCAAATTGAGGACCCGAACAATCCTCCTAAACTTTAGGAACTCGGCTGCCAAAACTTGCAGTTAACAGCAACTTTACTAGCCCTGCTCGACTGCCCTTGTGATCATCGATGTGGTGGCCCTTGAACTCCGAGCTGCTGGTGGAGAATTCAAGGTAAGGACTCATAAATGAAGGTGACACCTTCCTATAAATCCTCTCCCTTGTTGTTCCACGAATTTGGCTATCAAGTGCTCATTAAAACCTTTGATTTTGTCTCAGAATTGACCAAAAATCTGCATAAAGCACACATTAGACTTTTTGGCATAATGACTAACCCAATTCACTCTATTAGCATAAATATAATCAAAACATGCAATAAACTAATGAGAATGGTGGATTAAGTCGAATTAGGAGACTAAATGAGCCCATATAATTACCCATTTTTGGGGCTCATCATCACCCCCTACTAAAAGTGTTGCTCATCCTCTGAGCAACTAATTTATCTCTTCATCTTTGATGGCCCTAGTGGCCTCCTTATCACCCCAAGCTTCTAATGTGGTCTACTCATGTGTGCCATAAAATTCTCCCTTCTTGTCCATGTCCTTCCACTATTCCTCCTATTCTGCTTGTTTGAATTCTTATGCTTTCCTTGGCCTTGAAATACATAGAGGTTTGCCTTTTTCTTTTTCCTTTTTTTTTTTGTAGGTGTGCTTAATGCAGTAAGCACAACTGCTGCTTCCCTTGCCAACATTTAAGGGGATTTCTCTTTCTGCTGTTCTTTTTCTTCACTTCCTATAGAAATCTCTATGCCCACTGTTTCTACTTGTGTCACTGATATCTCAGGGTGTGTCTCTTCTTCCTTTTTTCTCTTCTTTTGTCTTCTCTGCCTCTGTTAGCTTTGCTTCCTCAAGCTCTGTTTTTGTTTTCTTCTCATCTTGTTTAGTTTCTGCCTTCTCTACTTTAGTCTTTTTTTTTTTTGGTTCTGGGTCTTCCTTCTCATCTTCTTTTTTGATTTCCTCCTTTGTTTCAAGTTCTTCTTTCTCCATTTTGGTCTTTTCCTCTTTTTCTATTTCCTCCTCATTTTCCCCTGCCATATTTCTAAAAATATCCCTTTCATGATGTGTAGTGACTACTGGAAATGTTCAGGTGAGGGAGGAAACAAACTCTCAACACTGGAAATAGAGAAATGGCTGAAGTTTGTCTTTCTAGAATTATGAATTTCTCATGTTCTTCTTTTTCACAACATCAATTTGAAATTTTTTCTTCAAACTGTTTCGAACTTGAATTTGCTTCTCAGTTTTTGAAAAAAATCAATACTTTTGACAGAACAGAGAATATTTATAACACAGTGTTTTTTCTTCAGAGAGTGGACAGTCTTGTAAATTTGGTTTTTCACAAGTTGGTTTCTATGGTTGCATCCCTTTTTTCAGAAGAATATGAGAAAGAAAAAGACATATTTTGGATGCAGAGCAGAAAAATGGAGAGACTGTGTAGAACTCAGAGAAGGAAGAAAAACATAGGCAAACTTTTAAGCTTCACTTTCCTTTCTTTCAACCCAATACTGTGTTTTTAATCCTCCACCTTATATAAATATATCCTATGCAAAGTAGATTCCCAAGCCTACCTCTTTTCAAGCTCAAATTTTGACAAAAATCTCAAATTTTCTGGCTGCAGAACTGCTCTCTACCCTTCCTGTAGAAATCTTCTTGTAGACAGTGTTCCTGTAGAATGAAACTGTGCTTCCTGTAGAGACCGATAAGTGGGAGATTTTCAAAAAAATAGGCAAAAATCTAGTGGAGGACGACTGGTTAGCTGCTCTGGAAGTGGTAGATGCGTACTCCAGTCGAGAACGTCATGAAGGCACAGTGAACAAAGAGTGGTGAATGCGTTAACTGAGTTGTCTTTTAACTGCTGGTGTGATTCGTGGTGAGGAGCTGAGGTGGCCGGATGTACGTTGGCCCCATGCAGATTGCAGTGCTATTATGAAACTGTATGCTACTTGCCCGTAATCACTTCCATCAATTACGTTGGAGTTTAAACAGCCACCACTACCTGTTTTCAGTTTTCTTCCCAAGATGGTTGAGCACACGTGCCGATTGCACACACTGAGCGTTGTTTGAACTAGACGAGGCGTTGTTTGAACTGGATGAGGGTGGCTATTTATTTGGCCACTGATCTTGTTTAATCACAACCATCTCACTATCCATGCAGTTCTTAAATTACATTCATGCAGCAGAGGAACAGGTTTAGTCACGTACTTGGAAGTCAAATGCATTTGTTGTGAGGTGTTGTGGCCTTTCCTTCTGCTGCATGCCTTTGTTTCTATGGATGCATGCTAGTCTAGTTGCTAATACATGGCTATTTCTCTTGTGCAGGTATCCTCAGGCTGGATCTAAGCTGCAAGAGTCTGTTTCAACGTTCTGATTTGCACCCTCATGTTGTTGATGCTGGATTTTTGCAGGACAACGACTTGTTTTTTCCATAGCTTCCAAACAATAGTCCGGATTGACCTAAAACTTTCTGAGCATGTTTTTATCATCATTATGCATCTCCCATAGCAAAATTGTGGTCAATGGATCCACAGATTTCAAGAAAAACTGAAAATGGCTGAAGGTGACATAGGTCAATTTCTCGGAAACTGTGCACTGGAATTGGCTGAAATTGCTTGGGCAGGTTACTATCACCCATATGCATCTCCCCATGAAATAGGTTTTGAAATGGATGCATGGATATGGAGAAAATGCAAAAATGGCGGAAGGTGATGGAGGCTGATTTCTTGGAAACCGTGCACTGGAATTGGCTGAAATTGCTTGGGCATGTTGCTATCATCCCTATACAAATCCCCATAAAACAGTTTTTTAAATGGATGCACAGTTTTCAAGTTAGGGAAAAAACAAATTTCTACTCTATGTATTTTTGTATCAAAGCATTCTGCAGTTTTTGCACAGTAAGGAAAAAATGAGCTTGGGCTATAATGCAGACTTGGGTCTCGGCTGATGATGAATCTAGATGGAGGGTAATAGTTATGGTGAGTGAAAAACTGCTGCTTGATTTGTCATTAAGGAGTTTTTGCTGGCAGTATGAAGAAAACAAGATTTTTGTGTGTGACTGTGCAGGAACACAAAAAAATGAGTGCAATGGAGGTGTTCGGAGATGGAAAAAGGTGACATATGGTGATGGATAGAAGCAAGGATGTTTACAGGCCTCATGGATAGATTCCCAACCTTTGTGTCCTCTTCAAAGATCAATTTTGGCTTGTTTGCAAGCTCTATAGGATCTTCCTGTAGAAGACACAAAACTTCTTATAGAAGACACAAAACTTCTGTAGAAGGTGAAATCTCAGCCCGAATGAGACCAAATCTTGGGAAAGGGTAGTGGTCATGGAGGAATGGGTTGTGAAGGATACTTGCAACCTGGTGCTGACCTCTGTATTTGTTTTGAGCGGTCCTCCTAACCTGCAATGTCCTTCCTGCAACCTGCAATTATTCAACAGAAATTAGGTTTATTTTTCTTTTTCTCTTTTCTTCTTTCTTTTCTCTTTTTTTTTTTGAAAACAACTAGGGCACCTCATGGAGGTTTTCGCCCTACTTGCCTACCCTAGGTGCCTCCAAGGAAGGTTTTCACCTAGGGATCTTATTCACTTTTTCTTTTCTCTTCTTTCCAACCCATTGACCGCCTCATGGAGGTTTTCAATCAATGAGCCAATATGAGGTGCTTTCGAGGAGGTTTTCACCTTAGATTTTTGTTTTCCTCTTATTTTCAATTTTTCTTTTTTCTTTTTTCTTTTTTCTTTAGTATCCAGATTTCAGAGACAAAATGATTTGACTTTGAAGGGATCAAACATAGCTAAAGAAGAGAGTACTGCTACAACTTAGTGACTGTATGGAACCATATCTCAATATAGCTCTGATATCCTTGGTCCTTTTGCTAATCTGGATCATTCTTCATGTCACCTTCTACCATGACCTTCTCATCTTCCTCTTTTTGCCGATTTTTCTCTTGAATACATAGAGGATTTGATGGTAACCATGAGGGAGCTCTCTCGATCTCTGATTCTGTTGTCTTCTCTTTAACAAGTGTAGCCCATGGTGCTTTGATCTTCTCTTTTGCATCTTCGTTTGCTGGATGAGGTCCTTCAATGATATCAATATAATCTTTGTTTTGCAATACTCTTCCTGAGCTATGGTGAATATCATTGAGCTCAAGAGGAGTTGTTTGGACATGTTGTGCCTTAGCATTGTAATTGAGTTGAGCTACTCCAATGTGCAGGTTTGGAAATGGCGGTATGGGTAGTTGAGTGGGGGTGTATATTTGAGATGGATGTGGATGCAGTTGTAGTTGGGCAGGTGGTTTCCCATTATATACTTGCTGAGCCTGCCTGTTATTTGGGTTTAGGTTTGGTTGAGCAGGCATTTGGGGCTGCCCTGGTGGAGCAGGAGGCGATGGTTGCAGTTGAGCAGGTGGTGGAGGAAAAGGAGTAGGAGGAGTGTTATACTAGGGCCTCCACCCTTAATGAGGTGCATTCCACTGAGGATGTGGCTGATCATAAGGGTGAAATGGATGAGTAGCTGGTTGAGCATGATATGGAGATGTGAAGGACCAAGGAGGAGGTGTCGACCAGGAAGAATGAGCAGGGGGACCCCAAGAAGGCATGGAAGTGGCTTGATAGGGGTTGTAATAGGTCTGAGATGTCCCTTACATTCCCTGTTGGTAAGGTCTGGGTCCATGTGGCCCTCTGATATGCAACTTTAATTCCGGCAAGGAGGGACACTGATTCGTAGGATGGTCTTTTTCATAGACAAAACACACTTCTATAGAGTGCAATGGACATTTTTTCCTAGGATACTTTCTAGTGCACCTAGGACAAAAGATGGCCAAAGCCCTTTCGGCTTCCTCTTGCTTCCTTTGGATCCACAAGGTATCCATTTGCATGGCAACCATCTGCTTTATCTCGCTCTTGCAATCTTCCCACATGTTTCCAATTTCACCTTCAATTGATGAGTTGGAAGAAAAGGTACTACTCCCAACATTTCTGTTTTCAGCCATTTGCTCCAAAGGAATGTTTTCTTCTTCTTCTCCCCTAGAGGTTCTTCAAATATGTCTTGTCGTCCACCTAGGGGTTCTTCTTAATCACAGTGATCAAAGAAGAGAGAAGGTTGGCTGTGTGAAGCAGTGGGGGTGTTGTGCAAACATTTTTCTGACTTATCTCTACTCCTACAAGGCATGAAAGGAAATCTTTTTGGTTGATTTTTGTTTTTTTTTTTTTTTTGCTTATACCTGTAAAACTGAAATAGATTGAACTGCAACTAACTAAAATCTATCTTGCTAAAATGAAAATGCAGAATTGAAATGAAAGCAGGAAAGGACTAATCTATGTTGCTGAAATTAAATTGCAGGAATGAAATGCTAAGCTACGCTTGCAGAATGGAAATTGTAGAATTGAAATGCTAATCTACGCTTGCAGAATTGAAATTGCGGAATTGAAATGCTAATCTACGCTTGCAGAACTGAAATTGCGGAATTGAAATGCTAATCTATGCTTGCTTGCAGAATTGAAATGCTAATCTATGAAAGCAGGAAATGCTAATCTATGCTTGCTGAAATGAAATGAAAGCAAGAAATTTCTAATTTACTTTTGCGAAAATAAAATTACAAAACGGAAATGAAATAACTACTCTACCCTTGCTTAAATAAACTACTTAGCAGAATGTTGCAGTAGAAAATAGAAGAAAAGAAGCAATCACAAAGTACTTTGACGCTTCCCTGGAAACGGCGCCAAAAAGATGGTGGGCTCCAGTATTGCAGCAATGATGTTGTAACTCCTAGGACTCCCTTCTTTACTTTTATCAACCCAGTAGTTCGTAACAAACTTGGAAGCGACGGTGCTGTATGCACAAGTACTAGCTCTTGCCGCAAGCTGTCACTTGATCAGCTGGCACAAGTCCGCTAGGAGCTTAAGCCAACTTCTATGAGCTCTTAGAAGAAGATTTTAACTGTGATGGATGAAAGCTAACTCAAAAGAGGCTAATCTACTTGCAGAAAGAAGCTGAAAGCTGAAAGGAAATGCAAACCCTAGCAAACCCTAGTTTTACCGACTAACCCTACTGGTGCAAGAAAAGAGATGAAAGTTGCAGAAATGGATGCCATTGACTCTTGGAAAGGTGAAATGCATGTGACTAAGCTACTTCTAAAGGAAAATATGGAAAACACATCTTTTTGTATTTTTGAGTAATTTTGCAGAATTATTATGCATGTGCTTTAACTATTTTTAATTGTGCAGGGATTTATTGGAGAAAATAAATGGAGTGGGCATTTAAAGGAAGTTGGGAAGGTGATAAGATGGCCTAAGAGGTCCCTATCACCCTTCCAGAGAGTTTCACAGTGATTAGATCTCGAAAAAATGCTCACGTGAACTTCTACAGGAAGTCTGCAGGGGTTCTACAGGAAGATTTGAAAGAGGATTTTGGAGGGTTCATGGTGGAAAAACAGTGGGAAAGTGGGAATGGAGGATGGATGAGGATGAAAAGGGGTCTAGGACCTGGTAAATGAGGCTAAGGAGTGATTAAGGTGGTTGGATTTGTTCAAGGAAGGAGGGAGCAATGTTGCACAAGAATGTGGAAATTAGGGCAAATTGGAAAAGTGTGGCAAATGAAGGGGAGGAATATTGGATTAGGGATTGGAGCAGGTTGCATGATGGAGGAAGGGTAGGAAGGGAGGTATCACAGGTGTTCTACACACTATTTTCCAAAACTGATCAACAAAGACTAGGAAAACCAAAGATCTAGCTATTTTGACCTAATTTGACCTAAAAACCAGAAACATGATGAATAGGAGTTTATTGGTAGAAAATCATGTAAGATAACTATGGAAGCTAAGCAAGAACGGATTCTGAACATGTAAGTACAACTGTTATCAACTTCCCTAACTAAAAATCTAACACTAGCAATTGCATGAAGAGGCAAAAACAGTGTTTTTGTGGCAGCAAGTATGCCTTGGTCTTAGCTCATTGTCCCAAGGAGGGAGAGATGAGATCGAGGATTGTTTGATAGCCTTTTTTCAGATATTTTCTATTACCAAACTATCAAATCAACTTGAAGCATGGAAAGCTATCTTAACCATCAAAAACAACCTAAGTAACAAAGAAAGATCTTAACCTAAATAACAAAAATTATTCTATGAATGCAGCAAAGACACATAAAAGTACACAAAGGAGGTGTTGGCACTTGGGTTGGGCCCAACCCCAAGAGCTATAGCCTCCTAAGAAAGATCAGAGCTGGTGCAAAGCTGGATTCATCTTTATTGATCAAGAAATAATAGTTACATCCCAAAAGTTGTCTACAAGAAAAAGCTCGAAAATGTGCTGAAATGCAGAGCTAACCTACTGAGTAAAATCTAACTAACATCTGACTAACTGAACTGAGGCCCTAAGCCTTCTTATTTATACAAATTGATAATCCCAACAATCCTCCTAAACTTTAGGAACTCAACTGCCAAAACTTGCAGTTAACAGCAACTTTACTAGCCCTGCTCGGCTGCCCTTGTGATTATCGATGTGGTGGCCCTTGAACTCCGAGCTGCTGGTGGAGAATTCGAGGTAAGGGGTCATAAATGAAGGGGACATCTTCTTACAAATCCTCTCCCTTGTTCTTCCACAAATTTGGTTGCCAAGTGCTCATTAAAAGCTTTGATTTTGTCTCAAAATTGACCAAAAATCTGCATAAAGCACACATTAGACTTTTTGGCATAATGACTAACCCAATTCACTCTATTAGCATAAATATAATAAAAAACATGCAATAAAATAATGAGAATGGTGGATTAAGTCGAATTAGGAGGCTAAATGAGCCCATATAATTACCCATTTCTGGGGCTCATCACCTAGTCATTGGTCCAGCCCTGCAACACCCATTGTTTCTCTACATCAAAAAAACTTCTCAGTTCTCACAGACTTCATCAATGCATTTACATCATTCTTTAGAGTGTCCACCTTTACCAGCAATAAATTTTTGTCCGCAATAATATCCCTTACAAAGTGATACTGAACATCAATGTGCTTTGTCTTTGAATGATAATCATGGTTCTTTGCCAAGGAAATTTCACTTTGGCTGTCACAGTCTATCCTTATAGGTCATTGTACTAACCCCATACTTGAACATAATCTATGCAACCAAACTAATTCCTTGCTTGCATGAGTGGCTACCATGTATTATTCCTTTGCAGTTGAAAGTGCCACTATAGACTTTCTCTTGCTCATCCAACTTACTCCACCTACAAATAGGTTAAACACATACCCACTTGTAGATCTTCTTCGATCCATATCTCCAGCCAAGTCTACATCAACAAAGCCAAGGATGTCCAAAACTTTGTCCAATCCTAGTCTTCCTTGGTAGCACAAATCATAATCACTAGTGCCATGCAAATATCTGAAAACCCACTTCACTAGTGTCCAATGCTCCTTCCCTAGTTTTGACATAAACATGTTCAATACTCCCATTGCATGTGAAATTTTTGGTCTAATACATACCATTTCATACATAAGGCTATCGACTGCACTTATGTATGGAACATGGGACATGTCCTCTTCCTCTTCTTATGTCTTGCGACATTTTTCAGTAGATAACTTTACACTTACAGAAATAGGAACCTTCACCAGTTTACTATCCTTCATATTAAACCTCTGCAATATTGTCTCAACTTACTTCCTCTGGTTTAGCCATAGCTTCCTCTTTTCCCAATCTCATTTAATTTCCATGCCCAAAATATAGTTTGCAGCACCAAGATCCTTCATGTTGAAATTGGAGGACAATTGGGTCTTCAAATCCTGGATAATTTCTTTGTCATTTCCAATCAGCAACATATCATCCACATACAAGACCATATAAATAACATGGTCACCAATTAATTTAAAATACACGCAGTGATCTGCTTTGCTTCTGGTGAAGCCAAGTCCTGGTATATATGTGTCAAATTTCCTATACCACATCCTTGGTGACTATTTTAACCCATACAAAGAATTTTTTAACCTGCATACCAGTTCTTTCTTTCCCTTCACCACAAATCCTTTAGGTTGCTTCATGTAGATCTCTTCTTCTAGATCCCCATGAATAAATGTTATCTTCACATCCATTTGTTCTACCTCAAGATCAAAAGTAGCAACAACAAATAAAATTAATCTAATGGAAGCTACCTTAGAAATAGGAGAAATAATATCACAAAAATAAATTCTCAACACCTGAGAGTAACCTTATGCTACCAACCGAGATTTATATTTCTCCACCTTTCCTTTTGCATTCATCTTCTTCTTAAACACTCGTTTTCTTCCAATGGGTTTCCTTCCATCTGACAACTCCACCCGATCCCAAGCCGCATTTCTATCGAAAGATGCCATTTCATCAACCATGGCCTCTTTCCATAGTTTTTAATCCTTTAAATATACTTCCTCCTTGACAGTTCTGGGATCATCATCATTAATATATAAATAAAAATTTGAAAAGAAATAAGATGGACTATACCTTTCTGGTTGCCTTCTTTCTTGAACTGATCTTCTCACAATTGGATTTTGTGGCTCTTCATCTTCTGATTCTTGTTTTGTTGTAGAGTTTGATTCTTCTTCCTTTAGCTCAAACTCTATCTTTTCAAGTTCCTTTGGTAGGACTTCATGTTTAATAACACCTTTCACCTCTCTAAAGACCACATCTTGGTTTTACACAACCTTCCTTGTTTCTGGGTTCCAAATCTTATAAACTTTTAAATCATCCTTCTACCTAATAAAGATGCACCTTTTAGATTTACTATCAAACTTGGTTCTTTTCTCCTTTGGAACTGCATCACATCCAAATACCCCCATATGTGAAAGAGAGGGATTCTTACAAGTCCATACCTCATGTGGAGTCTTATCGTCCAATGTTGATGAAGGTGATCTATTAACTAGGTAAAAAGTAGTCTCCACCGCCTTTGCCTAGAACTCTTGTCCTAACTGGGCACCACTGAGCATGCTTCTTTCCTTTTCCATCAATTTCCTGTTCATTCTTTCTACAACACCATTTTTCTGAGGTGTGTATGGATTATTCTCTTGTTGTGTTATACCACTCTTCTTACAAAAATCTTAAAATTCCTTCTTGCAAAACTCTCCACCATTATCTGTCCTTAGCACCTTTATCTTTTTCTTTGTCTATTTTTCCATGATAGCCTTAAATTCTTTAAACTTGTCAAAGACTTAATATTTCTTCCTGAGGAATTATATCCATGTATTCCTTGATGAGTCATCTATAAATGATACATAGTACATAGACTTACCTAGTGATGGAATTTACACAGGTCCAAACACATCACTGTGCACAAACTCTAATATCCCTTTTGCCCTCTTAGCACCAGAGGGGAAACTCACCCAATTTTGCTTCCCATATACACAATATCCATAGAAATCGAAATCCATAGAGAGATTATACATACCTTCTACCATACCATTACCATGAAGTATTCGAAGGCCATTCTCTCCAATATGTCGAAGCCTTTGATGCCATAGCATTGTATTTTCTCTAGACACCACTACATTTTCTGCTCCACTTACAGGAACCACAGAACTGTTGCGCCCATCAATAACAGTACTATCCAGAAGCTTGTATAGAGTTCCAATCTGAACTCCCCGCATCAATACCCATGCTCCCAGAACCATCTTGCAGGTATCTTTATCGAACATTATTTTTACAGCTGCATCATCCAACTTTCTTATAGAAATCAGATTTTTGGCCAATGCATAAATATCAAAACCAACCATAAGTGTTATAATCCTTCCACCTTGAAAATTTAGCTTGAATTTTCCATTTCCAATGATTCTATCCTTCCTGTCGTCCCCTAAGAAGACATCACCACCATCATATTTCTCATACTCGCAAAACCACTCCCTATGGGGAGTGAAGTGAAAGGATGCACCTGAGTCAATCAACCATGCTTGATCATGTTCATGTGTACTTGAAGAAGAATCCAAGTACACATCCCCACCTTCATCTAAGGTGGTTTTCACCTCTATAAAAAGAGAATAATTAGATCCCTTTCCTTTCTAAGAAGCTTTAGATCTACAATCCATTTTGAAGTTCCCTTCCTTTCCGCATTTCTAGCACACCTTTACAAGTTTTCCTAGAGATTTAGATCTCCCACTTGACGTCTTATTTTTGTCTTTGTTCTGGGACTATCCTTGTATAGACAAAGAATCTCCATTATGGCCCTCCATATTTTTTCATCTCATCTCATCCAATAGCAAGGATGAGACTATTTCATCAAAATTCAAGGTAGTTATATTGCTACCTATCGCAACAACGAGACTACCCCACAAATATGGTAGAGAACACAGCCAACTAATGAATTTATCTTCATTTGAAGTTTTAATGTCAATATATAACAAGTAGCTTACCATAGTATTAAAGGCGTTCAGATGCTCTGTCACCGAATCTCCATTCTTCATCCTCAGGTTGTATGTCTTTTTCCATAAGAACAATTTGTTCACTAGAGACTTAGATTGGTACAAAGTGCCTAACTTTTCCCACAAATCCTTCCCCGTAGCTTCCCTTGATACATTTAATAATACTGAATCTAAGATACCCAACCTCTGAGATACACAACCGTATTGTGGTCTTTACCTTCTAATCCAACTTTGCCTAGTCTTCATTTGACATTGTCATTGGTTTAGTACCCAGATTTACCGTGATCCATTGATCTTTATCCACCAACAGATCCTCCATATTGAGTTTCCATAACTCAAAACTCTGACCATTAAATTTCTTTATTTCTATCTTTGCACTACTCGCCATCTTCTTTCATCCCAAGAATCAATCACATAAATCTCCCACTGAATAGGGTCTATCACAGGCCTGAGAAAAACCCCTAAGAGAAAAGGAGTCCCCTTGAAGCTGAAACAACTCCGATACAAAATGTAGGTTTTAACCCTGTATAGAAATTACCTACAAACGAATTCTAAAAAATTAAAAATAAACAATGATGAGAATATAAAACAAATACACATATATTTTCCCTGGATCCCAAAATCAGGATTACCAGATTGATTTTTCATTATGTTCCTTTCAATGTTACGATATATATATATATACACACACACACACACACCGAAGCATTCATAAACCCCGATCCATTAACCCTAGATTAGACAATAATCGTAGTTCCCTTGACTAGATCTACAAAATGCCATGGGCAGAAAACCATCATGCCCAAAACCATGTGCAAAACCCATGCATAAAACCATAGGTAGGTTCGCCCACCTAATATAAGGTCCAAAAAAATTCCCAAGGCATTGCACCAGACCTCGTGCAGGGGGGCTACCACCCCCTGAAACCCCCTTGTGACCCCCCAGCTTCACCCGGCACAACGAAAATGGGGGTCTATCCCCCCTGCGCATGCATATAGTCATGGAAATAATATAACACACACCCAACATCAAATGCTTAATGATGTGTTTAATCTTGTATATGCATGTTGTGGATATATTATGTGAGACATGCATATTTGTATTGGCATTCTAATTATGTGAATTAATGCATAAAAATGGTAATATGCATAAGACAAGTGTGATATGCCCAAATTATGGTACCAAGGATAACTTAATGCAAGGCCTAAGTCTCATAATGTGACCAATATATATTATCGAGTAGTTTAGTTGAATATTACAAAATGAATTGATGCAAACAATCAAGAGACCACAGATCCATTCAAATAGTTAACAAAATTTAATGTATAGTTAATTAATTTATATAGTCAATGGCAACTGACCATTTATGTAGTTAGTATATATTAGACTTGAATACCTAGTTGATCGATAGTTGATTGGAAATAGATATGCAAATATGCTCAATTTATGTTTAGTTATAATCATTGCATAGTGGGTTTAGTTGACTTTTGGGACAAATTTGTTATTAGAAATAAGTTTAAAAAGGAAAATTTAGTATCAAAGTGTAGAGAAATGGAAAATTATGCTTCTCACAATGCCCCATGCTCTCAACAATGGACAAAGGGTGTTGGTTACACTTCATTATCGTCCTTAGGTACAATACACTATGGAATAATTCCTTCTAGGAGGATCATTTGATGGTGTTACCCTACCATAAAGGTTCTTATCTATATTCTTATGTTCCTTATGGTTTGATTGTTTTTATATTTAAATTTTAATTGAATATTGTTGAATTTAGGAGCTATCTTTGATTTTTATCTAACATAATATACTACAAATGGTATTAGAGCTCTTTCATGTACACAAAGTGGAAGATTTTATTTTCTCTTTTACAAATTTTTGAAGGAAAAGAGAGAATGGTAAAATTTAGTTTAATTTCTAAAAAACTCCATGTAGAGTCTAAAGAAACTAGCCATAGGTATGAGTTTCTCTTGAAAAAAATCATTTTCAATTAAAAATTAAATCAAACTCTAGGAAGTGGAGTTATTGTTCATTTAAAATAAATTATTTTATGGTTTCTACTAGTGATGAACATGCAATTTGAAGTTATATATATTTTGATCCAACATGTCCCTTAAATTCATTAATAAACCCTTAAACTTTAGAGACACCATAAAGAACATAAAAATATAGAGAAGAATGCATAAGACAAGTAACAATATGACTTACTCCTTACAGAATGAATAACTCCACAAATGATTCTTGTTACAAGCATCAAAACCTGAACTATATCAATAAAGTGATACTCATGTGCATTTAAACTTTCTCATTAGTACTCCCAAGGGTGGATGCCAAATAATATTTATTGTTATATTATTTCTTCTTATCTATCTTGAAAATTTATTTATTACCAATTAACTACCAAGTGGGTCTATTCCATGATAATGTTAATGTTACATTTATTATCTCCTTGGGTACCTCCCTATATACCCCATATTATTATTTGTAGGTACATTATAGGATTTTGTGAAAGGGTAAATAATTGTAAGGAAGTCACTAATGTATAGTTAAGCTTTCTATTTCATGTTAATTAATGTAAGAAAAGTTGGAGTGTGATGTTCTATTACTGGATGTTTGTGAAGTTGACATTTATACTCCTTATTTATGGTATATAGCTGATATTTTTCTAAGAAGAGACAATAAATGAAAGTCAATTAAAGAATTATTACATTATGTTATCAATATTTATAGGGATATGAAAACAATTTTATTAATTTATGGTATTTAAACCAAGTGTTTTTTTTAACAACAATAAGAATTTTGTAGCATTGGTTGTAATATGTAAAGAAAATATCCAATGGAGACAATATTAGAAGAGGATTTTATATCATGGTCAAACTATATGGTGACTTGAGTTAGTTCTAAGTGAATATGAAGTTGTTATGTTAATCCAAGTGTTTTCCCCCTAAGATGCTAATTTGGTTGCCTCTCATGTGTAAATGTTGTAAATATGCTAATATGAATTCTTAATGTGTATCTTAAGTCCATGTCCCAAATAATGAATGAATAGGTGTATATTTTCAATAAACATGGTTCAATTTTACCATGGAGAAGAAGGAAATGTAAATATTATATAGAAAATTAATATAAAAATTTAGTGCCAATTGCAAAATAACATGAGACAAATTATGAGTCCCATTAGGTAGAAGTGATCCATGTGGATATTAATGGCCACCCACCTATTCCACTTGGACCCCCACCATTATTTCTTTTGGTTTCCTTAATTGTAGCATAGTTTATGATTTTTTGGCAGTTTTTCGGGTCCTGAACTTCCAGAACCTTTTTGAGGCCCTAAATGATGTTTTTTTGGGAAACGAGAAAACACATACCTTGTGCCAGGGGTTTGCAGTTGAAAGTGGCAGTCCTCATATAGATATTTCTAATGAGGTATTGTACACATCAAATGTAGATTGTATGTCAAATTTATGACCCTGGGAAGTTGGTGTACCAATTTACCCCAATAAGGCTCACAGAATTTTGGCACTTCATCTCCTAGGGTTAGATTTTTAGATGTCTATGATTTTCCATTATTCTTCAATAATAAATAGGCCTTAGAGCCTCATTGTAACATAGTTCAGAAGGCATGTAGCCACCACATCTCTTCTTAGAGATAAGCTACCATCACCTGAGCTAGTTTATTTTCATTCTGCATGTGAACAGTTTTCAATACTTTGTTATTAATGACTTGAAGTTTTGTTTTGTGGTAACTTTGTGTTTTTGTTCATATCTATATTTATTTATTTTCCTTCATAATATGGATTAGTGGTATCAGAGCATTCTTCTCTTTCTTTATTTTTTTGTGCATGTCCCCAATGAGGTCAGGGTATAAGGAGTTAGGGCTCGAACTGGTTGAACCTTTGCAAGACCGACCTCCCATGGTGGAAGAAAAGAAAGATGAGGGAGCAGGAGATCCTTTCAAAATATTGCACGAAGAATCCCTCAAGCGACAAAGCAATTCAATCATGGATAACTTTTCCCAGATCCTTTGGTGGATACCCACCGGTGACACATCTTGATCCAATAGTCATTTTGGAGGTGCCGCCCCCTTCAAGATAAAAGTAAACTTTGATATCCCTGTATTCGAAGGTCAAATAGATCAAGATGTTGTGTATAAATGGTTGAATTTATTGGAAGGCTAATTTTTAGTACATAGTTTCTCTAACAGGGATAATATTACTTTTGCACTCCTTAAGGTTGCCCCCCATGTGAATGGCTAGTGGGAAACCTACTATGAGAAAAGGGTTGAGGAACCCTATCTATTTACATTCATCCCCCCTTGGAACTTTTTTCGAGATGATGTCAAGGAATAGTATTACCCCTTAGGGATCTATGAAGACAAGTACATATAGTTGACCAAATTATGAAAACAAAGGGACCAAGATGTGCACGAGCTCAAAAATATTTTTCATACTCTATGTAAAAAGTTGGGTATCAAATACTATGAGTGACATATGGTGCTCAAGTACCATGGTTTTCTTCACAAATACATTTAGGAAGAAATGGGGTTCCTAGAAATCTCCTTTCTTGGTGTAGCATATCAATATGTTGCCAATATTGAACAAAAAATTAAACAAAATAAGTGTGACTTTGGATCTGTGAATCAGAAGCAGAGAAAGAGCACACCAAACCGAAAAACAAGGGATAAAGCCAAGGTGGGGTGACCCAGGACAACCTGTCGAAGCTGTAAAAAAATAACAACACCACGAATAAAAATTAGGACACAGGAAAGTGATGTGAGTTCCATAAAAGCCCCACTCATAACACAAGTGAGTGTCAATCTGAGTAGTCACTGGTGTCTGAACTGAAGGCTTGAAAAATAGATGCTTGTTTCGACTTTGATTCAAAACCTACCAATGGGAATGATAGAGGGGAGTAGATTGTTGATGTGGAGCCTCGAGCCACCATTGTCACCACCAAGATCTATAAGATTGAACCCGAATATCCAGAGGAGGGGGAGCGCCTCTTCCACTCACAAATGTGGGTGAAGGGTTCTTCACTACAATTCATTGTTGACAATGGGGGCCAAAATAATATCATTTTAGTAGAGGTCATGAAGTGGTTGGGCTTATCGACCACACCACATCCATAGTCATACACCAATGGGTTGCTTCACCAAGGACGAGATTTTCTTATCAACCAGCACTGTTTCCTTCCCTACAACATCAACCCCTTCACACATGGGGTACTATGTGATGTTTCTCCTCTTGAATTTTTTGATGCATTATTAGGCCAACCATACTTTTGGAAGTGTAATGTTGTGTATGAGTCTAGGCCTTGCACTATTATTATTATTTTGGGCAATAAGTTATACAGGATACTGGAGGTAGCCCTAACTATTGTCATCTCTTCGATCTCTACTAAGCAATGAAATAAGATCATCTCCCATATATGGAGCTTTTTTTTCTTTCTAGTTTGATATCAAAGTAAAGGAAAGATCGTAGCCACATCCATGGCCCCTCGGAAGGGTTCCTCCACATAGCAAAACTAGGTACATAAGGTCATGCAAGAATACATGGGCATCATCTCCTCACCCATAAGGGTACCATTGCACTGTTAGGTCAAGCATTCGATCAATCTGACTCTCGAAGC
The DNA here is from genome assembly GCA_031772625.1 of Pinus tabuliformis. Classification (NCBI taxonomy): domain Eukaryota; kingdom Viridiplantae; phylum Streptophyta; class Pinopsida; order Pinales; family Pinaceae; genus Pinus; species Pinus tabuliformis. The sequence goes on along the minus strand of CM062805.1, from coordinate 599,663,169 downwards.
ACCCCTACCCAATGGGACGATATACTAGCACTCCATTGTGGAAAATGAACATATCGAGTGGCATATCCAGGATTTTCTCCCAAAAGGGCACTTATGACCAAGTTCCTCATCTTGTGGGAGCCAAGGAAAATTTTAAGGATGGAAAAATATCATGAAGTTTAAAAACATTGGCAAATCTCACTAGTCCTTAATATGCAAACTATAAAATGTTTATTAATAAATTTGTAAAATTATTAAAATTTATAATGATTTCACATATAGTCTCTATATAATGTTGGTGATTTTTAAGGTAAAATAGTTTTAAATTGTAAAATTTGGGTGAAACAATTTTAGAAAAAAGGGAAATTGACAAATATTTTTTTTGGAAAAATCATGGAAAATTAGCACACTTGCAAATATTATCCCATAAAATTTTCCATGGTGGGAACCGGTTGTACTTTTCCAGAAGAAGGATGGGACCCGAAGGCTCTACATTGATTATCGAGCACTAAAAAAATCACTGTCAGGAATAGATATCCAATCCCATGGATTGATAACCTTCTAGAATAACTCAAAGGGGCTAAATATTTCAACAAGATAAATCTAAAGTATGGCTATCATCAAGTTCGAGCAAAGCCCAAAGGTGTATGGAAGACTACCTTAAAATCTAAGGAAGTCCTTTTCCAATGGTTGGTCATGCCCTTCAGGATGACAAATTCCCCTGCTACTTTTATGAGGCTGATGGATGATATCTTGCAACCCTTCACCAACTTGTTCATCGTTATTTATATGGACAATATCCTAATCTTCAACAAGAATTGGGAAGAGAACTTGCAACACATTCGATAGGTCATTCAAACCCTACGACAACAAAAATTATGTTCCAACTTTGAGAAATGAACCTTTGGCATCATCCAAGTCCAATAACTAGGTTACATCATACATGAGCAAGGTGTGTATGTGGATCTGACTAAGATCCAAGTCATTAAGGATTGGCCAACCCTTACCACTCTAACATAGCTTCGCAGCTTTTTGGACCTCACAAATTTTTATCATAGGTTCTTGTTTAGATTCTCTCATATCAATTGGATTTTGATTGAAATTACCAAGGGTGAAGCGAAAGAAAAGATTTCCTAGTCCCAATAGAAGGCATTTGTTGAGCTTAAGTAATACCTCTCCTCTGCACTTGTACTCACATTGCCAGACTTGCAGCAACCATTTGAAATTGGGATAGATTCCTCTAACTATGTTATTGGTAGAGTCCTCACCCAGTATAGGCATCTAGTGGCCTATCATAGTGAGACATTTTCCAATAAAATTCGGAAGTACCCCACCTATGATAAAGAAATGTATTCTATCATGAAGGCTTATCAGGAATGGAAGGAGATGGTCATCCACACCAATCACCAACCTCTTTAGCTTATACAAACACAAGGGATGTTTCAAAATGATCACCATTAGAAGTGATCTACATATCTGCAAGAATTTTGCTTGAACATTAAATACCAAAAGGGAAGCACCAATCATATTGTAGATTGCCTCAGTCATCCCCCAGTTGAAACACTGAATATTGTTATAAACTATTATGGCCATAATACCTCTATATGGTCGCAACTATACAAAAATGATCTAGAATTTTCCACCACATACCAGATGCTAGTGGATGGAAAAAAGTTCATAATTTCCACCTCTAGGATGCATTATTATGCTATCTGGCCACCTCTTTGTTCCTTCAAGTGAGTGTTCCAAGATAATTTGGGAGGAACACCACAGTTGAGTCATGTGACACTTTATTTTGGAGAAAAATGTGGTCATACAAAATAAGTACTTTTATTAGCCAAAACTCTAACAGGATTTTGGAAAATATATCAGATCCTACACTACCTGTGTCATCGCTAAACCAACCATCAAGAAGAAAGGCCTATACACTCCTCTGCCTACTCCCAACTAGCCTTGGGAATCCATCTCCATGGACTATATGTCTAGACTCCCTTCCACCAAGCATGGCAATGACTATCTATTTGTTGTCATGGACGGATTTTCTAAGATGGCTATACTGACCAGAAGAGTATCACAATAGAGAACACTACCAAACTCTTCTTTAAAAGAGTGTGGGTACATTTTGGGATATAGCAAACCATTATATCAGATTGAGATAGTAGGTTCTTGAGCACATTTTTTTTTATCCTTTGGACACTGTTGGACACCAAGCTCACCAAGTCAACTACATTTTGTCCATAGATTGATGGCCGGAAAGAGGTTGTCAACATGATGATAGTGCACATACTTTGTAAGTACAACTATAAGCATCCATGAACCTTGGATGAGACCCTTCCCTATGTGCAACATAGTTATAACAGAGCTCTCCATAACTCGAACGGCTGCAATCCCTTTCAAGTGGGTCTGGGATCTTAACCATTGTGTCCAATTGACATCGTCATGCCTCATGCGACTACATAGACAAAATCCTTAAATTTACAGTCCAAGGATGATAAAGAAACCACATTTATTGAATGCATCCAGCACATCCACCAGAAGGTTCATGACATATTATAGAAGTCCAGTGCTAACTACAACCAATGACATGATCAACATCGGGTGCCACACAAGTTTCAGGTGGGTGATAAAGTTTGGTTGCATTTGTAGAAACAATGCCTTATCGGAGCCCATCAGAAGCATAAAACCCTCTGATATGGGCCTCACACCATCACCAAGGCTATAGGAGACAATGCTTTTGAGCTCAAAAATCACCCATTCCTTGGCCCACACCCAGTGTTCAATGTGGACCACCTTGAGCCATACTTTCCACCATTACTTGACACATCAAACATTGCATAACTCACACCAACAAAGCTAAACCTATACTGCGTGTAACAGGACAGAATTGATTAGGCCATGGACATGCAGCTCAAGAAAACTCACCAACAGAACATCCAACTGTATTGGGTTGTCAATGGTGGCCAACTCCTACACCAAGGCAAGTGGCTTACTAAGGACCAAGTTCAGCAGAAGTTTCCTCATCTCGTGGAGGCACTCAACGCAATGGGGACCATTGCTTCCTAAGGGGGAAGGACTAATCCAAGTTGATATTGCTGGCCACCCACCAATTCCACTTGCACCTCCACCATTATTTCTTTCAGTTTCCTTAATTGTAGCACAATTTACTGTTTTTTGTAGTTTTTCGGGTCCTAAACTTCTGAAGCTATTTTGAGGCCCTAAGTGACAATTATTTGGAAAAGAGAAAAAATCGTAGGGTGCAATAGGGGTTTGTAGTCGAAATTTGTAGTCCTTAGATAGATATTCCTAATGCAGTATCATACATGTCAAACAAACATCATATGCCAAAGTTACAACCCTAGGAAATTGATCTACCAATTTACCCCAATGGGGCCCACAAAATTTTGGCACTTCATCTCCTAGGGTTAGATTTTTGGATGTTTAGGATTTTCCATTATTTCTCAATAATAAATATGCCTTAAAGCCTCATTATAACATAGTTTAGAACCCATGTATTTGCCATATATCTTCTTAAAGATAAGCTACCATCATCCGAGCTAGTTTCTTTCCATTCTGCGTGTAAATAGTGTCAGTACTTTGTTATTAATGAATTGAAGTTATTTTTTCGTTGTATCTTTGTGTTTCTATTCATATATTTATTTCATTCTTTTGCTTAATAAATCCGGATCAGTGGTATTAGAGTGGTTTTCTCTTTCTATATTTTTTTTTCATGCCCCCAATGAGGTCGATGTATAAGGAGTGAGGAATCGAACTAATTGAACCTTTGCAAGACTGGCCTCACTAACCCTGACGACCTCCTATAGCGAAAGACAAGAAATATGAGGGAGAAGGAGATCCTTTCAAAATATTTCTCAAAGAATCGCTTGAGCAACAAAGGAACGCAATGATGGACTACTTTTCCCAGATCCTTTGGCGGATGCACAACAGAGACACATCTTCATCCAATAATCACCTAGGAGGCGTTGCTACCTTCAAGGTACAACTAAACATCGATATACCTATATTAGAAGGTCAAATAGATGTAGATGTTGTAGATAAATGGTTGAATATATTGGAAGGCTACTTTTTTGTCCGTATTTTCTCTAATATGGAGAAGATCACTTTTGCACTGCTTAAGGTTGCTCCCCATGTCAAGGAATCGTGGGAAACTTACTATGAGAAAAGGGTCGAATAACCCTCTCTATTTATAGCCACCCCATCTTGGAACTCTTTCTGAGACGTTGTTAAGGAACAATATTACCCCATGGGGAGCTATGGGGACAAGTAAATACAATGGACCACACTACGATAACAAAGGGATCAAAATGTGCATGAGCTCACAAATATTTTTCATACTTTACACACAAAATTTGGTATCAAAGACTCTGAGTGACATCTGGTGCTGAAGTACCATGGTTATCTACAAAAATACATTTAGGAAGAAATCAGGGTCCTTGAAATCTCCTCGCTTGGTGTAGTGTACTGATATGATGTCAGTATTGAACAAAAATTTAAACAAAAGAAGTGCGACTTTGGATCTCCTAATCAGAAGCAGGGAAAGAGTGCCCCCAAAATATAGAAAAAAGGACAGAGCTAAGGTGGGGTGACCTGGGACAAAGTATCAAATCCATAAGTAATGAACAACTCCATGAAGCTAATGAAGGACATAGGAAACTGGTGTGAGTTCCATAAAATCCCCACTCATAACACAAGTGAGTATTAAGCCAAGCAATCACTGGTGGCCAAATTGAAGGCTTCCGAGTCAAATGCATATTTTGAACCTAAGTTAGAACCAAACAACGGGAATGACAAAGGGATGCATATTATTGATGTGGAGCCCAACACCACTGTTTACACCACTAAGATCTATAATATTGAGCCAAAATATCTAGAGGAGGGGGAACATCTCTTCCACTCAAAAATGTGGGTGAAGGGTTCTCCAATGTTGTTGATTTTCGACTACGAGAAATAAAATAACCTCATTTCAGTAGAGTTCATGAAGCATTTGGGCCTATCGACCACACCACACCCACAACCATACATCATCGGGTGACTTCACCAAGAACTTGATCTCTCCATCAATCAACAATGTCACCTTCCTTATAACTTCAAGCCCTTCATGGCTGAGGTATTGTGTGATTTTTCTCGTCTTGAAGTTTTTTATGTATTATTAGGTTAACCATACTTGTGGAAGTGTCATTTTGTATATGAGTCTAGGCAGCACACTGTTATTATTACTTTGGGAAATAAGTTATACAATATATCAAAGGTAGCCTTTCCTACCACCATCTCTTCGATCTATGTTAAGAAATGCAGTAAGATCATCTCCCAAACTGGGAATTTCTTTTTTCTTTCTGATTCGATCTCAAAGTAAGTGGAATATTGTGGCCATATCCATGTCCCCCTGGAAGGGTTCCTCCAAGCAGTAGAAGCAGGTGGATAAGGTCATGGAAGAATACAGGGAGATCTTCTCCTCACCTGTAGGGGTACCCTTTCATTGTCAGGTCAAGCTTTCCATCGATGTAACTCTTGGAGCACCCCTACCCAATGGGTGATATGTCATCACTATATACTAGAAAATGAAGAGATCAAGAGTTAAATCCAGAATTTGCTGCAAAAAGGGCACATCTGACCAAGTTAATCACCTTGTGGGAGCCCAATTGTAATTTCATAGAAGAAGGATGGGACTTGGAGGTCTACATTGATTATCGGGAAACAAAAAAAATCACTGTCAAGAATAGGTATCAAATCCCATCAATTGATGACCTTTTGGACCAACTCAAGGGGGGCAAGTATTTCAGCAAGATCGATATGAAGTATGGCTATCACTAGGTTCGAATAGAGCCCACAAGTGTATGGAAGACCAATTTCAAATCTAAGGGAGGTCTCTTTGAATGGTTGTTCATGCCCTTCAGGTTGAAAAATGTCCCTGCTACTTTCATGAGGTTGATGGATGACATATTGTGGCCTTTCACCAACTCATTCATCAATGTTTATCTAGACGACATGCTCATCTTGAGAAAGATTTGGGAAGAGCACTTGCAACACATTAGACAAGTCCTTCAAACCCTATGATTGCACATATTGTATGCCAACTTGAAGAAATTCGCCTTTGGCATGAGACAAGTCCAATATATGGGTTACATCATAAATGAGAAAGGCATACATGTGGATCTAGATAAGATCCAAGTCATTTAGGATTGGTTAGCCCTAACCACTCTAACAGAGCTTCAAATCTTTTTGGGCCTCACATTTGTTTATCAGAAGTTTGTGTTGGGATTCTCCCATATCACTTGGCCTTAGAGTTGGATTACCAAGGGCAAATCAAAAGTAGAGTCTTCCTAGTCTGAATCCCAATAGAAGGTATTCGTTGAGATGAAGCACCACCTCTACTTTACACCTGTGCTCACATTGTCAAACTTGAAACATCTATTTGAAATTGAGACAGATGCCTTTGACTATGGTATTGGTGCAGTCCTCACCTAGCAATGTGCATCCAGTGGCATATTATAGTGAGTCGATTTTTTGATACAATTTAGAAGTACCTCATCTATGATAAATAAATGTATTCTATTGTGCAGGCTTGTCAGTAATGGAAACGTTACATTCTAGGGAAGGAGATGGCCATCCACACCAATTATTGACCTCTTCAGTTTATATAGACACAAGGGAAGTTGATGAATGATGACCATCATAAGTGGTCTACATTTTTGGCACAATTCCACCTAAACATTAAACACAAAAATGGTAACACCATCATGTTGCATATTTCCTTAGCCATCCCCTAGTTGCAGTGCTGACTATTGTTCTCAGCTCTTGTGGCCATGAGACCTCTTGAAGGCCACAACTGTACCAAAATGATCCATATTTTTCCACCATATACTAGATGCTAGTGGATGGAAATAAAGTTTCTGATTTCCACCTCCAAGATGCATTATTATGCTACCTATGCCACCTTTTTGTTCCTTCAAGTGAGCCTTCCAAGCTTATTTGGGAGGTTCACTATAGTCAGGTCGCAAGACACTTTGGTGTGGAGAAAAAAATGTTCATACTACAAAAGTAATTCTATTTCCAAAAACTTTGACAGGATGTTGGAAAATATATCATATCCTGCACTGCATGTGCCATCATTAAGCCAACCATCAAGAAGCAAGGCATCTACACTCCTCTACCTACTCCCAACTATCCCTAGGAAACCATCTCCATAGATTATCTGTCTAGCCTCCTGGCTACCAAGCGTATTAATGACTATGTATTTGTGGTCATGGATAGATTTTCTAACATCGCTATATTGGAAGCCTAAAGAAGAGTACCATAATAGAGGAAACTTCCAATCTCTTCTTTGAATGAGTGTGGGTACATTTTAGGATCCCATGGACTATTTTATTAGATCAAGATAGAATGTTTCTAATAACATTTTAGTCGAGCCTCTAGACACTATTGGACACCAAGCTCACCAAGTCGACAACACTCCATCCCCAGAATGATGGCCAGACAGAGGTCGTCAATAAGATGATAGTGCACACACTCCACATGTACAACTAATCAAAGCATGCATGAACCTAGGATGAGAGCCTTCCCTATATGCATCACAACTATAATAGAGCTCTCCATAGCTTGATTGGTCACAATCCCTTTCAAGTGGGTTTGTGATTTCAACCATTATATCTAATTAATGTTTCCATACCTCATGCGACTACACAGATAGAATCCACACATGTAAATTATAAGGTTGATAAAGAAACCATGTTTATTGAACACATCCATCACATCCATCATTGCATTCAAGGCATCTTGAAGAAGTTCAATGCTAAGTACAAGAAGTGACATGATCAAAATCGGGTGCGACACAAGCTTCGGGTGGGCGATAAAGCTTGGTTGCATTTGTAGAAATAATGCATTATCATAGCCCATCGAAAGCTCAAACCAATCTGATATGGGCCTTACACATTCACCAAGGCTATGGGAGACAACGCTTTTGAGTGCAGAAATCCCCCATTATTTGGCTCGCAACTAGTGTTCAATGTGGACCAACTTCGGCTATACTTTCCACCATTACAGGACACATCAGACATTGTAGAACAACTCACACCAATAGAGCTAAGACCAAACTGATTGGAACATGCCACAACAAATTAGACCATTGACATGCAGATCAAGAACACTTTCCAATAGAAGATCCAACTGCATTGGGTTATTAAAACTCACTAACTCCTGCATGAAGGCAAGTGGGTCACCAGGGACCAAGTTTAGCAGAAATTTCCCCATCTCATGGAGGCACTCAACGCAATTGGGACCATTACTTCCTAAGGGGCGAGGGCTAATCGAAGTGGATATTCATGGCCACCCACATATTACACTTGGGCCCCCACCATTTTTTCTTTCAGTTTCCTTAATTATAGCACAATTTACTATTTTTGGTAGTATTTCAAGTCCTAAACTTTTAGAGCCGTTTTGAGGCCCTAATCGATGTTTTTTTGGAAAATAGGAAAACCTATAAATCATAATCGGGGTTTGCAATCGAAATTTTTAGTCCTCGAATAGATCTTGCCAATTAGGTATTGTACATGTCAAACAAAGATTGTATACCAAAGTTACGACTCTGAGAAGTTGATGTACTAATTTACCCCAACGGGTCCCACATACTTATGGCACTTCATCTCCTAGGGTTAGGTTTTTGGATGTTTAGGTTGTTACGTTGTTTCTCAATAATAAATACTCCTTCAAGCCTCATTGTAGCACAATTTAGAAGGCATGTAGCTGCCACATCTCTTCTCAAAGATAATCTACCATCACCTGAGATAGTTTATTTTTATTATGCATGTAAGCAATTTTCAGTACTTTGTTATCAAAAAATTGAAGTTATGTTTTCATTGTATCTCTTTGTTTTTTTTCATATTTGTATTTCATTTCTTTCCTTCATAAATTTGGATCAATGGTATCAAACCGGTTTTCTCTTTCTCTGTTTTTATATGCGTTCCCCCAACCAGTTCGGGGTATAAGTAGTTAGGAATTGAATTGGTCGAACCTTTACAAGACTAGTTTCGTTGACTTCAATGGCCTCCCATGGAGGAAGAAAAGAAAGATGAGGGCGTAGGATATCATTTCAAAACATTGCTCAAAGAATCCCTCGAGTGACAAAGGAATGTAATGATGGACAATTTTGCCCAAATCCTTCGACAGATGCCCAATGACAATGCATATTCATCCTACAGTCACTTCGGAGGAACCACCCCCTTCAAGGTACAAGTAAAATTTTATATCCATATATTCAAAGGCCAAATAGATGAAAATGTTGTAGATAAATGGCTAAATTTGTTGGAAGGCTATTTTTGGTCCATAGTTTCTCCCATAAGGAGAATATTACTTTTGCATTGCTTAAGGTTGTGCCCCATGTCAAGGACTAGTGGGAAACTTACTGTGGGAAAAGGGCCAAGGAAACCTCTCTATTTATAACCACCCACTCTTGGAACTCTTTCTAAGACACTGTCAAGAAACAATAATACCCCATGGGGAGCTATGAGGACAAATACATATAATGGGCCACACTATGAGAACAAAGGGACTGAGATGTGCATGAGATCACAAATATTTTTCAAACTATACACAAAAAGTTTGGTATCAAATAATTTGAGTGACATCTGATGCTCAAGTACCACGACTGTCTGCACAAATACATTCAGGAAGAAATGGAGTTCCCGGAAATCTCCTCTCCTGATGCATCGTATGGATATGCCACTAATATTGAACAAAAAATTAAATAAAAGAAACATGACTTTGGAACTACGAATCAGAAGTAGGAAAGGAGTGACCCCAAATTGCAGAACAAAGGACAAATCCAAGGCAGGGTGATCCAGAATACCCCACTAAAGCTACAAACAGATAACAACACTATGAAGACAAAGAAGGACACAGGAGAGTGGTGCTAGTTCCATAAAATCACCACTCACAACACAAGTGAGTGTCAATCTAAGCAGTCACTGGTGGTCGAACTAAACGCTTCAAATTTAGATGCATGTTCCATCCCTTAGTCAGACCCAAACAAGGGGAATGAAAAAGGTAAGTAGATTATTAATGGAGAGCCCAAAACAACCATTTCCACTACCAAGATCGAGAATATTGAGCCTAAAGATCAAGAGGAGGGGGAGCGTCTCTTGCACTCACACATGTGGATGAATGGTTCTCCACTACAGTTCATTGTCGACAGCAAGAGACAAAAGAACCTCATTTCAGAAGAGTTCATGAAGCGTTTAGGCCTACAGACCACTCCACACCCACAACTTTACACCATCAGGTGACTTCACCAAGGACGAGATCTCCGCGTCAGCCAACAACGTCGCCTTCCCTAAAGCATCAATCCCTTCATGGATGAGGTATTGTGTGATGTTTCTCCTCTTGAAGTTTGTGATGTATTATTAGGCTAGCCATACTTGTAGAAGCGTCATGCTATGTATGAGTCGAGGCCTTGCACTGTTATTATTACTTTTGGAAATTAGTTATACGCGATACCATAGGTAGCCCTACCTACTTCAATCTCTTTGATCTATGTCAAGCAATGTAGTAAGATCATCTCCCAGACTGAGAATTTTTTTTCTTTCTGATTCGATCTCAAAGCAAGGGGAAGATCATGGCCACATCCATGGCCTAAGATAAGGGTTCCTCCATGCAGCTGAAGTAGGTGGATAAGGTCATGGAAAAATATAGTCACATATTCTCCTCACCCATAGCGGTACCCTTGCACTCTCAGGTCAAGCATTCGATCGGTATGACTCCGGGAGAACCCATACCCAATGGGTCAATATACCAACGCTCCATTCTAGGAAATGAAGAGATCAAGCAGCAGATCCAAAAGTTGTTGCAAAAAGGACACATCCAACCAAGTTCCTCACCCTGTGGGAGCCCAATTGTACTTGTATAGAAGGATGGGACCTGGAGGCTCTGCATTGATTATCGGGCACTAAACCAAATCATTTTTTAGGAATAGGTATCCAATCCCATGGATTGATGACCTTCTAGACCAACTCAAGGGTTCCAATTATTTCAGCAAGATCGAAGTTTGGTTATCGCCAAATTATAATAGAGCCCATGGGTGTATGGAAGACTACCTTCAAATCCAAGGAAGGCCTTTCAGGTTGACAAATTCCCCTACTACTTTTATGAGGCTGGTGGATGACATCTTGCGGCCCTTCACCAACTCATTCATTGTAATAACTCTCCTCCACTGGAAATATTAGTATTTTTATTAATTGCCAAAACTAAATTATGATGACATAAAGTCATGTAAATGATGACACAATTATGTATATAAATGTTTTATTGATAAATGAGTAATAAATTGGAAACACTTGAAAATTGAACACTCACAAATGAGATTCTATATAAGATAACCTTTCCATGATAATAATTCTATAAATAATTCTGGATAAACTTAATGGATAGGAGAGAAAAATCCATTAAATGCTTAGTTGGAGATAGATGTTAAGCTCAGATTGGCATAAAGCATCGTTGAGGTTAAAAATGATATTTTAGTTAAAAAGAAAACCACAAAGTGGGATGCCTCTTGGCGAAAAATCCCACATGGAAAGAAGGCATAAAATTCCTATTACAAGGATCAATGGGTTGTTGATCTCTTGGAAAATGAATCTCTGCTTGTGGGTGATCTGAGGAGAATCAGTTCTATGGTTGGGAGGAAAAAATTGTTCCATTTTCAAGTGTATCCTATCTTCATTTTACTAGTTAGATTGTGATTTTCTTTGCTTTAACATTGAAGGTTAGTACAGGTTGTTTTATTTCATGTGTTTTGAAATCTAGAATAGCATGAAATATTTAATGTGCAATGAGAAATATGTATTCTACTCTTATTGGTATTGGGGAAAAAGGTTATAACTACTATGAAATTCTAATATACATCTCTTTAAATTCATTGATAGTATACTTTTAATGTTATGAGCGTCCTGAAACACTAAAATGGAACAATGCTGAATTTTTACAGAAATATTATTTTCCATGTGTTACTAAACCATAATCTTAGGGTAAAGATTTTGTATTATGCCAATGGAAAGAGTAACTAATATACATATATATTACATAATTATTGTCAAACTAGAAACTAGAAGTATATAACAGATAAGATTAGTTTACAGTAGACTTGGATAGCAAAGAATTACATGTAAGAATAAGATCAGCTTTAGACCTACCAATAGTATTTTGTATAAAAAAAATCAATTATGGATACATTTTTAGAAGGAAAAAAACATCGGTACAGTAAGCGCATGAAACCAAAGTAAATCTATCTGAGGCGTAGTAGGTTGTCGGTTGTAGCTATGGCAGCATATAGGGGATTATCTGTAAGAGAGATACATCCAGAAAAGAAGATTTAATACATGCCTGTAAGATGCTAAAGGGAGAAGTGAGGTGTTCCACCCATCCCCATAGCTACTCAGCGTAAGACACTTTAGAGAGCGGATTAAATTTACATCATTTGGTTTCTGGTGACGAAATTTGCGTTGCACTTAAAGCTATAGGCAGTCAATAGATTTCGACCAACATAGAACCCAAAATAGTTTATGAGTTAGAGAGTAAGATTTAAACTATAACAATAGATAAAAATGGTAAACTCATAACATACAAACACTTAGTAACCCCTGCGACTTTGTCAGCCTGGGAATGATAGATGGAGTTCTTTCCCATTTCTAGCAGTAGCTGACAAACTAAAATAGATTTGTGCATAGAAGGTAATAGAAATGCTGGAAGTTCAGAACATTAGGACAAGCTGTAAATATTTCAAAATATAAACAACAAGCAAGGAGGATAATCAAAATATAACACAACGCCCTGAAATCTGAGACAAAGTATGGAGAAATGATATACATATTACTGAAATCATCGTTTAAGTTGATAGGCACATACACAACACAGAAAACTATGCATAGTGCACATAAAGAAAATACTCAGCCAAAAATAAAGATTGTACTTGTCCTCGTGAAATGATAATTCAACAAGTTCCATTAAGTTACATGGTAACCAATATAATCTAGGATTTATAGTTCCCAATTACTATAGAAGGGGAAATTATAAACCACCATGTAGTCAAACAAAAAAAAAAAAAAACAACTTAAATTAGAATGATTTCCGCAAGTGGCACCTAGACATAAGGGAAGCCCACACAAGAGTGGAACCCAGCTACATGTAACTAACAACATAAACACATTTCATAGAAACCCTTAGCATCCAAAGTCCATTGAAGTGAGGATTCAACTGACCCGAGGAATGGCACAGCAGAGGGATCGTTAAAGGAGAAATTAAGCCTCAAAAGAATAAGCTTGAATCCCAAGATAACGAAATTTGTGGTACCTGGAATGGGAAATACAAACAAAAAAAAAGGTGAAGTAAGAACAAAGACTAGAAAGTGGAAGGGATAACGCCCACAGGGCCAACAATCAATGGAGAATTTTTAATAAATGAATAGTAATAGTACATGTGAATCATTAAGGAAAAAATCGAAATGACGCTTGGAATCGACATCCTACATGAACATAGAAAATAAATAAGGGAGTCAACACCAAACCCATGAACCAGAAAAAGAAAAAATGATTTCTCTAATGAAACCCAAAATATGGAAATCCAACACAATTGCTACTTGAGGACGTCGGGTGTAGAAATTATGTCTCAATGGGGAAAACCAGGGCAAAGACCATGCAAGGAGGTTCCGTGAACCAAAAACACTGGAAATCATGGGAATCACTAAAACTACATCTCTGCACATAGAGAAAATGAAAGATTAACAAATATAGGAACCACCTATAGAAAATGTATGAGAAATCCATACCTAGCAAAGAAAACCCAATACTTGTAAACGCTCGTCATGTTTAATCTTACGCCACCATGGAAGAAAACTCTCCCAGAAAATTTCACCCTACACATTCAGTGTCTCTTTGAAATAATGGTAGCTTGAAAAAGGTAGAGCATGGGGTTCAAAAACAACCCTAGAGTATGTGTAGACAAGTGTAAAGAAGACCAATGGAAAAGGAGGAAGAATTTTGTGAGAGTCTGAGCGTGCAAGATGGGATCGTAGCGATGACTTAAGGCATCCCAAGGAAAGAAAAAGGGAATAATGGCTTAGCTTCCCTAGGAACCAAACCTAGGAGCTCTAAAAGATCTCAACTCAAAATGCGGCAGTAGCAAACTCTGAATGCGAAAAGGAGATTAGGGTATAACACTTTAGGGTTAACATATTTGACTCCACCATTGATCCCTTAGTCGGTTCATCATCACCATCGAACACAATATGAGGTAGGTCTAAACACATCACAGGTGTTCCCACAACCATCGCGTGAAGATTGTGAGGTGGCAGGGTGGGAATGGGGCATACTACACACCCAAATAAAAAATGTAAGAGCAGAGCACTGTAATAAACTTTTTGATTATGAAATGTGGCTAAGTGCATAACATAGATTAAATAACTTTAGCGCTTATGATAATGTGGCTATGTCCATCACATATTTAAATAACTCTAATACCTCGATTATATGAATCAACCTTGAACCAGACGTAATTTCAGGGTATCAACCTAAAGTCTAGTTTCCTAGATATAAGAGGGGGGTGTTAAGTGTGTGTGTAAACAACAGAAGAAAGGTAACATATGATAATTTGGATACATTCAAACCATTCAATTATAATCCAATCACCTTCCAAAGCACATATAAACTAACATATGGATGTTTTAAAGGGAAGAGATTGAATAACTGAAAGCATGTAATGATAACTTTTAGATTCAAACACTATCATTGAATGAGGTAGATTAAACTCTTCCATTATAATGAAAAAAAATAAAATTATGTTGTTTTGAGAGGGGAGATATGACAAATGGTATCAGAGCCCATGTTATCCACTAGGACCTTAATGAACCACCACAGAAGAAAAAAAAATAGGAAAAGTACACTAAACTAACAAGTGATTTATTTTTCTATGTTAACAGTAGGTTAATTAAGCTAAGGACATACTCAACATGATTTTTGAAGATGCCTGTCATCCTAGTAAGGAATGGTCTATATGTGGAACTGGGGGAAGGAGCTACCCCAACCACTAATATTTTCATGGAAGTTATAAAAATTTGCAATGGAATTTGGCACATCTAAGGAACAGTAACGAACATTTGATATGTGTGAGTGAGGAGAAAGAAAAGATGATGAGAAGTTTGATGGAGACATCAAGCCAAAAAACGGTGGAACTAGAGGTATTGAAGGAAGAAGGGACAGAATCTGGAAAATATGAGAGTGAAGGGGAGTCAGACATAACTTGTTCCAAAAAATCTAAGTGGAAGAGGTAGTTAGAACTCCAAGGATAATTCGAAAAGATTAAGCCCCCTACTTTTGATGGGGAGAAAGAGGAATATGTGGAATCCTAGTTATTGAATATGACCAAGTATTTTCAAGTTTATGATTACAAAATAAATCTAAAATCCAGGTTAGCTATTTATCAGTTACAAGGAAAAGTTGCTTTATGGTAGGAAGAGGAAAAGAGCGTACAATTGCTGGAGGAAAAAAAAGTATTATGGGATGACTTATGTAAACACTTTAAAAATCTCTAGTTAAATGAGCGATATTATGATGACCGCGCCAAAGAGTTTCATGAGTTAGGACTGGAACATCTCACCATGGATGAGTTTGTATCCAAAATTACAAACTTACTGAGATATGACCCATATCTTAAGGAGGAAAAAGCTAAGGTGCAGTGGTTCATAAACTGCTTGCCCACAGTTCACAAGGAACGAATCGAGCTTGATAACCCAAAAACAATAGATTAGGTTGTGAGAAAGGCAAGGTTATGTTACCAGAAATTTAAAAGTAAGGGGGAAGGGTCTAATATTTGGTAGAATAAGGATAGATCCAAGGCAAAAATGAGAGGTAAACGACCAAAACCAGGATATCTTAAGAATTTTGGTCGGGATCATCAGTAGAAAAGGTTTGATAAGGTGAATGTAAACCAGCAAGCAACTTCCGAGGCTGGGTCAAAAATCATAGATTTTATACTAGAAGAAGTAATGGAGACAAGAATAAAAGGATCATTGAAATGTTAGGGGTTTGGCGAACCTCATTTATTAAGAGATTGTCCACACAATCCCAAGTCTGTGCAAAATATACATGTTGTCCATAAAGCTACCACAATGAACGACCCGGCAAGGAACATTCTGAGAATAAGCATAACCTTAGAGGATAGACAAGTGGAACATCAGTCTACAATTATTGAGCTAGAAGGTATTCTCGTCAACCAAATTGTTTCTGTTTTAATTGACCATGGAGCTATTCTAAGCTATGTTTGACTGCAAATAGCAAAAAGTTGTAAACTAAAAATATAAAACACCTTGGTTGGTACAATTGGCAACAGGTACCAAGAGAAGAATCACTAGCCAAGTGAAACAATGTCAACTAAATTTAAATGGTTACTTGACAACAATAGATTTAAATGTACGCCCCCTTGGGTCTTATGATATATTAATTGGAATGGATTGCTTGGAGAGACATGCAACACTTATAAACTGACTAGCACAAATTGTGACCTATGTAAACCCATAAGGACAAACTCACACTATTTAGGGTGTGCCAAAACCAATATCGGTAAGGCAAATTAAAACCCTACAAATGAAGAAGAATTCTCGGAAAGGAAGCCAAATATATGTGGTCCAGGTAGAAGAAAATGAATAGAAAAGGAGATTTAAAAGTGAATACTTTCCTAGTTATAAATGAATTCCTTGATGACTTTCCAGAGGATATTCCCAGTTTACCACCCCATAGACACATAGACTTCTCCATAAACTTGGTACCTGGTGCAATTCTAGTGTCCAGAGCACCTTACATGATGAGTCCACCAGAGCTAATGGAGCTGAAGATGCAGCTACAGGAGCTGCTAGATAAGAGATATATGAGGCCTAGTGTATCACCATGGGAAGCGCCTATACTTTTCGTTAAAAATAAAGATGGCACATTTATAATGTCCATTGATTATTGCCAGCTAAACAAGATAACTATCAAAAATAAGTATCCCCTACCTCACATTGATGATTTATTTGATCAAGTAAGGGGATCCACCATCTTTTCCAAAATTGATCTAAGGACAGGACATCAACAGCTGAGAATTAAAAATGATGATATTTATAAAACATCATTTAGGACCCAATACAAACACTACAAGTTTGTAGTGTTACCGTTTGTCCTTACAAATGCTCCAACAACTTTCATGTGTTTAATGAACAACATACTCAGTAAATATCTGGATACATTTGCACTAGTATTTATTGATGATATTCTAGTATATTCTAGAAATGAAGAGGAGCATGAGGAACAATTAAGGCTGGTGTTGTAAATCTTAAGAGAAAACAAATTTTATGCTAAATTTAGTAAGTGTGAATTAGAATACAATATTTGGGGCATGTCATTTCAAAGGAGGGCTTAGCAGTTGATCCACATAAGGTGAAGGCCATGGTTAATTTTCCTATACTCAAAGATGTAGTTTTTTTCTGGTCATTTATGGGACTTGCGGGGTATTACCGCAGGTTTATTGAAGGCTTTTCCAAAATAGAATATCCCATTAGCTATCTACAAAAAAAGGGGTAAAATTCGAGTGGACAGTCAAATTCCAGATGAGTTTTGATAAATTAAGGCATTTACTCACCACAACTCCTATCTTAAAACTTGCAGATCCAAACAAGGAATTAACAGTGTGTACAGATGCATGTATGGAGTGGCTGGGAGGAGTTTTGTTGCAAGATAATTTTGTAATAGCATATGAATCAAGGAAGTTGAAGAATCATGAAAGAAATTATGTTGTATACGATCTACAATTAGATGTTTTTATACACACTTTGAAAACATGGAGGCACTACCTGTTAGGCAAGAAATTCACTTTAATAACAAATCATTTCAGCTTAAATTATTTATTCAGTCAACTAGACCTTAATGTAAGGCAAGCTAGATGGATGGCATTTCTCAGTGAATTTGAGTTCGATATTAAACACATGAAAGGGAAAGAAAACAAAATAGTTGATGATTTAAGCCGGCATGCTTACAATTTAATGGTGGTAACTGTTAGTAGCGTTAAAATAGAATTCTTAGAGAAAATTAAATATTTTATGGATAAGGATCCAAAATAGTTGGAAATTCAACAAAACTTGCAGCAAGTTCATGTACCGGGATACGCAGAAAACGAGGAAAAATTGTTGACTTGGAGAGGGAAATTATATGTACCCAATATACTGAACTTGAAACAGATGATACTTAATGAGTATAATAAGAAGCCATTTGTAGGACATATTAGATACTAGAAGATAATCACAACATTAAGGAAAACTCTCTTTTGGACAGGTATGAAAAGGGAGTTGGT
The DNA here is from genome assembly GCA_031772625.1 of Pinus tabuliformis. Taxonomy (NCBI): domain Eukaryota; kingdom Viridiplantae; phylum Streptophyta; class Pinopsida; order Pinales; family Pinaceae; genus Pinus; species Pinus tabuliformis. The sequence goes on along the minus strand of CM062805.1, from coordinate 599,644,815 downwards.
GGAGTATTTATCGAAATGTATAGAGTGTCAATAGTTTAAGGTCGAACATCATCACTCTATTGGGTTGCTGAATCCATTACCTATTCTTGAATGGAAGTAGGAGATCGTATCCTTAGATTTTATCACAGGATTACCATGAACAAAAAAATAGCATGACTCCATTATGGTAGTAGTGGATACACTAAGTAAGGCCACCCATTTTATACCTGTACAATCCACCTATGACATAATGCAAATTTCTAATATATTTATGAAGGAATTTTTTTGACTACATGGAGTGCCTAAAATGATAGTATTGGACCGAGATGTCAAATTCACATGGGTACTAAGTTAAATTTCGGCACGACATACCATCCTCAAACGGATGCACAAACTGAAAGGGCCAACCAAATTATGGAGGATATTCTTAGAATGTATGTGATGGATAGGCCTACCAAGTGGGAAGACTTTTACATTTAGCTAAATTTTCATATAATAACAGTTATCAAACCTCCATCAAAATGAGCCCCTTCGAGGCTTTGTATGGCAGGAAATGCCATACACCCCTCAGTTGGAGTCAACCATAGGACATATTGATTTTGGGGCCAGAATTATTGCAGGAAATGGAACAAACTGTGCAAAGAATTCAGCAGAATGTTAAAGCAGCACAAGACCCGACAAAAGAGTTATGGAAATAAGAAAAGAACACATAAGGAATTTCAATTCGGGGATCATGTTTATCTGAGGGTGAAACCTCGGAAAATCCCTCTGCATACAGGGACTTGTTCAAAATTATCCCCACGGTTTTGTGGACCATTTGAAATTATGGATCGAGTCGGACCTGTAACCTACCAATTAGCTTTGCCTAGTAACATTAAATTTCATAATTTATTTCATGTATCTTTATTAAAAATATATATACATGATAGTACTCATATTATTGATTGGAAAATGCTACAGGTAGAACTCGAAGGTGAATTCCTGCTAGAACCACTCCATATTCTAGACAGGAAAGAGATTTGGCTCTGAAATCGAGTCATCGCTTAGATTAAGGTGCACTGGAGGCATTTTACTTCCAAAGAGACCACATGGGAACTTGATGAAGAAATTAAGGGAAATTACCCAACATTGTTTCAGAAAATATAAATTTATATTTAAAAATCAAGGACAATGTAAATAAAAGGGAGGGAGAATGTAATAACACTCATCCACTGGAAATATTAGTATTTTTATTAATTGTTAAAACCAAACTATGATGACATAAAGTCATGGAAATGATGACATAATTGTGTATATAAATGTTTTATTGATAAATGGGTAATAAATTGGAAACATTTGAAAATTGAACACTTGCACATGAGATTATATATAAGATAACCTTTCCATGATAAGAATTCTAGAAAGAATTCTTGATAAACTTAATGGATGGGAGAGAAAAATCCATTAATTGCTTAGTTGGAGATAGATGCTAAGTTGGGATTGGCATAAATCATCACTGAGGTTAAAAGTGAGATTTTGGTTAAAAAGAAAACCACAAAGTGGGACGCCACTTGAGGAAAAATCCCACATGGAAAGAACGAATAAAATGCCTATTGCAAGGATCAATGGGGTTGTTGATCTCTTGGAAAATGAATCTCTACTCGAGGGTAAACTAAGAAAAATCAGTTCTACAGTTGGGAGCAAAACAATGTTCCATTTTCATGTGTATCCTATTTCCATTTTACTGGTTAGATTGTGATTTTCTTTACTTTAACATTGAAGGTTAATATAGGCTATTTTGTTTCTTGTGTTTTGAAATCTAGAATAGCATGCAAGATTTAATGTGTAATGAGAAATTGTATTCTACTCTTATTGGTATGGGAAAAAGGGTTATAACTACTCTGAAATTCTAAAAATATATATATATATATATTCATTGATAGTATACTTTTAATGTTAAGAGTGCCCTGAAACACTAAAATGGAACACCATTGAATTTTTACAGAAATCTTGTTTTCCATGTGTTACTAAATTGTAATATTAGAATAAAGATTTTGTATTATGCTAATGGAAAGAGTAACTAATATACATATACATATACATTACATAATTGTTGTCAAACGAGAAACTTGAAGTATATAGCAGATAAGATTAGTTTACAATAGAGGTGGACAACAATGAATTGTGTGTAAGAATAAGATCAGGTTCATACCTACCAATAATATTTTTTATAATAAAAAAATCAATTATGGATACATTTTTAGAAGGAAGGAAAAAAAAGCATTGGTACAGTAAGCACATGCAACCAAAGTAAATATATCTAATGATTAGTAGGCTATGGGCCATTGTCGATCTGAGGGGGCTTGACCTAGGTTCAGGGTGTGTTGCGCACCAACAAAACCCTCAAATACTCACCCTTTCGGTAATGACCTGCAAGTAGATTGCAGTATCACCCGAAGCAGTTATAGGAGGCTGCAGAACCAGGCTTCTACAACCGAAGGGATATCCACACAGTTGCGCCATGTGTTTACTTCTACTCTATATTGATCGTATAAATTCATGTGAATAAGAACTTCACGCAGATGATTAATTTAATAGAATCACATTAACCTAGTAAATTCTAACCAATAACAACACATCTTACAGTTCTTCGCATAATTCAGTGAAAAGCATACATAACGTTACTAACAACAACAAATAATGAACACAGAAAGATATACAATTCTTCACCAAAACTTCTTCTTTATTAATATAAGTATTCAATACATATACGTCTTTGACCTATGCACCTAGCTACAGGTGGTCTGTGCACTCAACTGCAGACTCTTCCAAGCCTCCACACACTCAGCTGCAGAGCCTTCCCCAAAACTACAGACTACGAACGCGAATACATAGATTCAATTCACTTGTGATATTACATTACATTCCTCAACTTACAAAGTATTGCATCTCCTTAAATACATTTCATCTTTACAAAAACCATGGTCCACATACCATAGATCCACAAAACAAGGACTAATATCCGATACCCATTACAAAATAAGGGCTTCATCCCATCCCCAAAGCCCTAAAAGTCTGCTCAATGAATATATCTTTCCAAGCTCTGTGTGTTCCACTCCTTATTTTGTTCAGCTTCGAAACCCTTGATCTTTGTTGCAATCCCATTGTAAACATTGTTGTACTGCTGGAGTGTTTTTTCCATTAATTTTTCTTCCTGGCGCGCCTCCTTTAGCAAAGATTTTGTAATTGGGCTATAAGTCTTTTGCAGTATATTGGCTTCCCTTTTCTTCAATTCCTTCAGCCTTTCATCCACTTCTTGTGAAAGTTCCAGGGATTCCCCATGCCATAGTTGAGCGCTCTCCCGTAAGATCTGTGCTTTCCTTCGAAAATCATATATTTGATTCTAGAGGTTATTTCCCTCAGAAATATTGGAAAGCCTCTGCAAGAGTGGTAAGGTCTTCACAACTGCCAGGATCTCATCGTGCCACTTCTGCTTGTCCTGTAGTTCATCCTCATTCTTCAGGACATTTGGATCCTCCTACAGTGAGGTCCAAATATGCATCGTATCGTCGAGCATTTTTCCACAATCTACCACCGTATTAGATATGCCTTTCAATCTTGCGGTGAGGTCCCTTTGTCTCTACTCCCGAACCTTTGGTGGTGTACTTGGATGCAACCTTATTTGTAGCTCTAATATCTATACTTTGTAATCAAATTTCAACTTAGACATAGCATTCTTTGATTCCTTGATCACGAGGGTGAGCTTCGCAACCTTTTCTGCTAGTGCTTCATCATCACAAACCTGCACATCTAGGACTGTGTTGCAAGTTTCATTCATGGCCTTCTCCAGGTGTTCTTGTTGTTGCCTTGCTTCCTCCCTATCCTTGGCCAATTGCTTTAGTTATTTTTTCATTATTGTTTTTTCTAACTCGACCTTTTCTTTTAACAATGACATACGCTGCTCTCGTTCATGTAATTATGCAGTGATACCTTGGTGAAATTCATGCAACATCTGGAGGGGTAGCGCAACGACATTCATCTGGACACTACGCCATGCTTTGGCTTGCTCTCTATCTATTTCTTCTTCAAACTTCAGTGCCCCAACTAGCACGTGTAACATCCTAACTTCGTAGGCTGTTTCCAGTCTTTGTTCTAGCTACAATGGCTCAGTTACCTGCTCTATTTTCCTCATTGCCTGTGGCAACACCTTCAGCTCCATGATGCCCTGATGTACCTCAGCCAAGATCATCTTGTAGTAATCATCAATATTGTTCTAGGTTTCTGTGTTGATCTCTTTGATCTTTTCTATTATCTCGTCGATGTCCCCATTAGTGAGGATGAGCGACACTGCTCCCTTACTCTTATCTGCCTTCTGCTTCTTTATTGACTTCATTTTCACCATAAAGGGAGAATCTTCTGATACCTCTGCATTGCTAAGGTGTTCTTCTTGTTCCTGTCCTCTCCCTGTTTCTTCTGTCTCTTCATCGACATCCTTTCTAATCATACCCTCACCTTGCAAAGTACCCTTCTTTGTTCCAACTGCTCCAACCATTCCACTGGTTGGCGTCATCCATTCCTCTGGCCAATCCTGCACTACCACAAGGATATCAACTTCTCTTACCAAGTATGGAAATGGATGTCATGTCTTCATTGGATCCTTCCTCGCTTTCATATATGCCCTATGAAAGTCTGCCTTGAATTCCACGATGTGACAGTATTGTTTATACAAGCTCGGTGACAGTCTGGGATATTGATTCACCACCATATGCGGATCCATCGCCATCACTACAAAGAAGTTCTTGTTCTCTATTGTGCGTGTTGTCTCCTTCATAAACCATAGTGAAGCATACCTTGCTACTTCGCATACATCTACTTCAACGGTCATAAATTAAGAATCTTCTTACTCCTTCCATGCATTAAGTGCAATAAGAATTAGTAGCCAGGCATAGTGGAAGGTCTTGCCTTCATCCTATGCTTCCTTGCAATCCATCAAAAACGTTTTACATATATAAGAAGCCCAGTTGAACTAGACCCCTGCTTTGCACTATTCCGCTAATGACACTATTGCGACAGGCACCTCATTGGCCCTACACTTCATCATGATCTTCCCCGCTAAGATATGTGTGGCAAAGTGCACATCCTGATCCTCGATAGAGTTTATCTCATATCCGCGGGATTTATTTACTAATCTGAACTTCTCTTTCATCATCTGGTCCATCTCCTTGTCTTTGTTTTTACCGACGAATTCATCTTCCAGGTCATTTCCTTGATATGGTAGCCTTGTTATTCCCTTGATGAACATCTCATCAAACAGGATCATCATCCCTAGCCAAATGCAATCATCATGTACTAGTGCGAGGACCTACTGCACATGTATTGTACTGAATGGGTTTCAAATGAAGTTTGTCACATTCAACATGTTCAAAAGCCCTGCTCTTTGTACTTCCACAACCCATTGTTGCAGTTCCAATCTTGTAATTTCATTGTCTTGGTAGTAGACTTTCTTCAGGTACCTACTGGGCTCAGACTATGGGTATTTTCTTCTGTCATTGAAATCCCAAACTTCCATTTTAATCTCTAGGGTCTTCCCCAACTCTTCTCCTTCAAAAGGAACCTCCTCTCGCAATAGTATCATGTAGGTAGCAAGTTTCCCTTCCTTTGGTTCCCTAACTAGCTTTGCACCCAGCTTTCTCGGTGGCATGTATGTTGGGAGCACATAGTGAAACTCCACATCCTCTGTCTCCCTCTATTGAAATCCATATTCTTCCTCATTGTCATGGACTTGCTGAGGTCCCTCCTGTTGCATCGGTTTCTTTCCTTTCTGCATGAGATTTTTTCCTTTATCATCCATGTTATTTTCCTGCACTTCCTTCTACATCTTCTTCCTTGATGATGTTCTTAATTTTGCTGTAGAAACCTCAACCGGTCTCTTCTCCTTCGTCTTCTGTAGCTGTGATGGTGGTTTTTCTTGTGCTTGTGGCTATATAGGCACCTTTCTTGGTGACCTCAAGTGTGTCGAGGACATGGGTACATTCGCCCCTGTGGTCTTTCCTACTTGTGACTCCATGATACCAGCTAGCCCTTTATTTGTAAATATCCTCACCAATTCTTCCCAACTCCTCTCAGACATGCAATAGCTCTTCTTCACTTAGGTACAATTTCTAATCTCTCTAGGTAGAAAAGTGTAAAATGTGGCACGGGATGCAGTTTTTATAACAATTTTGAATTCCCAGGCTCATGATTGGCTTAGATTTGGCTCATTTAATGCAGGTATGGGCTAGATACAGCTAGTTGTGCTTCATAAATTATTTTCTCCCGTGCCTCTCAATGGTAATTTCCTTTTAACAATGCCCTTTTTCCTTCCAATGGTCATATTTCTAGCTAACTTCGTCAGATTTCCCCTTTGGCACAGTCACCTCTTCTTCATCGCAACTCCTTTAGACTTCATCATACTCCTGAGTATCACACAGTCCCTTCCTACAGATTAGTTTATAGTCTCATTCCCACTTTCAACTGCAGGTGGCATTAAGACTTCCTTTCCTTCATTTTTCATTGCGAAGCTCTAAGGACTTAGTCGTCCCTGTATATCTTCAATCTACTACCATTCACTCATCCTCAAATCATCTGACCATTCAAATTCGTGAGTTGAAGAGGACCACCATCTAAAATGTTCTTGACGATATATGGCCCCAACCAATGTGTTTTGAATTTTCTTGGGAACTTCGCGAACTTATTGTCATATAATAATACAAGATCCCCTTCGTGAAATATCTTCTTCTTGATGTGCCTGTCATGCCAAGCTTTCTCCCTTGCTTTTTGCACCTGTTGATGGAATCTTGCTATGAATCTGTCTTCTTCTAAAGCTAGTATCTGCGACATTCTTTCATTCATCATGTCGGAGTCTTCCGTATTTGTCACAACTTCAATTCTCAAACTCATCATAATGTATTCCATTGGCATAACTACTTCTTTTCCATATAGCAAACTGAAAGGTGTCTACCCATTCAATTTTTTCAATGTTGTTCTATATGCCCACAACACTGCTAGAATCCTTGAGTCACAATCATCTATGTTGACATTGCACACCTTGGTCAATGCATTCTCTAGAATCTTATTGAAAGCTTCCACTGTCCCATTTTCCCGAGGATGATAGGGAGTGATTTTTTGATGGTAAACTTGGAATTCCTCAGTTAGTACTTCAATCATCTTATTCAAAAATGTGTCCCCTGGTCGCTCATCAAGATCTTCAAACAACCAAATCTAGACAATATATACCCAAAAATGAAGTTCACATCGGTTTTGTGCACTGCAATCCTTTACCGGTTTTGCCTCGGCCCACCTTGTCAAATAATCAGTCGTAGTGATGATGTATCTTGCACTAGTCATTTTCCCCGATTGACTGATATGTCCAACAAAGTCAATTTCCCATTTATCAAAAGCCTGCAAAGTCACATGTGGTACTAGTGGCATTTCATCTCTTTTGGATGACTTTCTTGTCCTTTTACATACATCACATGCTTAACAAAGGTCTTTTGCTTCCTTATGCATTGTAGGCCACCATAAACCGATTCTCAAAATATTTTGTGCAGTGGATTTCATGCATACTGCCCACATGTGACTCCTCCATGAGCTTCTGTCAGAATTCTTTGTCTTTCATGTTGAGGGACATATCTACGTAGTACTTTATCCGGTCCCATTTTATAAAAGTGCACCGCAATCAACGAAAAATCAGCTACTCGAACCCCAACTCCTTCTTTTTCTTTGTAGTGTACTTTGTGGGTACCATTCCTATGGACAAAAACTGAATAATCTCTGTGAAGTGATCATCTGTGACCTTAGTTGCGAACAATTGTGCATCGGGAAAATTATCTTCAATATTCATAGGTTCTTCTCCTATCTCTATCCTGGATAGATGATCAGGCCTATCATTCAATCTTCTTGGCTTCACTATAACTTCAAAGTCATAATCTTGGAATAATAAAAACCATCGATATATCTTCCCTCCCAAAACAGGCTTATTCGCTAAGTACTTCAGCACAGAATGATCTGTGAACATCTTTAAATGTTCTCCCAACAAGTAATATATGAACTTCTGTAGTGCATACACCATAGCTAACCCCTCCCTTTCTGTCATGTTGTAATTATTTTCTACCTTAGACAACTTCCTACTTGCAAATGATATGGGATTATCAATATCCCCTACTCCCGGTTGTGCTAGTACTACTCCCAAAGCTATGCAATATGCATTAACATGCACATGAAACTCTTTCTTCCAGTCTGGGAAAACTAGAATTCGCACAGTTACCATATTTTATTTTAGCACGTCCAAGCTCTTATGGAATTCTTCATCCCACTGGAAGGTCACATCCTTCTTCAACAACTTCTCCATTGATACAGTTATCTATGCCTATCCTTTAATAAACTTCCTGTAGTAACTAGTATGTCCTAGCGTAGTACGAAGTTGTCTTACTATTTTTGGTGCTAGCAGGTTCATAATGACTATGATCTTCGTTGGATCCACCATAAATCCTTGTTTACAAACCACATGTCCCAAAAATATTCCAAATGGCACACAAAAAATACACTTATTTAGGTTCAATGATATATGATACTTCCTACGTGTATCTAGCATCAACCTTAAGCCTGCCACATTCTCCTTTAATAGCTCAAATATTGTCCAATCGTTGAAGTAAACTTCTAGAAATTTGTGTATGTACTCCTTGAAAGTTGCAATTACAACTCTAGAAAAAAATAGCATTCACATTATTCAACCCAAAAGGCATCAATGTATACTAATAGGAGCCCCATTATGTGGAAAATGTTGTCTTATGTCTGCCTTTTGGTGTAATTTTGATCTGATGATACCCTAAGAATCCATATATAAAAGAGTAAGCCTCTTGTCCTCCTACATTATCCAACACTTTGTCTGTAAATGGTGTAGGGAAAGGGTCATGCAGGCATGCATCATTTAACTTCCTCAAGCCCACATAGATTCTAATTTCCCCTTTCATATTTTATTCCTGAACTATCATGGGCCTTACCCATTCAAACTCTTTGATAGGTTCAATTATCCTCGCTGTTAACATCTTGTCCAATTCTTCTTTTATCTTTTCCTTATACTTTGGGTTCAGTCTATAAGGCCTTTGCTTAACAGGCTTCACATCAGGCTTCAGAGGAATCCATATAAATCCAAAATCCCTTATGATGCCTTTCATGTCTGAAAATTTAGTGGGAAACAACTCTTGGTATTCATGCAATAAATATGTTATCTTGTTGACAGTGTCTTCGTGCCAGTAATCTCCAATGGTCGCATATTTCGATTCAGCCTCTGACCCTATATTCACCTTCCTCATCTTCAATGGCTTCATTATATCAAGCATCTCTATCTCAGGTCCATTTACTTTGTGGTGTCCCTCAAACTCTTTGATATCAATGATGCAAGGATGTTCATCCTCTTCTGCGGTGATATTATAGCATTCTATCACATTCCGGATCTGCACAGCCCAATCAGGTTGCCAGATAACTAGAATTTCGTTTCCAAAAATCTTCTTCTTAACTATATATTCAAAGTTGTATCTATATGTGGACAGTCATCTTCAAATCTGAATGTCATCACAAATCCATCCACCATCTCTGCCTAACTAGTAGAGCCATGTTGAAGCTCAATTTCCAAATATTAGTTCGTAGGGATTGTCTTCAAGGTATGGATGAAGCCATGCACCCATTCTTCTCACACAATTTCTCCCCAAGATGCCATACAGAGTTGTGTATAGTCTCTAGGATCATTTTTGCCATCATACTTGTCTGTGAGCTTTGTTTCTACTTGTTCAAATCTTACCCACATTAACCTCCTACATTTCTACCAATATCTTATATTCTTCTTATGCATACCCCATAATCTAGTAGGTGTTGCCCTCAGCACTTGATCCAAAGCTAACAGCCTCTGACATTCTAGTACCCATCTTTCATAATCTTTAAAGAAAGTATTTACATCACCCAAACCATCGTATAAAGGTAAATCACATACCTCACCTGTCATGCAATGAACCACTTTAGTGATCCTTGCACATCGCCTTGTGGATAGTTCATGCAATATGTTTTGCCAGTTCTCCAATTCCTCTTCTGAATCTGAGGTAAAAAATCTATCTTCCTCCCAAGTCATATTTCCATCTGCAATGGGATTGACCCATTCTTCTTCCTTCGCTATGATCTAATAGATATTATCAATGTCATCCGTGCTATATTCCTCTTTGACATGCTCTATATACCTCGCCCCTTCTGATGGATCTAATGGAACAATAACCCTCATATTATTGCTTTCGAATATCATTTGCCTTTTCTTTAGATTAATTATAGCCATGTTAGAAAATGCCCAATTCAATCCAAGAAATGTAGGGTAAGGATTATTGTCATCTACTATCTCAATCACTTTGAAGTCAATGGTAATGCGCACTCCATTAATGTCCACTGTGACATTAGGCAACCTTCCTAGGGGTGAGATTTTCTGTTGATTTTCCATCTTCAGCTGAATAGTAGACCATTGCAGCTTCAGCTTACCCATTGATTCCTAAGTCTGCCTTGGAAATACATTAGGATCAAATCCCAGATCTAAGATAACCTGAACCATGTCATATTCTCCAATCTGTGCTATAAGAATCATTTCTTTCCCCGTTCTCTTCTTGTGTCTATGTAGATTATTCATTTGATCTAAAAATGAGACCTAAGACAATAATAAGGTATTATAGACTTATGTAAATGGATGTGCCTATGTTATTTTGTGCAATGGATTGATCAGATTGTGAAATACATAGACTTTGAAGTAGTTAAAGACTATAATAAACAAACACATAAAAACACAGTAGATTTAATAAAGAGTTCACCCAATACTCCTAGGCTACATCTCCTAGTCCAGCCTTCAGTGGTGGCCTCTCTATTAAGTCTTTAAATAGAGTTTTTACAATAGTGGGCTCAGTTTGAGCCTCACACACAACAGATGCATTTACAAGAGCTTCTCTTGAATCCCTCAAGCTTCCTCTGAGTACACAGACTCCCTCACAACTCTCAATATTTGTCCTAACTCCGTCTCACATTTTCTTGCAACACTGCCTCCTCTATTGTGCTCTCTATCTATGGCTTTATAGCCAAAAATGCGTTGCTTGTTCATTTCATGTTCTTGTCTCTCGGTCTCCCCGGCCTCTGCACACTTTGAATCCCTCTGCAAATGTTATACAATCATTGCTTAATGCATGGAGAGGAGGTGGCCACCCATTCTGTAGTGCCAGAGTGCCCGGGTCCCTTGAAATCCTTTGGATTCCCAAACGCAGCTGTTTTCTATCATGCACAGGGAAATATGTTCAAAACATAGAAACTTCACCAAAACATTATATATCAGACTTCAAAAGTCCTTAATTGTGATTGATTCCCTTATCGAGTCCACCCACAAGTCGCTATCGCATATCGGAAGGGCCCATTCCTTTGTATTTTTAAAAATATGTTAAACTACAAAAATGCACTAAAACACTGTAAAATCCCGCATTCCAGACTTGAAATATAGTTCAACATTGTTAATAAACCCTTTCGGGTTTGTGACATTGCTACTATAATTGTTATCGGTCCCGATCCATTGCACAGTTCCGATGCGATGCGGCAGTGCAATATATCGCAATCGGTCATCGCAATAACCCTTGGGCCGCTTGTAAGCGCTTTTGCAATCCCCCGATAGCAATCCGGCGATGCAATATGGGTTGTCGATCTACGCGCTTGATCAATGGTCCAGATTAACTCTGCCAATCACCATCGCATGCCTTATGTGGATCCCGCTAATTCCACTGATTGTTGTCGCAAGTCTCATGTGGATCCCGCCGATCTCTGCCGAAGGTCACCGCCGATTGTGATTGCCGATCTGATATGGACCATTGATCAGCCAAATTGGATGGCTACTGTGTATTATTGTTTCCGCCTCTGTTATTCTATTCTTTTCATTAATGTCACGGGTTTTGCCTCTCGATAGTGTATTAAAAGGTTGCCTTATGCGATTTCTCCTTGGTTTTTGGCATGATTTTCGTAGTTTTGAAGACATAGAGAGTGTTTCTCATATCCATTTGGATCATCATTGCATGTATCTTGCTCCATGGTACCTCCTTAGAAGTACAGGAGTCTTGTTGGCTTGATGGGGCCTGACCCAGGTTCAGAAGTGATTTAGCCAAACAAATCTCGAAACTACCGACCCTTTCGGCAACAGTCCGTTGAGTGCGGACTGAAGTCTCACCCGAGGTAGTATGGGAGGGTGCTGGAACCAGGTTTCCACACCCTAGGGATGTCTTGATGAGATCTGGAAAGGTCACGAACTGATCCTGTGCACCTATGAAATTTCGTGCAGCTGTCTGACCTTCGCGTAGTTTGCACAGAGCGCGAAGGGGCACTATCTAGATCCTTTAACCTTACTGTGCTATTATTATAGATCTAACTTAATTTTGTGGGCCTAGCAATCTTTATCAATCATTCAACAGTTATAACCAGTGCACGCAACCATAAACTTGTAAAGAGATGCATAAACATATACTAGAAGCATAAACAAACAGATTTGTGAATAGATGCACAATATTTCAGAATCAACTTAGCTTTTATTATCTTTCTGTTCCAGTACAATCCAAATCCAACCTTGCGCACTCAGCTGCAGGGGTTCGCACACACAACTGCGGACTCTACCAGGCCTCTGTGCACACAGCTGCAGAGCCTCTTCCTACTGCTACAACCCAAGACTCAGACTTACAGACTAAGAGTGAATATCGCATCCAAAAATCCATAATACTCAGATCACATCATAAGCTGCCTTCTATACTTAGAGCCTTGCTCTATTTATACATTCCCATGGTCCGCAAACCATGGGTAGGCCGACACATTCTATACTAAATTGCATTATTTGAGGGCAGACAACCCTTTGACTTGACTCATTAAAATTCGTGCTCCATGCACTTCACGGAGCCTTTACAATACTATTACCCAAAATTGTGGGCTTTAAGCCCCAAACCCGTTACGCGGGGGATCCACTGCCCAACAGGCCCCCAACACAAACATCGTGACTCACCCCAAGTCACTCGGCTGGTGCGGTGATCTTCGCGCGAATTTCATCCAACAACCGCTGCGCTTCGCTTACATCCGCAGCACATTCTTCCTCTGTCTGTTGTTCCCGTTGTGTGCGTACCTTCGATCCTTCATTGTCAGGTGCAATTCCTTGTTTGAGTGCATATACACCTTGCATCTATGCCAGCTTTCCCTCGATCTTGGTGGTGACTGTGAATGCTTCCTCAAGCCAAGGCTAGATGTCTTCCTTAAGCACTGCTTCTTTCTGCCATGCGATGTCCACCTATGCCTTGAGAGCCTAGGCCTCCCTCATCTTGGCCAACCGCTGAGTGAGGGAAATTGCCTGTGTGGTCCCCTGGACATTGTCATAGGCCTGCTGTAACTCCCACACTTCTATTTCTAACCGTTGTAATGTTTAGTCCTCCTGCAGTGAAGTAAGCGTGCAGAGTGACTGATCTAACAAGCCTGTGCACTCCTGTATAGTGCGCTCTATTGCTGCCAACCCTGATTGAATGGCACGGTGCCACTGTTCTCTATCCTCCGGCAGTGTAGAGGGCTACGCCTTCATCCTCAGCTTCATGATCTACAATTTGAGGTCCAACTGGATCCTCGTTGCTTCCTCCTTTGCCTTGCGGAATCCACTGGCCAATTTGTGGATCCATATACTCGCTAGTAAGTCGACTACAATCTCGAGTTCAAGAATGTGGCAACATGCTTCCTCGATGATTTTCTCCAACTGCTGAGTCTGTGCTACCGCGTCATCTTGTTGGAGGCTTAGCTGCTCAATATTGATTCATTATTCATTGAGCATCTATATTGCGCATCCTTCCCTAGCACAAAGCTCTATCGTCGCTCCATCCTGCAGCTAGTATAATATCTCTCATAGAAGGGCAGCCAAGTTTATTCCAAGTCCCTTGAGCCAGCCTACCGCGGCTCTGTCCTCCGTGTTGTCCGCTGCTAATGCCCCTTTCAGCAGTGCAACGGTGTTAGCCATTTTCGCCCGCAGCAATTGCTTGGTTGCTGATATCCCCGTAGCCCCATAGGCGACTACCATTCCCTGCTATGGGGACCGCACCTAAAGTTCTTGGAGTTGTGTCTTGAGTTCCCCCAACACATTCTATTGTTCCGTCATTTCCTCCTAGAGCGCCTCCCTGGTGACTTCGCAAATTGTGTCGCCGATGTCGGATAAGTCACCCTCGATCAGTGTAATAGGCTCCCCCTCCAACTTGGAAGCCTTGGTCTTCTTCTGTGGCTCAGTTCGTTCTATCACACGTGGCCACTTCAATTGTGTAGAGGTGGTGCTTGGGTATGCACCTTTTGTCGTATAATCTATCCCCTGCCCTGTCGTAGTGGCCTCGACTGCTACTATCTTTTCCACGACGCCCTTTGCTGCCTCCCGAGCCGCCTGTACTTCTTCAGCTAGTTGTTCGTTCCACTTCTGTTGTGCTAGAAGCTTGGCGGCAGCCTTCTGTCATTGAATCTCTATCTCATCGCACGCCCCTAGATCTGGTGCACACCATTCCGGTGGCCATGTGTCGAGCACCGCAAAAACAACGTCATCTATTGCAATGAAGGGGAGTGTGGTCCACTTCTACTCTAGATCCTTCCACTCCCTAATATACACATTGTGCATATCAGCTTTAAAGTCTGCAAATCTCTTCAGACTGTCGTATAACGAGGCAGATAGGCATAGCCAATTGTTGATCCATAAGCATATTGTCACCTCCATTAGCACCCAGAAGATCTTGATTTCCCGGATTTGTGTGACATCCTTTGTTGCCCATAGCAACGCATATTTTGTTGCCTCGGGCCAGTCTTGGTCAAGGGGAGAAAACTAACTATCCTCAGGCAATTCACCTATAATCAACAGGATGGATAAGAGAAACCACGCGTAGTGGAAGGTCTTACCTTGCTCTTGGGCCTCCCTACAGTTCGTCAGGAACTTGTTGCAGAGGAACTGTGCCCAGTTGAACCGTACCCCTTCTGCACATTGCTCATCCAATGCAATGACCGTTGCTGGTACCTCATTTCCATGGCATTTTCTCATCACTTTTCCCACCAACAATTAGGTAGCGACGCGGAACCCTTTCTCCTAAATACTAGTGATAATGTAACCCCTTTGCTTTTTTTCCAACTTATATTTCTTTTTCATGGCCTCCGCAATCGCCAAGTCTCCACTTGTGCCAGTTATTTCTGCGGGGTCCCGTCCCATACAGGGAAGCCGAGAAATCCTATGAATGAGTTCCGCCGTGATGGGTATGGGCTCCTCCAGCCACACGTACCCATCATGAACCAAGCAAAGTAGTTGCCTGATGACAAATATCGTGAGTGGGACCCGATGAAACTATGGAATCGATAGGAGGTGGAGTAGCCCAGCCTCCTCCACCCCGCGTAGCCATGTCCATGTAACTGCCCCCTTTGTGCTTTGTTCCATCAACTGGCTAGTTTCCAAATAAGGGAACTTCTCACTATCTGTGAGATCCCAGTCTTCAAACCTCATAGAGGGTATGCGGCCCACAGTCGAACCTTCAAACATAACTCCTTCGAGGAGGAACGGGACGTTGAGTGTGCTTCTAATGGCATCCAAATCTTTAGGTACCTCTACCCTCCCTTTTTGCTGAGGGACATACTTGGGAAGCTTTGTTGTGGTGCGTACTGGCTAGATATCTTCTTCCACCTCTTCCTCTGGTTCCATTTCTTCTACAAAGGTATGAGGATCCTCCTCCTCATCATCGCTTTCAATATTAAATGTTTTTCCATTTTCTTCCATTGATAGTTTGCCGAACCACGGATTTCACGAAGACATATGAACCGGTCTTGCTGCCTGTGGTTCCTTTTTGGGCCTCAACGTCCGGGGTGATTTAGAGATTTTAGGTGCATCACCTACTGGTGGTGTAGAACTCTATGCAGCTCCCTTGGTTGTTGACATTATTCTGATCAGGGACTCCTGTGTATAACGCAACAAGTTAAAAATGTCAAGGGTTGTTCGGTGGAGGGCCACCTGTGATTTATACGCCTTTTTGAATTCAAATTCGATTGTTCCAATCGGATTCGGCTCATTAATGTGAGACTAGAAGTAGATAGTCCCAAATCTCTTTTTGACTTTGTGTCTTAATTTCCCGCCGTCTGCTCCTCGGTGTCTTAAATTGGCCATCTTGTCATGAACGGTGACACCAATGGTCATTTTCCCACCTGTCCACGCAGCAGCGCAGTGCCCCATGCGCGAACGCAACCTGTGCATCAGACTGATCCTACGCGTGACTTCTGTGTCGCGCAGCTCCCATACAGACTCATTTATAGTCTCGCACTCTCTTTCAGCTGCTTGGAGCATTGAGACTGCTCTTCCTACAGATAGTCAGGTGGTCGCACTACTGGTGCAAGGCTTCAAGTCACCTTTCAACCCAGTCTGTCAATCGCCCTTAGTTTGCCTTGCACCTGTCAACACCTCGTGTTCTTCCTTATACGGTGTGCTT
This sequence comes from Pinus tabuliformis, assembly GCA_031772625.1. NCBI lineage: Eukaryota > Viridiplantae > Streptophyta > Pinopsida > Pinales > Pinaceae > Pinus > Pinus tabuliformis. Next base: position 599,628,301 of record CM062805.1, on the reverse strand, counting down.
CCTTGGTGACCTCATTTGATAAGGTGTGGTCGCAGCCCTGGTAGTATAGCCAAGCACTTTCGGTGACAATCTTCTAGTGCAATGGTAGGGTTGCCCATACGTGGCCCCATCCTTCTGTCAACACATAATGCTTGCGAGATTTTGGTTTCTAGCTTTCTGATATCCTCGTCCATTAATATGCTTTCCTGCTTTAGGCGTACCCGATTTTCTTCGAGTTCGCGAAGCTCAAGGTTCCCTTGCTGAATGGCTTCTTGAATCTGCATCTTTTTGTCCTCGCGCAGCTACATAATTTCTTTTCTTTGGTCCCTGTGCACTGTCACAATTGTAGGAATGTGAGGATTATTTCCCAAAGCTATGGCCTTGACTCTGCTCGTTGTATTTGGAACCATTTCTGCACTCAGGTTCCTGCACATGGCCCCATAGTCCCGTCGAACCACTGACACACGTAGGTCCCAATCAGTACGAACCATCTGGTAGACTTTGTTCATGATTCTGCATAGCTTTTTGAATGCTTCATCATGGACTATTTGTAGTGTGTGTCACCTTCCCTATGGTCGCGTCGGGTTTTGACTTTCGATCCTTAGTCTGGGAGGTGCTTGCACAGCACACACTTGCACCCATCAACACAGTTGGGCACGTAGCTTGCTCCGCTCTGGCTGCTCAACTCGTGTTTGACACTGGCGACTTCTAAACTGCGTACTCCCCCATCATGCAGGTGTCGTTCACAACACCCATTCCATCAAATCATTCTGCGGCTGCGCCGGTACCGCACTTGTGCCCACGAGTTCATCCACTCCTGTTATCCCATCATAGATTGGCAGTTCCCTTGATTCGGTCATCACGCGTCGTAGTGATCTGATCATCATGTTGCAATTCAACGTTGTCACTTCGTGCAACCGGTTCTGCCAGCATTCTATTTCTTCGCCTGAATCCTAAGTACAAGAACTATCATGCTCCCATGAGATTCTCCCATCTGCAGTTGGATTCATCCAATCCTGGTCTTGCGCTGTTATCTGGTAAATGAAATCCATCTCATCTTCGTTGTCATCGTCGTACACAGGTTCGGTGTAGCGCGCTCCTTTGGCTGGATCTAGTGGAATGGCTACGCGTAGGGACTTTTTCTCGAATATCATCTTCCGCTTCTTCAGGTTGATGACTCCCTTCATATCAGTGGCCTAGTCTATTCCTAGCAACATGGGGTAAGGGTTAAAGTCTGTTTGCGTGCTCACACCTTCGATATCCACTGTTACTCCTTGTAACCCTCCCATGGGCAAGATCTTTTGTTGGTTTGCCATCCGTAATTAAATAGGTGACCACTGCAATGCGGGCCTACCCATGCATTCCCATGTCTACTTTGGTAATACATTCACGTCTGAACCCAGGTCTATAATGACCTAATCCATTTCATATTCGCCAATATGCGCCATTAATCTCATTTCCCTCCCGATGCGCAATGTATGCTTTCCTAGTTTCCAGACTACGCGCGGTTCCCCTAACCCTGTGCATCTAGTTATCAGTTCTTGTAGTCCTTTAACCACCTTATTATCGCGCAACAATTTTATGCATGTCTCTAAAAAGGTAGTTAGCATAGAAGGATCCATCCCTGCCTCTGGTTGATCCTTACTACCTGGAGTAGAGACCTCCGCGAAGCTCTTCTTAGCTTCCATAAATGTCTCCTTTGCGTGTTCCAAGTCAAACTCAGGTTCCTTTGTAGGAGCCTTGTGAACCCATGTATCTTCCTCGGGCTGCTTCCCCTTATCTTCCCCTGTGGTTGCACCACTTCTGAGCACCATATTCACATTTGGGTCTTCTTCACATGGTTCAGACCTCATCATTTGAATATTCTGTGTCGGAGTAGGCTGAAGTACCCCTTTCTCGCGCATCTGTGCAATCAACGTCGGACAGTCTACCATTTCATGATCAAACTGCTCATAGTACGAACAAGATATTCTCGTTGGGTTGGTACAATCACGAGCGTAGTGCCCCAGTCCTCCGCAATTGTAACAGATTAATTGTCCTCGGCCCCTTCTTGGCCCCATTCCTCCTCGTCCTCGACCTCACCCTTGAAATCCACCGCGCGCCATCCCCGCGGCTAGGTCAAGGCCTCACGTTTCCATCTGCATTCTATATGTTGGGGTCCATTCCATCATTAACTCGTAGCTGCGACAAGTACACTCGTTGTGGCCTACCGATCTACAAAAATTGCAAAACAGCTGCTGGGGAGTCTGCGTATACTTCTGCAACAAATGACAGTTGTCCGTCGTGTGCTTTCCTCCCACTTGATAGATCGCACACTAGAGCGTGGGCACCGCACTTGGCCCTACCTGTACCTCTGGTCTCAGAGGCATTCGCCCCCCTCCCGCCAAATAGTTTGCAAATACTAGATAGTGATCCTTATCATGGCCCTGGCCTTTACATTTTATGCACCATACTTCTTCGCGTGCTTTTGGTCGAGGTGCCCTATCCTGTTTCAAACTCTACATCTCTAAGCATAGGTTCTGTAGCTGCACGTGGATTTTTTGGACTCCCAACCCCAGATCCTGTATCGGAGTTTCATGCAACCTTATCACCATTTCCAACGCTTCTGCCTGGGTTGACAGCCTCTGTTGTGACAATGTCGTCCTAAGGTGTGGTGTTAAAGATGCCACAAACCACGCATGGTGTTGCACATCCGTTAGTGTCATATTAGCCTCACGGATCATAGTCTTTAGTCTCTAATCCAGGTCCCAGGGGGTCTCGCCTGGAAGCATTGCAATCTCTTTAAATCTGATGATTGACTGTGTCTCTGATTTTGACCGGCTAAATTCTTTATTCAACGCATCCTGGATCTCCACTATTCTTGCATTCGGGTGATCATTTGAGTGCTTGATATACCACATCAACGCGCAATCCTGCAACACACTTACCAATGTAGCCTTCTTAATGTTATCGTCTGTAATCCCTTGTGCTTCCCACACTGCTCTTACCACAAACCAGAACTAATCCAGGTCCTCATTTTTGACTCCTCTGAATACGGGTAGCTTAATTATGCTTGCCATGCTAAACTGTGGGGGTGGTGGAGGTAGGGTGGGTGAAGATGGAGGTGAAGTAGGTGAAGCAGGTGATGGCATAAGTGGAGGTGATAACTACGGAATGCGATGCCTTATCAAACTGACCGCACTTCTCGGAGAAACCTGAGCACGCTCTTCCTCGCTCTCTCATGAAGGAGAAATTAAAGGACTATTTCCTAACCCTTTGATACCTTTGTAGATCTTTCCGCTTCGCGTCATTCCAATCATTAATGTATTCACAACACCCGTTTTTCACATAACAACATCTTAATCCAGGTATTCAAAGATTTGATGTACCTACCTCTTGGTCCCTTGAGAAAACGTCTTTCTCCTTCGTTGTAGCTTACAGTCGTGTCTATCACAAATTCAGTGATAAACCCTCCTATTATCTGGTCGAGCCAATGGTCTATGGCCTACACGATCTTATCTTCTGATGCCTCTAACCTGCGCACTAACTCCAAAGTCCACACTATCATTTGATCTAGCTTATACCTTCCCTGGTTATCAGCTAACCTCGCGATCCAATTATACAGCTCTGAAGAGAAGGACGCGAAGAAGATCTCGTGGATTTCTGTATATATGTAGCAATCCAGCCACCTCTTCTCATATATTTGTGGAGTTTTGTTTTCCTATGCCACTAACTCGTGAAGTTTATGATCCAACCACTCTTCAATTTCTTTCTTTGTAGGGTTCCAGTGTTCCAACATCAGACATCCCTTAGGCAGATCTTGATCCCAGCAACGGAACCATTTGTTGGCTTGATGGGGTTTGACCTAGGTTCAGAAGTGATTTAGCCAAACAAATCCCAAAACTACTGGCCCTTTTGACAATAGTCCGCAGAGTGCAGAATGAAGTCTCACCCAAGGTAGTATGGGAGGGTGCTGGAACTATGTTTCCGCACCCTAAGGATGTCTTGATGAGATCTGGAAAGGTCACAAACCGATCCCGCGCACCTATGCAATTCCACGTAGCTGTCTGACCTTCACGTAGCTCTGCATAGAGCGCGAAGGGGCACTATCTAGATCCTCTAACCTTACTGTGCTATTATTATAGATTTGACTTAATTTTGTGGGCCTAGTAATCTTTATCAATCATTCAACAGTCATAACCAGTGCACGTAACCATAAACTTGTAAAGAGATGCATAAACATATATGAGAAGCATAAACAAACATATCTGTGAATAGATGCACAATATTTCATAATCAAATTAGCTTTTATTATATTTTTGTTCCAGTACAATCTAATTCCACCTTGGGCACTTAGCTGCAAAGGTCTGTGCACACAGCTGCGGACTCTACCAGGCCTCTGCACACACAGTTGCAGAGCCTCTTCCTACTGCTACAACCCAAGACTTAGACTTACACACTCAGAGTGAATATCGCATTCAAAAACCCATAATACTTAGATCACATCACAAGCTGCCTTCTACACTTAGAGCCTTGCTCTATTTATACATTCCCATGGTCCGCGGACGATGGGTAGGCCGACACATTCTATATTAAATTACATTATTTGAGGGCGGACAACCCTTTGACTTGACTCATTACAATTCGCACTTCGCACACTTTGTGGAGCCTTTACAATACCGTTACCCAAAATTGTGGGCTTTAAGCCCCAAACCCATTACGCGGGGGATCCACTACCTAACAAGTCTATTAGTTCCTTTAATCCCTCCACAACCTTCTGATTCCTCAAAAATTTCATGTAGGTCTATAGAAATGACTGCAAGACATTTAGATCCACCTCTTTTATTGCAACCAGTACTATCTCATGGTTATCCTTCTAATTCGGCTACGTGGTAGAGGTCGAGGCCCCATCATCCATAAAGCTTCACCTCGCCTCCATGAATGCTTGCTTTTTCTTCAAGATATCAAATGTAAGAGCTTTTTCAGTGGTTTTCCTTATCCACATAGCTTCATATTCCTTTTTCCCATCTGCCTTATCATTCCCAGTCATGGTTCCACTTCTTGTTATAATGTCAATGCGCGGTTGATATTCCCTTGGATCAAAGATCATCATTTGGAAATATTTTGTAGGCTGATGATTTCTTTTCTCCTACATCTTCGCAATAAGGATGGGACATTATTCTATGAAATGATCAAAAGACTTACAGTAATTGCAGGTTGTCATCAGGTTCTGACAGTCTCTTGCGAAGTGTCCTACCTATCCACAGTTATAACAGATAATCTGGCCTCATCCTCGACCAACTTCTCCTCCTTGTCCTTGAAATCCTCCTCGACCAACATGTTGGCCTTTCTCTTCATGTGCATGTCCCTCGACTTGCAGTCTATAACTATCAGCAGTGTGCTCCATCATTAAGTCATAACTTCAACAATTTTTCTCATCATGGCCTACCGATCTACAAAAGTTACAAAACAACTGCTTTGGGGTCTGTATATATTTCTGTAATAGGTAGCAGTCTTTAGAGTGATTCTGACCTCACGTACTACAAATCTCACACCACAGACATGGATTTACTAGATTAGGCGCTCCACTTGAAATATAATCTCTAAACACATGGCATTGATCCTTATAATGACCTTCTACTTTGCATTTCGTATACCACACTTCTAATATTTCTGGTCTAACTTCTTTACCCTTCTTTAGATCCTGCAATTCCAAAGTCAACATAGCTAGCTGATTTTGTATTTGTTGTACTCCTGCCTGAGTATCTTCAGCCGAAGAATCTTCCAGCTTCATTGCAATGTCCAATGCTTCAGCTTACGTTGTGATCTTCTGTTGTGTCAATGGTAACCTAATATGTGGTAGTAGTGCAGCTATGAACCATTCCTTATGCTACTATGGGGGTATCTTAAAGCTCATTTGACCCATCAAAACCTTGAATCGTTGATCCAACTCTCACACAGATTTAGTCGGTGCCTATTTTATTTATTTCAACTCTGTGATGCACTGTGATTCTGATTTTGGCTTCTTCAATTTTTCTACCAAGTGTTTCTTAATTTCATCAAACGTAGCATTCATCTTACTCACATAGTATTTCATATACCATGTCAGCACTCTCTCCCTTAGTGACATGACAAGATGTGCCTTCTTTACATCATCATTATTAATTTGTCTTGTTGTCCACACTGCATCAGCTACGCACCAAAACTAGTCAGGGTCCCCTGTTTCCAGTCCTCTAAAGACAGGTAGCTTAATGTCATCAGCCATTCTTCTTCTTGGGGGGCTAGGTGGAGGGGGAGGTGGAGGTGAAGTATGGGGAGGCGTATGGGGTGTGAGGGGGGTGGAGGGATGGGGAATCCCAAAGACGCCCTAATTCTTCTCAGCTCCCGACTTCGACACGCCTTCAAGATGGGTGAGAGAATATCACGAGGTTGTAGGGTTAACTCTTTCTTCTTCTCTCTCAGATCCTAACAGAGGGCTATAGTCAGCCTCAATAAAATTCTTCAGATCTATTCTATATTGTTTTCCACTTTGCGTAGCTCCTAGCTCCTGGTTCCAACTTGTTTCTTCTTTGCCCAAACATTAATCTAACTACATTCGTAGAATCCTCTTTTCGCATAATAACATATTAATCCATATCTTCAAAGAATTTAATAACTTACCTCATGGTCCTTTGAAGAATATTCATTCAACTTTGCTATAGGACACGATTTCATCAATCGCGAACTCAATGATAAATCCTACCAATATTCCATTGATCCGGAACTCAACAGCTCTTAAGATACTATTATCGATTCTCTTGAGCCACTGTATCAAATCAGGGTTCAACTCCTTAGGTTCCTCACCTTTGAAACAAGTCTTATGCTCAGCTAACTTAGATATCCACTCAAGCAATTCAATGTGGAACGAACCAAAGGAAATCTCATATTGATCTTCATATATATATATATATATATATATATATATATATATATATATATATATATATATATATATATATATATATATATATATATCTACAACCAAGCTTCAGTTGATAAACACAGGTTTCTATTCTCATTTTCTACAAATTCTCTTTATTTATGTTCGACCCACTCATGGATTTCTTTCTTTAACGAACGCAAAATCATATCCCTTTAAGCAAATATTGGTCTCGACAACATAACCATTTTTTGGTCTGAGAGGGCTTGACCCATGTTCAGAGTGTGTTGCACACCAACCAAACCATCAACTACTGGCCCTTTTAGCAACAACCTATAAGCAGATCACAGTCTCACCCAAAGTAGTTATGGGAGGCTATAGAACCAAGCTTCTACAACCGAAGGGATGTCCACGTAGTGGCACTGTGTGTTTACTTCTACTCTATATTGATCGTATAACTTTGCATTCATAAGAACTTCGTGTAGATTATTAATTTAACATAATCACATTAACCCCATAAATTCTAGCCAATAACAACATATCTTACAGTTATTCGCATAAGTTAGTGAAAAGCATACATAAAGATACTAACAACAACAAAGACTAAATAAAGAAAGATATACATTTCTTCACCAAAACTTCTTCTTTATTAATATAAGTCTTCAGTAGATATATGTCTTCGACCTACGCACCCAGCTACAGGTGGTCTATGCACTCAGTTGCAGACTCTTTTAGGCCTCTATGCACTCAACTACAGAGCCTTCCCTAAAACTACAGACTATAGACCCAAATACAAAGATTCAATTCACTTATGATATTACATTACATTCCTCCCATTACAAAGTATATCATCTCCTTAAATACATTTCATATTTACAAAAACCATGGTCCAACCATGGATCCACAAAACAAGGACTAATACCCAATACCTGTTACAAAATAAGGGATCTATCCCATCTCCAAAGCCCTAAAATTCCGTGTGATGAATATATCTTCATCAACTCTATGTTGTCTGCTCCTTCTTTTGCAGGGTCTTTTACCCAAAACTTGGACCAAGTTGGGCCATGCTTAGTAGCCATAGCTATGGCAGCATAGAGGGGATTATTTATAAGAGAGGGATACATCAAAAAAAAAAATATACACCCCTAAGATGCTATAGGGATAAGTGAGGTGTTCCTCCCATCCTCATAGCTACTCAACCTAAGACACTTTAGAAAACAGCGTAAATTATAATATTTGGTTTATGGTGATGAAATTTATGCTGCACTTAAAGAAGTAGGCAGTCAATAGATTGTGACCAACATAGAACCCAAAATAGTTTACGAGTTGGAGAGTAATATTTAAACTGTAATAATAGATAAAAATGGTAAACTCATAACATACAAACACTCAGTAACCCCTATGAATGTTCCGGCCTGGGAATGATAAAAGGAGTTCTTTCCCACTTCTAGAAGCAACCCAAAAACTAAAATAAATTTGCTCATAGAAGGTAATAAAAATGTTGGAAGTTCAGAACATTCGGATAATTAAATATTTCAGAAGATAAACAACAAGCAAGGAGGATAATCCAAATATAGCACAACACCCTAAAATCTGAGACAATGTATGGAGAAAATATATATATATATATATATATATATATATATATATATATATATATATATATATATATATTAATATTACTGAAATCATCGTTTAAGTTGACAAATGCATATGCAACATAGAAAACTATGGATAGTGCTCGTAAGGAAAACACTGAGTCAAAAATAAACACTGTACTTGTCCTCGTGAAATGATAATTCAACAAGTTCCATTAAGTTAGAGGGTAACCAATACAATATGGGATTTACAGTGACCAATTACTACAGAAGGGGTGGTTATAAACCACCATGTAGTCAAACAAAAAAAAAAAGAAAAAAAAACAACTTAAATTAGAATGATTGCCATGGGTCGTGCCTAGCCATAAGGGTTGCACACGCTAGAGTGGAACCCAACTATAGGTAGCTAACAACATAAACACATGTCATAACAACCCTCAGCATCCAAAGTCCATCGAAGTAAGGATTTAATCGACCTAAGGAATGGCATAGCAGAGGGATCCGTTAAAGGAGGAACAAAGCCTCAAAACAACAAGCTTGAATCCCAAGATAACAAAATTCGTGGTACCTATAGTGGGAAATACAAAGAAAAAAATGCAAAGTAAGAACTTAGACTAGAAATTGGAAAGGATAACACCCAAAAGGCAAACAACCAATGGAAAATTTCTAATAAGGGAACAGTAACAGTTCTTGTAAATCATTAAAGAAAAATCCAAAATCACGTCTGGAACCAACATCTGGCATGAACATTGCAAAGGAATAAGGGGTCAACACTAAAACCATGAACTAGAAAAAGAAAAAATAATTTCTTTAATGAAACCCAAAAAATGGAAAGCCAACACAACTATTACCTGAGGACGTCGGGTGCCGAAATTATGTCTCAATGGGGAAATCTAAGGTAGAGACCACGCAAGGAGGTGCCATGAACCAAAAACACTAGAAATCATGGGAATCACTGGAACTACATCTCTATACATAGAGAAAACTAAATATTAACAAATATAGGAGCCACGTGTAGAAATTTTTTGAGAAATCCATACCTAGCAAAGAAAACCCAATACCTGTAAATGCTCATCGTGTTTAATCTTATGCTGCCATGGAAGAAAAATCTACTTGAAAATGTCACCCTACACATTGGGTATCTGTTTGAAAGAATGATAGCTTGAAAAGGTAGAGCGTGGGGTTCAAAAACAACCTTGGAGTCTGTGCAAACAAGGGTAAGGGAGACTAGTGGACAGGGAGGAAGGATTACGTAAGAATTCAAGCATGCAAGATGGGATCGTAGCAACACCTTGAGGCAGCCCAGGGAAAGAAAAAGGGTGTAATGGATTGTATTTCTTAGGAACTAATCCTACGAGCTCTGAAATCCCTCAACTCGGAATGCGGAAACCAGGGAAAATTTTAAGAACCACCCTAAATTTATATGTATAATAAATGGGTGAATCCCCATGATACATAGGAAAAATGGGAGGCAATTTTATCACTAATATAATATGTATATATTTATATATATTTGGCAAATCTCTCACCAGATTATATTATCTTGTAAAGTCATGGCGAATCTTTCACTGAATTATAAAATCTTGTAAGATCTTGGAAAATCTTTCACTGAATAATAAAACATTGTGAAGTCTTGGCAAATGTTTTGTTAAAGTATGAAACCATATATGATAATAATAAAACATATTCATTAAACTGTAATATACTAACATACATGTTTGGAAAAAAGAAACATAATTTTCACTTCCTACAAACAATGTTGCAAGTTTTAGTGGCCATGTTTGTCATGGTAGGAGAGATTAATGTTTTCTCTACCACTTTTGTCAAGCTACCACTTTTGCCAAGCTATCAAATTTCTTTCTTATTCCATAGACTCCAACTGCAAGATTAAAAAAAAACACAACAAGTTTTTTTACCCCAATATGCCAACAAGTAGCAAGCCCCAACTGTATAATATAATGAAGTAGTAGGTATCCCAAAGGCCTGAAGGGGATCTAATGGAAAGAAGTGACCATTGTCAGAAGCCTTCCAATCAATATATAAATATATAAATGTAGATTTATTATTATTTTAATTGGAAATCTTCAATTAAATAATAAAATTTAATTACATCTCTCCCAATCTAAATTTCTTATTAGCATAATTCACTACCTTCATACCATTTTTAACAGCATTGTAACATGCGGATTAATTTCCTTTTTGGTGCACAATCTCCGCCTTTTAGGACAATATGGTGCAGTGACCCAACCCCTATAGATCATTACGACAAACTAAGAATAGCAAAGAAGATGAAAGGTTGTACAAACCAGCATATTTTTCAAACAACTAATCCAAGATCAGTACCTTAACTTTTTCATGAAGATATCATATTGAGAATGTTTGAAAAATTGTGGGCAATCTGGGCAGCGACTATCTCTCTTCTGCGAGGGTGATGCAGAAAGAGTTAAGATTTCATTGTTTTGAATGTAGCTTTAACCATTCACCTTAAGATTTTTTTTACAATATAGTTTCCTAAGTCTATTTAATATCTTCATTATCATAAAAAACAACCTATATCCATCTTAACTCCACATCTACCACTCTTAGAGGGATGAAATCTATTTATCCCTCCCAGCACTTAGTAGACCCAGAATTAAGATGGATCTAAGCTGATAGAATTTCCACTTTAAATAGTCTATGCTCACATGAATACCATGGTATTACCATGGGTCAATACCATGGGTTATTTATAAAAATTAATAATTGATTTTTATTTTAGTTTTTTTATTTTAACCAAGTTAAAATGTTTAAGTGACATTAAATTACAAGATCCATTTTTACTCTTGATCTACCAAGCCCCGAGAGGGATCAAATATTTTTTCACTCTATGTTAGTTTGCATATCACGATATTTGATCCAAAGTAAAGATGGATCTATGCTAGTTTAATTCCCCCCTTTAAATAGGTTGCATTCCATGTGAATACCATGGGTCAATACCATGTGCCATCTTTATTTTTATTAATACTAATATTAGGGTTAATAATGTTTTTTTGCATGGTATTAATAATAATTTGGCCCATGGTATTTGGCCCATAGGCTTCACCTAAATATAACACATTTTTTGAGTGTTCGTAAATATAAGGTGGCTTATGGAGTAAATATAAAAAATGTTTTATTTATTTACCATACCTCTCGTTTATTTATATTTTTATTAATTTATTGTACCTTTTTTATAAATATGGTATTTGGCCCATAGGATTCAATTAAATAAAACCTCTTTTTTGAGTCTTCTTAAATAGAAAGAGGGTTATGGACTAAATATAGAAAGAGGTTTTATTTATTTACCATACCTATGGTTTATTTATATTTTTATTTATGGACTAAATATAAAAAGAGGTTTTATTTATTTACCATACCTCCACTTTATTTTTATTTTTATTTATTTACACGCTTGCGTGTTCATAAATATAAGGTGACATATGGAGTAAATATAAAAAAATGTTTTATTTATTTACCATACCTCTCGTTTATTTATATTTTTATTAATTTACCATACCTTTTTTATAAATATGGTATTTGGCCCATAGGATTCGCTTAAATGAAACCTCGTTTTTGAGCCTTATTAAATAGAAAAAGGGTTATGGACTAAATATAAAAAGAGATTTTATTTATTTACCATACCTCTAGTTTATATGTATTTTTGTTTTTGAGCCTTATTAAATAGAAAAAGGGTTATGGACTAAATATAAAAAGAGATTTTATTTATTTACCATACCTCTAGTTTATATGTATTTTTATTTATTTACCATACCTTTGGAGTAAGTATAAAAAGAGCTTTTATCTATTTACCATACCTCCACTATCATAAATACATTTTCTTGAAAATGAGGGTAAATTGAAGATTGTAACTCCTAATTTAAAGGGCTAAATTTACTTTTTTTACCCTCTCCCTTAAAATAAGGTGGGCTAACCTCCATACCTAATTTTTTTATAAAATAAATTTGAGGCGATTTGTAACAATGTACTATGATACAAAATATTCACCCAATAAAAATATAAAATCCCTTAATTTAGCCCAAGGGTGAAAATTCACCCCTAAAATTTTCCATGGCTAAAACAACAAACTTTGAATGTGAAAAGGATATTAGGGTATAACGCTTTAGGGTTAACATGTTTGACTCCACCATCAATCCCTCAATTGGTTCATCATCACTGTCAAATGCAATATGAGGTTGGTCTGAACACATCACAGGTGTTCCCACAACCATCACATGAATACTATGAGGTGGCAAGGTGGGAATGGGGCATACAACACACCCATATCGAAACTATAAGAGCAGAGCACTATAATAAACTTTGCAAATATGAATTGTGGCTAAGTCCATAACATAGCTTAAATAACTTTAGCACTTATGATAATGTGTCTATGTCCATCACATATTTAAAAAACTCTAATACCTCGATTATATGAATCAACCTTAAACTAGAAATAATCGCAAGGGTATCAACCTAAAGTCTAGTTTCCTATATATAAGAGGGAGGTGTTAAGTGTGTGCTCAAACTATTTATCATGCTAAGCTGGATCTGTTTCTTCAACTTGTCCTGACGATGAACCACACTAGTTGGTTCGAAACGCGTCGACAAATGATATTCCATGTGATTTTCGCCGAAGAATATTTCTTAAATTGATATGGATCACAGAAGCTTGAACTCTATTATTAACAAAAGAAAGGTAAAGTATGTGAATCTAGATACATGCAAACCATTTCATAATAATCCAATCACCTTCCAGAGAACATATATACTAACATATGGAGATTTTAAAGGGAAGGATTGAATAAGTGAAAGCATGTAATGATAACTTTTAGATTCAAACACTATTACTAAATGAGGTAGGTTAAACTTTTCCATTATAATGAAAAAAAATAAAATATATATGTGTGTGTGTGTGTTGTTTTGAGAGGGGAGATATGACATTCGTGGATATTTATCTGGATGACATCCTCATCTTCAACAAGAGCTGGGAAGAGCACTTGCAACACATTCAGCGGGTCTTTCATACCATACAACAATGCAAACTATGTGCCAACTTGGAGAAATGAACCTTTAGCATGAGTCAGGTCCATTATCTAGGTTACATCATATATGAGCAAGGCGTGCATGTGGGTCCGGCTAATATCCAAGTCATTCGAGCTTGCCTAGCTCTGATCACTCTAACAAAGCTTCACAACTCATTGGACCTCGCAATTTTTTATCAAAGGTTCATGTTGGGATTCTCCCATATCACTTGGCCTTTGAGTCAAATTACCAAGGGCAGAGCGAAATAAAATTTTATCCTAGTCTGAGTCCCAATAGAAGGCATTCGTTGAGCTGAAGCGTTGCCTCTACTCTGCACCTGTACTCACATTGCCATACTTGTAGTAAACATTTAAAAATGAGACAGACGCCTCTGACTATGCTATTGGTGCAGTCATCAACTAGCATGGGCATCCAATGGCCTATCACAGTGAGACACATTCTAATACAATTCATAAGTATCCCACTTATGATAAGTAAATGTATTCTATCATGCAGGCTCGCCTGCAATGAAAACATTACATTATGGGGAAGGAGATGGTCATCCACACCAATCACCGACCTCTTCAGTTTATACAGACACAAGGGAATTTTCAAAATGATCGTCGTCATAAGTGGTCTATATATCTAAAACAATTCCACTTGAACATTAAGTATTAAAAGGGCCACACCAATCATGTCACAGATTGCCTCAGCTGGTCTCCAGTTGCAGCCGACTATTGTTCTCAACTCTTGTGGCCACGAGACCTCTAGATGGCTGTAACTATACAAAAATGGTCTAGAGTTTGCCACCACATACTAGATGCTAGTGGATGGCAAGAAATTTCCCAATTTCCACCTCGAGGACGCATTATTATTCTACCTAGGCCACTTTTGTGTTCCTTAAAGTGTCCGTGCCAACTTGGTTTGGGAGGTGCACTATAGTCAACACGCATGACACTTTGTTGTGGAGAAAATTGTGGTCATACTACAAAAGTACTTTTATAGGCCAAAACTCCAACAGGATGTGGGAAAATATATCAAATCCTACGCCGCTTGTACCATCTCTAGGCCAACCATCAAGAAGAAAGGTTGGTACACTACTCTGCCTACTCCCAACCAACCCTAGGAATCCATATGCAGAGACTATTTTTCTGGCCTCCCTTATACCAAACATGGTAATGACTGTGTATTTTTTGTTGTGGGTGGATTTTCAAATATGGCTATATTGGCGACCTGCAAGAAGAGTATAACATAAAAGGACACTGTCAAATTCTTCTTTGAATGAGTGTGGGTACATTTTGGGATTGTAAGAGCCCTGGTGAAAATTCCACGTAATAAAAGTTAATAAAGGAAAAAAATAATAACCATGGTTGATGGGACAATTATTCCAAGTTGAATGTTGGGCAATACATCCTAGTGTGGGTGTTCATCGGTTTATTATGGCTAAGGAAATTGGAAAAGGCAATGGCTAAGGCTTTAGAAAGGAAAAATGGCATTTTTGGTACATTTATTTATGAAAATAATGGAAATTATGAGAAAGGGAGGTGAAAGGTCACAGGTTGCATGTGAGGAGGAAAATGAAGGAAAATAATGGAAAATGAAGAAAATAGAGGCCTCATTAATAATAAGGCTTCTAAGGATCAATTGGTAACCTTTTGTCAATACAGTTTTGGGAGCTCTCTCATTATTCTCTCTCTCTCTCACTCTTGGACACAAAGTTTTCTTGGAGCATTTTGGCATTGGAGAAAGAAAGGCAAAGGAGGCAAGAGGAAGCAAAGATCAAGAAAGGAAAGGCAAGATCAAGTAGCTACAACATGATTCTTTATAGGTATCGATTTTCATGTTTATTTTCTTTGCTAGATTTAGCATGAATGGTGTTGCATGTGGTTTTTTTGTGTCATGGCATGGTTTTTTCTAGGTGTGACAGTGTTTTCAGCCTAGCCTTGCCATTTCCAGATAGACATGGTGTGATGGGGTTCTCATGTTTTGGTTGAGATGGATTTCTGAATGGATTAAAAGCTGAGTGAGGTGGATCTCTGAATGATAGAGCACATGGACTAGTGGTCCCTGAACTGGACAATGGATCATGGTAAAGCCACTGGCCTAGTGACCCCTGAGCCAAACTATGGGTTGCAGTAAATACAGGATTGTGTTGCCCTAGTGGACCTAGGAATACTTGTCTGTGAATGGTAGGATATATGGTAAATCCAAAAGGCATTTTTCTCTCCGTTGGGCCTAATTATTCCGGGTTTTGGATATGTAGTAAATCCTGGAGAGTGGGTCTCAGTTTAGGGCCTAGTGATCTGGGTTTGGATTGCAGTAGAACCTAAGACACTAAGAGACAAGAAAATTCCTCACAGTGTAGGTAGAGAAATCCATTGGCATCCATGCTTTCTTATCCTCCTGTTATGATATGTTTATTTTGTTAACTTAGTGATCTAGGATGGATTATGGTAAAGATTGGTTTCTATTGATGAGGGTGAGGTGGTTTCACCTTGGTATGCCCTAGTTGGATGCCCCAATTGGTTCTTTTGGTTTAAGTCCTGCATTCATGCTTGGAATATGGCATAGGGGTGATTAGCTGAAGAGAGACTTGGCTCAGCCAATCTATGGTCGGTGGAACGTGGTAGTCCCATCACTAGTTGGTTTTTGCATTCATTAATAAGAAATTCATTCCCTTGGTTTTCATGTGTAAATGTATTAGTTTATATGTGGATTTTATGGCTGATATATTTATGGTATTTCTATTATTACTATGTTGGTTATATGTATGTTTTATGACAACAACTATGTATGGCTCTTAGTATGTTTTTACTTGTAAATGAATGGACAATGTATCTATGACCTAATAGATGATAATGCAGCAAATGACATGAGGGAACAATGTTTCTTAGCGATTCTGAGGTAAGTATGAGATCCCTATGCTTAATTCTGTTGTTTACACTTGTAGATTACATGTTTGCGATATGTTTGATGAAATGTTTGTCATGGCTAGAAGGGGTCTAGTTAAGGGCTTCTTTAACTAGTCACTTCTACTTCATTGTCTCCATGTTATTTTACTGCTCTTAAGATATCATTCCATTCTGAGCAGTGACCTGGGCTCTGGGCCGGAAAAAGTGGATCAGATCCCGGGGAAGGTGGCACAGAATTGGAAAAATTGGTCCCTGGACGTTGGCATGCAGGCCTCTGAGAGTGTCCATAGGTCCCTGGATGATGGCATGCCCATAACATGAGATCATCTAAAGGTCCCTACACACTAGCATGCCCATAACATGAGAGCGTCCAGAGGGCAAGTGATCAGAAGTCTCAGCAGGACCCATGGGTAAGCTTCCTAAAGTGTTGGCATGGTTCTCAGGGGTTCTATAGTTGATGTGGAAGGTTTGTTTGTTGTGTTTCCATCGATTGCATTTTGTTAAGGTCACATAGGAGATTGAATCCAACCATAGTAGCCTCTTGTTGCATGTTTACCCCAGTTGGCCGATTACTTAGGTAGATGTGGGAGGAGGGTGTTATAGGGATCCTGCAGACCACTATACCTGGTAGGGATAGCAGGTTCCTGAGCACATT
The DNA here is from genome assembly GCA_031772625.1 of Pinus tabuliformis. NCBI lineage: Eukaryota > Viridiplantae > Streptophyta > Pinopsida > Pinales > Pinaceae > Pinus > Pinus tabuliformis. The sequence goes on along the minus strand of CM062805.1, from coordinate 599,611,222 downwards.
TTTGGTCTAGCCTCTGGACACTATTAGACACCAAGCTCACCAATTTGACTACATTCCATCCGCACACTAATGGTCAGACAGAGGTTGTCAACAAGATGATAGTGCACATACTCTGCATGTACAACTCTAACCAACCACAATCCTTGGATGAGAGCCTTCCCTATGTGCAACACAAGTATAACATAGCTCTCCATAGCTCGACTATTCACAGTCACTTTCATGTGGGTGTCGGATTTCAGCCATTATTCCTGTTAATGTTGCCATGCCTCATGCAACTACACAGACAAAATCTACTCCTGTACAACCTAAGGCTGGTAAGAAACTAGGTTTATTGAATGAATCCAACACATCTTCCAATAGGTTCACAACATGTTGGATAAGTACAATTCCAAGTATAAGAAGGGACATGATCAACATTGGGTGCCACACAAGTTTCAAGTGGGAAACAAAATTTGGTTGCATTTATTGAAAGAACACATTACTAGAACACATCAGAAGCATAAACCACTCTGATATGGGCCTTACACTATCACCAAGACTATGGGAGACAATGCATTTGAGCTGACCATTCCCCCATTGCTTTGCCTGCACCCAGTGTTCAATGTGGACTGCTTTCAACCATACTTTCCACCATTACTAAACACATCAGACATTGCAAAATAGCTCACACTAACAAAGCTAAACCCAGACTGCATGGAACAGGCCACCACTGATCGGATCATGGACATGCAAAGCAAGAACACTCGTTAGCACAAAATCCAACTGTATCAGCTTATCAAAGATAACCAACTCTTGCACCAAGGCAAGTGCCTCACTAGGGGCCAAGTTCGAGAGAAGTTTCCCCGTCTCATGGAGGAACTCAATGCAATGGGGACCACTGCCTCCTAAGGGGGGAGGATTGATCTAGGTGGATATTGGTTTCCACCCTCCTATTCCACTTGGACCCCCACCATTATTTCTTTCAATTTTCTTAATTGTAGCACAATTTACTACTTTTGACAGTTTTTCAGGTCTCGAACTTTCAAAGCTGTTTTGAGGCCTTAAACGACACTTTTTTGGAAAACAGGCAAACTTGTGGCATATAATAAAGGTTTGCAGTCAAAATTGTAATCTTCAAATATATATTTCTAACGAAGTATTGTACACGTCAAACGAAAATCGTATTCCAAACTTACAGTCCCAAGAAGTTGATACCAATTCACCCTAATGGAGCCCCCAAACTTTTGGTGCTTCGTCTCCTAGGGTTAGGTTTTTAAATGTTTAGGATTTTCCATTGCTTCTCAATAACAAATAACCCTTCAAGCCTAATTGTGACATAGTTCAAAAGACATGTAGCCGCCACATCTCTTCTCAGGGATAAGCTACCATTCCCCGAGCTAGCTTATTTCCATTTTGCATGTAAACAATTTTATGTACTTTGTTATTAATGAATTGAAGTTTTTTTTATCATTTTATCTCTGTGCTTCTGTTCATATATGTATTTAATTTCGTTCCTTCAGAAATTTGGATCAGCAAGAGGAGTGGGGGACCATGTAGTTGATAAATAATCCTAAGCTTCATAAGATTCCTAAATCTCCTAACCTTCATCTTTTCACCATGTTCCTGATCAAAATTCCAACCACCAATCATGGAATGTAGGTTTTTGTTAGTAGGGGAGTCCATCTTCCATTGTTATGAGAGCACTGGGGTAAGAAGGATCATAAGAGGCTTCACCTCCATATGGATTTCAATAACATGAATATCCAAACCATCTCCTTTCCCATACACTCTTATGGTGCAATTCAAATTGGCCATTCATATTTGACAATTCCAATCCATTCTAATCTATCTTAATTAGTTCATCTCTTTAGCCATAATCTCTCTTGGTGTTCCCATGCTATGTTGAGGACTGAAATGTGAACTTATGAGCGACCAAGGATAAGTTGAGAAAGAGAAGGTTGTGTGCTTGAGAAGAGAGACATACAATTGTAAAGGAACATAGAGGATAGGATGATAAGAAGTCATAACCATTATCCTGATAGAGTTCGACTCTTCATGTGCTCGAGAACCGATATATAACTCTGTTGAGTTGATCTTAAGGGTGGATAACAAGTTGGACACCTTCTAGACACATCGAAGAGTACTAAAGTGACTATTGAGTAGAGAAGGGAAAGATATCCCTTGTGTTGCAGTGAAGGGAGTGCCATGACTAGGTACATTAGATTGTTGTTTGTAGAGTTCTAAGGTAAATTGTTTGATTGAGCTTTAAAGCAATGAGATTGGGTAAATGATCGAGTGTCTTAAAGTAGTTTCCTTCACCCTAGTGGCCTCATAATTTAGCTTAGGGGTAGCAACACAATTTATTCATAAAGAATCCTTGATAAAGTTAACTTGTAATATAAAAAGATATATAAAACAATTAAAACAATGTAAGGAAGATATATAAAACAATTAAAAAAAGTTTTACGGGAAAATTTTGCTTGACACTCCAAAAACTTTCTTTTCTATAACTTAAAATAATAATTTTACTATAAAAAATGATGAATACATTCAAAATAATGCATTAAGTAATTTTTCACTTCACATTTTGAAAAATCTCAATCTCAATAAATAGCAAAATATTAAATCCAACAAATAAGATCAATTATCTAAATTGTGTAATTTAAACTTATCCATTATAAATTCAATTAACATGGTAATGGAATAAAATTCTCATTTCCAAAATAAATGAAAAAAAATCAAATTTAGATACTTATTTTTTTTAAATCTAATTATTTTTATTAAAACATAAATATTTATTATTATAATTTATTTTTTCAATATTATGACATATAATATAAATATTAGATCAATTGTATTTTCATATATATATAACAAATTTCTACTTCATAAATATTTTATATCAATTATTTACCTAATAAATATTTTTTATAAAATCAATAAAAAATAAATTTCAATAAAATATGATTTAAATGATATGCAAGGACTAGGCTTACCCATTCTTCATTTGTCCCATGGATTGTGTATAAGTGAATGAATTTAGATTTTAGCAATTCTGTTATAGAAGACTCTATGCATATGTGAAGGTGCTTTTAATGTTAAGAGTAGTTGAGTTTGAAATATGAGACTGGTCATTTTTATCACTAAGTATAAAATTATATGATATTTTTATGATTTATAAATTAATTTATTGTTAAATTATTAAAAAAAAAATATTAGTTTAAATAAATACTTTATTAAATTTAAAAGACTACTCGAATTTAAACATCAGTGAACTTTACTTATTAATTAATACATTTAATTTATTTTTGTCTCTAGAAAATTCCGTCTTACACAGTACCTTTGAACGCGGGACAGAAACAAATCTGAAAGGAAAATAGCGGAATCATAAACATTATAGAGGGGTCCAAAACCGTCATTTAATACATAATTTTATATTATTCCATACTTCACACATCACATAGGGCCTATATTTCTCCACAGCCACGTGCTTCCAGTTTCGTATTAACGTTGTTTTTTTCAAAAGTTAGGTTATCCAATGAAAATGAAATGGGTTATAGTTTAATTTATGAAATTAAATAAGTAGTTTATGAGGTTTTGGATTGATGGTTAATGGGTGCACTGTTAAAAAAAACATCTTTAATATAGATTATTATTTTTAATCCCTGTAAATACTTATTTAAAAAAAAAATAACTCATTAAATTCCGCAAGGGTCTAAATATAAATGAATATATGAGATTAAGAATTTAAATTCTTCAAATATATTTCCCATTACCATTAACTGATGTGGATTGCAACCTTATTTATTTGTTTCTTTTATATAAATCTATTAACCTCTATATGTGTGTTAGATTTTTTCTTATTTTAAAATTTTGAGAGTTGGTAATTTAGTCTATTAATATAGACTAGATTCTAAATTAAATGTATAGATTAACATTATAATCTAAGAGTATATCCAATAATTTATATAAGTTAACATTATAATCTAAGAGTATATAAAATAATTTGTAAGTTAAATATATTAAAAAATTAGAATTAGCAACAACCTTAGAAGGAAGATTCTTAGTCAATTAATTAAATATTTTCTATGAATATTAATTAACAAACATGTTGAAAATATGCACTCTCTTCATTTCCTTCTCTTTTTTAGAATTAACATCATATCCATTCCCATTGTGTCTTAATGATGCTCCTAACAAGCCAACTCTTGTCACTTTTATTTTTACTGGCATTTCTTTCTTTAGATCTAGTTTTTCTCCTATCAAATTTCTGGAAAAAAAAATAAAAATAAAATAAAAATAAAAAATAAATAAAAAATAAATAAATAAAAAACAAAAAATAAAAAATAAAAAATGTTTATTTCAAAAGTTTTTCTTCTCTTATTGCTAACAACCATCAATCCACAAAGTTTCTGAAAATATGTTTATTTCAAAAGGTTTTGTTCTCTTATTGCCCTACAAGTATCAATTTACAATCCCATCCCTCAAATTTTAAGTAGATTGCAAATTCCAAAATATTTCACATATGCATGAGTAAAGTCAACTATTTGATTTTGCTCAATTGACTTTGACCATGTCTGTCCAATATATAAAATTTACCATTGACATAAGTTTAGATATCTCGCCCATCTTGAAATCTCCACTTTTATAGCTATGTTGATGGAAACTTTAAGATACTTCCAAGAATTTGTGACACTATAGAACAATGTGATGCATCACTAAATGCCATTTACTTTATCACTCATGGTTTCATCTAATTAAAATGAAAATTTAAAATTGCAAAGTGATGTATAATCCTATTATGGTCTTTCATCTTAAGATTGCACAACTTATTCTATACTAACAACAAATTTATGAGGAAATTAGTCTCATACTAAGAGCCAAACTTATCTCAAAACATCTTTCAAGCAGTTTCCCATTAAACATTCATAAAGATAAAATCAAACATTCATTAATATAAAATCAAATATTTTATCAATGAAATCAATAACCTAAATATTCATCTTGTCCCAAATCAATAACCTAAGCATTCATCTTGTCCCAATTTGTCTAGTTCATAATATGAAGTTTCTCCGTTTTTAGGAATATTTTCTTTTATTTATTTTTTTTAATAAGCAGATTTTTCATCTTCAACTTCGATTTAGATTTTCCATATTCAACTTCGTTAAATTGAAGTAATGGAGAGGTATGTCGAAACCCATTTCTTCTGCTAGAGATATGTGAAAGTAGCAAATATTTTCAATGTGAGCAACGATCCACTATAATTGCCAATTTCCCGTATTAAGCTTTGATGGCTGGTGGGACATCTACATGTAGTGTAATTAGTTCAATTATTCCCCATTAGGCATCAAACCGCTATAAATCAAACTATGAAACGTTCAATCCTTATTTCACCTGTTCAGCGTCTCACCGGGTTTGGGAAGAGAGAACTTGCATTTTGTGCGATAAGGGTGAGGTGGAGACTTGGTACTTTGTTATGGAATGTGTAGCCTATCAGGATATCCACAGTGAGTACGAAAACAATCTAAAAATTGATAACATGCACCATCTATTTGACAGAGATAACATCAATCAAATTGCTAATTTTCTAGTCAAAACTCATAACAAAAAAATCCGACATCAAAAATAATATGAAAATAAGTTAAAATTGTTATTCTCTTAGTACCTTAAAATATTCAATCTAATAAGCCTTCTTAAAATCATTCATTCACATTTAACTTTACTTGAATTGAAAAATGACCTGCCACATAGAATACGTCCAACCGACTTTGTGCACAACAAATATTTTATTTCCTACCACGGCAAGACAATATACAGCGACGTCCCAGTCCAGACGAGAAAACAAAGAATCAATTGGATGGTACATTACCCAGATTTTAACTCCAATCGTCCAACTTCGATTCCTTCGTGCACTCCAGGCTTGACACGTGGCAAAAGTGGCCTCCACTCGGAAACATACGGATAGAGAGATCTTAAAATGAGTACACGTGGAATGTCATAATATTCCACCACAATAGACGGGGACGACGTGGTCCACCACTCAAAGCTACCAACATCCACTCATTCCTGCATAGGAAGCGCTCCCCGGACTTAAAATCCACAAATTTAACGTATATCATAACTCTTTATTTTAAAAGAAAAAGAAAGACACTATCCCGAGTATAGAGTTTTTAGATTTTTATGAGTATTTATTAACTTAGTATTTATGTGAAAATGTGTTGCATTGCATGTTATTTTTTATTTATTTATTTTATTTTATTTTGCTTTGTTTGGTTAATAAAGGGAATTTTTTTTAATAAAGGAAATATGTCTAACTCATAAGATTCATATGATATGGTGCAAAGTTATAAGGAATTACTGTGTGGATATATTAAGGCATTCTCACTTGCCAATTTGCTATTAAACCAAAGTTTTTGTTTCTCAAGGATTGTATGGTGGAAACTAGATATAGAGCCATATTGAGTGGAGAGACATTATTTAGGATAGGTCCATGGTTCGGCTGCAAAGCAAACTATGATGATAGATAACCGAAGAGATTGATGAAGGGAAACTTAGATTTGAGAATTGGAGTCATGGTTCAAAGGTATTCATAACTATCATAAGATTTGGTTCAAGCAATGGTTGACAAGAATAGAAAAAGTGGAAATCTACGCAGGGAAGTGGAGAAGCCAAACAACCACATGCTTAATAGGGAAAAAATCTTTCAATGAGCTTATTACCATCATGCTTCCAAAAACCCATTTAAAGTTGAAGCTAAAGTGCAAGGAAAATTTTAGGGGCTAATATTCGCCCATGGGCTAATTTTCTATACCTTTTCCAAAAAAAAGATTCGCTAATTTCCATTTTTTTGTAAAAATGATTCGCCCAAATTTTAGAGAATGAAATTATTTTACCCTAAAAATCGTCAAAAAATTACATATAGACTATATAAAAATATTATAAATTTGAATATTTTTACAAAAATATCTCCAAACATTTTATAGATTTCATATTATAGATTAGTGGGATTCGCCACGGTTTCTAAACTTTAAGATAAATTTCCATCCTTAAAATTTTCCGTACTAAAGTGGACATAAAGCACAATGATAGACAAAGATATCGTGATCAATTGAGAGATACTTTTAATTCTATTTCAATGGTTACGGGTTTTTTTTTTTTCTTTTTTAAAGAAACAGGGATTCATTCTATTAAGAAAAATTGGTTTGAAGGTGATCACCTTTTACAAAATTTCTCAAAAAATGCAGATAATTCATAACACATGGACCAAATGTTCAAAAAACGACTATTTTTGTTGTCCTCTTTTATTTAGATAACTATAATAAACTGGTGTGTTCCATAAATCCTCCAAAAAAAAAAAACCCTCCAAGAACTAAATATCTACAAAACATAGGTTAATGTTAAAGAAAATGAGATCTACATATCCCCCAGCACCTAATTTCCCTGAGCATCAAATTCCGCCTCAACGCCCTTAGCAAGGTTGACTTCTTGGTCGACTGCTCAGTCGCTGCCCTCGCCATCACATCCCATGGTGGGATCTCCACTGAGCGAATCAATTTCTATCTACTCAGCCTTGCTGACTACCAAGACAATCTCGTCGTCTACACCTCTATCTTTTGCCTAATGCAAATTTCTCAAACAAAATTCCATCAACTCCATGGCCAATTAGAATCAATCAAGTTTAAGTTCTATTAATCCCACACGTCAAGCTGTTAAACTATTTTGAGCCATAGCTCCTGCCGGAGACATCTCCATGTGGCACGAAATTAAGGAAATGATGAACTTGAGTAATTCAACCATTCTTATAAGGGCAACACCAAATTCCTCCTCATTTCCTCTCAAGGAGATCTCCATCATGTTAAGACAACACTAGAGATGAAGGCGAATATGACTAATGCAACTCCATAAATCACTATCATGGATGTCTAGAAATATCTGACTTCCTACATATACCAACTCATTATCCAAATGTGTATCAAACTCATTCCTTTCCTCATTAATGGATACATCCATCACCATAACCATAATGAGAATTAGTTGGAGCCTCTGGAAATCAATGAAATTAGCTTCGTCACTTTGAATATTTAAATCCCATAATGAAGGTTCACAGATACAACCTGCTCTAACTACCTTGCTTGCTTTAATCCATCATTCATGTGTCCTTTTTGAGATTATGATTTCTTCACACCTGTAAATGTTGACACAAGACTCCATGTCCTCCTTGAGCCTTTGCTTCAAATCATTGAGAATGACTACAAGTTTATGTATTATGGTATTTAATGCACTAATCCAAAACCTTGTCCCATGTTTGGCTTGCCTCAGCATTGTAACCAATTTATCTTGGCTTGCCATTTTTAAAGTATGGATTTGGTTGATATAGCCCCGTTATCAATATTTATTTCTCCTTGCGATTGCTATGCACCATGATTGGCCAAGGAATCTGCAACCTCAGTTAGGTTTCTCCTTATATGATAAAATTCTATTGAGCCAAACTTTTCCACCAATAACTTGATTCTATGAAGTAGTGGAGGAAGGAACTGCTTCTCATTCTTTCTACATTTTACAACTTGATGGATGGTGATCCTAGAGTCTCCAAAGACTAAAAGATGTCAAATACCTTTGGAGAAAACTAGATCCAAGACCTGCCACAGAGAAAGAAACTCGACTTGGTTATTTGTGGCAACACCTAAGCCCTAAGTGAATTGAAACTTTTTTTCTTCATTGAGGTGAAAGATAACCCCTCCCACTCAAACCTCCCTAGTTCAATGGTTTTGGGTTTTGTTGTAGATGTTGCAACACCCTCCAAAATTTTGGCTTGCACTCAAATTTCAAAGCCTTCTCTGGTCTTTTCCTTGATTATTGCAAACAATCAAGCTCATATAATGAGATTGCTTGAAGTTCTTTGGCCCTTTTTTCTTGTTGGATTAACTGTCGTCTTTTGGCATGTTTGAATGTTATGTAATGTTTGCGAGCCCTTTCTAGTGGTTTTGAAGGTCGGTCTTTATGTATATGAGTTGTCCTAATCATATAAGCATCGATCACACTCACACAATGTCTAGAGTGACATCGCACAAGTGTCATCACGGTCTTCTTAAAGTCTATCTTAAGTGTCCCACTTGTCGCATCTTGTCATGAGGTAGTCATACAGAGGGCAATGCTTTGTTTGTTTGTTTTGATGATCTATGTTTTCATGTCGTCAAAGTATGCTAAGTGTGTGATCACAGTTCAAGTTCATCACAAGTCCATCTCCCTTCCCAAACACAGCCATTTTCAGAAAATCTTCCCAACTAGGCAACTTAGCTTCATCGGGCCCTGACTGATCCAAGAATTTTTTGCTACTGATGCATTATTAAATTACATATGACAAAGCACTTAAAACCCATGGAACATAAGCATATAAAATGAAGATAAAAGAGACATAATCACGCATGAGATCAAGACAAAGGGAATTGATTATGGAGTTCATCCAATTTGGACTACATCTCTAGGCCCTGCTCAATAGTGGGGAGGCCTACATTCATTAAATGGCATGAAAAGAGAAACAATACAATCATATTTTACATAAACACCCTTATACCTCCAATATGGAAGATAGATGACAAATGGAGAGCCAAACTCTAGAAACAGATAGCACCACTAACATCCTTTTGAAAAATCATGCAAAATTGCCTATCCGAACACCCAATTTGGATAATAGAGCTTTCTGCACCTTCTCGTAACCTTCTGATTTCTGAGGCAAGGTTGTGACCACCTGCCAGGAGCAGGTGCCACTGCTCTACTCTGTAAATCTATGCTTCTCTCTATTGCTCTCCTGCTCTCGCTGTGCAGATAGCCCCCTTTATATTCTAGTGGGCAGATACTTTCATAAACTGAGCAGTGACAACAAATGACAAGTTTAGGCAGGCGGGCCATTTCAAACAAGGATTCTCGAGCCTCGAATAGTACATAGGTTACAAAGCTATCATACATGAAAAAACCACCATCGAATAGTTAAAACAGATCATTAAACTTTAAACCTCAAACCAATGGAATAATACAAAGAATTGGCATATTCCCCGAACTCGATGGCTTTATCATTGACGGACATAGTCTATCGGCATCGATATCCCATCACAAATCACAAACGGAAGAACCATGGTGATTTTCCATAACGGTCGTTGCATTGTGCAATGTGTGATGTACAAACCAGTGGACCCGATGGAACTATCAATTGAAATCCATAATTGTATCGCATCTGGGATCCATCGCATATCGCAATTGGCGGAGCTAGGGGATACATATATAATGGGACTTTGCACTATGCAATATGCAATTGCGATATCGCAATCCCAACCTGATCCTGCTGGGGGCCGATTCTGTACCGCTGCACCTTGCGATGTGCGATATGTGATTTATCACATCACACCCCTTCCCTGCTTGGGGGTCGATTTATAACCATCGTTCCTTGTGATCTACGATTGCGATTATCACATCGCAACCTGGTAATGCTGGGGGCCGATTCGTTAACCTCTAACTTCTGCAATCTATGAAATGCGGGGCCAATGGTGGCTTGCCACTTGGTGCTTCCCCATTTGCTAAGAGTTTGGCCATGTCATCTTCTCCTGCCACCTGTCCAAGTCAAACTTGAACTTTGAATCGCCCTAACTTCTTCATATGAGCTCGGATTCGAGTGACATTTGCATTGTTGGAATCAAGATGATGAGCACTTCGATCTGAAGCTAAGTTTATTAAGATTCTACCACTTTGAGTTTTGAGCCTTTTTACCATGCCACTAGTACATTTTGGAGATCCACGTAGATCAATTCTCCTGGATCCTCCTAAATCAATCCTCCTATATCAATCCTCCCCACTAAGAGAAGCTTTTGGTCCTCCAAAAACATTAAATAATCTACAACTGCTCTGTACATTGTCTGCACCACAAGCGTCCTAATAGGTCATCCTTCCTTCTCTTTCACCTTTGTCCTTCAAAGCCATAAGCGATGAGCCGACACCTGCATCCCCTGCAAACCTGTAGTATAATATCTTGCAAATTACATGTTTCACTATGTGAACAAAAAAAATGAGCCAAGAATCCCATACTTTCCATGAGTTTATAACACATACTCTGTGGTCAAGTTTACATAAAAATGGAAACAATACTCGAGCTATCAATACAAGGCCAAAAATCATTGTTGGTTCGACAAGTGATGGAAAAAACATCATCACTGCAACACATGATTTACAAAAATAAGGCCAAACACTATTGTTTCTTCAACAAGTGATGGAAACACATCATCACTTTCATAGTTTAAAATGAAGCACAAAATAAGTCCAAACATCATTGTTGTTGCAACAAGTGATGGAAAACACATCATCACTTTTATAGTTTAAAATGCAACACATGATTTGCAAAAATAAGGCCATGACATTCTACAACACCTATAAGAACCATCTCTCACTTATCAAAGTGATTGGGTCGTCTCCTTTTGGCGCATTCATTGGTCGAACAACTATTTCACCTGGTTCATGCACAGATGCTTTGTCCTTGCGACGCTGCTCTGGATGGAGCCTCCAACACGTGGCTCTTTAATGACCACCTCTATCGCAATGACTACAATAAGCCTTCTTCCTCTAGATATGCTTTACCTTCTTCTTTTCCTAATGTTGAGAGGAACTTTCACGCCTCATCCTTTTTCATGTTGCTATTATCCTCTAGCACTCAACAAACACATGGTTATGCAATCCACAAAAACTGCAAGTTTTTCTATGCCATGATTTTCGTTCATTATTTACAATAGGATTGTAATCAAAATGAAAATTGGAATACCGAGACTTGTTATACATTTCATGTTGGTCTCTGCTATGATCATGTAAACGAGAGCTTGCCTTAGCTCTTTCTCTGCAATGCATACTACCATAGGTTGATGGTGATGTGGTCCCATCATCCTCTTTCCTCGACAGTTTCAACAATGTTGAGGAAGTTTCTAACATATTTGAGCATTGTCCTTTAGTGCACCGCAACCTTACGAATCGAGGTCTTTTCTCAACCTCCAATGGTTGAGTTATGCCTTTGAAATTAACACCAAGTCCTTCTTCTTCCTTGTACCTCATCTTGGTAAGTAGTCTCAGTTTTGTCCCTGAAATGGGTATCTCCACATTTCCAAGAGAAATTATACCATGTGAAGATGAAACTGAAGAGAAATCAACATCTTTTACCTCCATTGTCGATTTGGAAAGAACTGATGAGGGCTTCTCATCATCTGTTGTTGATGGTTCACTAGCTGTTTTGGCACATTCCCCAACCTCCTTCTTGACATATCCAAGTCCTGTATGTTGGGGTAATTCCTATACTTGGATGGGGTTTATGATGCCCTGGCCATTAATTCTGAGGCCCTTCCCCTGATACACCATTATCTTTAACAGTTTGGACCCAATTCCTATAGTATGGTTTTCAAAAATGGCGAAATCATCATCATGAAACATGATACATGGAGTCGAAGAATTGCTTTTTACCTCACGGGGGTCACGCTGCAGCTTTTCCAAGGCCTTGTCCTTAGCTTGTAGTAGGCATAGTAACCTTTGTTTCTCCTCTTTCTCTTCCTGTAGAAGCCTCCTTAATTCAACAAGATTTTCTTGAAGACTCTGGTCGTTGCGCTTCAATTCTTCCAAGGTCTCATCTGTGGCTCGCAACTGAAGCTGCAATCATCATTTCTCCTCTTTCTCTTCTCGCAGAGCCTTCTTAATTCAGCGTTCTCTAATTGAAGTCTCTGGTTAATATCCTCATTCAAGGAAGGCGATCAATAAGATGGATAAGCACCAAAAGATGTGGATAATGCATCGCTCTCCAATCTCTCTGTCTCCTCCTCTCTTCTCTTCTCATACTCACCATACATGATGTCAACCATTTTGGACATTCGCAGGAAGGTCTCGTGCATTTCTTTATCATTATCCATGGCTGCACACTTGGTCATTCACGCTCGCAATTCTTAACAGCAACAAGATCACTTCTTTTCCCCACGAGCTTCAACATCCACCATGTCTCCTTGTCGTGATGCACGTCCTTTGAGGCTTATTTTTTGTTAGTGTACTCATGCAATTCGCATCAACTAAGCCCTGCTCTGATACCACTTAATCTAGAATTTTTTTGCTATGGATGTGTTATTAAATTATATATAAAAGAGCACTTAAAAACCATGGAACATAAGAATATAAAACGAATATAAAAGAGACATAATCACGCATGAGATCAAGACACAGATAATTTATTATGGAGTTCATCCAATTTAGATTACATCTCCAAGCCCTGCTCAAGAGTGGGGAGGCCTTCATTCATTAAATGGCATGAAAAGAGAAGAAGTACAAGCAGATTTTACATAAATACCCTTATACCTCCAATCTGGAAGATAGATGACAAATGGAGAGCCCATATCTAGAAACAGACAACACCACTGACTTCCTGGCGAAAAATTGTGCAGAATCGCTTATCCAAACACACATTTCAGATAATCGGGCTTTCTGCACCTTCTCGGAACCTTCTAATTTCTGAGTCAAGGTTCTAGCCACCTGCTATGACCAGGTGTCGCTGCTCTACTCCATAAATCTACACTACTCTCTACTGCTCTCCCCCTCTCGTTGTGCGGATAACCCCCTTTATATTCTAGTGGGTAGATACTTTCATAAACCGGGCAGTTTCAACAAATGACAAGTTTAGGCAGGTGGGTTGTTTCAAACAGAGATTCTCAGGCCTGGAATAGTACGCAGGTAACAAACCTATCATACATGGAAAAACCGCCATCGAACAGTTCAAACAAATTATTTTTCTTTAAACCTCAAACCGACGGAATAATACAAAGAATTGGCGTATTCCCCGAACCCGACGGCTTTATCATCGACAACCATAGTCTATCGGCGTTGATATCCCATCACAAATTGCAATTGGCGGAACCACGATGATTCTCCATAATGGTCGCTACACTGTGCGATGTGCGATGTGTGAACCGGTGGATCCAACAGAACTATCAATTGAAACCCATAACCGTATCGCATCCGAGATCCATCACATATCGCAATCAGCAGATCCAAGTGGTACATATATAACAAGACTTTTCACTATGTGATATGCGATTGTGATATCACAATCACAACTTGATCCTGCTAGGGGCTGATTCTGTACTACTGCACCTTGCGATTTGCGATAGGTGATTAATTGCATCACACCCCTTCCCTAGTCGGGGGTCGATTTATAACCATCATTTCTTATGATCTGCGATTGCGATGTGATCGCATCAGAACCTGGTAATGTTGGGGGCCGATTCGCGAACCTCTGAGTTATGCGATCTATGAAATGTAGGGCCAATGGCAGCCTGCCACTTGGCACTTCCCCATTCGCTGAGAGTTCTGCCACATCATCTTCTCCTACCACCTGTCCAAGTCAAACTTGAACTTTGACTTGCCCTAACTTCTTCATATGATCTCTGATTCGAGTGTCATTTGAACCATTAGAATCAGGATGACGAGCACTTTGACCTAAAGCTAATATTATCAAGATTCTGCCACTTTTATTTTTTATCCTTTTTACCATGGCACTGGTACTTTTTGGAGATCCACCTTGATCAATCCTCTTGGATCCTCTTAGATCAATCCTCTTGGATCCTCCTCAATCAATCCTCCTAGATCCTCCTAGATCAATCCTCCTGGATCCTCCTAGATCAATCCTCCTGGATCACTAACTGAGTTGCACACTATGTAGTCTCATCCCTCATGTATGTGACCTTGCTGCCTGGAACTACGTAGTGCACAATCACTATCCTCCAAGGCTGTTGTTCTACGTAATTCTAGAGTCTAGCAACATTCCTTGCCCCCCATAATTGCACAATTATGCCTCCCAGTCTACCTTGAACTACGCACTTTGCACCTTCAACCCTCAAGTATTTCCCTTGCCTATTGGAACTGCGCAATGCATAGAGATCCAAACCTCCTTTTTCCTCCAAAGCTATGCATATGCTTCATCCAGTGCCTTTCCCTTAGCTGAAACTCACTGCCTTGAGAAAGTGCGCGTATTTTCCCTGCAGGCCTCTCTGCTACCAAGTCCCCCCTTGCCTCTCGAAACTGCGCAGTTTGTCCTCCCATGGCATCATCTCGCAGAAGCCATTGATTGCTTGAACTTTGCAATTATGTCCCTCAATGGGCACTGTGTATTTTTTCTCCTTAGTGAGGATTGTGCAAAAAAGTTCCACAGTCAAGCCTGAGCTGCACTCTACGCAGTCTCGGTGATTAAACTCTCTCCTTGGCAGTTGGAGTTGTGCAATGCAAAGTTGTTGAGTACTTTCTCCTAGTCAGTCACTTCTCATGGGCTTAGTTCGGGGATTATAATGCATCTTCTTAGACTAGGGAGTTTTCGGATTAATGTTGTCCCATCATGAGTGAATTGTGGGAACAGGTACACTATCAAGTCATGGCGAGATGATGAAGGATAAGGAGGAGGGAAGCATGCCTAAATCCTCACTTGTAGTTGAACTTACGGTTGGGCCTATCAAGAGCAAGCAAAGGGACACAAGTTTGCAACCACCTTCCAAGACTAAATAGCATTGAAGACCCCACATCACCAAGCTATGTGGAGGAAAAGATAAATCATATCCAAGAACACATCTAGCACTCAGCAGTGATAGTGACTTGACATTTCCATATCATCAATCCAATCCATGTTAGCAGTGTCATGTCAAGTCGTGTCATGAGTTTTCATATGCCACGCCACTAGTGTGGACCATGTGTATTGTATTCAAATGTGTTATAATGTAGAAGTCCAAAGGACACACATTAATATGAAGGGTCATGTAAGTTGAAAAGTCATAGGAATTTGAATAGCCATGAGGGTAGTCAAAGAGTCATAAGGGGAAAGCATCACCCCTTGGTTATGTATACTCCCCTCATTGTATGAGAAAGGGACTTTTCGCCTTGGCTCCTCCTGCAAGGCATTAGAGAGATCAACTAGTTATTTTAGTAGCAATTTGTGGCTCCAATGTCCCACTACCGGGGCTAGTGATGTACAATGTAGATATGTGTCTTAGAACTTTTGCTTGATAACAGAAGCCTTTTAAGGCTAGCATGTTATTCATGCATGGACTATGAATGTTTGTAAGACTATTTTGTGGATGTTTGTATTTCATGTTTGCTTTCACATGTACTAAGATAGTTGACCTAATTGGTTATTTTAGTGCTTATCTTATTGAGAATGTGTTGTAATGGTTGTTATCGTTGTCCCATCCCTATGGACTATTCCGCGGGATAATAGACAAATCATTCCTTGTTTGTTTGTTGTAACGATCATTGCATCCATTGTGGACTATTCTGCTGGATGTTAGGTGTATCTTTCCTTGCCTGATTGGTTGTAATGATTATCGCATCCATTGTGGATTATTCCCCTAGATGTTAGATGTGCCCTATTGGTTCATGTGTGTCTCTTGCTGGTGCTATTATTGCCTCTCACTTAGAGGCTCACTTTTATCTCCTCCTTTGCAATAGAAGAACCTCGACACAGTTGCACTGCACACTCACTAGGCACACTCCCCTTACTTTTCAAAGACACCATTACACGAATCTCTTGTGCTAACAACTAGAGCCAAGACAAATCTTTAAGGATTTGGCAACCAGGCCTTTATACCAGATGGAACTTCTACACCAAAAGGTGTGAGGTTTGATTGGGACTTCACATTAGGGAGATCCCCTGAATGTTGGCAAGTTCAGAACCGTCAAAATTTTTGGCTCTAGAAGGAGGGCCGCCAATATTTCATGGCTGATAGACCCACAGACCCCACTAATCCATATTTTGGTCAAGGAAACAATGTTCAATCCACCTCCCCTACTTGTGTTTCTAAAGTTAGTGACTCTTCCTAGCCTAGACCTACACGTGAAATGTCATATGATCAATTTTGGGTCATCTGCCCTATCATCTGTCAGTTTACCAAAGATGTTGGATTGATTCTGGGAGTAATCAGTCTTCCATATTCTCAAAAGAAGAACAAGACCACCCCCACAGGGATATTCTTCTTGTCCATTGAAGAAGTGGTTCTCACAACTCTTGAAGAATTAGAAGACGTTGTGGAAAGGGAAGAAGAGCCTCCACTCTTTCACGGAGGTGATCGAGGAAACCCCTTACTCTCGGGTTCAACTTTTGGTGGGATAGGCAAAGAAGAGGAAGAAGAGGAAGAAGAACCATCAAATTCGGAAAAGGAAGAGGAGGACATTGAAGAGGAAGACACAGCAAATCAAAATCTAGAATGGATGACTCAAGTTCCATTGGCACTTACGGGTGTCTTTCACAAGATGCCGAGACATGCGGAGAATCTCTTTACGAAGTATGACCTTGACAAGACAATGAAGGCTGAAGACTAATTCGACAAATTTTACCTACATCTACAGACATTTGAGGTACGTTACGATAATGTTGCATGCAAACATTTTCCATGTTCCTTTGGTGGTAGAGTAGTTGGATGGTACCACATCCTTCCTCTAAACTCCATCCAAAATTGGAGGGGATTCAAAAAGATCTTTCTTGAAATTTTTTCTAAAGATAAGACCCCTTCCATGTTATTAAAGGAGGTGGGTAATATTAATATGGACTAGAAGGAAAAATCTAAAGATTTCAATCATAGGTTCAATCGCATATTAAACAAATTTTGCGATAACACAAAACCTCATGACTCCATCACTATATATTACTACACTTCTGCCATGCCATCAATTATTGCATAGTTTGTAAAGCAAACTGCGAGACATACATTGAAAAAAACTACGAAGAGGCTATTGCCATTGAGAAGGACTTGCGTGCTATTGGAGTCATCTTGGATGATGAATCAATAAAAGACTCCAAGGACACATGTAATAGGTCTCAGGCCTTCGTGAGCAAGGCTAAGGTGAAAGAACCAAATGAGCTTGAAATCCTGACTCATCTCATCAAGTCCCTGACCACTAAAATGGTTGAGTTCAAACAAAGGACAAGAGAGACTACCGTGAGTAGCAAGCCCCTCAAGTTCTTATTCAGAAGGAATTCAGCTTCAAGGAGTAGCAGAAACTAGCTGACAAAGTATGTTCAAAGTTCCAATGTTGTCCTAAATATTGAGAAAATTGGCACAAATTCGTATTGCATGTTTCATAATGAGCATAATTTGGAAAAGATGTGCAGGATGGCTACACAGTTTGTTGATTCAGTCATGTTTGAGGAGCAGACCGAGCCTAATGAAGGGAAGGAATAAGCTACTGCAACTGATGAATCTCCAAGTGTTGGGAAGGTAGTGAACAAGTTTCATTACATTCTAATAGCCCAAAATAGTATTGTTGATAAGCAACCTCCGAGTGGAATTTCGGATCAGAAGCATAACAACCAATACAACATAATAATTCAAGAGTCGACCAACGTAATTGAGGTGCCAAAAATAAAAACAAAGAAAACCTATTAAGGAAACTCAATCCACTGGCTAACTTAGTGTAGAGCACTTAGAGAAAATCCAGGAAAGTAGTCTCAACGAAAAATATTTCCAACAGCAGTAAGGATAGAACCATCCCTCCAGAAACCACAAACCAAGTTCCATCCCTCGACACCTCGGTCAGTCTTCCCGCAATGGTTTATAACATTGCAGATGATATGAAGAAGGTTCATGTGAACGTCTCCATGTTCGAACTCACAAATATCACGAGCCAACGAGACATCCTTCTACAGGCACTTCGGAAAACCTCTACCAGTAATTCTACCTCGTCAAACAAGGGATCTAGTAAGTCTCCTGACACTCTCACATCAGTACTTAATGCACTCACGATGGATGCAAACACAATCTACTCTTGTTCTTGTTAACATTCAAAATCTTCAATTTCAATGTACACGATTGCTTAGTTGATTTGGGTGCATCGGTGAATGTCATGCCATTATTTGTTGCCAAGAAGATCAATGCTAAATGGGAAAAGATATATGCATAGATTATTCAGCTGGACAAAACTCATGTCCAGGAAATTGGTGAACTCAGGGATGTCATCATTCATTTATCATCTAATGGAAGAGTTCACCAATGTATCAACATAGTGATTGTGAACATTTCAGAATCATATATAGTGTTAGTAAGTAGAGACTGGTCTAACAAGCTTCAAGGATACTTTACCACAGAATGGTCACACCTATGGCTTCCGTATAGGAGTAGAAACAATCAGATACCGGTAGAATCAAAGATATATATGAAGCACACAGTGACTCCCTTGAATGGGCACAATGAGCCAATGGCTTTCACATAACTATTATTTGGAACTTATTTTGTGGAGACACAGTTGGGGTGTTATCTTCCATAGCCATCCCCAGTCCCACCAAACACACAGTTGGATCTCCTTCCATGTCCAATTGGCGATAATGAACCCTGTACAATTAATAGTAGTAGTACTAGTGCAGTCAACATTCCTTGTAGATATGATATGTGGGCTATCTATTTTGATGGATCCAAGACGTAGGAGGGCTCTGGAGTTGGTTGCATTTTAATAGACCTGGTGCAGAGAAGACATTTGATCTCTAGCCGCTTGGAATTCAAGTGCACGAATAACACTGTAAAGTATGAAGAAATTTTCTTGGGCTTATAGAAGGCCATCGACCTCAACATTTCCATTTTGAAAGTGGCAGGTGACTCAGATATCCTGGTGTGCCAAGCACTTAACACCATACATTATGTGTCACCTCATCTTAAAATTTATCAATAAGAGGTATGATGACTCATCTCACACTTCCAAGATTTTAATATTATTTCAGTTCCAATAATGTGTAATGTAGTTGTGGATGCCTGGGCAAACGCTACTACTAGGATGTCACCATTAAGGGACGAATTTTCTATTGAAGTTCTTTATAAACCTTTCATCCTGGATAATATCACTAAATTTTGTGTTTTGTATGACAACCAATAGATATTGTATTTTATGGCGAATGCTGACATATTCAAGGACACAACGATTGAAGAGGAAAAGCATGAAAAGGAACTACATGATGCATCCAATGAAAGTAAAGGGAACCTCATCCCCAAGGGTGTGGTATCATTGCAGAAGTTGTATGATCTACAAAACCACTTCCGGGGACCTGTTAATGCCAAGACCCACAGTTCCACTCTATTGCATGAGAAAATGAACTTGGTAATTGAGAAAGATCCAAAATATGTCAATCTCGATACTTGTTGCACACCACAAGAGTGGCAAGCCTTCATCCGCTTATTCAAGTAGTACCGTGATGTCTTCGCGTGGACTTACGATAAACTCAACATATATGACACAAAAATCATCCAATGCTTGAGCCCCTCATACAAAAGGAGTTGAGAAAACTTCTAGATTCTCAGATTATCTACAAGGTGTGACATTCGACTTGGGTATCAAACTTGGTTCCTATGAGGAAGAATTCCGGGAGATATGCCTGTGTGTAGATTTCTTGAATCTCAACTGTGCCTCGGACAAGGATAACTACCCCATGTCGTCCATGGAGAAAATACTACAAACAATATCAGGGTTTGAAATGTTTTCTTTCCTTGATGGATTTTTAGGATATAACTTGGGTATGGTGGCAGAGTCTGATAGACTAAAAACTATGTTTAGAACGAAGTGGGGCATGTTTGCTTACAACGGATGCAATTTGGGTTATTCAACGTTGGTGCGACTTTCCAACATGAAATGGGAATCACCTTTCGTGGGCTTATTGGCAAGAGCGTAGTTTTCTATCTCGATCATGTAATAGTGTTTTATAAATAGAGGTCAGACCACCTGTTCCATTTAAAGAATATTTTTTAGCAATGCCACAGATACGGGACACATCATTGCCAAAATGGGGATCAAGGTGGACCCAGATAGGGTCATGAATATCACGAAGATTCCCTTCCCAGTGAATAAGAAATCCATGTAGTCTTTCTTGGGGAAGATCAACTTCCTCCACTAGCTCATCTCTAACTATCCTGATATTGTCAAACCAATATAGGAGATGACGAAGAAGGACGTAGTTTACAAATGGGATAAAAGGGAAAAGGATGTGTTCATGCATATAAAAAAAGTTATAACAAAAGAACCTATGTTGTACAACCCAGACTTTGGTAAAGAGTTCTTGCTCTAGATTTTCACTTCCGACACTTCTCTTGCCACTGTACTTACACATAAGGATGAATTGAACAATGAATGACCTTTCTCCTTCATAAGCAAAAGTATGTGAGGACTAGAGCTTAATTAGCAGTGTACAAGGTGGTAAGGCACTTCAGACCCTATCTGTTAAAGAACCTTTGTGTTATCTTTGTTCCACACCCAATAGTCAAATCACTGCTTGTTCAACAAGAGCTGGGTGAAAGGAGGTCGAATTGGATGGCCAGGTGACAAGAGTATGATATATACATCAAGCTAGTTCATACAATCAAGGGTCATGGTCTTCACCAATTAGCAGCAGAGGTAGTAAACACGAAAGAGGGAGAAGAAGAGCTCGTGGGATGGGAGCAAGACATTGAAATATACAATGTTGAGAGAGCTTCCCCCACTACAGACATAAAATCTTGGTACGCGGATGTGTACCAATCCCTCGAGCATGGCACAATGACCTCTCACTTTTCCACATGACAGAAGAGGGAAATTAGACTTAAATAATTATCATATCAATTGGTGCATGGAGTGTTGTTTAGAAAGCACCACAATGGAGTATTTCTCAGGTGTTTGGAGGTGCACAATTCAGAAAATGTAATATGTGATCTCCATGATGGACCAGTCGAGGGACACTTTGTAGGCAACACTACAGCACATAAGATTATGCGAGTCAAATTTTACTAGCCTACAGTATTCAAATATGCTCATGCCTATGCCCGCAAGTGTCCAGTCTGTTAAAGGTGTGCCAACAAAAATCAGAAGTCAGTAGCCCTGCTACAACCCATTACAGTGGAAGCACCTTTTCAATAGTGGGGGTTAGATATCATTGGGGAAATTTCCCCACACTCATCAAAGATACACCACTATATTCTAACTGATACTGAATATTTCATGCAGTGGAGAGAGAAGTTCTATTAAAAAGGTGAACAATTAGGAAGTCATTAGTTTTCTGCAGCAGAACATCATCTCTAAGTTTGACATTCCTATGTAAAAAAAATTTACAATGCAAAATATTTTTCATCGTTAAAAATTTATGATTTTGCATTGGAAAATGGTATTATATTGAAATACTCAGCTAATTATTATCCACAGTGGAATGGTCTTGCTGAATCCACGAACAAGAACCTTATCTGTATCATAAAAAGGACCATATGGGCTAACCAATTCATGCCTAAACCTTCTCTGAACACCTCCCATCACTTCCTGGTGTACAAAAAAGAAGTCATCCTCCCATCGAAAATCTACTTGCCCGCTCTCCAACTGTCACAAGAATCCCAAGGCAAGCCCTATCTTTTAGTTTAGTGTAGGATAGACACTTTACACAAGCCATGTGAAGAAAGGTTGAAAGCCAATTTTTTTTTTTACTTCACCAGAGTCATATCAAGATGTGGTTTGATAGGAAGTATGCAGGAAAAAACAACTTTAGTGTAGGTGACTTAGTGTTAAAGTGGGATAAAACCCACGAGTACAAAGGTAAACCCACTAAGTTTCAGTCCTTGTGGATTGGACCATACACAATACAAAAGAAGCTTGGCCAACACATGTATCATCTTCAATCACTTGAAGGGAATATTGACTCTCTCCATGTCAATGGACAAGACTTAAAATGGTATTTTCAATAAATATCTAGGGTTGTGCCCCGCACTATGTACATATCCTTTTGTTGTTTGTCGTTTGTTTCTTTGTTTGAATTTTGTGTTTTTTTTTGTCATGTGAATAAATGTTGTTCCTGATTGCGTTGTGGCTTCTAAGTGTGTGTGTGGCTAAAGTCTAAAGAGTCTTGGGACACTACAAAATTTGGCTAGCCTTCTGTCCGTCTTCCTTGTGTTGGTTACATCTTTTGGCCAATGAATTTCTGATGGAAAATATGATCTTTCCATTAGGATATTTTTGGTCCAAACATGAATGCATGGCTAGTCGAGAAACCTCGTGCCTATACTTAGTTTTCTGTTGGTGTTCTCAAGCTTATCTAATTAGTAGAAACAGAGAAGGGGAAAATCTAAATGAACGAACCAAAATCAGAGGTCTCTATATGATTCTATGAAGGAACAATCTATTCTTCTCTCAATAAGTCAGGATCTGTCTTCTGCCCCAAAATAAATAAGTGTTGATGCACAGTTCTCTTTAGATAAATAAATAAAGGAGAAAGAAGAGAAAGGCTCCATGTGTCGAGAGGTGAAGAAAGCAACTCCGTCAGGGTACTGTCAAGTCTCGTTGGTAGTAGAGAAATGTTTGTGTTCCTATGTGACTCCACCGGGGTACTCTCTAGGCCTATTGGCAGTGGAGAAACACCATAGATTAAAAACTATACTTTGAAAATCTTAAGCTCGCGAGCTAAATTACCCTTCCTAATTCAAAACATTGTGATTATGTTGAATCTTATGTTGTGTTTAACTAATAAGGTATAGGGGGAACAATGTATGCCCATCGGGTAAGTGGGAAGGCCAAAGTGATCTGCACAATGAATCAATACTCCTTGAGGAGCCAAGGCCTTGCATAGAAGAAACTAACCAGGATAGAGAAGCTGGAGTTCAACCAGTGTGTTGCCAAGTGTTGTAGCCACTGCAACACCCTCCAAAATTTTGGCTTGCACTCAATTTTAGAGCCTTCCTTGGTCTTCTCCTTGATTATTGCAAACACTCAAGCTTATTCCATGAGCTTTCTTGAAGTTCTTTAGCCCCTTTTGCTTGTTGGCTTAATTGTTGTATTTTGGCATTTTTTGACTACTATGTAATGTTTGCGAGCATTTTCTGGTGGTTTCAAAGGTGAGTCTTTGTGTATATGAGTTTTCCTAACCATATAAACATTCTTTGCACTCATACATAAGGTCTAGAGCATTGTCGCAGAAGTTTCGTCACGGTCATCCTAAAGTCTATCTTAAGTGTCACACTTGTCACATCTTGTCATGAGGTAGTCACAAAGAGGGGAATGCTTTGGTTTTTTATTTTGATGATCTATGTTTTCATGTCATCAAATTATGCTAAGTGTGTGATCACAGTTCAAGTTCATCATGAGTCCATCTCCCTTCCCGCACTTAGCCATTTTCGGAAAATCTTCCCGACCGGGAAACTTAGCTTCACTGAGCCCTGATTGAGTTATGCACTACATAGTATCATCCCTCATGGATGTGACCTTGCTACCTAGAACTGTGCAGTGTACAGTGATTGTCCTCCAGGGATGTTGGTCTTCATAATTCCAAAGTCCAGTAGCCTTCCTTGCCCCCCCAAAATTGTGTAGTTGTGCCTCCCAGTCTACCTTGAACTATGTAATTAGCACCTTCAACCCTCAATATTTTCCCTTTCTTGTTGGAATTGCTCAATGTGCAGAGAGACTAACCTCCCTTGGTCTCCAAAACTACATAGATGCTTCTTCCAGTGCCCTTCCCTCAGCTGTAACTCACTTCCTTCAAAAACTGGCCAGATTTTCCCTTTAGGCCTCTCTGTTGCCTAGTCCCCCCCTTGCCTCTCAAAACTACATAGTCTATCCTCCCAGGGTCTCATCCAAAAGAATTCACTGCATGCTTGAACTGCGCAATTCTTTCCCTTAGTAGGCACTACACATTTTTTCTCCTCAGTGTGGACTGTGTAGAAAATTTCCTCAGTCAAGCCTAAGTTATGCTCTACGCAGTCTCAGTGATCAAGCTCTCACCCTGGCAACTGGTATTGTACAATGCCTAGTCATTGAGCCTTTTCTCCTGGTTTTTCACTTGTCTCGGGTTCAGTTGATTGATCATAATGCATCATCTTAGACTAGGGATTTTTCAGTTTGATTTCGTTCCGTCATGAGTGAATTGCAGGAAAATGTACACTATAAAGTGATGTCGAGATGATGAAGAAGGAAAAGAAGGATGGAAGCATGCCTAAAGGCTCACTTGTAGCTAAACTTATGAGTGGACCTATCAAGAGCAAGAAAAGGGACACAAGTTTGCAACCACCTTCCAGTACCTAAGATCATTGAAGACCCCGCATCACCAAGCTATGCGGAGGAGAAGAGAAATCATATCCAAGAGCACATCTCGAACTCAGTGAAAACGTTAAATTGACATTGCCACATCATCAAGCTAGTCCATGTCAGCAGTGTCGTGTCAAGTCATGTCATGGGTTTTCATATGCCACATCACTAGTGTGGACCATGTATATTGTAATCAAATGTATTGTAAAGTGGAAGTCCAAAGGACACACAAGAATATGAAGAGTCATGTAAGTTGAAAAGTCATAGGAAGTTGAACAATCATGAGGGTAGCCAAAGAGTCACAAGGGAGAAGCATCACCCCTTGGTTATAAATACCCCCCTCATTGTATGAGCAAGGGACTTTTCACCTTGGCTTCTCCCGCAAGGCATTAGAGTGATCAACTAGTTCTTTGAGGAGCAAGGAATGGCTCTAATGTCCCACTACTCAAGATAGTAATGTACAATGTAAATATGTGTCTTGGAACCTTTTCTTAATAAAAAAGGACTTCTATGGCCAACACGTTCTTCATGCATGGATTATAAATGTTTGTAAGACTATTTTGTGGATGTTTATATTTCATGTTTGATTTCACATGTACTAAGATAGTTGAACTATTTCGGTTATTTCAGTGTTTATCTTATTGAGAATATGCTATAACAGTTGTTATCATTGTCCCATCCCTGTGGAATATTCCGCAGTATACTAGAAAGATCATTCCTTGTTTGTTGGTTGTAACGATCATCACATCCATTATGGACTATTCCGCTGGATGTTAGACGTATCTTTCCTCACTTGGTTGGTTGTAACCACTGTCGCATCTGCTGTGGAATATTCCGCTGGATGTTAGATGGGCCCTGCTAGTTCATATGTGTCTCTTCCTAGGTGGAACTATTACCTCTCACTTAGAGACTCACTTTTATCACCCCCTTTGCAATAGAAGAACCTCGACACAGTTGCACTAAACACTCACCAAGGACATTCCCCTTTCTTTTTAAATACATCATTTCATCACTCTCTTGCGCTGATAGCTAGAGCCAACGAAAATGTTTAAGGATTTTGCAACCAGGCATTTATACTGGATGGGACTCCCACAACAAACAGTGTAAGGTCTGATTGGGACTTCATAACAGGGAGATCCCCTGAATGTTGGTGGGTCTAGCACCATCGACATGTTTATAGACAAAATAAAATATTTATTTCTCTTGACATAAGATGGAGGATAATGCACTATTATGGTGGGAATATTTATGCCAAGAGAGCTTTCTTATGAAGGAAAAGAAAGCCATTGACAAGGAGGAGTTTAAGATGCTTGTCAAGATCTCAGCCTTTATTATGAAAAAGAAGATTTTAAGTGACATCATCTTAGAAAAAGACAATGGGATGGAGTTTGAGCATATACAAACCTAAGTTTAAAAACAAGTGCATCAATTAGGTATTAATTAGTATAATTGGAAAGTGGTGATGAAATATATAAGCAATTCATATAGCCACATCAAAAAATAGGTGATCATTTTAGGTCGAAGCCTTTGTTGAGGCATGTACAAAAAATCCATGGATATTAAGGGAAATGATGGTCACAAGTCCACTAATGGAACGAAGTCTTTGAGATGGAAGAAAAGAATATTACAAAAGGAAAAGGGAAGCATAAGAGAAATAAATTTACCAGTGTTTCATAAATGAAATAATTGCACTAAGAACATTGTAATATGGATAACCCTGATAAAGAAACTTGTTGAATGTTGCATATCAAGCTTATTCCTAAATAGCCAAAATACAAAGAGCTTCTTGAAGGTCCAAAAGGTTTAAGGTAAGAAAATTAAATGATCATCAAATGTTTATTGCAAATATTCAATGATGGCTTAGTTAAACGATGTCAATGTAGAGAAAGGTAAGACTATCGACAAAAGCACTATAATTAAGTATATGAGTCAATATTTGTTATTTAGTTGAGGTCCATAAATGTGGTGAAGGTGAATTTGTTCATTGTGAATATAGGAAGTGGTAACATTTTCATTCTATTTTGTCAATCAAAATAACCTAATTTCTATATCATCAATGCAATAGTTAGGATTTTTTTACTACTACATAACCTAAACCATATCCTTTGGGAAGTGATTCCTTCCATAATGAGTAATTGATGGTGTTATCCTACCTTAATGGTTCTTTCCACATTATTGTGTCTATTACTTTGTGAAATTCATTTGATATTTTTCAAGTTTAAGGGTTTATTTATGAAGTTAAGGAATATATTTTCTAGACTTATATCTATCAAATTTTACTACAAAGTGGTATCAAATTTATTCCTTGGGCATAAATTAGAGGATTTATTTTGTTTATTTTTACATATTTTTCAAGGAAAAAAGAGGATGGAAAAATATATACCATTTCTAAAATCTTTTATGTGGAATCTAAAGAAACTAGTCATAGATCTCTGTTCCTCTAAAAAAAACACTTGATTTCAAAAAAATCATCCAAATAAGAGTCAAAGAAGTGGAGTTATCATAGTGGAGTTCGTTGATCAAATATATTTTGAAAAAGTTCCCAAATTTCAATCAAACAAATTCCAATAGATGTAAAGTGGCCATAGAATTTCATAATTGTTGTTAATCAAAGAAGTATCATAAAATTCATGATCATTTTACATTAATTGCCTTAAGCCATAATTGCAATCAAGGAGCTCATTTGAAAAATAAAGGGGTTTCTTCAAAACCCTTGTTCTTTTCGCAGATATGTTTCTTACTTCAAACTTTGGTTGTCCTAGTATTGAATAATACATACAAGAGAATAAGTCCTCATGGAAAATGTTTTGAAAAAATTGGCTACTTATTTATTTAACAGATGATGTAACCATATGATGGATTTGTTGAACCATGAAAAGATGAAGATAATTTTAGATAAAGAATATGAAAATTTATTTGTAGACCATTGGTATCATGTTATGAAGAAGAATAAATAATGCACCAAGGGTTTGTATTCATACATAAACTTCCTATTGCAAGTTCATGGATGTATTCTATAGGAAAATGATATTATTTTTATAAACCCTAGTAGCAAGCATAATTTCATTCATGTTAACTTGGCTAAAATATTGCAAGTTCCCAAAAAGCATATTCAAAGTATGAAAGTTGAGGGTCTGTATGTTTAAATTTTAAATATTTGAAGAGTTTTCCATTCAAACTTTCATACTATAGGTGTAGATAATATGTATATTGTTTTAGGATATCATTGGAGAGACTCAATTGGTAAAATTAATATTGATGTATAAAAGAATTTTTTGAAGCCTTGGTGTAAGAAAATAAAGATTGCATTGCATGACAGTTCTCTTACTAATCAAGAATGGCTCAAGAGAGCACTTGAAGAAGTCCTTGTATGAAATAATTGTGGTTCCTAATGACACATCATATGAAGAGTTTAAGGTTCAATCACAAGAAAAATATATAGAATCGCTTGAAGAAAATCCTCAAGAAAGTCATAAAAAGTGTGATATCCATTGACTCAATATTATTTGTGAATTTGTATATGTAAAGTTTGATGATGTTGTGACTTTAAGACTTAAACGAAACTAGTTTAACAGTAACATAAAACATTTTCTTGCTGATAGTTATTTTATGTAAATATGTTTTTAAAGTTATTAATAAAAAAAATATATAAAACAAAGTTGATGCTACAAATGGCTAAAGAGAAGTGATGGGATGCAAGTAATTGATTGGATTTGTTCACCCTTGGATGATGTAATACCTAGGCATATAATATGAGGATTAGATTATTGAATTATGGAATATTAATTGATCAATAGCTTCCCCAAATAGATAGGACGTCATATTAGGAGTTGGGGAGAGTGGAACTCATTAATGAGAAAAGAAAATTCTTATCACCTAATGGATGAGGGAGGAGGTAGTTATTGACTATTAACAAAATCTTGAAAATGAGTTTTGTTAAGAAACCAGCTCACAAAAATATAGAAAAGATAGATCAACGACTTCATAATCATCCTCTTCGAGGGGGCAACCTCCTTTACATTACACAAATGAACAATTCTTGGATGATACAAATCACAAAACCTCATTTTTATATACAAGATTCTAAGGGATCACAATATAATCAAAGATGACATAACAATAATAATCTAAGGTCACAACAATAACAATAGTTGGCTTCTATGAGGCACAACAATAACAATGGGGACAATAGGGGCACAACAATAACAATAAGGGCTACAATGACAATAGCAATGGGGGAATCACTAGTATTATGAGGACCTAACATAGCCCTCTCCTTCAAAAAGTGTTTTCCTCAACACTTGAGTAGTTATGGATGCTTCTGTATAAAATTCTCAACCTCCCATGTGGAATCTTCAGCGAGTAAGTTCTTCCACTTGACAAGATACTTCGAAATTGATCAATTTCGTAGTTGTCGAGTTCTTGTTTCTGTGACTACTTCAGGTTCCAATATGATTTTTCCTTCCTTGTCAAGTTATAGAAATATTGTTTGAACTGGGAGCTTTTCACCAATAACCTTCTTTAAGCATGAAACATGGAAAACTGGGTGCACTTGGGAAGTTGCAGGAAGCTCCAATTTGTATGCCATAGTAACAACATTTTGCAACACCTTGTGTGTACCATAACACTTTGGTGATAATTTATCATCCTTCTTAGCTTGCTTGAGGGACATTTGTTTATAATATGGTTGTATCCATAGAAATACCTAGTCACCTACATCAAAACTTCTTTCGTTGCGATGTTGATCTGCCTGTTGTTTCATTCTATTCTGTTCCAAAGTTAAATTATCCTTTAAGAGTTGGAGAACTTCTTGTCGATGCTTGATGTGACCTTCCACTGCTTGAAGCTTAGAATTTTCTCTTAAATATGATGTGATGGACAGTGGGTAATATCCATTAAGTTCCATAAATGGGGTCATTTTTGCTACAGTATGGAAGGAAGTGTTATACCACCATTCAGCCAAAGGCAACCATTTGACCCATTATGTCTGTTTATTAGATACAAAGCAATGAAGATATCCTTCCAAACATTTTTTTACTGTCTCTGTTTGCCCATCAGATTGAGGATGCTAAGATGAGCTATGAGCTAACTGAGTACCAAGACAAGAAAATAATTTTGTCCAAAAATTTTGAGTGAAAATGGGATCTTTGTCGCTTACAATAATCTTTGGGTTTCCATGTAGCTTTTGAATTGTTTCCATAAATGCAGTAGAAACTTTATTGGCTTTAAATGGATGAGATAATGCACAAAAGTGTGCATACTTGGTAAGTCTATCAAATACCACTATGATGACACTCTTTCCTTCGGAATTGGGTAAACCTGTGATAAAATCCATTGAAACCTCCTCCCAACGTTGACTTGGAATGGATAAAGGTTGTAATAGACCCGAGGTCTTATTTGTTTCAACTTTATTTTGTTCGCAAATCAAACATTCCGCCACAAACTTTTGAATATCAAATTTAAGGCCATCCCAAAAAAAATCCTTCTTAACCCTCTGGTAAGTTTTTAAAAATCTCAAGTGCCCTCCTAAGGGAGAGGCATGCAATTCCATAATAATGTTTTGTTTGAATTGGGAATTCTGACATAGGTATAAGTGATCTTTGTACCATAACAAAACATTTTTCCAGCTAAATGTATCAAATGTATTGGGATCTTTTTGTAACTTTTGAATGAGTTCCCACACTTCTTCTTCATTATTCCATTCATCCCTTGGTTCATTTATCCAATCTGGTTGGATAATAGAAATGGCACAAAGCAATGCTTCCACATTGTCATCCTTTCTTGAGAGTGCATTTGCCACAACATTTTGCTTCCCTTTTCTGTAGATGATTTGAAAGTCATAACCCAAAATCTTTGTGACCCATTTTTGCTACTCTTCTGAAGATAATCTTCGTTCTAAAAAGTATTTAAGACTATCATGATTTGTTTTTACCTTGAAGTGTCTTCCCATTAGGAAGGGTCGCCATTTCTTAAGTGCATGTAGTATTGCCAACATTTCCTTCTCATAAATAGTTTTGTGTAAATAATTTCCTTTGATTGGATGACTTTTGAAAGAAATGGGTCTTTCTTCTTGCATTAAAACAACACCAATTCCATTTCCCGAGGCATCACATTCCACAATAAAGGTTTTTGTGAAGTCCAGTGTACCTAAGACCGGTGCTTGGCACATTGCCTCTTTCAGATGTTCAAAGGCCTTCGTTGCTTCTGGAGTCCATAAAAATGCATCTTTCTTCAATAATGTTATTAGAGGTGCTGCTATTCTCCCATAATTCCTAACAAACTTGCTATAATACCTTGTCAACCCCGAGAAATCCTCGCAGATGCTTTATGGATGTGGGGATTTTCCATTCCTTAATGTCTTTAATTTTGCTAGGGTCTACCTTAACACCTTCATGAGATAAAATATGACCCAGATATTACACCTCTTTCACTCCAAAGAAACATTTGGAGCTTTTTGCATATAATTATTTCTCCTCCAATAGTTTGAGCACCCTGTCAACATGTTGAACATGATCCTTCCAAAACTTCATATAGATTAGTATATCATCAAAAAATACTAACACAAATTTTCTAAGGAAGGGTTTAAAAATGGAATTCATCAAACCTTGAAATGTAGAAGGTGCATTGGTAAGGGCAAAAGGCATGACCAAAAATTCATAATGACCCTCATGAGTTCTAAATGTTGTGTTCAGAATGTCTTCAGTCTTCATTTTGATTTGATGATATTCTGAACAAATATCCAACTTTGTGAAGTAAATTGATCCATGAAATTCATCCAATAGTTCATCAATGACAGGAATGGGAAATTTATCTTTAATAGTGAGCTTGTTGAGCTCCCTATAATTTGGACACAGGCACCATGATCCATCCTTCTTGTGCACCACTACTGGAGCAGAGAAAGAACTTTGACTAGGTTGAATTATACTAGCCTCTAGCATTTCTGTAACCATACGTTCAATTTCACTCTTTTGGACATAGGGATATTTGTAAGGCCTTATGTTTGGAGGAACACTTCCTGCAATCAAATGAATAGCATGATCATAATCATGGATAGGTGGGAGACCTTTGGGAGTCTCAAATACCTTGGAATGATTGTCCAATACTTTTTGGAGATCTGGATAAATAGATGATTTCGATGTGGGAACCGCTAGCAAACATAATTGTGCAATTATGCCTCATTGTTCTTTCTTTAGAATGTTTGTCATTCCATTAGAGATGATTATCTTTCCTGTTTTCCCTGTAATAACTCTTAATTCAAATTCCTTTCCTTCTGAAGAAAATTTCATAAAAAATTCTTGAAAATTAAAAGCTATTGTATCCATTGGACTCCTAGTACAACATCAACACCACCAATTGGAATGGAAAGCATTCGGCTATTCGATACATATTCTCCCATGGGTAGCTTGATATTATGGCACTTTCCAGAGAAATTTATGGTTCCTCCATTTGCAACCATCACTTGACACTCTGGTGCTAGATATATGAAGAAATTCAATTCCTTGGCTATCTTACAATGAATAAAATTATGGGTACTGCCCAAATCAATCAACACTATTACCTTTTTCTTCTTGATATGTCCTTCTATCTTGATAGTTTGAGGAGTGGTAATTCTGGCCAATGCATTACAAGATATGGTCGGATTCATTTCTTCTTTCTCTAAGGTTTGTTCTTGGTGTATATCCTGTTCTTTTGATGTTTCTTGTTCCTTTTCTTCCTCCTTTTCACAATCTATGTAAAATAATTTTTACTCAACACACTTATGACCTTTAGTGTATTTGCTATCACAACTGTAACAAAGCCCTTTTTCTCTTTTTTCTTCCAATTGTTGGGATGTCAACCTTGTAGGTTGTGGAAGGCTAGGGGAAACAACACTTCCATCCTTATAGTTGTGAGTGGTAGGCTTCCTTGTTTGCATAATTTTTCTTTCCATTTTTATTGCCAACCTAAATGCCTTCTCCAATGAATCAGATTCCCAAAGGCGAACCTCATGTTGGATGTTATCCTATAAAGTCCTTATGAACACATCAATCATATGCCCCTCTGGAATATATTTTACCCTTATATTCAATTTTTGGAAGTCCTCAATGTGCTCCATCATTGAACCCTTTTGTTTGAGGTTTATTAATTGGCTAAACAAAGTGTTTCTTTTTGTATCCAAATAATGTGCTATCATTTCTTCCATAAAGATTGCCCAAGTGACAATTTGTTTACGAGAGAAAATCCATCAATACCATACAAACTGATTTGGTTCCAAATATAAAGTTTCAATGCATACCTTTTGTGTGTTTTGCACATTATGGAGATCGAAATATTGCTCAATCTGTAGTATCCAAGTTACGAGATCCTTGCCATCAAGCTTCCTCATATTGATCTTTGGAACATGGTGGGTGTTCAATCGAACGTTAGAGTCTATGAAATCATGATTAGCATTTCTTTTGTTCTCATCATGAGTTTCCTTTACTACCCTTTCACCATTAGTAAGCATTTCTTGTAGCAGCTTAGTAGAATCTATCTTCAAATATTCCATGTCGCCTTTCAGTTTTTCTTCTATACTATCCATCTTAGCGTTCATGCCATTCATCTTAGCTTCCATTCCATCCATCTTATCTTCCACACCATCCATCTTATCTTCCACACCATCCATCTTAACTTCCACGCCATTCATCTTAGCTTCCATACCTTTCTTTAAACCATCAATCTTAGCTTCTGTTACCTTTTGTGAGAGTGAAATTTGTTGCACTTGGTCTCGTAATTTTGATATGTCATGTTGTATTTCTTCCTCTTCTTCATGAGTCATGCTAGAGCTTTGAGGTTGCTTACTAGGTGTTTCCATTTTCTTTATTCGGGGCATCAATTAATTATAATTATGATTCACTATTCCCTTTGAACTTCAAACTAATTTTTCAACCCAAACTTATGCAAAATTTTAAAAAGACTACACACATTTTTTCACTTTATAGAAGCTTGATATTGAATCTGTTGTATCCCTATAATTGTAGATCTCCAAAGTCTGAAATTGCTTCCTGTAGTAGCCCCTTGAGTTCGCTTTCCAACTCCACCAGTCTAATCAAAATTGGATTCTACAAGAAAGAGTTATGCCCAATCTCCTAAGATGACCTGATTATATAATTTTTAAATAGAGTGAACTTGTACAATGTGTCACGTGTCACTGTTTCAACCTTAGGATCTGAAAACGATACACAAAAAACTACAATCCATTCTCTTTTTGTAACTTCTTATGAAATTTCAATCTGATGCTCAAAGAAAAATTTATGACGATTTTCCCAAGGTCACCTATTTGGAATGTAATTCATGAGTCTATAAAACCCCTAACTTCCTCAGATCATATCTCCTAAAATATAGGGAGACCAGATCTGAAATTCGGACGCGAAGTTCAAAATGATTTCGGCTCAAATGGGTTTTTGTTTTAGCTTCTGAAACTTCATAGAGAAAAATTGATAGCGAAAATTCCACGATGACCTCTTTGGAGAAGCGAAACCATAGAACCAAAGCTCTGATACCAAATGTTAAGAAACCAACTTACAAAAAGATAGAAAAGACAGATCAATGACTTCAGAATCAGCCTCTTCGAGGGGGAAACCTCCTTTACATTACACAAATGAACAATTCTTGGATGATACAAATGACAAAACCACCTTTCTATATATAGGAGTCTAAGGGGTCACAATATAATCAAAGTCGACATAACAATAATAATATAAGGGCACAACAATAACAATAGTGGGCTTCTATGGGGCACAATAATAACAATATGGGGACAATAGGGGCACAAAAATAGCAATAAGAACTACAATGACAATAGTAATGGGGGAATCACTAGTATTATAGGGACCTGTTGATGCCTCGAAAATCGTTGCATCAACATCGGGGGATAACCACCCGGTCCGGACCTTAATGCAGCTCCTTTCCGTTTGGGATGGTGGCT
Source organism: Pinus tabuliformis (assembly GCA_031772625.1). Taxonomy (NCBI): domain Eukaryota; kingdom Viridiplantae; phylum Streptophyta; class Pinopsida; order Pinales; family Pinaceae; genus Pinus; species Pinus tabuliformis. The sequence continues at coordinate 599,576,241 of CM062805.1, read as the reverse complement.
CCGACTAGATATAATGGGACCAGTTTCCCAGTAATGAATAAAAAGGGATGGATGAGTGATTGGTTTTCTAATAAGTGATAATGAATGGATGACTTAATCTAAAAGCGAAAATACAAATAACTATTCTATCCCGGGAAGCTTCTATTCTTAAGTGCAACGTTTGATGATCTCTGTTCATTAAAAGGCATATAGATGACTCTATTCAACAAACATAGACATTCATTCATATAATAATTGCTTTGTTCAAATAGTTGAACAAAGTAATTAATAAAACATTGTTACACTTATCTTTTTTATATTACCGATATATGTATGATTAGAAGAAAAGCATGTTGTAAACATCCGATAGTGGAAAGTATAAAGAATGCTGTTAAAACACACGCATATATCCAATAATTGCAAGAATGATCAAATAACAATTCACATAAAAAGAACGAATTCAGACATAGATAGTAGTACCATAAGAGCTGCAAATCATTCCCCACATCAATCGCAATTTGAATTCCATCTTCCGACTCAGAAATACTTTTAAATAAGGCAGTAGTGCACATCCACATAAAAGTTTCATTATCAAAATTGGAATAATTGGCCCAGTCTTTATAAAAAATATGCCTGAAGTACTGTAGTGCAACTTCAGGTTTAAGTCATATACAAAAACTTACGACCCTTTCCAAATACATGAAAGGGTCTATAAATACTGAATTAAACTAACTAACTATAAAATTAAAATGCTACTAAATTGGTACACTTGATCTCGAATATCTCCCTCACAGCAATCTGGTAGTCGGCAACATGATTCATCACTCTGGCTATTTGCCTTTAGATCTGAGTTGGCATATCGCAAGCATTGGTTCCACTTCTTGAGGGCGGCTGAGACAAGAATTGAGTTGGGCAGCATAGGTGGCATCTTGTATATCGGGAATGATACATCCGATCGCATCTGTTAGGCACTTGAGGGCGGCTCTCTGGCTGTATGGTTTTACTAGGAACAACCAGTAAGTGTCCCAAGTTAAACTTTTAATACCTGCGATCAATCTCCCATTCTTTTCCAGCTCTTGATAACATGATTGCTCTAATGTTTTAGCCGATAGTAACTTACCTGGTGTACATTGAGAGATCATATTAGATAAATAGAGAGTATCATTAATTAATTCAACCAAATTACTTGTGGTTAATTTGCATCTAGAAACTGCTCTCTCTGCCTTCATTAATTGGGACTGCCACTCCATAAATAGGATTTTTTTATGAGATTCTAAGATTTTAGGCAAATTAGCTGCCTGTCCCTCAGTAGTGTCTTGCCAGTCAAGAAAATTTGTCAGGGTCTCATCAGCCTGCTCTAAGTCTTGTCTAGCATCGACTGATTTATCGATCACTGATGTTGTTATCTCACACAGGGGTTCCACTTGAGCAATTTTATGACATAATAATCTTATTTGTGTTATCAGTGCCTTATTAATCTGTAGTGCTTCTGCTCTGAAATCAGCAGGCTACGGAAGATTCTTGAACTTCTCTATTTGACCTGATAATTGAGCAATTTGCTCATCTTTTGTCTTTGCCATTTGTTCGTTCATTGTTTTCAATTTTTCTAATGCCTCCGATAGTTCTTTCTGCCGTTGAATCGCACTCGAATCGACCCTCTGTTTTTATTCATGCAATTGTTTGTTTAATTGATTATTTATCTGTTGCTGCGTGGACAATTGTTGTTCTAATTGTTCCGCTTTCTGTTGTGCCTCTGATAGTTGTGCCTGTAATGAAGCGATTACCTGATCCTTTTCTCTTAACAGATTACTCACTTCTGATGCCTTGTCCATGGTGGCCGCTGAATAGGCCCCAGCATATTGGGACAACTTTGTTAGGTCATCAGAAGGATCAAACTCCTCCTTCCAAACCACGTTGGCTGTCACTGTTTGTTCAGGGAACAGGGAAGGTTGATCAATCCTTCTCCTTTTCCGCTGTCTCTTTACTACAGCCCTGTGCTTTGGGCTGTAAAAGACATCCAATGGAGGTATATCCTCCACTTGCAAAATGATTTGATCCGAAGGATCTTTGGGAATTATTTCTATGCTTGTAGTAGGGGGTAGGCCGCTGGTTCCACTTGGAACCTCTTTTGATGCTGTATCCTGTGTATCAGCCACTTTGGATGTATCAGCTTCTTTTGAGCCTTCTAGATTGCTTATGATTGAATCAAATTGCTGCCATTCCTGGAGCAACTTTGGGTCAATCTGGGCATCGACATTCATGTCCGTGCTGCTCTGCTCCTGCTCTTTCCTCTGCGCTTCTTCCTGTTCTTTCCTTTGGAGTTCCTCCTGCTCTCTTATTTGGACTTCTCGAGCAATTTCTGATGTAGTAGGAGGTTCGTTGGTAAGTCGTTGTTTAGGCTCGCTTGACTGTGTCATCGAGGCCGTTGCTAACAAATCTAGAGGCAGAGTTTGCAACCTCTGCTCTCTAAGTCTATTAAATTCAACTAACTCGTCGTCGTGATATCTCATTCTAGCGAGTGCTTGAACCTGAAATAATGATTCGGTCCCCAAGAATAGGTCTTCAAACTCATCTTCTTGATGTTCAAATTTAGTGAGTTTTGCCTGTTCAAGTGCATTATAGACGACTTTGTTTGGGTCAAATCGTCTGTTAGGAAGAGTGGCGAGATTCAATGTATTCATCTTTTCTGCTTCTTTCTCTGCATGCTTGTAGTCATGCAGAGTGTAAACGCCACACCTTAGAGGAAAAGGAGGCCAGACTTACTACTTTTTATTCCTCAGGGTCTTTGTAACTCCTTCGGATGTAAGCTGATATGCTAGTTCTCGAGCCAATAGTTTGTCGGGTATATACAAGGGGAGGACGTGAGGCCTGGCATGACTGCCGAAAACTCTTACATATGTAAATTTTTCTTCCCCAAACCAGGTTCCTACGGCTGTCAAGTCAATTTGTGCTTGTGAGGAAATCTTAGGAGCAGGTTTGTCAAAAATTTCATAGTAAATGGGTAGCATAAATCCATTGCAAACTTGATATAAATGGTGCTTATAGTGGGCTTTCCACAGCTTCTGGTGATAGATATGAATGGGCATGGGGTCCTGTGGAGTCCATATCCACCCCAACACAGGAAATTCGGAGTTAAAACAGAGAGTATCTAAGATATAGGCACTAAAGTAAAATGGAGGAATGAACCTTTCAGTAACACGGGATCTGTTTCTGAATTCAAGAATAGTTGTTGCTAGCTTATCAGATAATATATTCCCCCAATCCATTATTTCACTATTGCATGCCGTTTCCATTAAAGTTACCATTTCTATGGTGAAGTTTGAGGAATCATGCAACCCCCAAATCCTACACATCATCGCTCCAGCATAACAATAAGGAGAACACAAGGAATCGACAGAGTACTTACCTGAGGACTCATGCTTGTGTCTTGCTGGGTTTTGTCTCCATTCCCGTATGGCTGCTGATTTGATTTCATTTTCATCTCTGAACTTCTCCAGGAATGCTTTGTTATACTTCTTCTCTAGTGTGGGCAAATGGTACATTTGTCTCAAATCATCGGGTTGAAATGAGCCGAACACTTTCCCGTCGATAGTGCAAAATGTTCTGTTTGTAATTGGGATTTCCTCAATTGCCCATCTTACCACATCTGTGTATGGAAGAATTTGTTCCCGAGCAGCTATCCGATGTAAGTAAGAGTCGGCCAAATCCTTTAGAGTTGCATCGGACTTCCGGGTTGAGTCTGCTGTAGCTTGTACTGATGTTTCCTGAGGCTCTTCGGCCTCAACCAGATTATAGATGCTTTGCCAAGTAGTGTTACCGAGACCAAGACATGTGGTGTCCAAGATTAATCCCTTTTTACTTGGTCCTAGATCGGCAGTGTGTTGTCTGGTTACTGCAGAAGGTGAAGCTGTTCCAGATTTCTTAGACTTCTTCCCCATTTGGCCTAAATTCGCTGCTTCGGAGGGATTCTGCATAGGAGATAAAATGAACGTAATGCGGAGAATAGGTAGCGCAAACCAAGTATGAAAGAGTTATATCAATCAATGAATAATGGAGGATTAACATAAGGTGGCTGCGGATACAATCTCTGAAGAGATTTTAGCATTACTGCCCCATTAATTGGCCGTTTAAACATGTCAATCATTTAAATGCTCATCATATCGTTTATTGGCCGAATAATTCATTTAAGTGTGGCTTTGATGTTTTGGTGGTTGGGCGCAAGTGAATCACTTTCGAGAATAGGAAGGCTTTTAATAATAATTAAACATAATATACTTAAGCCTTTATCAATCCTTTTTGAAAGTCGTGCTTTAGCTTTATCGCAATCGGGGATCGACGGAATGCTTACGTTGTTATATTGGTGTCATTACCGGATCCCCGATCGCTGATAGCGATATCGCCAATTCACATCGAGAGTTTTAGAAGAGGGCTTTTATTTGTATGCATGTCACATTCCTCGATCGTCGATAGCGATATCACATCGGAGCAAAGAAAGGAGCCTTTTGTTATGCTTGCTTATCTTCCCGATATCCGATAGTTATTTGCGCTTGTCGCATCGGGGAAAACCAATGGGTCTTTTTGTTATGTATTCTTTGTTATTAGGATATGCGATCTTGTGATCGCTTTATCGCAATAATAAAGAATTATCCATTTTTTATTATAAGACCGGTTATATGTTGCCTTAAAAGGTTTATAATGTTTTATTTCTTTTCGAACCTTTTGAGGAATGACAAGTTGATACCAATTCAATCTAAAAGGGACCCATTTCATATTATAGTTTTGAAAGTAAAATTATATAAAATGGGGGGGTTGTTGTACAGCACAACAATTGGCGATTCGCTGGGAGAAATAGTTATCTCTAAGAAATATTGAGATACTTAAACTTTCTTTATATAGAAATCTTATCAAAGAGGAAAATTCTAATATAACTAGGTATACATACAGTCTGAATAAAATAAGAGCTATTTTTGCTAATTTCTTCTCTTCGTTAAAATTAGATACATTCTAAGTTTTAAACTGGCCTCTATTGGTTGATAATGATAAAACAGAAAACCTTTCCAACTTAGCCTTTTTAATTGACTCCTTTGTCATAGGTAGAGCCTCTGTTGCCAGCAAACGTTCATAGTTTCGATAGGGATACCTTTTAACCATTTGACTGTCCATTTTCCCATCCATTTCAGAGTATGATTAAAAGAATGAATTCAAAATATGCTTTCATATTTTGTATTTCTTTTTCCTTTTCTTATTATTTTGTAAGATAAAAAGCCATTGTCCTGGTTTGGTGGCCAACTATTTAACAATGCCAGTCACTGGTTGTAATCTAACCGAACAAGTTGGCTCGTGATGAGACCCCTTGTCTTATAATTCTAAGCCATTACACTGTTTTGGTATGCAGTATTGGTAATGTCGGTTAAACTATTTCCCAATGATCATGGTAAGCAGGCTTGTAATAAGACCCCTTATCTTTTATATCAAATATTTTTAGAATTACACTCTGAGTAATCATAAACTTGGATGCATGGGCTGGACAATTTTCTCCTTAAGAGAGAATGGATGATAGGGTAAGAGTTGAAGATACTAAGATTGAATTAGTTTCTGTTTTTTGATATTGATAACCCTTTTTGTGGCCAGTTTGAAAACCATAAAATGATTTACAGTACTTCTAAATCTTGATAAGATTTCACAGAAATAAAATGGGATTTCAGAATGTGAATATACCTAATTTCCTAGAAATTGTCCCTTTTGTTTAAGGCTTCCATTTTAAAAGCAAATATCAAAATTACTTCTTTTGAGTAACTTTTAAATATAGCAAAGGCCAATGGAAGATATCTTACAACTTTATTTCCTAGTGGTCCTACAAACTACAAATTCTACTAAATTTAAAAAGGGAGAAGGGGTTACCTCCTCAATTGAAGAATTTCTTTAAGATGAGGCCATTAACAGGAAGAGAATCTCTCTTTCCTGATAGATCTTGTAATATGAATGCCGAATGGCCTATCTTCTCATAGATCTGAAATGGTCCAAGCCACATCTTCTGGAACTTGGTGTGTTTTCATTTATCCTCATGGGCTTTGTCCCATTTTAGAACTAGATCACCAACCTGTAACTGTTTTGAACTGGATGAAGTTGAATCAAAAGATGACTTGATAATTTGTTGATGTTTTGCATGAGTAATTTTGGTTTTTTCTCTTTCTTCTTCTAATTTCAAGATTTGATCATGTCTAAGTTGAATAGAAGAAGAGGGGCTTTCTTCAATAAATTGAACTAGGACTAGAGAAGGAAGCACTAGATTGGTTGGTAGCACTGCTTCTTTCCCATATACAAGGTTGAATGGAGAAGTACCTATGGAAGCTTTCTGCGTTATTTTATCAGCCCATAGTGCGAATATTAAAGATTTGTGCTAGTTTTTATGATTCTGTTCAATAGTTCGCTTAATAATTTTAACTAGATTTTTATTGGTAGACTCTGCTAAACCATTACCCTGGGGATAGTAATTTGCAGAATATTTCAATTTAAATCCTCTTTTAATAGCTAACTCAAACATAGCATTTCCAGAGAAATAAGATGCATTATCGAAAACAAGAGCATTTGGGATACCAAACTTGGTAATGATGAATTGATCTATGAATTCCATAATTGCCTCAGAATTTGTTGTCTTTAAAGGAATCGCTTCAACCCACTTAGTAAAGTAATCAATGGCAGTAAGGATATACTTATGTTGTTTGGATGAATGTGGAGTGATTTCTCCAATGATGTTCAATCCCCATTGCTCAAATGGTTGTTCAATGTTGACTGGTTGCAAAGGGAAAGCTGGCTTTCTTTGTCTTCCACTGGAACTTTGACAACTTCGGCATTTCCTTACATATTCATGATCATCTCTGAATAGGGTGGGCCAATAGTATCCATCATGAATGATTTTGTGGGATGTTGTGTCAGCTCCAAAATGTCCTCCTGCTGGTCCATCATGTAGTTCCTGCAAAACCTTCTGTGCTTCATGTTTTTCTAGGCATCTTAATAAAATCGAATCATAATTTTGCCTAAAAAGTATATCATCAATGATTGTGAAATTTTTTTCTTTTAATCTAACGGCCCGTTTGCTTTTATAAGACAGGTTAGGAGGTGCATATCCATTTTTCAAATAAAAGATCAAGTCTGCATATTGCGATTCAGAATCAGTAATACTTATCTGGTTGATTTCTTCAATATGTTCTGTATCACCTGGTTCTTGAATGTTGGACGCTCCTGCTAGTAACCTGCAAAAACCTTGGCCTCTAACAATCTTTGCTGACTTGATTTCCAAGTCATATTCTTGAAGTGCTGTAACCTAGTTTGCCCTTTTTTCACCTAATTCTCTTTGGATTAGTAATTGCCTTATTGCAGGAAAAGGAACTATAACTTTTGTATGGGCTTTTAGAAGGAAGGGTCTGTAATGTTTGACAACTTTATATACAACAAAGGCTTGTTTTTCAACTTCGAAATAATTTAGTTCAGCACTCTGCAGATTTGAGCTATAAAATGAAATTGGTGCTTCCAAGTTGTGATCATTTTTTGAGTGAGTACTGCTGCATAAGATGAATCTGACGCGATAGTGTACAATATGAAATGATTAGAAAAATCAGGAGTGTTTAAAGCGTGGGCATTAATTATTGATTGTTTGATTGAATCAAATGCTTCCTTTTCTGCAAATCCCCATCTAAACACTGAATTTTTCTTAATCATAGTTTGTAATGGTAAAATGATGTGGGAAAAATCAGGAACAAATCTCTTGACAAAGTTAATTTGACCTAAAAATGACTGCATGGATTTTTTGTTATGAGGAAATGGAATTTCAGAAATTTCTTTAATCCTATTCGGATCAATATAAATACCATCTTTGGAAACAATAAAGCCCAAGAGCTTTCCTTGATTAAGAGCAAAGAAGGATTTTTTGGGATTGAGTGAAATACCATACCTACTGCAGTGTTCAAAGATTTGTTTCAAATCATGTAAATGATTGGATCTCTTCTTGGAAAATACAGTAATGTCATCTAAATAGACAACTACTATTTTGTTGATCAATCCTCTGAAGACTATATCCATTGCTCTTTGGAATGTAGCTCCTGCTTTAATAAGTCCAAAAGGCATTTTCTAATAAGCGTAAGTTCCCCATTTTGTTCTGAAGGTAGTTTTGAGTCTGTCATCAGGATGGACCAAAATTTGGTTATATCCTGAAAAACCATCTAAAAATGACATTAACTCAGAACCTGCTATTGAATGGAGTATCTGCTCCATGGTAGGTAATGGAAAATTATCTTTTTGGCTTGCCTTATTCAAATTTCTGAAATCTATACAAATTCTGATATCGCCATTTTTCTTCCTAACAGGCACCATATTGGAAACCCAGTTTGAGTGCCGAACAGAAAAAATAATCTTAGCTTTCAGGAATTTATTGAGTTCTGATTTTATTTGGTTCTCTAAGTTCGGATGTATCTTCCTCAACTTTTGTTGAACTGGTTTTTGTTTAGAAAGCATTGGAATGGTATGCTGGATGATGGATGTATCGTATGTTTTTAAATCATCATATTTCCAAGCGAAGACATGTTTATTTTTTCTTAATAATCTAATGAATGCTATCCTTTCTTCCACAGAAAGTCCTAATCCCAAATTGATGTTTTGAGGATTCTGCTCAGTACCAAGGTTTATCAATTCAAATCTTAAGGTAGAACTTTGGAGCTTTGCATTGGTCACCTGTTTAAACCTGTCTTTAATATCGTAGAGATCCTCTAGTTTAACCACAGGTTTTGGTATTGAGTTTTCCTCATGTTTTTCTTTCATCTGAAGATCATGATCGCTTTGCTCAATGATCTGATCATCGTAGGACTTGTCGGAAGTCAAAAAATGTAAGATGTCTTCATCGTGATTGAACAGTCGCCAATTAGTGACATTGTCAGGAATTGATGGTCTAAAAATTAACTCTACTGAAAATCTATCTGGGCTATAATCTTTGGAAGGTAGGAGTTTGGAAGCAACATTAGCCAACAAGTCTGCTACTGCATTCTGGGACCTAGGGATGGGAGAAATATTGAATGCTAAAAATTGAGAAGTGAGTTCTTGTACCAGAGACTGATAGTGTTTGAGATGACTAGAAAGACAATGAATTGTGTTTTTGACCTGTTTTATGATAATCTCTGAATTACCAAACACTTTCAAATATTGAACATTAAGGCCAATCGCTTTGTAGAGTCCCTGGACTAGGGCCTCATACTCAACTGTATTATTTGTGCATTCAAATTCCAATCTGCATGATAACATAGTTTTTTCTCCCTGAGGGCTAACCAGAATACATCCTGCTCTTGAACCTTCACTGGACTTAGACCCATCAAAATATAGTGACCAAAATAAAGAATTATCAACAATTTTATTTACAGTTTCCTCAGTAACATTAAAACATCTTGACTTATCTGTTTGTGAAAAAATTTCGATCTGAGATGTGAAATTGTTAACTGGGAAAGGAGATGGTTGGGCAGTGAAGTTACCAAAGAATGATTCAGATGAATAATTCCCCAAGATATTGATATTAAATGCTATTGGTTGATTCTCCTGCTCAAATTCTGTAACAGTATGGGTCATATGTTTCTCCCGATCAATTTTTATCTGATTTGGCTTTCCCTTGTAGGGTAACCACATATGAGACCAATCGGTGGAAATATAACCGTGGAGCTTTTCAGACCAATCTCTACCTAAAATCAACCCATAAAATTCAGGTATATCAGTGATCAAAATATCAATTATTTGAACTACTCTAGGATCAGCCGACAATCTGATAGTTACTGAGTTAATTTCCCCTAAAACCTGACCTTAGTTCTATCCAACTGTACAATATGAATTGCAGACTTTTAGGGTTCAATGTTCAGTTGGAACAAACTGAAGCTAGCATTATATTAGAGGAAGCCCCTGAGCCAATCAAACAGTTGTGTAGGTTTCTATTATAGATCTCATAGGTTAAGAGGAAAGGTGGAGTATGGGAATTTGATCTGTCTCCAATTAGAATCGTATCAGTAGCTTCAACCCTACCAGAAGGTGGTTGACCTGAATCATTTGCAGCTTTAGCACTAGGAAGAGGTGAGGAAGGAATTGCATTCAGTTCCTTAAGAAGCAATTTCTGCTGATGTTTTAATTTGCTAAGTTCAAACATGGTGATGTTTGCCTTAGTCTTCTTCATATCATCAACAATATTGTAATCCATTGAATCCGATACTACCAACGTCTTAGATGTTGAAGGTATGTTTGAGGATGATGGCTGGTTTTTAGGTACTGTTGCAGCCAGCTTCTTTGTGGATACCTTTTCCTTTGTAGTAGTAGCACCTGCACTCCTTTTCTTTGAACTCGCCTAGACAGGTTCAGGGGCACCTTAACTTCTGGTAGTCACAAGAAAAGCTTCTTGTTCATTTTCTGTATCGGAGTTGGGTAAAATGAAGTCCCACATTCCATGGCATTCAACAACTTCCTCTTCTTCCAATTCATCGGATGGTGGGATTGTTTCATCTTCTTCTTCCTCTTCAGGATCTGAATCTGCATTAGATATAACATTTGGTGGTTTTGATTCAGTTTTCTTGAAATTCCTAAATGGCCTTTTTGTTGAGGTTTCAGATACTTGTTTTTTGATTTCAACCATTTCATTTGACATAGTCTTAAGGACCTTTTGTAGACCTTCCATATCGTATGGATCTTTAGGGGTTTTCTTCTTTGAATCATCTTTAAAAGAAACTTTTTTGGATTTTCTATCTTCAAGAGCAGCTTTCTTTTCTAGAGTATTAATACGTTTCTCCACAGCAAGTGCTTCTTTCATGTTTTCTGCTAAAGTTGGTTTTGCAACCCTATCTACGAAAATAGCTATATTGGCGGGTAGGGCGGTTATATACCATTCGCTTCTGATTTTCTCACTTGGTTTGGAGGCCGTTGGAATCTTATTTAAGAGTTTATTGAATCGCGAGTTGAATTCCTTGATCGGTTCCTTATGCTCTATTCTAAGATTGGAGAGATCATTGATTAATGTGGCTAAAGATCTATCATCTCCATACTTAGTAAGAAATTGTTCTTGGCAAATGTTCCAACTGGTAATGGATCCAGAGGGCAAGGAAAAATACCAAGATCTCGTTGATCCTTGCAAAGTATAAGGGAAAATCCTAATGACAACATCTTCCTCTGTTACTCCTTTTAAATTAACTGATAACATGAAGTTATTAAAATGTTCTTCAGCTTGTATTCCATCATCTGGGTTAAACTTGGGTAGCCATTTTTCAGGAGCGTCAGGCAATGCATGTAATGGTGTAGGCATATTGACCGCACGAGGTCTATTCCATGGATTTTCCATTGAAACACTAGTAGTGGATGAGATTGCTGATGAAATTCCAGATGTTTGGGAAGGAATTGATATTGAGGATTGAGCAGGTTGGGATGTTGAAGATCCTAATCCCTGATGAACAACAATATGTAATGAGGGAGTGGATGGCTGACTTAGCACTGGGGAAGATGAGATGGAGGATGTGGATGAAAATGGCTCACTGTCAGATCCTTCAGTGTTCTTCTTTGCCCTTTTCCTTTTAGGTAAGGGCAACTTAGTAGGTTCGATACCGAGCTTTCTGCTCTGAAGTCTGGTGAGAGGGTGAGGTAGATTGAATTGCGAAGTCTCACTGCCTTGAGATACCTCAGATTTCTGTGGTGATATCGAGAAGCCTTGAAGTTTATGAATAAGTAACTGAACTTCAGGGGACTCGGGACTTAATCGTTTTGAAGTATTGTGGGTTTGAGCAGTGGTAGTTGATTCCTCTTCTTCTTTCTTGGATGCTGGAGAACCAGCATGCAATTGGGAAGTACGAGGTGATGTGGAGGGAGATTTGCTCTCAGAATGGACTGTAGATTTGGGTTTTCTCGCCATTCATAGTTCATGCCCTCATTCTAGCGCCAAAAGTGTCGATGCTCAAAAATCGTTGCATCAACATCGGGGGATAACCACCTGGTCCGGACCTTAATGTACCTCCTTTTCCGTTTGGGATGGTGGCTCCGACTAGGTATAATGGCACCAGTTTCCCAGTAATGAATAAAAAGGGATGGATGAGTGATTGGTTTTCTAATAAGTGATAATGAATGGATGACTTAATCTAAAAGCGAAAATACAAATAACTATTCTATCCCGGGAAGCTTCTATTCTTAAGTGCAACGTTTGATGATCTCTGTTCGTTAAAAGGCATATAGATGACTCTATTCAACAAACATAGACATTCATTCATATAATAATTGCTTTGTTCAAATAGTTGAACAAAGTAATTAATAAAACATTGTTACACTTATCTTTTTTATATTACTGATATATGTATGATTAGAAGAAAAGCATGTTGTAAACATCCAATAGTGGAAAGTATAAAGAATGTTGTTAAAACACACGCATATATCCAATAATTGCAGGAATGATCAAATAACAATTCACATAAAAAGAACGAATTCAAACATAGATAGTAGTACCATATGAGCTGCAAATCATTCCCCACATCAATCGCAATTTGAATTCCATCTTTCGACTCAGAAATGCTTTTAAATAAAGCCAGTAGTGCACATCCACATAAAAGCTTCGTTATCAAAATTGGAATAATTGGCCCAGTCTTTATAAAAAATATGCCTGAAGTACAGTAGTGCAACTTCAGGTTTAACTCATATACAAAAACTTACGACCCTTTCCAAATACATGAAAGGGTCTATAAATACTTAATTAAACTAACTAACTACAAAATTAAAATGCTACTAAATTCGTACACTTAATCTCGAATATCTCCCTCATAGCAATCTGGTAGTCGGCAACATGATTCATCACTCTGGTTGTTTGCCTTTAGATCTGAGTTGGCATATCGCAAGCATTTTTCCACTTCTTGAGGGCGGCTGAGACGAGAATTGAGTTGGGCAGCATAGGTGTCATCTTGTATATCGGGAATGATACATCCGATCGCATCTATTAAGCACTTGAGGGCGGCTCTCTGGCTGTATGGTTTTACTAGGAACAACCAGTAAGTGTCCCAAGTTAAACTTTTAATACCTGCGATCAATCTCCCATTCTTTTCTAGCTCTTGATAACATAATTGCTCCAATGTTTTAGCCGATAGTAACTTACCCGGTGTACATTGAGAGATCATATTAGATAAATAGAGAGTATCATTAATGAATTCAACCAAATTACTTGTGGTTAATTTGCATCTAGAAATTGCTCTCTCTGCCTTCATTAACTGGGACTGCCACTCCATAAATAGGATTTCTTTATGAGATTCTAAGATTTTAGGCAAATTAGCTGCCTGTCCCTCAGTAGTGTCCTGCCAATCAAGAAAATTTGTCAGGGTCTCATCAGCCTGCTCTAAGTCTTGTCTAGCATCGACTGATTTATCGATCACTGATGCTGTTATGTCACACAGGGGTTCCACTTGAGCAATTTTATGACATAATAATCTTATTTGTGTTATCAGTGCCTTATTAATCTGTAGTGCTTCTGCTCTGAAATTGGCAGGCTGCGGAAGAATCTTGAACTTCTCTATTTGACCTGATAATTGAGCAATTTGCTCATCTTTTGTCTTTGCCATCTGTTCGTTCATTGTTTTCAATTTTTCTAATGCCTCCGAGAGTTCTTTCTGCTGTTGAATCACACTCGAATCGACCCTCTGTTTTTCTTCATGCAATTGTTTGTTTAATTGATTATTTATGTGTTGCTGCATGGACAATTGCTGTTCTAATTGTTCCGCTTTCTATTGTGCCTCTGATAGTTGTGCCTGTAATAAAGCGATTACCTAATCCTTTTCTCTTAACAGATTACTCACTTTTGATGCCTTGTCCATGGTGGCCACTGAATAGGCCCCAGCATATTGGGACAACTTTGTTAGGTCATCAGAAGGATCAAACTCCTCCTTCCAAACCACGTTGGCTGTCACTGTTTGTTCAGGGAACAGGGAAGGTTGATCAATCCTTCTCCTTTTCCGTTGTCTCTTTACTACGGCCCTGTGCTTTGGGCTGTAAAAGACATCCAATGGAGGTATATCCTCCACTTGCAAAATGATTTGATCCGAAGGATCTTTGGGAATTATTTCTATGTCTGTAGTAGGGGGTAGGCCGCTGGTTCCACTTGGAACCTCTTTTGATGCTGTATCCTATGTATCAGCCGCTTTGGATGTATCAGCTTCTTTTGAGCCTTATAGATTGCTTATGATTGAATCGAATTGCTGCCATTCCTGGAGCAACTTTGGGTCAATCTGGGCATCAACATTCACGTCCGTGCTGCTTTGCTCCTACTATTTCCTCTATGCTTCTTCACATATCCTCTCTTGTTCTTTCCTCTGTGCTTCTTCCTGTTCTTTCCTTTGGAGTTCCTCCTGCTCTCTTGTTTGGACTTCTCGAGCAAATTCTGATGTAGTAGGAGGTTCGTTGGTAAGTCGCTGTTCAGGCTCACTTGACTATGTCATCGGGGCCGTTGCTAACAAATCTAGAGGCAGAGTTTGCAACCTCTTCTCTCTAAGCCTGTTAAATTCAACTAACCCGTCGTCGCGATATCTCATTCTAGTGAGCGCTTGAACCTGAAATAATGATTCGGTCCTTGAGAATAGGTCTTCAAACTCATCTTATTGATGTTCAAATTTAGTGAGTTTTGCCTGTTCAAGTGCATTATAGACGACTTTGTTTGGGTCAAATCGTCTGTTAGGAAGAGTGGAGAGGTTCAATGTATTCATATTTTCTGCTTCTTCCTCTGCATGCTTGTAGTCATGCAGAGTGTAAACGCCACACCTTAGAGGAAGAGGAGGTCAGACTTGCTTCTTTTTATTCCTCAGGGTCTTTGTAACTCCTTCGGATGTAAGCTGATATGCTAGTTCTCGAGCCAATAGTTTGTCGGGTATATACAAGGGGAGGACGTAAGGCCTGGCATGACTGTCGGAAACTCTTACATATGTAAATTTTTCTTCCCCAAACCAGGCTCCTACAGCTGTCAAGTCAATTTGTGCTTGTGAGGAAATCTTGGAAGCAGGTTTGTCAAAAATTTCATAGTAAATGGGTAGCATAAATCCATTGCAAACTTGATATAAATGGTGCTTATAGTGGGCTTTCCATAGCTTCTGGTGATAGATATTAATGGGCATGGGGTCCTGTGGAGTCCATGTCCACCCTAGCACAGCAAATTCGGAGTTAAAACAGAGAGTATCTAAGATATAGGCACTAAAGTAAAATGGAGGAATGAACCTTTCAGTAATGCGGGATTTGTTTCTGAATTCAAGAATAGCTGTTGCTAACTTATCAGATAATATATTCCCCCAATCCATTATTTCACTATTGCATGCCGCTTCCATTAAAGGTACCATTTCTATGGTGAAGTTTGAGGAATCATGCGACCCCCAAATCCTACACATCATCGCTCCAGCATAACAATAAGGAGAACACAAGGAATCGACAGAGTACTTACCCGAGGACTCATGCTTGTGTCTTGCTGGGTTTTGTCTCCATTCCCATAGGGGTGCTGATTCGATTTCATTTTCATCTCTGAACTTCTCCAGGAATGTTTTGTTATACTTCTTCTCTGGTGTGGGCAAATGGTACATTTGTCTCAAATCATCGGGTTGAAATGAGCCGAACACTCTCCCGTCGATAGTGCAAAATGTTCTGTTTGTAATTGGGATTTCCTCAGTTGCCCATCTTACCACATCTGTGTATGGAAGAATTTGTTCCTGAGCAGCTATCCGGTGTAAGTAAGAGTCGGCCAAATCCTTTAGAGTTGCATCGGACTTCCGGATTGAGTCTGCTGTAGCTTGTACTAATGTTTCCTGAGGCTCTTCGACCTCAACCAGATTATAGATGCTTTGCCAAGTAGTGTTACCGAGACCAAGACATGTGGTGTCCGAGATTAATCCCTTTTTACTTGGTCCTGGATCGGCAGTGTGTTGTCCGGTTACTGCAGAAGCTGAAGCTGTTCCAGATTTCTTAGACTTCTTCCCCATTTGGCCTAAATTCGCTGCTTCGGAGGGGTTTTGCACAGGAGATAAAATGAACGTAATGTGGAGAATAGGTGGCGCAAACCAAGTATGAAAGAGTTATATCAATCAATGAATAATGGAGGATTAACATAAGGTGGCTGCGGATACAATCTCTGAAGAGATTTTAGCATTACTGCCCCATTAATTGGCCATTTAAACCTGTCATTCATTTAAATGCTCATCATATTGTTTATTGGCCGAATAATTCATTTAAGCGTGGCTTTGATGTTTTTGCGGTTGGGCGCAAGTGAATCATTATCGGGAATAGGAAGGCTTTTAATAATAATTAAACATAATATACTTAAGCCTTTATCAATCCTTTTTGAAAGTCGCGCTTTAGCTTTATCGCAATCGGGGATCGGCGGAATGCTTAAGTTGTTGTATTGGTGTCATTACCGGATCCCCGATCGCCGATAGCGATATCGCCAATTCACATCAGGAGTTTTAGAAGAGGGCTTTTATTTTTATGTATGTCACATTCCCCGATCGCTAATAGCGATATCGCATCGGAGAAAAGAAAGGAGCCTTTTGTTATGCTTGCTTATCTTCTCGATATCCGATAGTTATTTGCGCTTGTCGCATCGGGGAAAACCAATGGGTCTTTTTGTTATGTAGTCTTTGTTATTGCGATATGCGATCTTGTGATCGCTTTATCGCAATAATAAAGAATTATACATTTTTTATTATAAGACCGGTTATATGTTGCCTTAAAAGGTTTATAATGTTTTATTTCTTTTTGAACCTTTTGAGGAATGACAAGTTGATACCAATTCAATCTAAAAGGGACCCATTTCATATTATAGTTTTGAAAGTAAAATTATATAAAATGGGGGGTTGTTGTACAAAACAACAGGACCTAACATGTTTTTTCACTAGTAGTGCATTAGACTCATGAGTACAATGGTATTAAGGGTGAGGTGTTACAAGAAACAAAAAAAGAAAAATAAAACAAGATATTTTTCTCGCAACCCGTTGATGCTGGGGGGGGACTCATCCATGAGGAAGAGTCAAGATTTGGAGGAGCATTGTAGCTCAAATATTATTTTATAGGAAACTTGACAAGTTTGTATTTCTAGACATTTTACACATTGTTTCATACTATATGTTTTACTTAGAATTTGTTACTATGACATGTATAGTAATAGCTCTGATACAAATTAAAAATCTCTTATAAAAGGAACTACTAAATTTTTGGATGTTTTTACATATGAATGATAAAGGAAAAAAGAGATATATGCTCTAAGTGTTTTTAGAAAATTGTTCAATATTTAGTGTGTTCATCAAGAAGAAAATATTATACTGGAAATACTGAATAAATAAATAAATAAAAATAAAAAATAAAAATAAAAATAAAAATAAAAATAAAATAAATAAATAAATAAATAAAATAAATAAATAAAATAAATAAATAAAATAATAATAAAAATAAATAAATAATAATAATAATAATAATAATATGATTATATACATACATACATATATATATATATATATAATTAAATTAAAAAAAATAAAATAAAATAATAATAATAATAATAAAAAAATAAAATAAAAAATGTGTTTTTGTTGAATGCATAAATATTACTTTTAACCATCTCTAATAGATAATTATTTTCATAATACATTGACAATTCCTATTTATAAAAATTATAGTATATAGGTAAACATGAGGAAAAAAGAAAATAATTATAACTGAAACCAAATGGTAAAGCCTATATTTAAGTGCAAACATAACAAGCATGTAAGTGGTCATGTCCTGATGATGAACCATAGTAAGTGGTTCAAAATGCGTCGACCTCAAAAATCCCATGTGATTTATCTGGAAAAGACTTGGTTTGCAACCATGTAAGAATTCAAGATAGTAAGGAATTAGGATATTCATTATCATTTTAAAAAGGAATGTAAAATATATTTTCTAGATATAAATTCAGGGGAGGTAGCCAACCTCTAAAATTTTACATGAAAAATAAAGGAACCCATTAATGGGTAGAATTTCATTATAACAATTATATCGAAATTACATCAATGCATGCAAACATCAAAAGCTATTAGGAAAAATATGCTAGTAATTTATGAAATAGTATAGGAAAGAAAATTATAGCTCAAATAACTTAATAAAATAATCCCTTCAAGTTTTCAAACAAAACCGAGTATACAATGTTAACCATAAGGAACTTGGTGTTAACTAGAAGTTCAAATTGGATCTAAAAGGAACAATATGCATTGACTGGAGGTTTCCAACTTTGTTTGTTTTTAACAATACATACAAGAAATGATTCCCCTTAACATTAAAATTCCCCTCAAGGTAAAAATCTGGAAAAATCCCACAATACTTAATTTAGAGTAGAAGCTTTGGTGTCTCGTTACCTACGAAGAGAAATACATATATAAGAAGTATTATACAGAAGTTACTAGAGAGCGCAAACACATCCGACCTTTAAGAGAGGAAGCTGAATAGATTAAGGGACTAGAAGGGTTCTAGATTGAATAAAATAAAATCCAATATGCCATGGGTTAGTGTACCTGAAAAAACTCAATAGTACAAAATGTGAGTTATGGTTTACCAAAATAAATTATTGACAAAAGGGAAACAAACAAACAATTGGAAGAAGATTTTACCTAAGGAGAAGTCCATGTTCAAAACCATATATTCTCCACTAGTAACAAATGCAACTCTATCAAAATGGTTAAAAAAGGATACAAAGTTAACAAACTTGAAAAGAGTTAAAACCCTATACATTAAATAAATTCTATATAAGAAATTTCAGCCATGACATGAGACTTACATATGTGGCCATGGCTAAACACTTACCCAAAAATTTAACCAAGGCCATATAGAACACATGGTGTGCTTGCATTTCAACATTTAAACCATAATTCTTAACTAACCAGGAACAAGAGTATAACAAATGGACTGAGGCTTTTTCCTTGTTAAAGAAAAGAAAAATGTAGTATTACCTACCAACAGTGAACCCCTACTGAGAGGAGACCGAAAGAAATTCTATATCTCCATATTGAACCTGCATGCAAAAGGAAAAGGCATAATACAAAACCCTAGCTTGTTTATTATACCAAAATATGCCATATACAAGGAAACAAAAAACAATGTCTACCTAGAGAGAAAGGGGAATGAAGAAAAAACCTGTAACAAGTTTAACTAAACCAAGATCCAACTAATGGAAATTTATTTCCATTGACAAAGACTAAAAGAGAGTCTCTAAATCTTTAGGGAAATACTCCCTATGGAACCTACAATGCTAAGATGAGTAACTAGGTAAACTAAAGATACAAGAAAATTGACAAGAGGAATATATACCTTAAAATTGAATTTATGCTTTGTATCATACTAGTTTGGCCATATAGAACTGCAATGTGTTTCCACCAAAGGAGAATTATTAAATATTGGAAAAAGAACAAAGTTATAGTTGTTATGGTAATTCAAGAATGGGTGGCATATCAAAACCTAATTGTACAGCATAGTGACACTCTATCTATAGCCCAAGTGAAAATGACCAAATGAACCAATGGAGGGAAGGTCGTTCCTCTTATAGATAGCGTTGGATATTGCCAACAGTGAGGGGTTCTCCCTGATATGAAGTCCCAATTAGACCTCACATAGTTTGGAGTAGGAGCGCCAACCAGAAAATTAGGTTGGTTTCCATCATATTAAATATTTTCCTTGGCCACAATAAACTACACAAGAGAAACACATGTACTTTCGAGATAAAAAAAGTTAGTTCACCTCATGATGTATTCAATTGCAAATTGTATAATGGCTATTTCACTGAAAGGAAGAGGAAGTGAGTCATTAAGAGAAAAATAATAGTATTATCCTAATAAAAACACACATGTATATCTAAAACAATTGTTAATAACCTTGTGAAATAGTTCACAAAGAAATAATGATCATAAAAGCAAGATACACATGATTAAAATATTCATACTAAAGGCAACAAAATATTTCATTTCAATAGTATGTGTTTACATAAACATACACTGCAAACAATGAAAGAATAGTCTTATGATTATCCACGGCATATACATTGAAAGTGTACCAGCACCAAGAGATTCATATTATAAAGTGGAAGTCCCAAGGTAAACCATTATAATGATACAACACTAGTTCCAATAATGGAACATTAAGAAGCTACTTACTTCTTAAAATCCTAATCTTCTCTCCTATGCCTAGCTTGAGAAGCCAAGGTAAAATGTCCTTTACTTGAGCTATTAGGGTGTATATATAACAAATGAGGTGACTCTCCACCTCCCTTGTGACTCTTGAGTTCCCTCATGACTCTTTAACTCCTATGTGAATTTTTGAATTCCTATGAGACCCTTGAGCTTCTATATGACTCTTCACATTCTATGTCTGACCCTTGGGCTTCCACACATTTTACATTTTCTCACTTTTTCGAAATTACATAATTACATCCTCAATGATGTGGCATATGACTCTCGAGGTGACACTTGGACAAGTCATGATTTGAAGATGATGACATGGGACTTCATTGTGATGCATCAATGTCAAGACTTCTTCTTTGCTGCCATATTTGTGACTTGATGATGGATCTTGCAAATACTTTATCTCCATCCTCCAAGAGGCCGATTGTTGTAGAGTCTTCCATGTGATCTTGAACGACCTTCAATCTTCTGTCATGATCTAGTTTCCCTTCATCTCTTAGCTTAATGATCTCTTTGTATCTCCATCTTCACCAATGTCTTCTTACATGATCTGCTTGGCATCCTCCTTGATCTTCTTCCTGTCATGTCAAGATAACAACACCTGTAGATGGAATTCACTTGTGAAAAGACAACATCACTTTAGAAATGTCCTAGTCTATATGTTTATTCATGTAACATATTGATTGATTTGGTACATAGTTTAGGACTAATAAGGAGGCCCACAGATTGCGTAGTGTGCAACTCCATGAGGTGGTGATGAGGGTCTAGTCACTAGGACTACACAACACAAAGTGGAAGAAGATTGAGAAGGTAGGATTGCACAGTTGAAGGAGTTAGTGATGTAGTGAGGAAGGATTTCTCACTATGATTGCACAATGCACAGTTTTGGAAGGGTTGAGACAAGTGATTATGCATTAGAGAAAGTCAAGGATTGAGACAAGGAATGAATACTAACTAAGAATGCGTAGTGCAAAATTGAGGCCTGATATGGGAAATGATTACGTAGTTAACGGGAGTAGGAGTTAGAGAGTGAGCATTAAGATTACACAATGCACAGTTCTTGGAGGTAGTGATGCACAATGCACAGTTACAAGATGCATGGATGGTTGACTGGCGCTTGAGACTTCTGAATGTGTAGTTGAGGATGGCAAGATGAGAGATGGTTGGTCATGAAAGTTTCAAAGACATGCAAGTTTCAAAGACTTGCAAGTTTCAAAAATTGACTAAGTGTGGGATCAATAGGACAAAAAGATGAGACCAGAACTAGTCTTAAACATGATCACACATTCATAATGATCAACCACATGAAATTGAAACACTTAACACCTAGAATCAACATACATCCATTAAAGTGACAGTAAAAGTACACTTACCTCCAATAGTGACACTTATGTTACACTTTTCGACATAAGTATCGACTGCAACAAAAAAGTGCACAATTTTCTAGGAATAGGTCTAATTCGTATCTCTATGATAGATAGAACCCATTATTACAAGAGAAAACACCAAATATTCCTCTTAAAGAAGCATTATAACTCCTTTTGACAAAGAGGGAAACTTCCCTTAATAAAATACGACACTTGGATTTTCTTTAGAAAGGGACTTGGAAACTTAGAGAAAAAGTATGGAGTGAATTTAATAATTATAATCGATAGTTCACATGGTTAAAGGGAGGCTCCAAAGTTTGAATATAGGCCAACATTTTGAGGGTGTTGTAGCAACAACAACACTTGGTGACACAGTGGTAGAAATCCAAATTCTTTGTTCAGGTCTAGATTTAATCACATGGTTTAGTCTTTAAAGAAGTATTGATTCATCACATGGATCA
This sequence comes from Pinus tabuliformis, assembly GCA_031772625.1. Classification (NCBI taxonomy): domain Eukaryota; kingdom Viridiplantae; phylum Streptophyta; class Pinopsida; order Pinales; family Pinaceae; genus Pinus; species Pinus tabuliformis. The sequence continues at coordinate 599,554,221 of CM062805.1, read as the reverse complement.
CTTCATCTTCCCCATTTAGCCTAGTTATATATGTAGTCTTGCCTATCTCTATTCTAAGTTAAAAGAAAATACAAATCTTTCTATAGCACAATTGTTTTGATTTGGGAGAAGGGTAATGTATAGTCACGAGTTTGAAATGATCAAAGTTTTAGTTTCATCTTCAATGTTTCTCTGCTTCTAGCAGACCTATTTAGTACCCCAATAGAGTCACTACCAAAACGCAAGAATTGATTCACTTCCAATGAGCCTATTCAATACCCTAGCGAAGTTACTTGCTTCACCTCCCTCCATAGGAATCCTTTCTCTTCTTTCAACTTTATTTTATTTAAATATGTTCATTGGAATTTTATCGTTGTTTATATCACCGAGGTGGAAGGGGGATACTGACTTAATGAGAGAAAGAGAGGTTGTTCCTTCAGAGATCATTGTATACATATAAAATTAATGTGCTCACCATTAGCTTTCCCCTTTCACTTCTCTACTCGATCATATCAATATGAAAAACACCATTCAATTACAACACTGAGTCAAAGAATGAATATATTAAAATAAATACAAGTATCAAATTTAGCTCAAAGATTTCCATTCGATTGGCTTGTATTTTCCATTCATAAATCATTGACCTTTAACATGTCAAACCAATACAAATGAGAAGGATCAAAAGTTAACCAAGTGTTGTTGTATGTCATAAGTCCCTTTAAGACTTTCACCACATCCAATAAAAGGAGGAAAACCACTCTCACACAAGGTTTTATTCACAGTACTAACAAAAGAAAATATTACGGAAAGGGAGAAACATGACATGAATTAAAAAAACAAGCAAAAGGAAAAGGAAATAAATATGTAAATAGATATGGACACAACCCTAGGCTACTATTGGAAATAATGTTTGAGATCTTGGACATTGATGGGAAGAGAGTCTGTCTTCCCATCTAAATATTGGCGACAATAGGCATGGTAGCCAAGCTTGTCATGTACAACAAAGGGTCTGATCCACAAGGATTGGAATTTTTTGTGTTTACCTTTCTCTTCATGGGCTTTGTACAGCTTCAATACTAAGGCTCCCACACCGAGCTCCTTGTTACCAATAGATTTCTTATCAAACCAACTCTTGATACAACTCTAATGAGAAACAAACTTTTCTTTTTCTTTTCTCCTTTCTTTCTCTAACTTTATAAGGGCGTTTATCCTACTCTAGGAAAAACACCCTAGGTACTCTTGAGAAAGATGGAGGGTCGAGAGATATATATTTAGAGGAAGGATAACTTCTTTTCCATATATGAGGAAGGGGAAGTATTCAAAGAGGGTTTTGGTGTGACACGGTCAACCCACAAAACATTCAGCAATGCATTATGGAAATTCATTTTCTCATAGTAAATGGTTTTCAAATTTATGGATGATATGAATCAAATTCTTATTGGTACGCTTAGATAAACTGTTTCCATGAGGGTAGTAATTAGATGAGTGTTTTAAAAAAATAACATTTCTAATGCAAAATCATAAATTTTAATGATGAGAAGTAAGTTGCATTATCCAAAACAAGTGACATAGGAATGCAAAACCTAGTGATGTCTTCTTAAGGAAGTTGATGACTTCTTGCTCATTCAGTGGTTTCAATGGAACTTCTTCAACCCACTGAGTAAAATAGTTTGTGGTGGTTAAGATATATCAGTGCTGTTTTGATGAATGTGGAAAAATTTCACCAATAACATCTAATCCCAATTATTGAAAAGGTTCTTCAATGGAAATGGGTTGCAATGGGGTAACTGACTTCCTATCGCGTCCAACACATATTTGAAAAATGTAACACTTACAACCATAACCGTATGCATCCTTAAATAATGTGAGCCAATAATAACTAACCCACATAACTTTATGGGAAATAATATTGCTCATGTAGTTCCCATTTGTTGGCCCATCGTTAAGATCTTTCAATACCATTTTTGAATCGTGTGTTTCCAAGCATCTAAGCAAGGCACCATTGTGATGCTTTTGAAAAATCACACTATGTACAAGCTGATATGACAAGGATTTGAGTTGAATATCCCTCTTTTGTTTGGTTGATAAGTGCAAGTGTAAGGTATCATGATCTAGGGGTATCTTGTTAAATATTGTACATTTCAATCTCTTATTCCCATCTAGAAGAATCCTCCTCTGGAAAAATAACTACTTCTGCTACAAGCTGACAAACATCATGGTCTTTTATCGTGTGAACTAGCTTAAATTATAGATCATATTCTTGAATTCTTGTCATCCAATTCACCCTCCTCTCGCCCAACTCTTGTTTGCACAAAAATTGATCTAACTGCTAGGTGAGGCACACAGTTGATAACATGACTTTTCAAAAGATAAGGCCTAAAGAACTTTACCACCTTGTGTAATGCATAAGATTATTTATTAATGGGGATGTAATTCAATTTATATCCTTGTAATACAACACTCATAAATGATATAGGCTAGTCATTTCCTTGATTTTCCTTCTAAGTAAGAACCACTACAAGAGATATGTCAGAAGCAAAAGTACATAACAAGAAAGATATGCCAAAATATGGACTATACAATGTTGGGGCATCAACAATCACTTGCTTGATTTGGGTGAAGATATATTTCTCCCTTTGATCCCACTTGTAAATTTCATCCTTCTTGATCATCTCTTGTAATGGCTTGTTAATCCATGCATAATCTAAAATGAATTTCCGAAGAAAGTTAATTTTTCCCAGGAAGGATTGCATGGATTTATTATTCATAGGAAAGGGAATGTTGGCAATAGTATTGAGCCAATATGAGTCCACCTTAACTCCACTTTTATCTATAATGTTTCCTAAGAGGTTACTCTCAGACACTCTGATGATTCTCTTCTTATGATTTAAAAATATTCGATATCTTTGACATCACCCAAAAATATGCCTCAAATGATGAAACTGAGCATATATTTTCTTTGAAAATACCATAACATCATCCAAGTACACCACTACACTTTGTCTAATCAAATCACAGAACGTGATGTCCATAGATTGTTGAAAGGTAGCACCTGCATTGATGAAGCCAAAATGCATCCACTTAAATCTGAATGCACCCCACTTAGTCCTGAATATGGTTTTATATTTGTCAAGTTTTTCTACTAGAACTTGGTTGTATCCAAAAAATCCATCTAATAGCGAGAACATTTCTAACCCAGATACCGTTTGAAGTATCTACTCAATAGGTGACATGGGATAATTATCTTTATCTAAAATATGGTTCTATTTGTGAAAATAAAAACTTAAACGTATCTCCATAATTCTTTCTTACAGGAACCAAATGGGAGTCTAGGTAGGATGACGAACTTTGAATATGATATAAGCATCTAACAATTTTCTTAATTCTTTATGAATAATGGTTTCAAGTGTAGGATGACAATTTCTTAAATTTTGTTGAAACAACTTTACCCCTTCCTTTATTGGTATCACATGTTGGACAATTCATGTATCATAAGTTTTTAAGTCATCATACGTCCACGTGAACATATATCGATACTGCTTAAATATACAGAAAAATTCATTTCGCTCTTGAGGTGTACAACACATACCGAGATTCATATATTTCGGATCTTCTTTCGTACCCAAATTTACTTGTTCATGCATTAGTGTAGAACTATAGGCCTTGTCATTAGTTGGCCCCTTAAAATGGTTCGTAGATAATAAATATTTTCAAAAGATACCACACCCTTGGGCATGGTGTTCCCTTTATTTTCTTGAGTTGATTCCTATAAAGAATTTTCATGCTCATCTTCATTGATTGTTGCATCCTTAAACACTCTAGCATTTTCCATGAAATCTAGTATCCACTGGTCATCATTGAAAAAAAAAAAAAAAAGTAACATTATTAGGTATAAGTAGCTTATAAATAATCTCAACTAAAAAAACATCTCTTAATGGTCATAACCTAGCAGCAATGTTAGCTAATGTGTCTACAACTACATTATGAATTCTAGGAACAAAATCAATATTAAAAGCTTAGAAATATGAAATGAGATGCCATACTTCTTGCTAGTAGTTTCTAAGATTATGTGACACACAATGAATAGTATTCCATCCCTGTCGTGTAACAATCATTGAGTCGCCAGTTACCTTAAACATTTCCACCTTGAGGTCTATGTCTTTCTTTAAACCCAAAATGAGTGTTTGATATTTGACAATGTTTTTTGTGCACTCAAATTCCAATCAGCACGAGATCAAATATTTTTTCTTTCACAGGTCTATCAAAATACAACTAGCTCTAGAACCCTCCCGTGTTTTTGAATTGTCAAAATACAGAGTCCAAATGTTAGCAGCAACAAGGTTATTTCCAACACTAGTACTATTTACATCTATGTTACAAAAATCATAAGCATTAGATGGATTTCAAGGAAGGAGTTCCATCTGTGAATCTATTGGTAAAGGGGATGTTTATGCAAGATAGCATCCATGATAAACTACTAGAAAACAATTTTTGAAAATCATTTGTGCATAACTGATAGTCTCATTAGGAGCTTCAAGCATTGTGATGGTATGTTTCATGAAAGGTTTAGTCTTGAATCATATTTGATTATTCTTACCCTTATACAAAAGCTACAAATGTGACCAATCTATAGAAAAGTATCCTTGCAACTTGGTAGACTAATCTCTACTCAAAATCAAGCCATAAGCTTATGGAATGTCCACAATGACAATGTTAATACATTGGTGAACTCTATACTCTAACGATAAATACATTATTATATTATTAAGCTCACCAATTTCCTCTACTAAAGATCTATCTAATTGAATTATTTTGGCATCGGTATTTTCCCATTTGGCATTGATTTTATTTACAACAGATAAAGGAATGACATTCGCATAGGTACCAAAATCAACTAGGAAATTATGGAAATTATAATTAAAAATATCAAAACTTAAAAGAAAATGGGCGTAAGAAGATCTAGGATTTAAGTTAGTTGCATTAAAAACCTATTCGAGAATGGTAGGAGACTTACCAGACAATGCTTGAGAAGCAAAAAATGTTCTACCTGATGGAGGTTGATATGCAACTGCTTGGATGATCAAGATCATGTTTCCATGAAATCTTAGATATCTCAAATATGGAAATATTTGCATGTTCCTTCTTCATGTCTTGAAGAATATTGTAATCAATATCTTCATCTTAATCAGGGTGTGTTGAAGTGGTAGGTGGAGTGAATTTGATTTATATCTCAGGGGTGACAAAATTTCTCTTATTATTTCTAGAAGATTTGTTCTGAGTGCCTTGAGCAAGAGTACTAAGAGGAAAGATCTTCCTCAACAATTAATTTCTCACATCTTTCTTAGGCACCGGTCCTTTGCTCCTTAAATTATATTTCCTAGTAGGTTTTTGAGGAGGAGTATCACCCACTAGGGTCTCACTAGTACCTTATCAATCAATTTTGAATATAATATCGAATGTGAAGATTGAATCACAAACATTATATTTTTCTTTTGTTGAGGTAGGCTCATCAGTGTCTTGAGTTTGCTCCAAATGCTCTTCTACCGACAAACTTTTTATAACATGTTCAACCATAACATTCATGTTGTGCTTCCATTAAGGGCATGTTTTCTCTAAATAAGATTCTTAATGAAAGGTATAGTAGTTATCCATTCCCAAGTTCTCAACATTGAATACAACATTGAAACTCTGTGTAAACTTAGTTGTTTGGTTGATGTTTTTCTTAAAAGAAACTTAGAAGACTTGTTATTGGTAGAAGCATCACTTGAATTCATTTTGAGTTCTGATACCCCATTAGTTAGTAACGTCAAAGACTTAGTCAAGCTATCCATGTCAAAAGTATATTTCTCTTTAGCTTTAGGGTTTGGGACTTTTTACTTGTTTCTTTGGAGTCCTTTGAATCTTCCTTATTGGAAATGACCCCAATAGACCTTAAGTCCTTCTCAATGGAAACTGCTTCTACAAAGTTAAGAGCCAAAGTATCTTTTGCAACATGCTTGACAAAAAAAGAAATGTTAGTGGCTAGGGAAGCGGTATAATAGTTTTTAGTAATAGAATCATTCAGTTGTACATTAGTGGAGAATTTGTTTAGAATACATGTACATATTTGTTTCAAATCCTTAACCTTTTATTTATTGCCCATATTAATGTTTTCGAGTTCCTTAAGTAACATGGATGGACTTTAATCATCAAAAAACATTTCTAAGAACAATTGTTTAAACTCCCTCCAATTATGGATTGAATTTAGTGGAAGGATATGATACCAAAATGATGCTCTATCTTCTAGGGTGTACATAAATAATCTACAAGAAAAATCATCTAAACATACCTATAACATCCATAGATGCAAGTAAAAGCCATCAATATGATCTTTTACCTTCACTTTAATAATAGTATCATACTAGGTAAGCAATTTTTCCGGGTGCTTTGGTAAGCGATGAATATTGCATAGAAGAGCAAGAGGCCCTTGGGCCATCCAATACAATTTTTCATTTGCCATATCTTCATTTTCCTCCTCCTCCTCACTTTCTAATTCTAAATACTCTTCTCCTTCGCCATTCAAATTCTCATTATTATTAGTTTGTGCATATTCCCTCAGCTATTCTTTGTCAAACAAATGAAAATCCTCCCTGTCTCCATCTAGGCTTTCCTTAATAAGCAGTGGAATAAACCCTTGATGATTAATTCCTTTAAAAGGGTTAGCTAAAACTTTAAGAGTTGCAATAACCAATTCTTCCACTAAAGAAACCAACACACCGCAAGGGGTTGTCTCTCTCTTTATTTTCCTATGAGGAAGAAAGGATGTGACAGGAAGTTGTCCAAGATCTATAGAAAACTGACAAGTAATAGGCCAAAGTTTCTGGAGTTAATCATAAGTGACTTTGATTGTAAGCTCTACACCTTGATGAGAGGACTCTCCTTTCTCAGATATATGAGTTGGAGTTGGGCTCGAATGATTACTAGCTTGCACAAAAGGTTCTTTATGTGAATCTGGTGAATTGTCAACCATAAAAAGTTTCCCTCCTTCTAGCGTGAGAATTGTTGACATTGGTGGATGCCACAAACATTAAGGGGGTATCCCCGATATGAAGTTCCAATTATACCTCACAATGTTTGGAGTAGGATCCCTAACCGGAAAATTAGGTCGGTTTCCATAATCTTAAATATTTTCCTTGGTTGTGGTAAACAACATACAAGAAATGCATGTATTTTCGAGATAAACAAGTTAATTGGCCTCGTGATGTTTTCAATGGGAAAGTGTATAATGGTTCTTTCAAGGAAAGGAAGAGGAAGTGAGTGTTTAAGAGAAAAATAATATTAATATCCTAATAAAGACACACACATATATCTAAAAGAATAGTTAATATGTTGGAAATACTGAAAGGGGGCGAATCAATATTTCTTAGCAATTAGCACATTATTAATCCTTTTTAGAACATCATTTAATCTTCAACAATATTATTATTATTCAGTATCAGATAGAAAATCCAGTAAACAACACCATACAACAATGTAGAAACATAGAGATAGTAGACACAAAATGTTTTGGTGGAAAACTCCCTCTTGGTCAAAAACCACCGAACGCTTCCTAGTAATTGTCTTCTTCTCTTTAAAATAAATAATTACATCAAGTTTTCAACCATAACTAAAGGAGTCTCCAACCCCCTGATTTACGGGCTACAATCTGTAGGATTCTACTACACCCTAATAACATGTTTCAATCAGAAGGATTCTCCAATGCCATATACGTCAGGCCACAACCTGACAAGTGCCCCAACACTTTGTTTACGAGCTGTTGTCGAAAGGATGCTTCGTCACCCTGTAATTTATCAGCCCCAATAGAAAGGATTCCACAATAACCTATGCAGGATACGACCTACCCCAACACCACCTTATCGCCCTAAAGTGTTTTCATGCCATAACCTGAAGGTGACTCCAATCACATGCCTTGCACCACCCTACCACCCTAAACAGATGACGAACCACATTTCACAATTTCCACACTAGATCGGCTTGTTCTCTGAATTGATATAATTCTACTCTGCATATGCTGCACAAAAAAACTCTAACTAAACATTGCTGACAAATCAAACTAACCGCTGCATGTTACTTCTCAAACTAACCACTAACCACTACACAAATAAATCCACTGAACAAGTTGCACATCAAAGGTTGTCACATCAACTGTCAACTACTCAAACTGACCACTCACCACTATACTGCTCACACTGATCATTACATACATTGTCACACCACTACACTACTCATGAATGAAGAAGCATTCAAGAGCTCATGAAGCAGTCTAATCTAATCATTATACCATATACCAAACTGCCTGTATTGCTGCAAGTGCTGGGAACAAGTGACTGATAATAGAAAAAATCCAAGATGCCTTGGGTCATCCCTATGACCTACTACCAATGCTCTCAATATCTACCCATAGAGAGCTACCAACATATGTCTTTTCATTGTTGAGAACTACTCAAATATTGCTATCTATTTTTACATCAATAAAATGTACAACAAGATGATATTTTTCCCAATGAGCTACTGCCATGTAAGGTCACATTTATGTTACTTACAACTAAAAATGTACACCCTCTAGGTCATCACTACAAGACACCTAGTAAAAATCCAAGATCATTATAGTCACAGGTCTATGTCAAGTATTACTACTAGGTCATTTAAAGTTAACATGCCAACTTACTGTCAAGTGTGTATATGTTAGTCCTATAAGTCAAACTAACATGTCATGTCACTAGTTCTAACGTCAAATCAAATCAAGGTGTCAATTCATAATTTTATTGCCAACATAACTTAGGTCACATGTAGTGACTATTTCAAATCTTAAGCCATATTTTAGGTGACACTTCATTGTTGGGATAATTACAAGAACTGTTCACAACTTGTCGAGTCAAGGACCAAACTTCAATAGTCACTCTCTCACATTTACACTAGGATAATGACAAGAGGGTTGTGTGTCATCAAATGTATAAGGCTCACTGTCAAATGTTCTTGCATATTAAATTTCTATTCATTAAGGGTCATCATCACAGTCAAGTTAAATTAAGGCCTAATGTTCAATATTCAATCAATTCACTACTAATTAATAGCAAACAAAGTCAATACCAGGATATCCTGAGATCAATATTGATTCACAAGATATGTAGTCAAGTATTTGGATGTTCACTGTCAAATAATGTCACTGTTTTAGGTTATGTCACTACATCATAGGCATCTCAAGTCAGGACTGTCACCAAGGGTTTCAAACTATGTGTCACTTTGATATTAAATTTCAATCAAGGATTATTCAACTCACAATGCATTGTAATGAATTATAATTCATGTCACTAACTATTACTGTTACCATGCTTCAAGTACAAATGAGTTCTCAATCATACTTCTAAGGTTTTTCAAGGTAAGGGTTATGTTGCTTTTTCTATCAAGTTAAAGCCCAAATAAGGTCTACATTGGATTTACTAAGAGAGTTGAAGTTGGAGAATAATCCCTAACCAGTTACCAAGAGAGGGCCAAGGTCGATAAGGTTTCCACCAAGTGAACTCGATGCCATAACCTTTCTTGTTGGTATTGTAAGGAAAATTTCTTTGGAAAGGCTAAATTGCGATGCCCAAACAATAAAAATGTGGAGGCCGAAATCCCAAAATGAGGCTGTCAAAAATAATGTTCAATTTAACTTTGGTGTCCCTAAACGGTGTGTCTTAACCGTAGGGTCTGTACTAAAAAATAATGTCCAAACAATATTCAAGACATCATGAGGTTACCTCAGGGGCGAGAGTGCAAGGTAATATGTTCCAAGAGATACACCCTACCAAAGTCCACACTGTTTATGACAAAGTCAAATTATATGGGCTCGTGGTCATGGTATAGATCTAACAAGTCCGAGCCCTGTGCCAAGCACATGCCAAGAGATCAAGAACAAATAAAACACCTTTCTTGTGGAGGAAATGGCCAGAAATTTTGGAGGCACCAAGCTATTAAGTTTAGAAGGTTGAAGGTCATGTATATGTGATCAATCCCTAGAGGTTTGACATTTTGTTCACAAGGAAAATGCCCATAAAATAACACAAAGCATTGACAACGGAACTCACCTCAGGAGACCTAGTAATGTAGACAAGTTCAAGGTAGCCTCTACCAAGCCAAAAAAGGTTAAATTAATAAATAACAACCCTTGCAAATTCACTGCTCTAATCCTCAAAAATATCTTAAATCTTTTTTCCTCAGAGCTTCCTACTAGGCCAAAAATCACAGAGATGTAATGTGTTAGGAATGTTGTGATTTGGAAACTTAGATTTTCCTTTTATATTTTATGTTTAGGCTAATGAGGGGCTTCATGAATTGAATTTTAGGAATGTATTTAAGCTCAATAAAGTTTTTAATTATGTTAATTTCATTTAATAACATTATTAAAAAAAATTGTATGCCCTGAAGAAAGGACTATTTTGATTTAGTGAAGAGGTTTAGCTTCTAGATATTACATAGGGGTGTAAAATATATTAAGTATCTTTCCTTAAAATTATTCCTCCATGAAGTGAGATAAATAATCTTTTTTCCTAATTTTGGATACCAATAACTAATGGAAACGTGGCAAGTGAAATCTTTGACTTCAAACTCAATTATCTCCCAAACCGGGAGGACTTATGTAGTGTACCACATACCACTAGAGAGATCTCGATGAGGAGAATACAATGACGTGGATATCCAAGTCAAATTCAATAATTGGACACTTCAAAATCCCTCAACAAATTCAGGGTACATCCTCATTCTAGGGAACCCAAACTCGAGGAATTGGGTTTTCAACCATCCAATAGTGTAGCCTTCAACTTGATGTAATCCAAACAATTCTAAGAAGAATTCATTATTATTTTAACATCAATGACAAGTGTTTGCAATGAAAGTCAACCAGTCAAAACCCAAGGTTGACATTAATGGAAACACCATCCAACATAATAATCCTACGAAATAGTTCACAAAGAAATAATAATCATGAAATCAAGAGACACATGATTCAAAGATGCATACTAAAGCCAACAAAAAATCTCATTTTCATTAGTATATGTTTACATAAAAATACACAGAATAATCTTTCAATAATCCATGACATCTGCATGAAAAGTGTGACAACTCCAAGAGCTTTAGATTATAAAGTGAAAATCCCAAGGTACATAATTACAATGATACAAGACTAGTTCCAATAGTGGAAAGTTAAGCAACTACTTGCTTCTCATAAGCCTAATCTTCTCTCCTATGCCTACCATGAGATGCCAAGATGAAAAGTCCTTTGGTTGAGCTATGAGGGTGTATATATAACAAATGAGGTGACTCTCCACCTCCCTTGTGATTCTTGAGCTCCCTCATGACTCTTGAGCTCCTATGTGACTTTTCGAATTCCTGTGAGACCCTTGAGATTTTATATGACTCTTCACATTCTATGTGTGACCCTTGGGCTTCCATGCATTTTACATTTTCTCATTTTTTTGAAATTACATAATTACGCCCACAATGATGTGGCTTATGAATTTTGAGGTGACACTTGGACAAGTCATGACTTAGCAATGATGACATGGAACTTGTTTGTGATGTGTCAATGTCAAGCCTTCTTCCTTATTGCCATCTTTGTGTCTTCATGATGGATCTTTCAAGTACTTTGTCTTCATCCTCAAAGAGGTTGGTTGATGTAGAGTCTTCCATGTGATCTTGACTCTTAATATTTTGTCATGATCTAGTGTCCCTTCATCTCTTAGCTTGATGATCTCTTTGTATCTCTAGCTTCACCAATGTTTTCTTATGTAACAACCCTGGTTAAAAATCCATGTAAATATAAAAATATAAGACCACAGTCATGGGACGCATATTCCAAGCTGAATGGTGGGCTAAAAAATCCTATTTGGGTGTCGCTTTGGTTTATTATGGCTAAGGAAATTGGAAAAGGAAATGGCAAAGTCTTTGGAAAGGCATGAGGCATTTATTGGTATTTTATTTATGAAAATAAAGGCAATTAGGAGAAAAGGAAGGTGAATGGTCATAGGTTGCATGTGAGGAAGAAAATGAGGAAACTAATGGAAATTGAAGAAAATAGAGGCCTCATTAATAAAAAGGCTTCTGAGGATCAGTTGGAAAGCTTTTGCTCAGGCTTGGTCAGTGTAAGATTTTTGTCAGTTTAGTTTTGGAACTCTCATTCTATTCTCTCGCTCTCATACTCTTGGACACTTAGAGTTTTTCTTGGAAAACTCTTGGAGGGTGTGGCATACTTGGATGCTTGGAGCAAGAAGGAAAAGGAAGATCAAGAAAGTGCAAGAGGACATGGGGATTAACAACTACAATAGGTTTTACTAGTAGGTACCTAGTTGCGTGTATGTTTTCCTCACTAGTTTTGGCATGCATGGCATATACATGTGGTTTATTGTTCATGATATACCATTAGCATGGAGGATTTCCTGGATTGATAAGGGATTTTCCTAGCACTACCATTTCCGAGATAGCCATGGTGTTGTGGGTTCATTTCTTTATTTTTTGGGTTGGTTCTCATGTTTCCTTTAGCTTGGGTTGAGTTGCTAGTTCCTAGAAGCATTGGTTGGACAAATGCTTTGGAAGCCCTGTGATAGCTTGGGTTGATTTACTAGCCCTAGAAGCCTTGGTTGGATAAACACTCTGGAACCCCTTGGTGGGTTGAGTTACTAGTCCTGGAAACCCTAGTTTGACAAACGCTCTGGAAGCCCAACAACGGCTGTGGGTTGAGTTACTAGTCCTGGAAGACTTGTTTGGAACAAACACTCTGCAGCCTTGGAAGGATTGGGTAGAGACCAATCTAGTGATTATTTGTGATGTCTGGCTGGGAAGGTGGAATAACTGTTTGATGGGTTGAGGTGGTTTGGCCTCTAGAAGCCCTAGTTCGGTTTTGATGGATTGTTCCATGAGATCCAACATTCATGCTTGGAATATGGCACGTGGGTGATTGTCTGAAGAGATATTTGTCTCAACCATGTCTATGGTTGGGTGGTACATGGAAGTCCCAGACTTGGTTGCATTTTGCTTGTGGAAATAAAATATCTTTCCTATGGTATTGATGGGTAAATATGCTTATTGTTATGTGGATTATATGGCTATTATATGCTTAGCATCTATGATGTTTATATGTTGGTTATGAATGAATTTTATGATTGTCATGATGTTTCGCTCATATCATGTTTTTACTTGTAAATGAATGAACAATTTATCTATGGCCTAATAGATGAAATTGTAGCTAATGTGTTGAGGCACCAATGCTTCTTAACGATTCACAGATAAGTATGAGACCCCTATGCTCAGTTCTGCTGTTAAGACCTGTAGATTTCATGTTTGTGGCAATTTTGACAAAATGCCTGTCATGGCTAGTAGGGGTCCACTCTAGTCCTTGTTAATGATTTTGCAAATGTATCATTGTTTTGTTGTGTAAATTCATCTCTAAATGTGTCATTGATTTCTGGGAAATGACTTGGGCTCTGGGGCTAAAAAAGTGGCGCAAATCTTGGAGGCGCACGCACAACATTGGGGAAAAAAGTCCTCAGAAGGTCCCTTTCCCTTGATGTGGGAGATTATGGAGCCTCCTAGATGTACCCTTGTCCATATCAAGGGAGCATCTAGGGGTATGATCCAATAAAACTTCAGTTGGTCTCAAGGGATGGTTATCTGAGTGGTTGGGATGGTTCCTGGGAGTTATGTTGCCTATGTGGAAGGTCTAGGTGATATGTTCCACCGGTTCCACTTCCTTAACTAACACATAGGGAGTCGAATCATATCATAGTAACTTCTCATCACATGTTTACCTCGGTTGGATAATTACTTGGGTAGATGTGGGAAGAGGGTGTTACAGAGTTGTATTAGAGCGGGTTTCACTCTCTTTGGGTCATATCTGATACTACAGAGTGGTATCAGAGCATGGTTCACCACTTGGACTGGATGGGTAGAATGTGTTTGTCATGCATGCATGTAGGTTGTATATGTGCTTGTTATGTATGCATGGTAGTGGTAATTGTTACAATTGTGTTTCCATGTAGGATTTGATGATGTTATTGTTGGGATGTGTTTGTCATGAATGCATGTTAGTTGTATATGCATTTTTTATGCATGTCAGTGTCTATATGTTGTTATGCATGCATTGTCATGATTATGGTTATGCATGTATGGTAGGTCAGACATGCATTGTGAGGTCATTGTATGCAATTATGTAATCATGATGTTATTGGTATATAATGATGCTAATGTTTTGGTTGAGATAAAGTAGGATATGCAAACCATCAAAGTGAAGTTGCAACATTGGACCTCAAGGAAAGAACGTGTCATTATATAGATTTGTATGTTGGGCACGCAGGTATGTAGGTTAAGGATTGTTATATGCATTATGGTTATTTGTATGCCTTTCATTATATTATTATTATGGTTACATGTATGATAAATACTAGTTGATTAGTGTAGTAATATACACATGTGTTAGATAGTCATAAATGATAGTAACATGTGGTTGTATGCATTTCTACTATTGTTTTATGTTAGATAACTTGATGGTTAGGTTATATGTTGTTGATGAGAATGATATATAACTTGTTTTTATATGCTAGTAACTTGATGATTAGGGTTATTACATTAAGATCTTGATGTTATATGTATCATACTAATTTGGATTGGTCTATGCAAATGGTTAAGGTTATGCCATTGAGGTATGTGTTAATACATTGTGATATTATGTCATACTAATCTAAAATGACTCTGCAAATGTGATTATTATGTATTAATGATAATTTTTTATGATTTTATCATGTTAACATGTTATCTAGTGAATATTATGGATATCATGACCTTATTTATGTTTGAGTTGATATGTCGTGAAGTTATATCATTCTAATCTGGATTGATTTCGTAGACAAGACAACCTCCCCTGAGATACATTAATATATGAGTTGGCCTATGTCATATATTCGATGTTTGAGTGTTTTATTATGTCATCTAGTTGATTTATTTAACATGGTATGTTTCCAAGTTAGTTGAATGTTTGATGAATTGCATAATATGACTATGTGTATGTAAAATTTCTCGAAGGAATGATATTGTTTTAATATGGTTTTACTCACACATATGTGTTGAGATAGTTGACATGTACTTGAGTGTAATAGGTGAGCGTCTAATGACTATGATTTTACTATGGATTATGACATGATTGCTAGTCTTGGTAAAGGTTGATTTCAAATTTATAGATATGATTGTCTTCATATTTGGAACATGTGGTCAACATGTGTGAGAAGTTGCAGGGTAACATGCTTGGCATAACAAGGTAAGATAACTGGTATATTGTTACATTTATTTATGCACTGATAATTATTTTTTATGGCAATATGATAAATAGAATTGCATGGCAAAGAAATTTCCATGGAATGTTGAAGAAGTCTCAAGTTGATGTTTCCCTTGGAAGAATTGGGAATCCATCGGGCTTGAGTCATGGTGTTTGTTTAGAGTCTTGTGCTTTTGGTAACTTGTTATTTTCTTGCACTTTATTTG
This sequence comes from Pinus tabuliformis, assembly GCA_031772625.1. Classification (NCBI taxonomy): domain Eukaryota; kingdom Viridiplantae; phylum Streptophyta; class Pinopsida; order Pinales; family Pinaceae; genus Pinus; species Pinus tabuliformis. Next base: position 599,538,693 of record CM062805.1, on the reverse strand, counting down.
TAGTTTTATTATGTTTAGTGCATGATCATGCCACTTTGTTTGTTGTGTCATATTGTTATTTGTTTTCATGATTTTCTTTTTGTTTGTTTCCTATTATTCCCTTTTATATTGTTAGGGTCTTGGGAATTAGTTGCGAAAGAGGAAAGTTAATGGATTTCGGGGAGATTTGTGTGGTACCCAACAAGTGATGTAAGGCCTGGATGAAGCTCAGTGCATGTGTAAGGGAAGATAAAGGTAAGAGTATGACAGTCGGCTAAGTTGGGTGGGTCCATTAGTGTAAATGGATGGTGGTAGGACAATTGTGAGAAAGATAATAGGACAGGTAAAGTAAATGGATTTGAGGTGTCAGATGCCTTGGCTATCTTTGGAACTGTTTTTATAAATGTTGTGCATGAATAAAGGAAGTTCTCTTAACCTTGACCTTGACATATAGTAATTATGTTGTGATCATGATCACTTTATGCTAATGTTTATATGCATATATGTTTGTATGTACAGTTTTATCTAACAGGGTCATCAGGGATCATGTTTTTTTTTATGTTGATGTTTATATGTATATTATATGTATGTATTTCGTTGTCTGACAGTGTCACCAGGGATCATTCTTTTGGAGGAATGATTGCTTATGTAGGTGAATGGCATGAATAGGTTCCTAGTTTATGAGGAATCAAGTGGGAAGAGTTGTCATGACAAATATACGAGGTTAGTATCATGTGGATATGAATTGATATTGTATGCTTGTATTATACCTATGTTTATGTTATGATAGGGAACACTGAAGGATACATCAATGAAATGAAAACAATGTGCTTCGTGGGATGCTAGGATAAGCATAGATGGTAGAGAGACACTAGAAGCAAGGCTGCTTGGTAGAGACAATGTGGTTTTGGATGCGTGGTACTACTGTTGTGCATATGTTGTACATGTTGCATCTATGATGTTGTGTGCATGCAATGTTGTGTGTACATTTTGTTTATGCATTGTTATGTACAGGGTGGTACAAATAGTGTTGTGTGAATATTTCATATGCAATGCTAGGTATAGATGGCGCTATGTACAAGTTGCATATGCAGTGTTGTGTACATATCGTATTGTGTGAATGTTGTATATGCAGTGTTGTGTGCATATGGTGTTGTGCACATCTTGGATATTTGGTGTTGTGTACATGTCGTGCATGTGGCATCGTGCACATGTGGTTTCATGTACATGTCATGCATGTGGTGTTCTATACATGTGGTATTGCGTACACATTGTACAAGTGTGCAATGTACATATGACATTGTGTACACGTTGTGCAGGTGGTGTCATGTACATGTGATGTTGTGCACATATTATGCAAGTGGTGTGGTGTACAGTTGGTATTGTGTACATGTTGTACATATGGTACTGGTGTACATGTGGTATTGTGTGCATGTCATACATGTTGTGTTGCAGGAATGTGGCACTATGTATGTGCATTGTGTAGTCATTATATCGTGACATGTGTATTCATTTTGTTGTACCCTGTGTACGTATATGTATTGTGTTTTACATGAGGTGTATGTGTATGTCTTGTGTTGTGGTGTACACCAGCTGTAGGAGTATGTACTGTGTTGTGTTGTACACTTAGTGTAGGTGAATGTGTTGTATGTTAGGTGTAGGTGCATGTATTGCATGGCATTGTATATCGTTTGTGGTTATATGTGTGTGATTTACACTATGTATATGTGTACATGGTTGAAGAGAAGGAATTGGGTGTTTTTCAAGTGTGGAAATAGATCTGGTGTGCGTACGAAATAAGGACAAAGGTAGAAGCAAAGGATTGATTAAAGGATAAGTATTAATATTTTATTTTAGTTTTATTATGCATGTGATTTATGATTCTGGTCTATGATGATTACATGTGATCTATGACTAGTTTATGATGCTTACATGTGATTTATGAATTTGATCTATGACGGTTGTGTTTTGAGCTAACCTATTGTGATATGTTTATACATGATGATTTGGCCAAAGATGCTAGTTTGACTTGTTGTGACAGGAAGTGAAAAAAATTGCAAGTATACCTTATTGACGAGCCACCAATGAGGTATGATTTGAAGTTATTTCAATTTATTTTAAATCTAATGGTAGTTACGTACTTGGTACAGGAAATCATGGGAAATGCCCAAGTTGGGTGGTTGAAACCGACTACAAGAATTAGCAGCAACAGTGAAAGAAATTGGAACATGTAGCAGTATGATGGTAAAGCATTCAAAAGCAGGGCCATTGTGGGTCATGGGTACCCAATAGTGTCCATTGATTATCATGAGCATGATATGACCAGTATAAAGTTTTGAGGCAGGGATATGCCTTGGTTTCTGGACCTTCTGATGCAAGGAAACATTGGTGAGGGATGGACTTCCTGGGATGGGGATTCCAGCGGAACTTTGAAGGTGTGTCACTACACTGAACGAGGTGACCAGATCACCCGAGGGACTACGTAGTAGAGAAGGGAAGGCTGGGGGATGGATTTGGTTTGGTCATTAGCATTCCCAGATGGAATCACATGCACATTGGGAGTGTGCCTGGAGCAATGAGATGGTAACTGTTCATTGAGAGGGCAAGTGGCATAGGACTGTATCGCTAGACACTAGATGCAACTTTGACTTTGACAGTGGATTCTAGACTTCCTGCGAAGGAGGTGAATCCTGGTACTACTTTTGAGGGTGGAGGTGTGAGCCCTTGGATTCCCTTGTTGATTGATATGGGCATCCTATCATTTTCTTTGCTAGTTGAGAAAATGTGTATATGTGTATATTATTGTAAATATTGTATCGAAATAGATTTATAAAGCTCCATAGGCAATATGATTATTTTTTGGGTGAAGCAAATGTGTATGTTTGTATATGTGTTTATTATTGTAAATACCATAATGAGTTGTATTATAAAGCTCTAGTAAATTGTATGTTTGTCATGTTTTAGCAGATGGTCATTGTAAATAGTGCAACGATCTACGTTATAAAGCTCCATGGATGGTATGTTTTGTTTTCAACGTTCTTGCTTGTTATAGGTGTCATTGAACACCAAGGAAGGTGTTCCCCAGTGAGGAGGGTTCTGTAACAGCCTTGGATAAAAATCCATATAAATATAAAAATACAAGACCACATTCATGGGACACATATTCCAAGTTGAATGGTGGAAAAAAAATCCTAGTGGTGTGTCACTTCGGTTTATTATGGCTAAGGAAATTGGCAAAGGAAATGGAAAAGGCTTTGGAAAGGAATGAATCATTTATTGGCATTTTATTTATGAAAATAAAGGAAATTAGGAGAAAAAGAAGGTGAAAGGTCACAGGTTCCATGTGAGGAGGAAAATGAAGGAAAATAATGGAAATTGAATAAAATAGAGGCCTCATTAATAAAAAGGCTTCTGAGGATCATTTAGTAAGATTTTGCTCAGGCTTGGTCAATGTAAGATTTTTGTCAATTCAGTTTTGGAGCTCTCATTCTATTCTCTCTCTCTCTCTCTCATACTCTTGGACACAAAGTTTTTCTTGGAGTAGTCTTGGAGAGTGTGGCATACTTATATGCTTGGAGCAAGAAGGAATGAGGACATTGGGATTCCCAACTACAACGAGTTTTGTTGGTAGGTACCGAGTTGCATGTATGTTTTCCTCACTAGTTTTGGCATGCATGGCATATGCATTTGGTTTATTGGTCATGATCTATCATTGGCATTGAGGATTGCCTGGATTAATAGTGGATTTTCCTAGCCTTTCCATTTCAGCAATAGTGATAGTGTTGTGGGTTCATTTCTTTGTTTTTATGGTTGGTTCTCATGTTTCCTTTAGCTTGGGTTGAGTTACTAGTTCCTGTAAGCCTTGGTTGGAAAAATGATTTGTAAGCCTTTTAACATATTGGATTGAGTTACTAGTCCTGAAAGCCTTGGTTGGAAAAACACTTTGGAAGCCTTTGGTGGTTGAGTTACTAGTCCTGGAAGCCCTAGTTAGACAAATGATCTGGAAGCCTGCCAACAACTATGGGTTGAGTTACTAATCCTTGAAGCCTTGGTTGGAACAAATTCTTTGGAGCCCTGGAATGCTTGGGCAGAGACCAATCTCATGATGGTTTATGATGTCTAACCATGAGGTGGAATCATTGTTTGATGGGTTGAGGTGGTTTGGCCTCTAGAAGCCCTAGTTTAGTTTTGATGGACTGTTCCATGAGATCCCACATTCATGCTTGGAATATGGCACAAGGGTGACTCGCTAAAGAGATATTTGGCTTACCCATGTCTACGGTCAGGTGGTACCTGCAAGTCCCAAACTTGGTTGCATTTTTCTTGTGGAAATTAAATCTCTTTCCTATTGTATTGATGGGTAAATATGCTTATTTTTATGTTTTTTATGGATGTTCTATGCTTAGCATCTCTAATGTTTACATGTTGTTTATGAATGTGTTTTATGACCATCATGATATTTTCCTCATATCATGTTTTTAGTAGTAAATGAATGAACAATGTATCTATGGCCTAATAGATGAAATTGCAGCTAATGTGTTGATGTATCAATGCTTCTTAGTGATTCTCAGATAAGTATGAGACCCCTATGATTAGTTATGTTGTTAAGACCTATAGCTTTGATGTTTGTGACATGTTTGATGAAACACTTGTCATGGCTAGTAGGGGTTCATTCTAGTCCTTGTTAATGTTTTTTCAAATGTATCATTGTTTTGTTGTGTAAATTCATCTCTGAAGGTGTCATTGAATTCTGGGTAGTGACCTGGGCCCTAGGCCTGAAAAATTGGCACCCCAAAGATGTAAGCACAACACTAGGGAAAAAAGTCCCCAGAAGCTCCCTTGCCCTTGCTATGGGAGCTTCTAGAGCCTCCCAGATGCACCCTTATCCATATCAAGGGAACGTCCAGTGGTTTGATACACTAAAAATTCAGTTGGTCTCAGGGTCTAGTTACTTGAGTGGTTGGGATGGATCCTAGGAGTTATTTTTCTGATGTGGAAGGTCTGTGTGATGTTTTCTGTTGGTTCCACTTCCTTAATTGACACATAGGGAGTCAAATCATATCATAGTAACTTCTCGTCACATGTTTACCTTGGTTGGCCAGTTACTTGGGTAGATGTGGGAGGAGGGTGTTACATCTTACATGATCTGCTTGGAATCCTCCTTGAGCATCATTCTATCATGTCAAGATAACAACACCTGCAAATAGAATTCACTCATGAAAAGACAAAATAAATCCAAAAATATCCTAGTCTATCTTGTTATTCATGGAACACATTGATTGATTTGGGACATAGTGCAGGACTAAGGAGGAGGCTCAGGGATTATGCGATGCACAGTTCCAGGAGGTAGTGATGAGGGTCTAATCACTAGGACTACATAGTGCACAATGGCAGAGGGTTAAGAAGGGAGGATAATGCAGTTGATGGAGTCAATGATGAAGTGAGGCAAGCGTTCTTACTGTGATTGTGCAGTGTGTGGTTCTGGAAGGACTGAGATAGGTGATTACATAGTTGAGCAAGTCAAGGATTGAGATAGGGCCTAACTACTGACTGAGAATTCACAGTGCATAGTTGAGCTCTGACTTGGCCAATGATTGTGCAGTTAGTAGGAGTAGGAGGCAAAGACTGAGCATTGATATTACATAATGCTCAATTCTTTAAGATAGTGACTGTGCAGTGCATAGTTCTAGGAGGAAAGGATGGTTGACTAGGGCCTGAGACTGCACAATGCACAATTCATGAAGGAAAGATGAGATATGGATAGTTGGGTAGGTTGCAAAGATAGGAAATCTTTAGAAATTGACTAAGTGTGGGATCAATAGGAAAAAAAGATAAGACCAGAAATAGGCTTTAACATGATCACACATTCATTAATGATCAACCACCCAAAATCAACACACATCCATTAAAATGATAGTAAAATGACACTTACCTCCAAGTGTGACACTTAAGGTACAGTTTGCGACAGAAGTGTTGTATGAAACAAGAAAGTGCATAACACTCTGGAAATAGGTCTAAGACATATCTCTATGACAAATAAAACCCATCATTATAGGAGAAAACACCAAATCTACCTCTTAAAGATGCATTATAATTACCTTTCACAAAGAGCGACACTTTCCTTAACGAAATACAACACTTGAATTTTCTTCACAAAGGGACTTTGAAAATTATAGAACAAGTATGTAGAGACTTTAATAACTAGAAAATAAAGTTGACATGGTTAAAGGGAGGCTCCAAAGTTTGAATGCAAGCCAAAATTTGGAGGCCATTTTAGCAACAACAACACCTCCCAAAAGGAAACCCTACAATTGGACACTTTCGATTTGTCTAAACTCAATCATGTCTATGGATTCAAAGTGCCATGTAGAGCCATGTGATTCTAAGTAGGGAGATACTTCATGGATCAATAGAATTGATCCAAATAACTAGGTATGGTCTCCACATTAGAATGCATATGCCATTTCAAGTGTGGAAGAAACCCCTATACATAACATCAAACCATATCATATATGAAAATTAAACCATAGACTACATAAACCAAATGCCATATGTCATGAATAGAATCTATAAATTAAGGTGGGGTAAAAACCTAGTCATAAGGGAACAAAGAAGGATGGGAAAACCCCATAGTATGATTGCATAACATATATATAAAACAATCCTTGTAACAAACATTGTATATATCCAATGTTGTGTATACATAAATTCTAATCCTAATGACATATGTATAAGACTATAGTTAAGTTGAAGAGTATGGTGGATTTAATAACAATTTGTAATTTAATAAGCCACCAGCCCAAAACATAGACTTAAGAATATCTTGGGAAAGCTTAAGGGAAGCTTAAAATGTATGTGTTATAAGGTGAAAAAATCTTGTGTTAAATCTTTAAAAAAAATCAACTTGTATCTAGGTATTATAGAGGAAAACATGGTCTATGATCAAGCTTGTAACATAGTGTTAAGTCGTGATCTTGTGGAGTATAGCTTAAGTATTGTAATTTAGTCAACAAGGAAAAAAAATAGTGTGTGTTTTGATTTTCATTACATGTGGTATCAGAGGTGTAAGTTACAACATTGTGCCTTTATGGGTCCTAGCTGGAATTTTTGTGTATCATACAAAAAGGAAAATTGATGCTAGAAAGAAAACTGTGGAATGGATGAAGATATTAATTGACATACATCTGTAGGTTCACCAGATAGGGTTAGAGAGTATTATTCTAAGAAGGGAATGATGAGGGGTGAAACTGAAAACTAAAATAACCATGAACTCAAAATTTTACAAGTGGCTAGTAGTCTAGAAATAGACATAGATAGAGTTAAAGCTAATCAGAAGAAACTATCTAAGGTGATGAATGAACAAGGAGACATAAATGGGTACATAATCAAGATGTTAGATGAAAACATAGGCAATATCAAATCTAAAAGAACTCATAAGAAAAGGTTTAGGAATAATTTTTTAGACATAACAAAAACATTAACATCTAATGAGAGTCAAACACCTAAGTTTAAAGATGACTTGGATAAACAAAAGTTAGGGAGCAACAATTTTGTATCTAAGGAAAAAATAATTGAATCCAAATTATATCATTAATTTAAAATGGCCAAACCTCCGAATTTCGACGAAGAATCTAAGGGGAAGAAGCTTGGATTTTGAACATGTCAAAATATTTTGAATTCTATAATTACCCTAGTAACCTGATAACCAGACTAGCTACATATCAATTGATTGGCAAAGCAACTTTGTGGTGGAAAAAAACAAAGAAATAAACAAAATTAGAGGCAAAAAAATGACTTGAAAACTATTAAAGAAGGATTTCAAGAAAAAGTACTTAACATAGAGGTACTACAATGAGAAAGCTAGGGAATTGCATGAATTAAGGCCGGGTCAGTTAACAATGGATGATTTTTTGAATAAATTTATGAGCTTGTTGTAGTATGTGCCATATCTCAAGGAAGAGAAATAAAAAATTCAAAGGTTTATCAATTGTTTACCATTTTCCTACAAAGAGAGAATTGAATTTGATAATACAAAAACAATGGACAGACTAATAAGAAAAGAAAATTTGTGCTACACTCAAAATAAGCAAAAAAGTGATAAGTCTAAGAATTGGTTAGAAAAGAAGAATGAAAAATATAAAGCTAAAAAGAAAGGATTTAAGAAAAATTCATTTTCCAATACTCCTAAAATTGTTCAAGAGGGGGATTACACTAGGAATGTGAATCAACAAAGAAATCTGAATAAGGAAAGTGTACAGGTAAGAGGAACAAGGAAGCCAAAATTTGATGAATCTATAGGGTCATGTTGATGCCTCGAAAATCGCTACAATAACAATGGGGGATAACCACCTGGTCCGGACCTTAAAGCAGCTCCTTTTCCGTTTGGTGTGGTGGCTCCGATTAGTTTAACTAGGTCCAGTTACCTTCTCCCTATTGCTATTGGTTTATGATGTATCTTTACCTACCAATAGATAGGGATATCAAATCACTTCTTCTTGTTGATCAGGCAAGAGAATGACCCTTAAGCTGATTTGGGTTCAGCCAAGCTACAACTAAAGTTTTGCCTCTTTGGGAAGAGGACTTAAAAGAATGTAGAAATTACTCTAAATGCAAACTTGTTCTATAATGCAAGAAAAATAAACTAATCTTAATCCTATCTTAATTGGGTAGATATAGATCTAACCCAACCAAGAGCAAGATATTTAAAGTATTGGGATCTTAAATATGTCTTGTTTATAATGAATATCAAGTTAATGAAGTAGTTAAATTAACTGATATTATGGATATCAAAGCACATCCTATTAAGACCTCTTAATTGAAATAATGAACCAACAACATTCAGGAAGTAGTTCACAAAAATGATATTAATTATCAAATCAGTAAATCCAATAATTAAACAATAATATGTGGAAATAGTTCACAACGCATTACCATTCAATAAATCAGTTTTATAAGACAGATTTTTGAGTAAGTAGTTACTCAGAAATGAGAAATTAATTCATAAGAACAGAAATACATAATAACAACATTGAGACAAATTACCCATATTGACAATAGTGCACAAACATGAATAAAATGAGACATTCCTGTTACCATAAAAATGAAACTGATATTTGAAACAGTAGTATTAGAAATACCAATTTATTGCATCCATTTCTCTATCCCCAGTCTCCAACAACGCTTTACATTGCTTGAACTTCTGCCTTCAAAACTAAAGCCACAATAGCGCAAACTTTGCCCATCATGCATAATTCAAGATACAAAGGAAAAATACTCAATAATCCCCAGATCTGAGATTTTCTCTCCTCTCACCTACAACTCTAGATTCCTATTACATAAGTGCTTTTAGAAGTCCAAAATTACAGAGGAGAGCAGCCACTATTACATTCTGCAATCTATTATTGATAATATTTGCAAAGGAATTCTTGAGAGGAAAGTTTGTTGAAGAGAAATCTGTCCAATCCAATTTTATTTGCTCAAAAATCCAATCTTTAATCGCTGGAGCATTCTCATTGATTGAGATCCTTTTCTCCATATCTCTTCTACTGTTTTCCTGCAAGAAGAAATCAAAATAAATTAAAATGCAACAATAAAATGTCATTTCTGGCATTTAAAACAAATTCAATCAAATTTAATTTAAATAAATAATTAAAAATAAAATATAAGCTCTCTATTGATGCTTAGCATGGTTTAATTGGACAACGATATTATTGATGAGTGAATCTGCAATTAGAAGAGGCTTGGGCAAATGAAAATGAAGAAAATAAAACTCAGAAAATTGATTTTGTTTTAGAGATTCAGAGCTTGATCTTCTACTTGATTTTCGACCCAATAAAAGACTAAATCTATTAGTGAAACCTTCTCAAAAATGTTCTCCTTGATTTTATCTTTCTAATGAGCTGTCCTGGGCCTCATTTGGCCAAGTAAAACTCATTCTATGGGCTTCCAAAGTAGATGAGTTAACTCTGGCACAGTTCTGGAATTTATGTTGCTAGGCTAAAAAATCAATATTTTAATTAAAAAATTAATCCTAAATTAGAATTCTAATTATCTAATAATTAATTCTAATTTAATTGTTAATTATGAACTAAACTAATTAATATTATTAATTAATCTTAATCTAACTAATTAATATAATTAACTATTTATAAACTAATTAATATTAATCTAAATAATATTTAAATTTTAATTTATTTAAATTAATTATATTATATATTAATTAACTAATTTAAAATTAAATATTAAATATTATAACTTATTTTAATATTTAAACTAAAACTAACTTACCACTCCACTCATTCATAACTAACCTACCAGTTCAACGAATGCATAAGTTTTGAATGAAACTTTGAAACAAAACTTATAACACTTTGTTTAACATCTCATGACTTATGCTTATCGGCGATCGGGGTATGGAGGTATCGAAGATCGGGGGAATTGAAGTGTCGGGGTTTTTAAAACTTGTTACAATGCAAAAGCTCTGATGTGATTGAAAAGTCCCAATGCAATCTTCTGATTGCGAAATAAGTTATATCTATATATATATATATATATATATATATATATAATTTAATTAAATTAATTATATTTTAAATAATAATTAATTTAATTAACTTAAGATTTAATATTAAAAATCAATTTTTATTTTGGTTTTATTTTTCTGAGGTTTATTTTATAAACTACAGCCACTTTAATAAATAAAAATAAATAAATTACAGCCACTTCGAAATTCTGGGTTTTCGAGATTAGTAATAAATTTGGAAATTGAAGTAAATTTCTAAAATCTCGCTGCTTAATGATTTGGCTGTATAAGTAAAAATGAAAAATGTTAGTAAAAACTCACTAGGGGTTAATATTTAAAATAAATGCATTATTGAACTAATTTATTTACAAAATGCAATATTGTACATTTTATGCATTTTTAACCCAGGCTAGATAAATGATGAGACTTCAAAAGAGTACCATTTTCAAACTAGTTGACCAAATGAGGTGAAACAAGCATCAATGGGAAGCTTATAAAAAATTGATTTTAATAAAGCAATCAAAACAAGAATCCAAAGAACATGAAAAATTAACAAACGCGTAAAATAATTAATTAAATAAAAATTCTAAAAGGTGTTTAGCCAAAAGTTTTATAGAAAGGGTCCCCATTATTTGAGGTGAACAAATCAAAAATGGGGGGTTGTGTTTTTACCACAATAATGGCGACACACAGGAGAAGAACCAGTTATCTCCGTTTGATATGAATGAGATTTTCCTAAAATTAAAGTAAAAATAATTAAAGAAGAGAAAATTATGTTTGAAATGTTTGACTAGGTTCATTAGTCTGAATAAAAACAAGAATCATCTAACTATAATTTTTCTCAAAATTTCTCATAAATTAAAATATTCCAAAACTCTATATCAGTCATTAATTATTTGTACAGATAAAGCAGGGGTCACTTTACAGCTTGGATTTTAAAATATACTCATTTGTCACAGGTAGAGCCACTGTTGCCAGCAAACATCTATAGTCTCGACAAGGTTACCTTTTAATCATCAATGATTCAGAATCCCATCTTTTTAAAGAATTATTGACCTAGAAATAAACCCATTATATATGTTTATTATTATTTTTTATTTTTTGTTATAAATCTTAAAAGCCATTGTCCTGGCTTGGTGACCAGATAGTTGACAATGTCATTCACTGGTTATAATTGGACTGAACAAGATGGCTCGTGATGAGACCCCTTGTCTTATAATTGTTGGCAATCATAAGCCATTACCCTAGTTTGTTTAGCAGTGTTGGTAATGTCAGCCTATTTTTCCCCTATGATAATGGTAAGCAAGCTCATGATGAGACCTCTTATCTTTTAAGTTTAAATATATTTTTGGATCAAATTCTAGAAAAATAAGACTCTTTGGGACAGAGAGAATCATTGACTCCTTAAAAGTTAAGAATGACAATTTCAGAGTTAAAGGTGTTTTGCTGTAAAGTGTCTTTACTTGGTTATAAATAACTTTTCTTGACTGATAATAAAACTTTGAAAGATCTTAATAAAATATTGAAATCTCAAAATGATTACAATTTGATGAAAAAGAATTTCTTCAGATTTTATAATACTTTGTCAACTTCTCTAAATTGGTAATCTCTTCCTTAAGTATGTCTACCTTTATAATAAGAAAATCAAACTTTACCAAGAGAATTAAGAAAAAGCTAATAAGTGACTATTAACTATTTTTCTCCATGTATGCTGACCATTGTTAGGTAATAAGTAGGCCTTCCATATAAATCATGGAAAAGTCACCAAAATCAAAATTGAAAACTAAAGGAAAAAGAATTCTTATGCTAAATTGAGAAAAGAAATCAGCAAATAAAACAAAATTGAAGAAATTTTAAAAGTGGAAAGGAAAATTCAAGTTTCAAAAGATAAACTCAAACAAGAATGTTTATACCAATGTCTCAACAATATGAAGAAAAAGAAAATAATTGTGTAATCATTCCTTCTTATGTCGAGATTTAGAAAAATCATACCTTGCAGGGTTGTAAATGTTTTAGGCTTTTAGATAGCAATGACGATAAAATTCAGCCACAATGAAAATCTTCTGTCTGATATCAATATTCTTGTTTCAAAGCATCATCTTAATCATTTTCTAATAAAAGGAATGCTTAAATAAACAAACTAAAGGTTCAGAAACTTCCTGGTGTAGCTGTTTCAATGAAGATTATCGCTGCTTCTTGAAATAAAGCCAAGAGAAAAGTATAGGACTTCGAAAATATGATCCGGTAGAGGGTTGGAAGCTTTTTATGAAGAGCTGCAAAACAGATTTATATATCAGAAAAACAAAACTGAAACTAAAGTAACGAAATGGAAATTAATGAAAGTGGGTACATGAATCTTACCATTGGATAATTGCTTTTGATCTTACCTGAAAGATATCAGTTTTTCCAAGCTAGTTGATTTCTTATTTTAATTAACATTAAAAACATGAAGAAATCAAACTAACAAAAATCCTATAACTCAAAATCATTATTTATTTTATTTACACTAAAGCAAGCAGTAAAATGTAAAAAAGCAATACTTTATGTTCAAGGGAATCGAAATTAAAACAAATGCATCAGAAATGAGAATGAGAATTTGCAGTAATGATTGTTTCTCAAAATATTGTAAGTTTCATATAAACTCCATGATTTTATAAATTGTCCAGAATCAAGACCAAATCCAAGATGATAAAATTTAAATATGAAGATAGGGAGGTCTTGAATTCCATTTTTAATTATGGAATTATATATTTAAAACTGAAATATATGAGAAATCAAAATTATTTAAATATGTTGCAAATTGGTGATTAACTGCTTTCTTACCATAGTGGTTATCCCAGCTCGCTTTAAATTAACGCATTGCCTTATCGGATGATTCATATTGCATATTTCACCATGCTTCAAGTTTAATTTGCAAGACTTCACCTTTGTTGCTATGCCATATATTGATTAAATGTTAATGGCTTAGAGACATGCATTGGAAGCTATCGCATTGGAGATTGCAATGGAAAATTGTCGATAAGAACATGCGATGAGAACATGTGCAATGAAATGAAGTGATCGCATCATTAAAGAAATATTATATTGGGGATCGGGCCATATTTACATTATGCTTCCCACATCACACATCGCAGATTCGGAGATGTGATGTGAGCATAAATAAAAATGCGATGAATTGATTGCGATATCGACGATTGCTAATCGGCGTTTGGCAAACTTTTGGTACCCGATATAACACAATATGATTTTTGCGATGTCGATACGTGATGAAGAGCGGACTCGATAATTTTATGATGAAAATTTAATAACATATCGGATCCGAGACATCGACCTTTTAAAATTATGCTCCTACCATTATTTGCGAATAAATGGACGCAATATTTTATAAACTTGATTTTACTTTCATATTGGGTCCGGAATTATGTGGTCATCGCAATATGGTAAAGTCGTTTATCGTAGATCAGTGATTCAT